>OY744528.1:86353409-86430909 GCA_963556195.1 Sepiola atlantica
ATTAAATGGAGGCAATCTATTAGAGCTGCATTCACAATATACAAATCCATCGGATATCCGGTCACTTTTAAGTTTTAAATATTATTTGCGTAGGCATGTAAGGTTTATGTTTATAGTAGCATTGTCACCACTTTGTCACGCTTTTGTGCGAAATATCACAGGCGTTAGTTTGTCACGCTTTAGTTCTACATATCTTGTTCGTGGTTTGGTCACGTTTCAGATACAAATTGTATTTGTATCTGTCTATAAGGTTTGTAATAGTATTTTTGTCGCTCCTAACGCTAATGTTTAAAATGCTTAACTTATAAATAGCGTGTTCCTGGGTCTGTCACGTTTCAGATACAAATTGTATTTGTATCTGTCTATAAGGTTTGTAATAGTATTTTTGTCGCTCCTAACGCTAATGTGTAAAATGCTTAACTTATAAATAGCGTGTTCCTGGGTCTGTCACGTTTCAGATACAAATTGTGTTTGTATCTATCTATAAGGTTTGCAATATTATTTTTGTCGGTCCTAACGCTAATGTTTAAAATGCTTAACTTATAAATAGCGTGTTCGTGGGTCTGTCACGTTTCAGATACAAATTGTATTTGTATCTGTCTATAAGGTTTGTAATAGTATTTTTGTCGCTCCTAACGCTAAGGTTTAAAATGCTTAACTTATAAATAGCGTGTTCGTGGGTCTGTCACGTTTCAGATACAAATTGTATTTGTATCTGTCTATAAGGTTTGTAATAGTATTTTTGTCGGTCCTAACGCTAATGTTTAAAATGCTTAACTTATAAATAGCGTGTTCCTGGGTCTGTCACGTTTCAGATACAAATTGTATTTGTATCTGTCTATAAGGTTTGTAATAGTATTTTTGTCGCTCCTAACGCTAATGTTTAAAATGCTTAACTTATAAATAGCGTGTTCCTGGGTCTGTCACGTTTCAGATACAAATTGTATTTGTATCTGTCTATAAGGTTTGTAATAGTATTTTTGTCGCTCCTAACGCTAATGTGTAAAATGCTTAACTTATAAATAGCGTGTTCCTGGGTCTGTCACGTTTCAGATACAAATTGTGTTTGTATCTATCTATAAGGTTTGCAATATTATTTTTGTCGGTCCTAACGCTAATGTTTAAAATGCTTAACTTATAAATAGCGTGTTCGTGGGTCTGTCACGTTTCAGATACAAATTGTATTTGTATCTATCTATAAGGTTTGTAATAGTATTTTTGTCGGTCCTAACGCTAATGTTTAAAATGCTTAACGTATAAATAGCGTGTTCGTGGGTCTGTCACGTTTCAGATATAAATTGTATTTGTATCTGTCTATAAGGTTTGTAATAGTATTTTTGTCGCTCCTAACGCTAATGTTTAAAATGCTTAACTTATAAATAACGTGTTCGTGGGACTGTCACGTTTCAGATACAAATTGTATTTGTATCTGTCTATAAGGTTCATAATAGAATTTTCGCTGGACCTCACGCTCCTGTTAAAAATGATCAAGCTATATATAACGTGTTCGTGGTTCTGCCACGTTTAAGTTTAAAATATCAATAACATCGATCAGTCACACTTACGTTTGAAATATTATTTTTAGAGGCATACATGCATTATATAAAAGGCTATGTTGTATTGTCTGTCAGTCTGTAACGCTTTTTAAAAATAACAGTTTATCGCTGACCACGCAGATTGAATGGGCACAAATGTGTTTAGCTGCGTATACTAATAAGAATAAGAGTCCGCCGTATTGTAAAGTTTAATTTTGAAATATTATTTTTGTGGGTCTGTCACGCTTAAGTTATACTGGTTTTACTAATGACTCACCACTTATCGAGACCAAAATCCACTCGAGGATAAAGGTTAAATATATGGATAGATCGTTTATTTGATGGTGAACAATACTATGAGAATATTATGAATAAAATTGACAATATTTGATTACTTTAGCGTGTTCGTTGCTCTGCCTCGTTTAAGTTTGAATTATCAATAATATCAATCTGTCACATTTATGTTTTAAATAGCATTTTAGATGCATAGACGTATCTCTGTAAAAGGTTATGTCCGTTGTCGGTCGATCTGGCACTTATACGTTTGAAATATTCACATGGATAAAGCTTACGTTTAACATATTTAGATGCGTAAACATATCTCTATTAAAAGCTATATCTTTTGGTCCGTCGGGCTGTTACGCTTAACTTTGAACCAACATTGCCTCGTTAAACGCGCTGATTAAATGGACGCACTTGAAAAGTATGCATTTTATTTCTTATATTTTTTTAATTTCTACTACTCCCTCGATTCTCTTGGCTTTCATCATAAAACCACAAATCAATAATTCCACCCTTATTTGAATGTTGAATGTAACGGTGCAGTGCTGAGTCGCTTTGTACGAAAACGAGGCTAACTGATTCCAGAGTCAGATCTTCTGCGTACACCTAAAGAACAATAATGAAAAGAAGGCAGAAATGAAGATAGAGAGAGTGTGTGTCTCTCATAGGGAGGGATACCGAGATAGAGATATAGAAAAGAAACACAGATAGACTGGGGTGGGGGTAAACAAATAGAAAGAGAGAGAGGGAGGGAGCAGATAAGGCGAGGGGCAAATGATGGAGCCCGGTTTGCTTAAAGGAGGAGAAGGAAGCGAAAAGAAATGGAACGTTCTCAGAATTAGAGCAGTAAGTTGTGAATCAATGAGTTTACGAAAATAAAAGAATACGAAGAGAAGGGGGTAAAGGAAGGACGTGAAAGAGAGAAGATGACACTATATTATTTGTTGAATAAGTAGGCTTATTAAATTGATAGTGGGGAATTAGGGAGGGGTATTTTTTGAAGAGTGAAAAGGGAATATAATGACAATAAAAGACTGCAAAACGTTTGAATAGATACATTAACAACAAGTTATTAATAAAGAGGTTTGCCTTTCTTTGATCGTTTTGTTTTCCGGCATATCGACACTTATCGCTTTTTATGACGAATCCAGTCATTTTGGTGACCCATTTCTTCCTGAGATTCCTATGTATGGCTCAGTTCTTGAAGAAAAATCAACTCTGAAACTTATTGGTCTTTCTCATCAAATCTTTCTTGGGGTTCATACATAAGATACATTGCTTGTCTGCTTCTCGTAATGTCAATTTCATCTATCGCTTTCTCACAACTGACGCTATTTTCTAGCTCTACGAATCTACTACAGACAATGTATGGAGTACTGTTGTAATATTCAAGTTGTAGAATCTTTGTTTCATTTGAGGGTTCTTGATAAGGTTCAGAAGCGTATCTTCAGTTTAGTTGGCTAACCCGTTTTTCTTATTTGCAACCTGTCTGCCTCAGACGTGGTGGTTCTAGGCTCAGTCTCTTCCATAAATACTATTATGCATATGTTTCAGCATTGTCAGATTTATTGCTGGATTCGTTTATTCAGGCTCGGTTGACTCGTTGGTCTAATGGTCTTCATCAATCTGTTGTACAGGCATTTTGTTATAATACATTTTTATATTCCATTAGCTTTTTTCATAAGATTTTAGGGTTGTAGAAACCGCTTCTTACTGACTGGTTTCCTCCTACATATAACCTTAGACTTTTCAAGACTAAGGTCAATAGGTATCTGCTGTTTTGTGCGTTAACGATCTTTCGTTCATTTTAGCTACTTACATCAAGTGGATTCCTGCCTTGTCTGAAGCGATTTCTTTAACAAAGATTTCAATGCTTAAAGTTATTAATAGTTTCCAATATTAAACAGATTCTTATTTACATGTGTTTTGTAGGACTATATTTTGTAAATAAATAGTCTGTGTTTGATAAAGTCTATAAAACTCATTGATAGGACCCTGCCAGGGAAATCATTCCGAGTCAGAAAAGACTGGGACCTAATTTCAAGTAAAGGGACGATTTTACAGTGCCAACTCCACTCCATTTTTACCGGGAGACGTTGTACGCCACCCAGGGCGGTTCGGAGATATATAGGTATATTGGATATTTGACAGAGGTTGGACATAGAGTAGGCAGAAAGAATGCATTAAAAAGTGCTATGAAAGATGGATTTCACGTTGGTGGATTGAAATAATAGTGAACACCTTGCCCACGAGTTTCTGAGGCAGTTTTGTGCAGAAACCGAGGCAAATTCTATTTAACCCATAAAGTTAATCTGGCAAGGGAATACTAGAAATAAAGACAGAAGAAGACAAAGAACATTGTAAGAGTAGAAGTAACGTGAAGGGAAGGGTTATACATCTATAGTATCAAGCAAAGTCTGTGAATATTCTAAATTAATTGATTTAAATATCATACTTTTCATATTATTTACAGACACGCACACACATGTATACTAATGAATACCCGCTTATGAAGGCAGAAGACCACTAGAGGATAACGGTCAATGGATATATATATATATATATATATATATATATATATATATATATATATATATATATATAGAGAGAGAGAGAGAGAGAGAGAGAGAGAGAGAGAGAGAATGATACAGAGAGATATTTCTCTCTATTTTTCACTTGAATACTGAGTAAAATGTTATCAATGCTGTGGTAATATTTATATTTTTTTAATTGACTACTTGTATCGTGTGATTGTGTCTTTATTACTTTAGTAAATAAATAAATAAATAAAGAGATATAAGGGGATATATACTGTGAAGTATAAAAGTGGGGAATCTACACAACATACAATCATAGAGGATGAAAAATATAGATGTGTATTAAATAAGAAATTGATAACTTGATGAGTTTATTTTAAATTACGGCTACGTTTACAGTGGCGTCCTGCCTTGTTTGGGGTGAACCATGTAAAAAAAAAAACAAAAAAAAACTAGTACAATTAAAATTGATTTTTTTTAAGCATAACTCAATCCTGAAAGTAAGGAATATTTTGACTGGAAATAAAAAAAATATATAGGAAAATAAACGTTGATCAACTCCACATACTATATATATATAAGAAGAGAGAGAGGGAGAGAGAGACGGAATCGAGTTTGATAGATAGAATGTAAAATAAGAGCGGTTGGTCAATCAACGTACAGTACTAGAGAGGAGTGATACACCGAGCTTGATAAAGAGATGGGTCACCAATTAGGACAATTAAAATTGATTTTTCCCACACAGACTGATTAAATATTTTGCATGTACTTTATATGAATAAAATATACCGGCAAACAACGTGAGAGAAAACAAACGTTGCTTAACTCTGCTTTACTATAATTATAGATTAATAAACACAAAGAGAGAGAGAGAGAGAGAGAGTAGGAGAGATAGATAGAGAGAGACAGACAGACACGTTATAGCCAGCGTATAAAAAGAGCAGCGGATTCGGTCAAACAACATGCAGTAATAGGCAGACTCGCAGTAAGAGGTTGGTCACATGATGAGTAAATTGCAACTTACTGCTAATTTGAATAATTAAAACAGATTTAGCTCAAATAAAACAAAATCTTAAAACTGAGGAATATTTTAGAATGTATTTTGTGTTATGAAACATATAAAAAACAACGCTAGATAATAATTGATTAACTCTAGTTTACTATAATAGATATGAACCCGAGAAAAAGGAAAAATAATAATGACAAAAAAACAGAATTAAAATCGGAAACATGGAAGAGAAAACAATGGAAGAATATCAAAGTGCCAGAAAGAACTTACATTAAAAGAAATATATATTTACAAAATATGACATGGATATAAATATGCGTACTAAATTAAACCAGAACTGACAGAAAACAAAGAAAAGATAAAAATAGAGGATAGACCGATGATGAAGAAAGTAATAATGGATGGTGCTATGACAAAATTTCGAAAATATGCACGTATTACTATAAAAAGAATAAAAATGATTCAATAAGGGAGAATTGAAATATAGCATAGACACAAATTATCTTGAAAATAACTCGAAGCAGTGTGAACGATGATGAGAAAGAAAAACATATATAAGAAATTAACTATTATGAGATGTGTTAGTCATATAACTAGAAAAGGTGAAGAGTTGTGGTAGAAGTGATACCGGCGCGAACTGAAGACTCAGCGTGTCGGGTTCAAACCGTGTTCTGTTAATAGCACTACCATCACGCGGATTCCTCTGTGAATACAAACCAATGCCAACACCATAATCAAACAGGTTTAAAAAATGACATGCTGAGTAATACGAAAAGAAGACGGATTGAAATATAAGGAGAAGAAATGGACAAAGAAAAGAAGGGAAAGCTAAATACAATGTATTAATAAAAAGGTTGGTTTTCTCACCGAAAAGGCATCGCTAGTCTCCCTCCCTCTCTCTCTCCCTCTCTCTCTTTCACACACTCGCACATACACTCTTTATGTCCATCGAAAGTACACAACTCAGCTTCAATCTCTTATTCCATCTCGTTAAACTTTCTCAACAAAACCTCACTCATTACCACTACCGCAAATAAGTTACCTTTCATATCAGCCTATACTATTATATCTTTGTAAAGCAACTATTAAAGGACCGGGAATACTCCTAAACAACTTTCATCCTTGACAACACGGCATTGAAGACAGTGTGCCTTACCATATATCCATCCATCCATCGATCCATCCATCCATCCATCCATCCATCCACCCGTATCCCATAATGTCAAGAGACGTCGTCGGGGAATCATGAGAATATTAAATCTGTCATCACTTTTCAGTAGGCATGAAAAAACCTGGTGGAGCCGATGCTCTCACCTGCCCACATAAACAACCTGGCATTCCCAAATGTTCACCCATTTAGTACTGGCCAGGTTCAACGTCGCTTAACTTCGGTGATCTAAATGGAACCGGTGTGTCAACGTTATTATGCCTTACCTCGAACGTAATTTCTATGCATAGTTTTTTTTCCATGGAACCTTCCATCCAGGGAATATATCCCCACAAGATTTATTTCCCTGATGGTTACAACATAGTCGTATGTCAATAAATGCTTGTCATTTACCGTTCTCATGAGTCATCAACTTTTATCCATTCCAATAGTTTTAATCCTATTCATTATCAATTAATTGATAATCTACTGATCTCATTAACACATATCAAAAAGTGGATTTTAACCTTGGTAAATTGTGACCCATCTTTGACAAAAAATAAATTTAACCCAGCGCGAACGTAGATAGCAAAGGGCAAATTAATATAAAAATAAAGCAACGATGCTTCGTTTCAGTTTTAAAATCTAATACATTTTTGTACTAATGAGTCACCTCTTGTCAAGGCTAAACACCAGTAGATAATGGTTAATGGGTTTATCAGGTAGACGGTGAGACATACACTTTGAGGATTTGAGATGATGGTTGAAGCCGGACAGTATTTGATTATTTACGAGAACGGCTCAACAATAATGTGTTTACATTGGGCTTGAAAACAATAATGTTGTAGTCAGCTGTGAAGCAGCCCCGTTGTGTTCATTCAACAGTCGAGTGTTTTTTTAAAAAGAAACTGTTCATGGAAGTGCTGTTTATCTGCATGTATACAGAGTAAAAATAGGAAATACTTTTTTGCTGACAATGTTTTACGAAGGGGGCCACCAGAGATTGGGGTTGAGTCAGGCACCTACCATAGAGTAAGGAGATACTAGCGACGTTTTTTTTTCTGTGAGAAATACGCTGTAGGGAAGCGAAGAGAATAATGTGATGTATTTTCGGTTATATATACAATACATACTCTATAATGAGACGATCTAAATATCCGGAGAGAGACGAAAGTATTTTTAATGAAATATAACCCAGCGTGAATGTGTAAAGTCCGAATGTAGCGGCAAAGTTTACCCTTTGGTGAACAAAATTAAAATGTTTAAAATCGTTTCTGCACATATAACTCGACGCATACACTCGCCTGAATTAATAAACACAAATAAAAACATTTTGATCCAATCAAATACAGTTGCTTACAATCAGCGTATATCAGCAGACGACAGTGAAGGGGATTCAAGCAGTGTGTTTGTGTGTCGCTTTTTGTAAGTGTGAGTGCGTGAGTTGAGAAATGCATTATTAGCTCTCCCAAATGGCGACAGAGGAACTATAGCAGCTGACCAAAATCGATGTTAGCTCTGTCGTAGATTTTGACTCAACATGTTTATTCTGTTCTTTTATGCACCTGAAGATAATCAAAAAGGATATTATAAAAAATCAGATAAATGTATTAGATTGGCTCAAAATGTTTTCATTTGTTTTTTATTCATTCAGGCGATTGTATGCGTCGAGCTATATGCGCAGAAACGATTTTCAGTATTTTCATTTTCGGCGCCAAAGGGTAAACATCATCACTACACGAGTAACATTAATATTTTTAAAAAGTAAACGATTTCGTATTTGAGAATATAATGAAACACATTTAAAGGTTTGACTATTTTCGGTTACAGACGATACATGACACCTCCGCTTTAAGAACAAAACATTAAAAGAGCATGAAACTGAGACAGGGAAATATTTGAAATCAGATCTGAAATTGATTTACTGTGTTCTTTTCTCTTTTTATCATCTACCGAGTGTGCAGCCCTCGTCAAAAATAAAGGAACCTTAAATATCCTCCGCCAGTGTTTGCACTAATATGCATATTCATATTAAATAAAGCTTGAATTGGGGAAAGTTGAAAACAATTGATTTCAAATGTTTTCAACTGGAAAGTTTTAAAAAGAAAAAGAAAACACGTATAAATCGAAAAAGAAAGCAAAAAAGAAAAACAAAAGAGAAATAAAAAGTTTCACCTTGTGTGACGGGAATTATATATATTTACACATAAATACACATTGCTTCTTATTATAGAGTAAAACAAAACTGTTCAATATCAGCATTCTGTGTGGAAGGGAAAATTACTTGAAGACAGTATTAGGGTGATAGCCTGATATATATATTTTTTTATTTCGCCCTGTAGTTTATCTTCCTTGGTGTGCACTTAAGGTGAAACCGAGAAATGTGCGTGTTCGATGTTCGATTCTGATTGGCATTGAAACAGGAAACCAACCTGCTTCTATTTTTTTCCTTGTTTTGCAGAAATGCGCTCGAATATAATCAGTTTTAAATCATTTCGGCACGCACACGTAGACTGACGTTCGCATCCTGTTTTAAACGTCAATCTCATTTTGCTGTTGTTTTTTCGTTTAAATATGAACTAGTCTGACACAAGAGCACCAGCTATGCGCGCTCTTCTCGTTGTAATATTTTATACTTTAAGTCCTCCGTTTTTTTGTACTTGAACATGATTCCCTTTAACCGCCATCTTATCTTTTTTTTTCTGCTTCGAACATTCTTCATGTTTGACTCTTCGTGATAATTATCCTTCATCATTTAGTCTTAAGTCTTTTCTGATTGAAAACCACCTCCATAGTTTCCGGTCAGTCTGTCGACATTCTCTTGAATTACCTCAGAATACAATCGACATTCCTGCTGGTATATGTATCAATTTTTAGGTGAAGAAAACGCTTGGATAAAACAACCACGTTTCCCCATCGACAGGCCTATTCTTCACTAGGGCCGACCAGTTCTCCATACTGAAGAGGCCGTTCACTCCGTGTTTAATATATGCCCTTCTACATTTCTTTAATACTCTATCACAAGCAATTGATTGATATCCGTGCGAATAGTCCATGAAACAGACTTGGAGAAAAAAAGGTTAGTCGTGTGCACATATGTAAAAAAAAACACGGGAAAGAGAAAGCACAGTAAACCATAATATATTAAGTTGTATAGATACCTGTATATACGAAAAAATGAATTATACCCGGTAAAAAGAAACTTAAAGTGACATAGAAGTTATTTACATGTAACACTTGTCGACATGCATATATAATAGTTCTCAATGTTTGCTATGGCTAACGTCATAGACGGTGAGTTTGGCATACCATGTTGGTTTAGTTCAGCCTGGAATCCTTATTTCCTTGCGCTTGATTTTCGGAGGATTCACAGGAACAGTGTACAAGGCTTATGGCATTGTGTCAGATAAAGTAAATTCCGTATTATTTAGATTATTCCGATTACTGTTCTTATCTTTAGGCCGATGTAATCTCCGATTATCTTTTGGTGTGGCTTGTCAAACTTGGTTATATGTGCGAAATTTCATACGTAACACTTCATTTAATCCACGGGTTAGCTTGCTCTAATTCCGTTAGCCATGACTGGGTAGAAGTCTTAAGTAGTTCATAATTGTATTTTCAGTATCCGCCGTACTAAGGATTAAACCTTCAACCTCAAAAAGCCTGTCACTAAAAACTGCCACTCACAAAATAATTTTCACCAAGGGTCCTTACAGATAATGCTAGTATAGATATTAGTACCCTATAAACTATACTTATGTTAGCAGTGTAGTCTAACTAATTATGACGCCCTTACTCTCTCTCTCTCTCTTATATATATATATATATATATATATATATATATATATATATATATATATATATATATATATATATGTGTGTGATTTTATGAAGGCTTACCAAAGCATTCCTTTCAGGACACCAATGATCACCATTAAAGATATTTTTTCTTACACATATTATTTATTCAAATTAAATGTTTTTTTCCTACACGTGTTTCACTACCAAGCAGGTACTTCCTTCGCAGATCATCAGGGAAATTAAATGTCTGGAATAAGGGTTTCAACTGCCAACAATACACAATGTGTTGCTTCAATAGTTGAGGTCACTTAAGAAGAGAAGAGGAAAAAAATAAAAATAAAAGTTAAAATTAAAAAACAAGAAAGAACAACGATAAAAAAAGAAAGTTCTAGAAAATGTCTTAGAAAAGTAGCTCGTGCATTATTTCTGCCACCAAGTTAACAAGCAAATAATCGATCCCAAATGCATTAAAAAAACACAAAAAAAACACACACACAAAAAAAAATATATATATACATATATATATATATATATATATATATATATATATATATATATATATATATATATATATATATATATATATATATGAAGATAATATCCCAGATGTGAACAGTAATCCGAATAATACAAATTATTAATCTTTATGAAAAAACATTCGATCTATAATAATAGATTTATATTCATTATATGCAATAAGCAGTATTCGATTAAATCGTATCAAGGATTAGTGTTATAAAAATTTGAAGATATAAAGAACTTGAAGCATCAACCTATTACAAAATTACGAAATTCGGCATTAAGTAACCTGAAAAGGGTTGATATGCCGTAACAAACAACCAAACAACCATGTGTGTATGTGCAGTTTGGTAGCAATCCAATTAAAATGTAATCTCACCCTTCTTTCTTTCTTTTTTCTTCTGATTTTTCTCTTCATTTACTCTCTCATAAAAACGTATACATAATATTAATCAATAGAATATATGGGTAAATAATAGAAGAGACAACTAATCGAGAAATATAAATACATGTAAATAAGGATAGTCTTTCCCTGCTTATTGCAACCCTGCCACTGCTCTTAAGTGCGCAACAATTTCTTTTAGTTTAACCTCTTCGCTGTGTAGACACCCTTTTATTGTGTATCCATTGTTTCTCAGGACAAAAGATGGCTTCACATGCATATAATCAGAGGAACAGGCGATAATTTAAATGTTAGATAGCGGTATTCATATTATAATTATACGAATTTTCCTACAAAGGGAATAAATCACCCAATTACTATTTCTTTTAATTCCCCTCCAGTGACAATCTCAGCGTATTTCACATCTTCTTTCTAATTAACAATTTTCATTTCAATATTAATTACTATGTCATATTCAGAACAAAGACAGATTCCATGTTTTTTTCTGTATTAACATGTCTGAATAGAAGTCCAAATGTTGCAGAATTTATAATAAAAATATGAAAACTGTCCTGTTTAAAACCATATACCATCATAAAACACAACTACTCTCAGATTAGATTTTACTAGAAATACATTGTTGTATGGACTTTGTATTATTGTGTCTTATAATAATGGTGCGGTGTACTTCTATAATTTTGTAAGCGAACATCATAGGCGTAAACCAGTATTTGTGTTTTGTAATAGATAAACATGAACTTTTGAAATGAAATAATATAATAATAACAGGCTCGGAAAATGGCCACTTTTTCAATAGTTGTAAGTACAATGATATTCACGGAGGCCCGTAAACGAAAGTAAATTCTTATAGTTTCTACTAAATTATGTTATTCTTTAATATTTGATCGGTAAATTTAATATTTAGTGAATTCAGAAATTAAAAAAATTATGACGAACAGTTTTTCGGTCATAGACTTATAATCCTTGATTGGCACGCTAAATGCAATCGCCTAAGCATTGTCTATAGCTTAAATGAACTGCGTCTCTCTGGATTCTGGATTTCACCGGCTAGACATGCCGTTAAAAATGTTATATCGGAGAGTATATTGTGCAATAAATGTAATTCTGTATATTTAGTTTACACCAAAATGGGTTTGCCTCCCTAAAACTTTTTTACATACAGGTGTAGAAACCACCGTTCACATTTGTGTGAACACTTCTGAAAGGATTCGTAAAATGTACATACGTAGTTGTACCTTACAAGTGGAATTAATAGAGGACATGCCTACGTTCTTTAGTATTGGCATTTATACGATTTAATAACTTATATTGCATTCTAGGCAATGTTTATAGCGATCATACAAAACACCTTTCTAGCTACTGGAAAGCTCATGAAAGAAGTATTTATTTCTAATGAGTACATCAATTCGTTTTGCTCTTATTAAATAAAACATCTGACAATTTCGCTTGGTTTGTAAGCGTTTTCGTACAGTGAAATCCTGCTTGAAATAAAATAATATGTCAATGATTATTACATGTTTTAGGATCTATACAGTTTCCATGCGGTTGGGCGAAACTTATGTATGCAGCGGAATATTTCATTAAAACTTATTTTATTTTAAAAATTATAGTTTATACTTTTACAATTTACTAATACTAATTATAGTCGCCAGAATTCATAAATACTTAATTCACACATCAAATATACGCTACATGTAGTCGCTTACAAGTTTAGGCTGGTGTTAAATGAACACCCAATCTTTATATGACGAAGCGTAACGTTTACATTGTGGTCTACGTACGTGGCTGATTACGAACATGTAGCATAATATAAGGTTCGGGGATAGGAGCAAGAGTTGATTGGCTAGGTCAATTTTCACGGACAACACCGAAGCATTGGCTCTGTTTGTTTGGATATATATATATATATATATATATATATATATATATATATATATATATATATATATATATATATATATATATATATATATATACATATATATATATATATAAAGTGGTGTACTAAAAGCGAACTTTTAGGAAAAGTGAAACCTATTGTGAAGAGTATATAGCTCAATATATTTTTAGCAATCTGACATTTGCTTGCATTCGGGCAGAATTTTGCCCTGTGTTTCTTCCCCCTACAACTTTTATTTTATTTTTTCAAATTTTAAATCTTGGCCTTTGCCAACTTATCTATCCCAGCGACTTCCTCTGATGATAAGATTTTGATCTTTGAAAAGCCTGGCTTAAGGAAAATTTAACTTGAATAAATTGCCTTTTTTGCGGAATATACCTTGCTCTGAGCAATTGAATTGAATTATGATTTGACTTTTGCTTCTCTAATTCCTTTCCATTCTTCTTCATTATATATATATATATATATATATATATATATATATATATATATATATATATATATATATATATATTAGCGAGAATCGGTACCCATTGTTTATAAATATATAATATTAAAATATATACTGGAGAAACAAGCCATGCATTCAGCAACTTATATAAATCCGCATAACGTTAATGGGTATTTCGGGGCAAAGATTCGAATTTAATTCGCATTACCGTAGACAAATGACTACTTCAAATACTTAAAGACATGCGGAGAATGACAAATGCAAAGCCTGCATTAATGATTAAGTTCAAGTAGATCCACACATTTTCCCGCTACACGTTTTTTTAGGCATGACTCGATGAATAAGTCAACGTTAATCTATTAGTTCAGCATGTCTTGTGCGTTTTTATTTAACATATGTGTTCGCTTACAGGTAAGTCTGCATAAGATACAAAGATGGCTGACTATTTCTTTGCAAATCACTGACTTATATATGTGTTCCTGTATACCTTGTTAACGAATTTCCTATCAATGCTTAAACAATAGTACCAGCAAATTGAATTGAGATTAATACGACCGAAAATTCTCGGAGTTGTTGCCTTATTAAATATTCACAAATAGCAATTTTATAAGGAAGTATATTGTTTTTGATGTTGCACATCGTAGGACAAAAGTCATTAATCGACTGAGATAAAAAAAAGAAAAACCATATCCATCTATTGATTATATATATATATATATATATATATGTTGCTCAAAATATAATAATTTAGTAAATGTTCCGAATTTGTTTTTAAAAACCCATTTCTATATAAATAAGTGTATCTGCCCATTTTCAAAACACATATATTTTATAATAAATTCAAGATGTTTATTTCCCATCAGATACTCAAAAACAGAACCGTTTACATCAAAATAGTTCCATTCATTTAACTTTTTCACAGCAAAACAATAGAAACTACCTTTTTGCATTATTATGTAGGTAATATATATATATATATATATATATATATATATATATATATATATATATATATATATATATATATATAAATATGTTTTGAGATACACTATATATAAATGGTTTAAATAAAAGCAGAATTATGTTTGTTTCAGTATATATGGTCAACGAAGGCTTTTACGTCATATATCTCATTAGGAGAAATCGTCGGAATACAAGGTATGAAATAAATTAGCAAGAAAACTCAAGAATGGAGAAATTAACTGCCGATGAAAATAACTTTTTAAATTATTTAATTGAATGAATCGTTTTAAAGGCAGGGGTTAACAGGGCCAATAAAAATGGGCCAACTAACATTGAACAAAGAGAATCAACGACTTTATGAAATCCTTCCGCTGGCAAAATATTTCATATTTTGTATTCCAACGATTTCTCCTGATGAGATGTTGGACGAAATAGCTCTCAAGACAACATTTACGGAGACAAACAAAATTGCGCTTTAATTCAACACCATATATATATATATATATATATATATATATATATATATATATATATATATATATATATATATATATATATATATATATAACTTCTTTGTAAAATGGTAGGAAAAATCCCAGCAGAGTGCTTAATTAATTAAGAATTAAAGTTAAAAATTAAGAGCATAATATTTATTTATTCTGGTACAGAAAAATTAGTACAACATTCGTACCGTCGGTTTCAAGCACGGAAGGTCTTACCCATCCGGCTCTCTTCAGCTTCTGTTGTCTTGGAAATGTGAAGTCACATGACACTCTCGTTGGGACGCGTTATTTGCTCAGTGTGTTGTGTGTGTTTGTTTAAATTTAAATTTAGTGTAATAAGACCGTTGAGATTTAAAACACGAGGGAATTCAAGATTAAAGGGAATAAAAAATAAAAAATATATGAAAATATATATAAAAAAATATATATAAAAACATATATATAAAAACATTTCAATACTAAGAATAAAAGAATAAAAAAAGAGAGAGAGAATAAAAAAGAAGAATAAAAAAATATAAAAAAATATAATATGATGCTATCCAACGCTCTAACCTGGGCAACACCGGGTAGCTCTGCTAGTATATATATATATATATATATATATATATATATATATATATATATATATATATATATATATATATATATAGTTTTTAAATATAAAAGTGTTTTTGGACTTACAGACGACGTTGTTTAAGGTGTTCTACTCTCATAAGTGCAGGAGTGATGGTTACAGGCAGTTATATGTGCTCGAACGCAGTTCGTAAATTCAGCCTAGAACACCAACCTTATCCATATGTATCACGGGCACAAGCAATCATCACACACATTAATTGAAATTAAGAGGCGGGGAAAGCGGTATGTGTTCTATAGTGTTCAACGCATAATCGCTAGAATGACAAAAATCTTGCAATTCCAAATATGTACTCGAAAAATTCCCGTCGGATGACGGGTAAAATTAATTTCCACTAACAAAATAGTTATTACCACATATCTTGTTACGAAGACAAACATCAATACATAATGTTGCTAAACCTTATGTCTAGAATCATTATCCAGTTTGATAAAGGCACCATCTTGTAGGGAAGAGGCCCACATTTGTGATGGATCAAATTAGTTCGGCTTCGTATCAAAGTAGTGTTTATATGTTTTTAGCCATAGGAGAAGCAATTAATCTCGACTGGGGAATTAAAATAAATTGCCCCATCAAGAGTAGCTTGTTTTAAGGGAGTGATTATCCACCTTATTACAAACTGACCTCGTGTCTAACTTTGCTCTCGTCGTTCCGAGGCAAACAGATCAGGACAGTTGATAATTCACAAGAACATAACGGTCCCTTTATTTTCTTTCTGTACGACGTTTTTTTTTATGTAGGATGAATCCAGCTCTTCAAAAAAGTGGAACTTTGCTTAAGGGCACGATCCATTGAAGTACTTTTAAAACAAGAACAAGGATGCAACATTGCGGCAATGGGACAGGGGCTGAAGCTTGGTGGATAGTGAGGGACCATTGAAGTTGGCGACTCTTTTTTTTATCTTGTCTAAGATGGAGAGGCCAATGGATTATGAACCAGCCCAGATGTGGCAACAATACTCCATGCATGGGCGGATCGTGGCGTTGTTGAGAGCTAGGATAATGTCACCTGTGGGAAGTTTACTAACATGGTACAGGGAACCAACCTTCATTGCAGCAGCCTTGACAATGTATTCAGTGTATTTGTTCCAATTCATGTAATCTGTGAATGTTAAGCCAAGGGGTTTGAATTTTAAACTTCCAGGTAGGGTTCTATTAGTCATGGCAATCGGTAGTTAAAAAGGTGTCTTATAGTTATTAAAGGTAAAAAGATTTGTCTCTGCGGTATTACAGATTACCAACCATTTATGATCCCAATCCACTACAGCCTGGAGCTCATTTTCTAAGGATTCAGCTATTGCCTCGGATATGTACGCGTCCGTTTTGCCCAAATGACGAGAGTTGAGCGTGGTGTCGTCAGCAAATATACCTGTCTGAGACCCAATGCCATCAGGGAGGTTATTTATGAAACTCAAGAACAGTAAATGTCGCAGGATGGATCCCTGTGGCACACTAGCATTTATGTAATTTTAATTAACTCATTCGGATTTATTGTTGCTTAGACTTTTGCCCCTTGCCCTCTTACCAGAACTAAAAGCTTAACTTACAAACGAGTAAAACATGATAATAATATTTAAGTTCATTTATAGTACCGCATTCAAAATCGAAATTTGTGTCTCTCGAAATCGTTATAAGCTTGTCCATTCGTGCTTGTTATAACACATTTGTTCAATGCCACTAACCCTTGAACTACATGTTTTTTAAAAATTGTCCTACTATTTAAGGCCCAGATACTTATTTAATACAGTCAGCATAAACATAATTTGTTCATGAAAGTTATGAAGTTCGCGTTTGTAATCACCGTTTCAACACCTCGTACCTATATGTAATGCATGGAATACCGATGCCATATCCGGAGTGGAGCTGCACAGAGCAATCTTTCTAAATTTGACAGAGTGAAAAACCGACAGCGATACCAAGTGGGGGATGTGTTTTCGTCTTTTCCCTAAATCCTCTTTCCCACAGAAGAGGCATTGCTATAAATTCTCTACTGTACAATTATTGATATCCTAGGTTATATATTGAGCTACAATCTATGCCCCTCCCCGTAAAGTCTAGTTACCAATTCTGCCCGAGAATTACTTTCCTCTCCCGTACACCTAAAATAACATACGACTTCCATGAACGGAGTTTTTTTCCAAGAAGTTCCAATTTGAGGAACAGAATACAACGGGAATGTTGTCATGCTGATTACAACATATTGGTCTTCAAGTACAATATCAATATATGCTTGTTGAATTCTCCTCAAAGTAATTATTTCCATATAACAATGGAAAAAGTGGTCTTTATTGAAAAGAATTAGAGAGTAGATTTAAAATATTACATAGTTGATCGAGTATGGATACAATAAAAATGTTTATCTTGAAAAACACGCGTTAGAGTGCGAACGCACGCTGTCATCTCATAAATCTGGTGAGATTTGATATAAAAATGGTGGAAGTTACTGAAATGGATCTTTTAATGTTCATTTTATACTATGGTTGAATAGGTTCCAATTGCAACAGTTGAATTGGTTTCAATTATGTAAATGTCACAACTCCAAGGCATCTCCATAAGTACATCAGAACAATGCTATTGTGTAAGGAAAAGAGTCTAATAGAAATGTTAAGTGCACACTATGTAAGGTGGACTTCTCATTGTTTATACAGGGTGGGCAAAAATAAGGGTCCTATTTTTAAAAATTCATAACTTTTTTATTTATTGATTTTTTAATTTTTTTTTTTTAGAATAAGTAAAGGACCCCTTCCGAAGCAAGCATGAGCCGTATTAGCCCTAAGGAACGTACCCTCATTTAGAAAACATTATTTTTGCTTAAAAAACTCAAAACAGTATAAAAAACAATACTTTAGTTTTTGTAAGTTTTAAGAAGTGTTTTTCGGCTAAAATTTGTTTTGTTTATTTCAAAAAATCTCGGAAGGGTCAGTCTACAGACACATAAAGTTTGGTGGTTTAACTTTTATTTTGTGGAAGTTATTCAAATTCAAGTTATTCAAATTTAAAGATAGGACCCTTATTTTGGCCCACCCTATATATATATATATATATATATATATATATATATATATATATATATATATATATATATACATACATATATATATATATATATATATATATATATATATATATATATATTGAAGAATGTTTATATGTTTGTATGTACAATATTCAGACCTAAACTAATTAACCAAAGTTATGAATTTTAGAACACAGCTGATAGGCGGAAAGTGTTATCATGTAGGCTCTATTTTAATTTGGTTTCATGCAAATAAGATAACAAAGGTGTTGTAACACTTCGTGACAAATTATATGCATCTAGTTTTGATAATCTTTTACAACAGTTATAATACACTAATTTATAATTATTAAGGGGCAGAATATAGAGACACACTTCATTTTTAAATTCAAATATATCAGATCAGTATTAGAACCAGAATCATGAGACATTAATTTTCAACATTTCCTGAAATATAATTTCTCTAAAGACCCCTTAAACTTAAATCTTACATTTCAGATATTTTCTAGAATGAATGGATTCTGAAAATATTCAGAATAAGGATCATAGACATCAGGTTAAGTATCAGAAAGCCTAGTTTTAATTATTATTAAGGGACATGGACGTGCTGCAAAGTTATTCTGTAAAGCGAATTAATTTCACCGTTTTGGGACGGGTTTACTTCTAATATATATATATATATATATATATGTGTGTGTGTATTATATGATCATCATAATCAGGGTCTTTTTAAAAGTTTTTTAAAATTACACCCATGGTGGACGGATTCCCTCCCTGGTTTTTTTACACCTTGTTTAATCCCTGGTTAGAAGTGGCCACGTAGGACTTAGTTTACTATCGAGGTTCTCTCTCCACCGCGTTTTTTCTAAGTCTTTTCCGTTGCCTCATGGTCCATTCTGTCGCTCTATATGTCCACCTGTGGTCTGTACATTTCGAAAGGTGACCTGCCCATCTATCTTTTTTCCATTCGTATGATGGCGATGATGTCATTTACTTCAGCTTGCTGTCTGGTCCAGGTGTTTATATTTCCATCATGTAAACTGATGCCGGTCATAATACGTTCAATTTTCTATTATTCCATTCTTAGCTTTTCTAATGCTGCATTATAAAGTGCCCATGTTTCGCTACCGTATATCCTAACAGGCATCGTGTATTCATTGACCACTTTTTGCTTAATATTAATCGTGGATTTTCTACTCTTCATGATCTTGTCTATTTTGAAAAAAAAACATCTATTTAAGCGCAATTCGCATTTATTGTAGGCATGGTATCAGTGTCACTTGTCACGCTAGGTAGATGTAATTGTCAACTTCCCCGACATTTTCACATTTCACATTTCACTTTGACCGGGTCTTTTATGGAATATTTGTTGAACATGGCCTTAGTTTTTCCAGTGTGCATAATATATATATATATATATATATATATATATATATATATATATATATATATATATATATATATATATATATATATGAAGCAATCCAACAAAAGATATAAGCGTCGACTAATATCGTATAATTAGTGAAACATCCGGATGAAAACTGAAGCTCAATATACTGGATACAGCATTAATATTATAATATAAAATGAAGTAATAAAATAAGGTGTCAAACACATTTTATTAGAATTCAAAGTTCAAGCAAAGTATCTTAAAGTCCTTAGCTCATGAGTTTTCAAAGATAATTCTTCTCTTCAGGGGACCATTACTGCAGTTATACCACTACAGGAAATAAAATTAAACTTTGAAAATATATAAATATATATACAAAAATACATAATATATATATAACATCAAATATATCAACCCAAAAACATACTTTTTTGTTGAATCTATACAATCCATCCAGGTCATACAAATTGAAAAACATAATCAGGAAAGACATTCAGAGGGTTGATCGCGGATTACTCCAAGTTATAAATAGCAGTCCATATGCGAGAATTTGAAGGATCTGACAAAGTTATCCAGTCGCGAAATGTGTCAATAATCGATGAAGTGAAAAGTATTCAATGTTAATGTTTATTATTATAACGATAAATAAATCAAATAATATAGAAAGTTCAATAAACTCACTTAAAATTCTAACATCCTGATATGGGCAACCCAAATCAAGTCAAAGTTCGTTGTTCAATTAGAAAATCCGTTAAATCCGAATTAGGCAAAAATAAGATTGAATCCCGGTCGCATCTTGCAAGCAGAGCGAAAAAATAAGTAATCTTCTCTCCCCAGCGATTTAACCAGATATGAGTAATCCCTAACGAACAGAAGGCGATATTAAATTGTCTACTTCTCTGAATGACTTTAATAGATCGGAAATTATGTGTGTGTTTTTTAATAAAGGCGGAAAGCAAAACATCCTGTTTAGGCCCGCCTGATAAACTTAACGAAGAAAGCAACATACAACCCCGCCATCCACCCCGCCAAGATAGGATACTACCTGTCTGGGTCAAGTGAGAAGATTCTATGTCAAAGAGGAAAGGGGTTACGAAGTTAAAAGAAAAGGGAGTTAGGACATTTAGGTCAGATCGTGTAATCACGTATACATGCCCAAATTATTACTTAAAATGTAGCTTACAGTAAAAAATGATTTCACAAATCTCGCCCTATCAACTAATCTAGAATATTTATGAAATTAAAAATTACAAAAGTATTAAATTCCAATAATTTAATAGTTTAATTTAAAATTTAATTTTATCAGATTAGAAATTATTAAAGTGTTTAATAGTTTAATTTAAGATTCAATCCTATCAGCTCAGGAATTCTAATTCAAATTTTAATTTTCCCCAATTAAAAAGTTTAACTTTATTTAAGGTTTAATTTTTCCCAATTAAGATTTAATTATCCCAATTACGACTGGGATTCAATCTTATTTTTGCTCAATTCGTATTTAACGGATTTTCTAATTGAACAACGAACTTTGACTTGATTTGGGTTGCCCATATCAGGATTTTGGAATTTTAAGTGAGTTTATTAAACTTTCTATATCATTTGATTAATTTATCTTTGTATTAATTAACATTTACATTGAATACTTTTAACTTCATCGATTATTGACACATTTCGCGACTGGATAACTTTGTCAGATCCTTCAATTTCTCGTATATTTATAACTTGGAGTAATCCTCGGTCAACCCTCTGAATGTCTTTCATGATTATGTTTTTCAATTTGCATGACCTGGATGGATTGTATAGATTCAACAAAAAAGTATGTTCTTGGGTTGATATATTTGATGTTATGTATTTTTATGTATTTGTGTATATAATTTTATATATTTTCAAAGCTTAATTTTATAACCTGTGGTAGTATAACTGCGGTAATGGTCCTCTGAAGAGAAGAATTATCTTTGAAAACTCATGAGCTAAGGACTATAGGATACTTTGCTTGAACTTTGATTTCTAATAGAATTTGTTTGACACCTTATTTTATACTTCATTTTATATTATAATATATATATATATATATAGAGAGAGAGAGAGAGAGAGAGAGAGAAAGTGAGAGAGAGCGAAGGTAAGACAAAGAGAGAAAAAAATAAAAGAATACAAGAGATATAGAGATAAATATCTGTATATAAAGAGATTGAGCGAGAACAAAAATAACTGATGAAATATAAATAGACATACAGAAAAAACTGATATATATATATATATATATATATATATATATATATATATATGAAAAAGAGGAGAGATAGAGAGAGAAGTAATACATATAATATATATATTTACATATATGTATATATATACATATATATACATATATATACACGCATACACATGCATATATATACACACACACACACACACACACACACACACACACACATATATATATATATATATATAGTCAGTTTCAGCGAAGGCACGTAAAAACTATCCGCTCTGAAGTGATGTGATACATTGAAATACACAGTTTGTGGATGATGTATATATATATATATATATATATATATATATGTATATATATATATATTTATATATATACAGACAGACGGACAGACGGAGAGACAGTTTCGCTGTAAGACAGCTCGTCAGCGTGTGTAGACTAACACCCATTTCACACTGGAATCGAACCTACGATTCTCCATCTCATAGTTCGTGAATTACCTCTTTGCTATGGAAGTGTAGCTGTTGGCAAGCGACATCACACTGCTTTAAATACACACTGACGACTAAAGGAGAGTGTTTACTCGTCGCTAATAGTATATATATATATATATATATATATATATATAATAAAATTGTGAGATGATAAAGGTAAAATCATATCTTAAAAATAATCCCATCAAGAAAAGACAATGCTCAATATACGAGATAGAGCAATTATAAAATGAAATGAATGATGAGAATAACAATTTGAAAAAGAACAATATTTATCAAACAAGGAATATATCAATAATTGTTTTACTTTCCTTAATCCATGTATTTTCAAAAACGCAAGCTTTTATCATCAGATGAGATCATCGGGATAAATCAGTAAAACAATTATATAAATTATATTTGTTATATTTGGGCTAGCAGAAATGCATTTTTTTCTGATTAATACCAATGACTTCCTCTCATGATTAAATCTTGCATTTTTGATAATCCATAAGTTAAGGAAAATAGAAAAAAGTTTATTTATTTATTCTTTATTCAAACTACTTAATGATTCAATAAATATTGTTCTTTCTTCCAATTTTTATTCAGATAATACGTTATATATATATATTATACATATATATATATTATATATATATGTTGTATATATATGTATATATATATATTTATATGTATATGTATATATGTATATATATATATATATCACATCAACTTTATTTTTGGTTTAATATTAGTGAATTGAGATTACATTCATAGTTTCCGCAGACTCTGTTGTTTCCTTTCTTTCTATATCAACCAAATCTTTCCTGTTCATTGAAGCTGCTTTTAAGATTCTTCTTTTCTCTCATATAATGTTTCAGTTGGTTATTTGCTCTTCTTTTCATTCTTCACAACTCGGTGGTCGATACAACACCAATGGAAATATAAAAGATTAGCCATTCGGAAAATACTGACCCACACCCTTTCGGCACTGAAAGTGGCACAGGCCGAGATACAAAAGTCTTTTGTGCAATCAGAGGCACCGACTTGTGCGAGTAAATTATGGAAATATTGGCCAGAGAATACTGCCATTGAATATACAACTTTCGACTAGTGAATATTATATGGCGGATTTTTTTCTTCTGAATCACACTTGTTTCCAAACAAAGAATTTGCTCGCAGACAAGCATATGCATATGTGTTTTATAGAATGAGTAATAGTACAATTGAGCAGGGCATAGAAAAAATATAAAATAACAAATGTAATTTCAACAGAACCAATGATTTTGGTTTATATATTTTTTCTATTAATGTAATAGTAATCTCAAGTATTACTTAATTAAATCTTATTAATAGTTCGTAAAATATAAAACAGGGTTGTCTCTATTAAAAAGGACATTTTTCCGCATATAAAATGATGTATTTCACGGATCAGTTTCTAAAGATCTCTCACCTTCATTCGATGAAAACGAGGGCGGCTCTGGAGCGTGTCTGCCGGGAGAGACACATCTTAAATGCCGTCTAGCGATGAAAGTGTGCAGTGGTCGTTACCACATTAAAATCAACGCCGGTGTGTTTTAAGGATGAATTCTTGAGTCAACGTTCTCCCTGATTTTCATTAATAATTTCCCAAATCATATTCTGCCATTATTTGTTTTCTCTTGCGGAAACGACACAACTGTATAAGGCAACACTTTGAAGAGCACTGGTAATTAAGGTCTCGTTGATTCTCTTTCTACTGACATTTAGCATGTTGTTCACTGGTGAAAATGTGGCTTGTTACTTTTACTATATCTAAAACGAAACTCTGTTTTACTCATCATCACCATCCGAATTCCTGTTCCCAACCAGTCCCTCATCAAAGCAGCCACTCATTTTTATAAGTTCTTAGGACTGACTATCACTCTAGAACTAAAATAAAAGACGCATATCCAGTCTGTTGCTAAAGTTTGCTCGAAACATCGTTGGATCATTCTACCGCTCTCGAAAGCACATGAATCCAGATGCAATATTTTACCTATATGATAATAGATATGTTATGATACCTCAAGTAACAGCACTTAGCTGGATACTAGATGAATTATCCCCTTGGAATCCAGTTAGACACACACAGTACAAGAAATATATAGACTTGTCAATTGGGGAGAGGAAACATAATATTCTTAACTTCTTTACTAACTCAACGTTTGAGAGGTTAGCGAGAAATTTAATGGAATATTTAAATATCTATCTATTTTATATAGAAATCAAGTGTAAGCCCCAGGTATGTGCCCTTTGATTTCTGAGAACTTCGACTGAATTAAAATCAAACAAAATGTTTATATATATATATATATATATATATATATATATATATATATATATATATATATATATATACATAATAATTAATAATTTAATAATTAATAATTTAATATTTATTTATAAATATTATATATATATATATTATATATATATATATATATATATATATATATATATATATATATATATATATATATATAGTATTTACTCCTGCTACATAATGGGGGAGGGCGCAGAGTAGAACAGCCACTTCGAAATCTAGTGGCGGATGATCTCTACTCCTCAGTACAGCCATTTTCCTCACAGAAGTTACAGTTAGTCTCTCTCCACTCTATCATTATTTACATAGGAGGTGCTTGACTGATCTCCAGTTGTCGTTTCTTCCTTGTAAGACATTCACAGTAATATCTGCTATTGCTACCACAATGGTAAATACTTCATCCTCTATATCTTTACCTTAAAGCGGAATTTCCATGGACAGAGCTTCTTTGCAAAGGTTTCCCGAATGTTGAACAAATTACCGCGGGACTACTGCTATGCAGATTACAACTTGTTTGTTTCTAAATCCAATCTTAACAAATTCATGTTTTAAACGCTTTATAATTAAGTAACTAAACGCATTAATACAACTAATCAATGTTAGTACTCCAATAGTGTTCCTAATATTTCGCCTGATAATCATCATGTCTCATTACCACTTCTCTACAAGTGGCTTTTAGCTTTCATAATTGGTGCTCCAACAATAAAAACAAAAGCTTTCGGACATTGAATTTCAAAACTAAACTTGAAAATGTATACCTCGAAGGAATAATACACAGGCAGAAGACTAAAAAATGTTCAATAAAAAATTGTACAAAATGAACAATTTCAAGCATTCATTGGAACTGAAAGAAGCGATGCAATATAACTTTCTAACGTTGTTTCTCTTAAACATAGAGTCCGGATTGCTGACGAATACAACGATAGATAATTTAGGTACATATAAATCATCGTTATATATTCGCCTTAAGTTAAAGTTAATTTGAATAGAAATAATGTCTACATTTGACAACCAAATCATGTTGAACTATAGATTTTCCATCATATCATCGGTGTTAAGAACAATTGTCTATATTTAGCAATTTGATAGAATATATACGTCATCGTATCTTATTTGACATGAGTGAGACTACTCACCAATAATCCGCCTATTTAATCGGAGTAAGTCACCTATGACTTTACGTATATTACTTATTTGCTTTGGATATCTGTCGCGCTTATACTAATAGAGGATTGTAAGGGAGCAGAGATTGTTTTTGCCGATGACCTTCGACTTGAAACGCAATCGCTGCCCTCAAAATCAAAACAACCTCGTGTCATATCGCTCCTTTGTGTTGTTGTGTGAAGATACCACGTTTTATTTGGGGTACACATCTCAGACTGCAAGAACACTTACATGAAAATG
Source organism: Sepiola atlantica (assembly GCA_963556195.1). Taxonomy (NCBI): domain Eukaryota; kingdom Metazoa; phylum Mollusca; class Cephalopoda; order Sepiida; family Sepiolidae; genus Sepiola; species Sepiola atlantica. The sequence continues at coordinate 86,379,935 of OY744528.1, forward strand.
AGGGTGAAATGGCTAGACTGCAAAATCATATTTACGAATAGCAGGTTGTTTGCACACACACTCAGTGCCGATGATCGCCCAACTGACCAGAGTTAAGCGCTCATAAACTTAATAGAGACATAACACCGATACTGTTAATTAGAAAAGTAGGCATTGGCCAACGTATGAGCATCCGGGAACATGTATTCTACCTATTGTCTTAGCGTGTTGCAGTTACACACAGCACCGCTTTCATCTTTGTCCTCTATCGTCCCCTCACCGATGGAGTTACTGTCATCGAGCAGATCTCTGACAAAATTTATACTAGCTGTTCACTCGTTGGCTAGAATTCATATCTGAGGTGACTTTAATTTTCACAATATTGAGTGGCTAACCCACACAAAGGAGACTGACGATGAAGACAAGTCTTGACACGACTCCTCTCTTGTATAAGATCTTACGCGTAGTCAATGCTGATTGAAAGTTTGCATGTCTCCCCGATCTGTTTTTAACAAGTTGCCCTGAACTGTGTTCATCTACTGCCCTGTCTCCTCTATGATTCCCCCAACTAATCAGTTGTCTAAATTAAGATCAGGACGAAGCTCAGCAAACCATCTAATGTATCTTTCCATCGCAAAATTTATCGATATTCAAGAGCTGGTTGCAACAGCTTAAAGTCCTACATATCTGAATTCCTTTTTAAATGCATAGAAAATGTGTTTTACATCACATCTGAAACATCTAATAGTTAACCATAGATAGTTAAAGCAATATACCTTCTAAAGCATTCCAACAAGGACTGACTAACCAGCCATTGTATAATCTTAAATGCGCCGCCGAAACAACTATTTCAATTGCTTTACGAAATAGATGCTCCGAAAACAAAGCTTTCTTTAATACTGCCCGAAACTATTGCTAACGTGTTATGGAAAACCCTAAATAGTTTTATGCCCAATCAGTTTCGTCTAAAGTAGCTGATTAGAGGCTTAACCCTCATAGGTTTTAGAGAATAACAAACAAAGTTCTGAACAGATATAAAGATTCCATCCCAACCATTATAAATGGACCATAGGTTATATCGTCAGCATTTGATGAAGCAGAAATTGCTGCAAAGATCTGTGTAGCAAATTCCTACCATTTGGGAACGGAGTCACCGACTCCCAAAATTACGCTCCATTACTGAAAAACTCTAAGTGACATCCTCATAACTGCCTGCGATGTGGTCAAACTGATCAAGAACCTCGATGATCATAAGGTAACAAGTCCCAACAATACCCCGATCATAGTACCCAAGAACCTGCAACCCAAAATAGCTCCTATCCTTAAAAAACTGTTTTATTGTTGCTTAAAGCAGAAATTTATTCTCATTTACTTGGAATACTTCATTAGTCTGCTCAGTGTTTAAAAATACTGGTGACCAGTCCACTGCATACTAGTATAGACCGACCAGTCTTCTGTGCGTCATAAGTAAATTGCATGAATATGTAATAAATCAAGTACTTTTCAACCACATCAACGAAAACAACCTTCTCAGTGATAAACAACACAGATTGTATCCTGCAATTCTACATCTGACGTGCCGACTATGATTTCGAACATGGTCAGCGAATCTATCGACGGGGGTTTAGTTTCTAGGGCTATAGCTTTTGATCATTCAAGTGCATTCGACAGGGTCTGGCCCAAAGGTTTTCTATACAAGCAATGGCATGTATGTAAACGTCCTTTCTTAACAATCGAATCCTTTTCTCTCCGATAGGTCTACAAAAGTCATTGTTGACGGGCAAATATTCGAAGCACATCATATCAATGCCGGCTATACTCAAAGCTCTATTCAAGGCTCAGCCCTCTCTTTGGTTTTCATCAATAATCTACCTAAGCATATTCTGAGATCATTCGTTCACATAAATGCAGACGACACAACTGTTTATGTCAACATTCTGAAGAGCATCCAAGATCAAAATCTTACTTACTCTTTCTTTCCGACTTGGAGTACATGGTGCAATAGAGGAAAACTGACTGGTTAATATTAACGTTTTTAAAACTTAGCTTATATATTTGCACAACCGATCCTCGGTTCTCTTCTTTGATAAGCTTCTAAAACTGACTAACTTCTAAAACTGACCAATATGAAATGTAAGATTTGTATCAAATCTGTCGCTTAAGTTTCTTGAAAAATAGTCGGATCATTCTACCGGTCTAGAAGGCGCCTTGCATCTAACGCAATACTCTACTTTTATAATATCAAGATACATCCCATAATTAAGTACTGCACCTATCCAGATACTAGTAGCATTTTTTTTTCACTCTTGACAGAGTATGGAATCGATCTCACAATCTCGCGGCGAATTATCTCTTCTCGTCTCTGCAGCCTCTTTCGCACAGAAGCGGTGTGGCTAGGTCTTCTCTACTGTATTTTTATATTCATGATAGGTGCTTGGCTGATCCTAAATTGCTGGTGTTTCCCTATAAAACAGTACTAGCAGGAATTAGTTTAGCGACAACCACATCAAATAACTTTTTTTTTCTCTCTCTTTCCTTACCGAAACGAAAATAAACTTTTCTAGAACATTCCATATGTGAAACAAAGTACCACGAGTTTGCTTCCCAACTGACTACAACATGATCGCCTTCAAGTCTACTGTGAACAAGTACTTGTCGAGCCATCCCCTCGAATAATGAGTTTATCTTAAGTAATTTTCTTTGCATCCCACCAATTGTTTTCGATCCTCTCATGGAGGCGAATAAAGGCGATTATAGTCCAAATGATGATCTCTTTAACCCTTATGTATTTGAGATTATTTGTAAAAATATTAAAAATAATTGTATCTTGATATATTTAGAATAGTAAAAAATCATGAACATACATCTCTTTGTGAGATATTAATCACTGTTTAATAACGTTTTGTGAGAATCTATATTGAATTTGATAAGTAACACTTATCCCAACTTATTTAACAAACAAACAAATACATAAGACAGAAAACATAACCCACTTTTGGGTTAGTAATGAATACACACCACATAAAAGTACAATCGTATCAATCAGCACGGTAGTTTATTATGACTGACTGTTTTCTTGTGTTCGCATTGGTTTCCCAAATTAATTTCATAGCATAAGGTACTCATGAAAGGGAGTCATGACAGTTGCCAACATACATTGTAGAATTGGTACGATTCAACTGGTGGGGTTTGAACTTGGCACGACAGGTTTTCTGTCTACGCCGATTACCAATTAACCAGAGCACACTCCGACACATCTGATAAACCATAATAAACCGTTGAAGAGTGTTTTAGTAATATTCTTTTCTATGAACCATAATAAAAAAAGGTTTATTTATTCGCTATAAAAAAAACTGGTGAACTAATAAATGTCAACATTGATTCATAATATGTGTACATAAGTATATAGTTTACATGTAAAATTCATGTAAGACAACTTTTAAGAAATCCCGAATCCGCAATGTTTCTTGTTTTAATTGGTCCGTTTCTGTATCAAACATCATCTTGCCACTGGGTTTCGAAGAATTTGATCAGTATTTTCTGTTTAATCTCGTTCAAAAAACAACTAACCAACGAACACATATAAATATTGTTAAATTGCATTAGTTCGGTTATTCCGACGACTGTTCTCATCTTGGATTTTATTCAAATAACATTTTGGAGGATCTACCTCCCGACCTTCTTCATGTGCATTTTATCGAACTCGGGAATCTCATATGTCGAACTCGGGAATCTGTACGGAAGTTCGAACCAAACTGTTTACTTTATTCACGGGGATATATTGATCCCATTCTATTAGCCATGATCGGGAGTAAGTCTGAAATCATTCTTAATTATATTTTCAGTGTAATTCGTACTGAAGATTCAACCTTTTACTTCAAGAATAATATAACTTATAACTGATTATCACTGAGCGTTTTATTCGTTGCGCTACAAGTTTTGTTAATAGAGATTAGTAGTTCGAGTAATCTACATTATACACACAGAAAGGAGTTAAAACATTACCTCACCTCTAGTGAAGCTTATAAATACACGCCTCATAAAATATAATCTCCTTGACAGGGATTATAAATAAGTTCAAAGTAAACCTGTGTTTTTCAGTAATCAAAAATGGTTAATCTCTATAGGTCAAGATAATCCATTGGTTTCCAGATGATTTCCGACTTTTTGACTGTCTTCTACTACTCTCCGTTTTCCATTCAAACCTTTCCTCCCCATCCTCATTCTGGAAACCAACTCTTGGTTAAGATAGAAGATTATGCAGTTATAGTTGCTTATTGAGTCACGCCCCTTTCCTACGTCGCTCCAATCCTTCATCGAATGCAACCTTTACCAGGTCTTAATCTAATCTCTGCCTTCTGTACTAATCTTGGATTTGATTTTATGTAAAAACCTTGGATTACGGTGTAATATTGACATACGGCATTCGATAAAGTGAGGCATAAAGAAACAAGCCGCCCTCATAAATATGACATTTTCGATTCTAAACATAGAAATCGGTTTTTAGATGAGTCCTTGCATATCTGTAAGTGGTGTGGTCTGTCGGTCGGTCGTTTGGTCTGCCACAGCTCAGTGTAAAATAGCATTTTGTCAGGCTTAAGTTTGAAATATAATTTCCTTCGTTATGTCAAGGCTATTCCTATAATATCATAATCGATTGAGCAAGCAAAAACTTGTCTGACTACAACAGCTGAAAAATACTTATCTTCTTACTTAGTGTGATAACATCAAATGGAATATCTATTCATTTTCATCTGTGGAACATATTACTACGGGACTGCTTCACTGCCGATTAAATCATGCTCGTGCTCAAATTAAATCTCAACAAATACTTGTCATCACCGTACTAATATGTAATTAAATGTTGTCTATTTAATTAATCACTTTAAATCCTTTTATAATATTGTTAATCATTGTATTGACAATCCATGCAGTTCATTCACCCTCTATGTTCGAGTGGCTCTTGGCTTTGAAACTCATTCGTATAAAACAGAAATGCTTATATTTTAATTCGTCCATGCATCTAGCCCAAGGTTCTGTCCGTTAATTTGTAGGGTCTTCTGTCTGTTACGTTTAGGTATAAAGTAGCTTTAGCATCGCTAAACGCGCAGATCAAATAGATAGATTTGAAGTCGTTATTTAAAAAAACAAACGCTATATAAAACACAATAATACACTAGCATACCCGAGGTGATAATGATATTTATGTTACGCACAGTGTAATTAACACAGACATTCTTACTGGAATGCGAAACGTATTTTTGCGTTTCCAATAATTATTTTTCATATGATATTCTCTACTTTTACAGATTAATCTCAGGGAATTGTATTTATCTTTTTTCCTGTAAAAGTTAGATTCTTTCGGAATGAAACTCGTACATTTTAAAACTCTATGTCGCAAATGACAATCGAAAGCGAAGAGATTCGGAGTTTCTAGAAAACACAAACAAGTTGATGTGAATATTCATCACGTTTGAGTTCATTTAATAATTTTAAACTAGCTTTCAGCTGCGAAATGAGAATTCCAGAACATTCACTTAGTTTAACAGGTAGAGTCAATATACCAGCTATAGTTATTTTCTGACCCGGTCTCGAACATTTCAAAAACTACGTAACAACTCAGTTTCCGCTAAAATAAAAGTTGGAAAATAAGAAAATATATTCGATTCTTTCCTGGTCAACACATTTTTGTTGTATATAAGAATAGTTTATTAATTCGGACAGATGTAACCTTTTAAATAAGTCTATATTTGAACTTTAATAGCCATCACAGCACAAAAACAACAAACAACAAATGGCTGCAATTGCACCAAATGCAAAAATGGAGTGACACTTTGTCCGTGCAATGACGGACTGAAATTAGAAAAAAATCTTATAAATTGTGGATGTTGCAAGAAATGGTATGATCCTAAGTGTGTTGGTTTGGATGGACTCACAAAGTCGATATGTGAAAAAATAAAGGAATGGAGATATCCAAGTTATTTTGAATTTGGAGGAAAAATACTGAAAAAAATAAGAAATTACTGGAACAGGAAAGGGTGAAAAAGGTATGAAGAACGTAATAAAAAAGAAATTACGAACTTCATACCGGAGATAATAAAAAAATGACTTGTCTCTAAAAAACAGATTGTTGGACAAAAAAGTAATGAATAAAACTTGGGCTGATATAGCAAAAAAAGGGTAAAAAAAGAAATAATGGAAAGTACATCGGAAAAGGCATTTAAAAAAGTATAAACATAATAGTAAACATATTTTAGAAAAAGAAAACGTACTAACAAGGTCAACATTTCTAACATGAAAGAAGAAAAAGAAGAAAACCAAAATAAAGGGTTTTCTGTTTAATGAATAAAGAAAAACATATCAGAACGGTTAGATTTGGAAAACAAGTAAATAACAAAGACCGATACATAATGACTACACTAAGACATGAGGAAGATTCAAAATCAAAGAAAAAAACTTATATAGGTAAATCCGTATTTGACGACAACAGAAAGAGAAGCTGCTTTCGAAAAGAAGAAGGGAAAAATAGTAAAAGCAGAACCACTGAGAATAAATAAAACAACGAAATAGCGTCCAAGGTACCCAATTAAAACGAGTAAAGAAAAATAGAGAACATTTGAAAATACTGTATACTAACGTAAACTCATTGAGAAACACAATAACGGTACTAAAATTGATTGATAACAAATATAAAATAATTTGCATTACAGAATAACATTTGTCTACAGGGGGTGTAGAAAAGGCAGAATTGGCAACACCAAATACTAGATTTATACGGGAAGATAGGAAAATAATAATGCTATTTATGTACATAATGTGTTAAAGGATTCTAGATTGGATTGGTTTGATAAAACTGAACCTTTAGCGTTAAGAATAATCGGTGCTAATAACAGAGTTTTCGTCGTAGTACGTATATATAGATCTCCGAATTTGTCCATAGAAAAAGATTATAGATTAAAAGAGAATATGAGTGCGATACAATTTACGACAGAAGAATCTGAAGATATTATAATGATTGGGGATTTTAATTTGCTAAATGTAAATTGGACAAAGGGTAAAGTTGTCTCCTATGAATTCAATTAGTCAACACTTTAGAATGCAGAACGAATATTTGGAGTTATTTAGAACAAACGATTTGCATTGGTATGTAGAAGAAGATACTAGATATAAACTAGTGAGAAAGAAGTTAGAAAAAGGTACATTAGATCAGACATTTTCAAATAATGAATGCATAATAGGAGATGTAAGTTTGAAGGCACCGTTAGGTCAATCTGATTATGCATGTATTGAAATCGAAATTAAAATGAAGGCATAGTTTTATTATATAAACAGAAAAAAGGAACTGGTCTAAGATTACAAAATACTTTGTGTCAGAGAAAGGACAAAATGTCAATTAGAATTATAGCTCGAAAACAACCGATGTTAATAACATGTGGAAGGAATTAAATTGAAACATAACATCTATAATAGAAAATATTCCAGAAGTTATCATAGAATTCTTTAAACAAGGGGATTAATTAGAAAAATTACCTTGCTACAATAATCGTCTATCTCGTAAAAGGAAAGAAAAAAGATAAAGCTTGGAGGAAATTTGGAATTATACCAAGTATGGAATTTATCAAAATGCTGTAAGTAAACAAAATGAATATAACATACTAGAAGTAAAGGAAAGGTTGAGACACGAAGATGAGATTGTTAAAAATATTAAATACAACTGTAAACCATTGTTTAAATATCTTAAAGTAAACACTAAAATTCAAAACAGCGTGAGTACAGTAAGAGATGATTAGACAGGGGATTTAACAGACACGCCAGTAGAACAGCTGGTGTACTCACAAGTTTTTTTTTTCAATCTCTTCATTCTTTTAAAGAGTTTGGTTCACTACAGAAGAGTTGTTATGGAGAGGGTACACCAAAAAGTATGGATGAACTAAAAATAGAACCTAAATACATAACTAGTTGGATGTTAGTAAAAGTATGAGACCTGATGAAATTCATCCTAAATATTGAAATACTTATCATCAAATGAAGGCTTTATCAATGCAATAACCTAATTGTTAAGGAAATGTATGGAATATGAAGAGATTCCGTATATTTGGAAAACAGCTATAGTAATAGCGCTACATAAAAAAGGTTCGATACATTAAAAAGTAGTTACAGACCAGTTTCCTTAACATGTATTTTGTGTAAGGTTTTTGAAAAAGATAATTAGAATCCACATATTACATTTTATAAAGTATGACATATATTGTAACATACATGGCTTTGTCCATGGTAAATCAACATTATCTAATATTTTAGAAAGTATTGACATTATAAATGAATATTTGATGGAGGAGGATAGTGCGGATATCATATATTTGGATTTTAGCAAGGCATTTGATACGGTATCTCATTATCGTTTACTAGAGAAAATGAAAAATGTTGGTATTACTAACAAAATGGTAAATATTATGAGGGAGTTTTTGAAGGGTATAACTATGAAGGTAACTGTTGGTAAATATTATTCTGAATCACAGTGCAAACCCTCGGGTCTTCCGCAGGGTTCAGTATTGTGTCCTTTGTTGTTTTTAATATTCATAGGTTTGGTAGTTTTATTTTACGGCATATCAACCCTTTTTGGGTTATTTAATGCCGAATCTGGTCATTATAGTAAAAGTTTTTATGCTTCAAGTTCTTTATATCTTCAAATGTTTAATCATCGTTTTTGGTTTGGTAGTTTTGTTTTACGGCATATCAACCCTTTTTGGGTTATTTATTGCCGAATCTGGTCATTATAGTAAAAGTTTTTATGCTTCAAGTTCTTTATATCTTCAAATGTTTAATCATCGTTTTTGGTTTGGTAGTTTTGTTTTACGGCATATCAACCCTTTTTGGGCTATTCAATGCCGAATCTGGTCATTATAGTAAAAGATTTATGCTTCAAGTTCTAAAAATAAAATAAAAAAGGGGAGGGAGAAAGGGAGAGGGGCTGTTGTTTTTGTTTTTGGTTTTGTAGAACATAATTAAGTTTTACAAAAAAAAAAAAGAAGAAAAACAAAAAACGTCAATGTAGGTGAATTTCGTCTCAGGGAGCCACAGGGCAGCCTGATCTGGTATCACCAGTTAATATTCAAAAATGACTTACCTAATTATATACATTCAGAAATAGAACTGTTTGCTGATGATGTTATACTACTTCTGAGACCTTTATAAACAGAAATAACACAGATGAATCTAAATAAATTATCATATTGGGAGGACATTTGTAAATTGGATTTTACCTTGACCAATGTAAAATACTACATGTAGGATCCAGGAATGTGGGAGTTGAATTTCTATTAAACCACATATAAATCAAAGAAGTAGATTACTTGTGCGATTCGGGAGTTGAGTTTGATAATACATTTAGGGCAAATAATCACATTTTGAGCAAAGAGAATAATCTGGATGATGGTTAGAAATATTATTTCGAGGAAGACAAATGTTGTGTTAAGGATATATAAAGCTATAATAAGACCTCATATAGAATACTGTAACCACGCCTGGGCTCTAGTGACTAGACATGGAAATTGGAATGTAATATTGAAACTGGAAGGCGTACAAATAAGGGTGACAAAACTAATAAGTAAAGTAAAGGAGTGCAGTTACAGCTAAAGATTGGACACATTGGGATTGACTACTTTGCTGAAGAGAACAATGATGGATGATATAATTGAAACTTTCAAGATCAGTAATGCCATTTCTAACTATGGTGGGCATTTTTTGGTATTTCTCCTAGATCTGGAAGGTTATTGTCAAGGCAGTTTTAAAAAACTAGATGTGTTTACCAGTAGTTTTTTGCTAACAGAGTAATATTTCTTGGAATAAGTTGCCAAATAGGGTTAAAACAGCAATAACGTGGATCAGTTTAAGATAAGGTTGAATAAATACAGAGAAAGTGGTAGGAGGAAAAAATTGAGAGGGCAGTTTTGGGAGTTGTCAAGTTTAAAATTTGACAGAATTTCATCTGGATATCGATACTGTACTAAGAGTTTAATTTTTTTAAAATTATTTTGTTTTTTAAATTTATTTCTTAACAGTTGAATTGAGAAGATAGTTGAAGGGAAGATGCCAAGGAGGCATAAGAAAAAAAATATAATCAGTATTACAATTTCTGGAGAACAAACATCTGTGAAAAATATGTGACGCGGCATGTAATGGCATAATAAAGGATCGGTGCTGCATACCCCGAACAACAGACCGAGCATAATTCTAATAAAGACTAGAAAGGGATAATTTCCTCAGTTGTCTAGAAGCCTATTTTAATTTACTTTTCATCTCTTATGTAAAATAAATTATATAGAGTCACTTCAAACAATAAGTAAATATGGTTAATGCGTGTGCGCTTACATATTAGTCAAAATAAAATTCAAGCAAATATCACTGTTTTTGGAAATCGAAATGAGCTTCAATTTGAAAACTTGTAATTCGCATATCTTTGTGTCGAAAGCGCCTTGGGTGAATTAAGCCGGCTTCCTCCGAGGGTGAAAGTTTCTATAGAACATTTAATTTTACAAGTGGACCCCAGTCGCATGTGTATCCCACTGATTTTTACAACGTAAGTTTTCGGATTTTTGTTGCTATGTCGCGATCTTCCTACATACAACGCTAGTATGTGCAAGTGGTCTATGTTCAAGCACATTGTATTTTTACTTCCCTAATCTAACAGGAATCGGTGCCCACGTAGTTTTGCTGTATATTCTTTTAAATGCATTGTTTACGTGATAAAAATGTCATAAAAATTATACAGACCTCTGCTTTATAGTGATTTGAATAAAGCTGTTTTGTTTTCATGCGGGGATCCATTGGCGAATATTAAGTATGAGGAAAATGCACTCTTAGCTATTGTATTAGTATAATGTAACAGCTTAATATGACATTTCCAATTAAAATTGCACGAAAACGACAAACGGATTAGTACTGATTTTGAGATATTCAAATGTTCAGGCATAGCGTTGGTAGATTAATGAACTTTGGTAAAAGAAACCCCATTTCATCGTGGTTTTGATTTTATTTTTCTTGTAAACAAACTTTTGACAAGACTAATTTTGCAACAGAATTAGTTGATTCCAAACTGAACCAGAATATTTTATCATAGAAACATCGAGCTTCAAGTGCCTTATATCAACGAGAAGTACACATTTCATCTCACGCTAAAGGTAAAGTTTATCTTCTCAATGTATAACGCCTCCGGGAATCTCGGCTGAAAACTTTGACCTGGCTTTGCGGCGATAACCTTTCGTAACGACATTTACAACTCGGGGAGAAAAAATGAAACAGATCGATATAAATAATCGGAAATTATGTACGACTGAAAATCGAGTTTTCTTTCTTTGATACAATTTTTGACTTAAGAGAAGGAGATTAAGATGAACCGAATTCGATTACCAATCACACGAAACCTCTGATTAGTTAGACCTTTTTTTCTTAACGAATAGTCGACTTGATTTAACTGTTTTCGTACACTGATGTTATGTCTTTGTCTATTCAATATAAGTGTGTTCCTGATTATGGATAAGATCTTGTAATTTAACTCTATTCTCCGTTGTACATTAATTCTTTATTAGTTAGATCTGAATGTTTCCTTTCTTCTCAACGAATAGCAGATAGCAAATGTCGTTATAAAGCTTTTATTATCGTATATCTAACAGCCTCGATGTACATTGACATGTTGAGGATTATCTACATATACTTATACTAATGCGAATACGTCAACATGTTTATGCAATATATATATATATATATATATATATATATATATATATATAAATATAAATGGTGTTTTATTCGAACATGTACAAAGTCTGCTACACCGGTATGTCGATGTTATCGATCTACAGCTATCAAAAGCTGAGCTCTCATCAGGCAGGAGGTTTTTTTTGTAATCCACGACTTCGTACATGTTTGAATAAAATACCATTCATAATACAGCTTTATACATTTATTGAGAACTCTTTTATAAGCCCGGTTTGATTCCCTTTGGAGTTCTACCCTCTGGATTTTTATACTACCTAGATTACTATATATATATATATATATATATATATATATATATATATATATATATATATATATATAAATGTAGTATTATTTTAAGTTTTTATATTTTCACTGTTATGGTGTAGAATGGTAACGTTTCGGAAGAAAAGTAATATGTCCACGTTACTCACCATGTTGCCTAGAATTCATGATCCATAATCCATAATCATTAGTTACATAGTTTTGTATTTTAGCAAGCAAATACATATTATTGACGCGCAAACCGACTCTTTTAAGAAAGTATTTTCTTACATAACTAACATTTTGATGTAGAGTAATCTTCATTTTTATCAAATACTTCATATCTTACTTATTTTATGGAAGTAACGTACAAGTTAAGTGAGAGAATCATCGTAATGGTAAAGTTGATAATATATAATGTAGCCATGTTACTCATCATATTCTAAAAATTATACTGATCATTCATTTAGGTTAGGAGATTTTACTGTACACAAAAATAATGTATATATTTATATTTGAAGAGAACTTTAATACCTACAGAGGATAACTACCAGACACTTTCCCCGAGTGTCTAAGGTCTCTCTGTACAGGAGATTTAGAACAATCTACTCGAACGGGAAGTATATAGACGTGAGTGCAGACGTTATTATTGCGTCTGGTGATATTCTAAACACTGCACTTATCTTAGAGTTATGGAATTAATACTGTCAGGATACTCGGGTTATAATCAGTGTTAAGGTTTTTACAACTTGTTTAAAGGTAACTATGTCCGGTTGTTTCTATTGATATGGTGTCTGAGTTTACGTTTGTTTTTATAAGTTTAGAAATTAGGGATTGACTCAATTTTTTATCAAGGGAGGCAATTCCGTTCAAGTACTTTCTCTTAAATATCTATATTACAAATATATTTTATTATATTAATGTCTCGATATAATATGATATATTAGTTATATAAATATGCACGTAATACTACTAAGACTATAAATCATAGAACAATAAAGGTTAGATTTATAAAATCGAGGGACCTATGCTTTGAGGCATTTCCGTCTTTCCGTCCGTCCGGAGTTTTCTCCACAACCATCCATTGAATTTCTCTGAAATTTTGCATGAAGTTGTAACTTTGGTCAGATTAGAAAGTGACATTCTCCGATTTTTGAACAAAAATCTGGTTAGCCCCGCAGGGGTTCAAAACGCCCCGAAATGGCAAAAAATGACCTTTTCTGCCCCATAACTTTTCATCCATCCATTCAATTTTTCTGAAATTTTGCCAAAATGTGGAGGCAATTGTTCCTAATATGAAATAAGTATCGCTGACCTTGGAATAATCTGGTTCGCGCCCCCAGGGTTAAAAAGCCCCAAAATGGCAAAAATGACCCTTTTTTCCCATAACGTTTGATCCATCCATTCAATTCTTCTGCAACTTGTTCAAAATGTAGAGGCAATTGTTCTTGATATAAAATGAGCATACTTGACATCAGAAAAATTCTGGTTCGGGATCAAAGGGGGGTCAAAGAGGGGTAACAAATGCCCCAAATTGTCCAAATTTATTGCATTTTACACTCGCCACATCGAGTCACATACAGAGGGCGACCACGCACGCGGGGCTTGTTCTATCTGAATCAAGTAGTATTTTTGCCAGAGTTCATAAACGAGCAATAACAACAAAATATTAAAAAATATTTAAAAGCATCAGCAGTTACAAGGCAGCAGTGATAACACCATTGTCGCGTGGATCTGAATCTTAGCTTGAATATCAACACCATATACACATTCTTGATCGTTTCCTTTAGCGGTTTAAATGTAACACCTGTTTAATTATCAATGTGAATCCAAGCAACAGCATTATGAATCCGATATGTTCAAGCAAGCGAGAGTTTTTAGCACTAAAGCTTTCCTAATAATAATATAAACAAAAATTGACGGCATTGACTCTAGAATAGAAACCCGAAGTCTGCTATAGATAGTAAAGTTCTGTAGACTGTTTTAGTGACAGGACCTATATAGGTGTCTTGTAAAAGGTCTACAGACTGCCTGAAATCACAATTACAAGTATGCTACGTAGACATAAACCACTGGAATGTCTTAAGTGCTGACCATGATGCTCTTAAACACACTGTCCATCAAGTTGTCTACAGCTCTGAGGATATCCAAAGAGCTCGTGTGAGGGACACAATAGATCAACCACACTACTCCGCCAGTGTGATTCCTTACATAAATCAAATCATTGTTTGGAGTCGTTGTGGCCGGATCTACCTATCACACATTGACATTTTCTGTCACAAAGGAGACCTAAGTAGATCGATGCAGATGTCGTCTTCCTGTATCTTTGTTTGCGAAGCCAAGCTAAAATATTCTTATGTATTCGTGTAAATGTTTTTTTGCATATGGATATATATGTCTATATAAGTATATATTTTTTTCTTCTCATCTGTTTTCTTCATTGGTCTCAATTATTTATGCTGCTATTATTTATAATAAGCTTGAATATACATATATCTATATATGTATATACATATATTTAATTTTACGTACATAAATGTTATCCATGGACACGTGTTTCTCGGTATTCATCTTTTATTAGCAAGGCTAGCTTACGCAAGCAGTAGACAATGGTGTTGTGGGTTCGATATATGTATATTAATGGGATATATATTCTTTACAATTAAGACCAATTAGTATTTATTTGCATATATATATATATATATATATATATATATATATATATATATATGTTCATATATAAATGTGTGTTTGTGTGTAATTCCATTCCATTTCGCAAAGGTTAGCGAGTTGAAGGCGTAACCTTTTCTAGACTTCGGACATAACCGTTTCAAGTGATACAGCAAATAGCCAGTAAAAAAACTATACACTTACCTCCCCGTTTGAAAGGAATTTAATGAAATTATCTACTCTATAATAACAATTAAACGGGGTGTCTTCATTTTTCTGATCATCAGGAATGATAATAAGAATTTAGTGTATAAAATTAAATTTACAGACGTTATTCTATATACCAAACATTGAATCACTGAACCAATTCCATATACCTAGGTAAATGGCGTGCGCTAACACTAGCCAAGTATCATTTTGCGTAGTTTTTTGTATGGAGAGTGTACATTCATATATATATATATATATATATATATATATATATATATATATATATATATATATATATATATATATATATATATATATATATATATATATTCAACATTAATTATCCAATGTAAGCAACAAAAAAACGCCATCCACAGAAATATATAGTAAAAAATATGTTGGCATTGTAAGTTAGCAATCACTGACCACAACTAATGGAGCCAACTAGATCCTAAGTAGCGATAAGTCTCGCCAGATTTTTTATTAATTTCCGAGTTTTTCGATAACTGTTGCAAATCATATTGCGTTATCACAACAATCATTTACCTCTGATTTCTTATCGGCAACGACAATCGTAGTTTTCTGGGTTGGAGTGGTAATGAGGCTCCCCAATGTGCAAATGCTCTCCGTACCTTTAAGGTGGCGGTCTGGTTGGTTCCCTTTCTCCTCGGTCTTTCCATCCTATTTGTCTAGTCATTACTATTTTGTGTGATACTATACGAGGCTTGTACCATCAGTTGTGTGCGATTTTTTGGAGCAGGAGTCATTTTATGGGATTCCTGGCTGTTTTAGTTCTCTTGGCCTTTCATTTTTTATTTTATTTTTATTAGTAATAGTAATATTAGTATTAGTAGTACTAGTAGCAGTGGTAGTACTATTTTATTCACTAGGAGTTATCACAGGAGTCATTACAAGTGATCACTCACTAAAAACAAGAGTTGGTGTTCGCTGGAGTCTGAGTGACATACAATCTTCCCAGATTTCCATTACTTTCCGCTTCATTATATAACTACTGCAAATCGTTTTGTGTTCTCGCAACAGCAGTGTATCATTGATTTATCGCTGATTATAATTATTTGTTTCATCTATAATTTAAGTGATAATTAGCTACCTAAGTATTCCAGTATGATCCGTGACCTACCAGAGGACGTCTATATAATGTTACACCTCTTCGACATGCCAATTCTCTCAGACACTTCGCTACCATTTTCTCTGGTATCACCGGATTCTGATGTCACTGGGCGTTTTTGTTGCGCGTGGGAAGAGAGTCTCAGATGGGATTTTTTTCTTCAATTTAAATTTTTTTTTCTCTTTCTTCGTCTTCTTCTTCTTCTTCTTCTTCTTCTTCTTCTTATTATTATTATTATTATTATTATTAATAATAATCGTAGTAGTAGTATTATTAGCAGTAGTACTCGTAGTAGCAGCATCAGGAGTAGTAGGAGTGATAGTAGCAGCGGTAGTACTAATAGTAGTGGGAAGCATATTTTTAATATTCATCTCGTGCCACTTGTCTTCAGGGCGCTTGTGTCGATAATTCACTCTATACAATATAAATGAACTCGATATCCGATTGTTTCCGTAATATCTGCTTCATTTTTCACCCCGCAAATAGAAGTTTTCGCTTGTAGGCGTTTTTATTTCTATATTTGTAGTATGCATTCCATCGTAAACAAAAAAATGGTTTCCGTGTGCAATTATTTGTGATAAGATTTGGACGGAACATGATCTCATGCTCGAGCATGGAACGCCTGTGACAAAAGTGCAGTTCGAACATATGTAGTGCGAAGTTGATTTCCGGAGGAGTAAATCTGTTTTTAAGTCATCGCGTGCATTTCCTAAATTTATTCGTTTAATTACAATCCAGAAAAAAGGAAAAAAGAAAGATAAACCGAAACAAATGCATAACCGAATACATTTAGGGTAATGTTTAACGTTTTCCTTCAGAATTGATAGAAATACGATGTTTATAATTACGGATGAGCCTAAATAAAATATCACTTAGCATGAAGAATAATCCAGTCTTATAATTGTAATACAGCAGTGACAATATGTGTGTAGATATAGAATATATGGATTTAAATAAGTGACGCTAAGACATGTATTTACGTTAATGCGTTAGAGACAAAAAGAAAACAGTTTAAAAATGAATGAATAAAGCTCGGATAATTCATTGACCGGATGCATGCATGTAATTTAGACTGATTTATTAGTATAATTAGAGTTAAATATGGTTAAGTCAAGCTGCTCGAGAAACATACCGAATCATATATTGCCATATCCACCCAGACTAAAAATAGGGTGTATTGGTTATGTGTATGTAGTGTGATGATGCATGAACGTGCAACCTGGCAAGGGACGGTTAGCATATGCGTCGCATGGAAGGAAATAGTATCAAAATGATACGATGGACGTGTAATGTAAGTCTTAAAAACAGGCTTAGATCTTATGGTGATCTGATGACAAGATAGTATGCCCACGTTAGAAGAATTGATGTATGGTTCGTTAGTTAGTAGATGTAGATCAGTTGTAGAGTAGGTTAAATTCACAAAAGAAAAGCAAAGTACACACAGGATGAAGTGATGAAGATGGATTTCAGAATAAGAGGGATTTATGAAGACCTGCGAAAGATAAGTTAGTTTGGAAGTCAATTTCTAAAAGCCGTTCAACACATGCCAGAATGCAAAACTGCCGTGAAAATAACTATCATGATGATGATTATAATAATAATGATTATTCATATATACAATTGACTTATATCGTGTTATTTATACGATTAAATACTGTATATTATTTTTGCATGCGGACATTGCATCTCTTGAGCTGGCTGTGCCCGTCAACTATGTGTCACTTTGTAAGTTTTTGAATGGTTCTAAAATCGAAAAAGGGTTTTGCAAACAAAGGACGAACCCGAAAACAAGAAAGGATTTTTCATATAGCCTACAATTTACTGCAAGTAGAATGTCGACATTTCCATGGGTATACGACTGCCTCACAGATGCATTCAATTTACCCAATTTCAGCTGTGTCTGCTTACTTCGATCGTCTAGACTGTTCCGATGTGTTTTTCATCCTCTCCCGATCGGTGACGAAATTCTGCAATCGTGTTTTTATATTTTGGATATAAGCATACTTCAAAATAAAAACAATTAAATGTCTACAAATTAGATTTTTAGTTTCCAACTTAAAATAATCGAACTAAACACAGTTGTATTCAAAACGCGCCGCCTACCCACACCTATATCCCGTTACTATCTGCGTTAAAATACTGATTCATGATGCTGTCTATTCACTCAACCATGAGTAATGCCATTACAACTTAACTTTCCAATTACAAAATGATATGCTGCCCGTCGCATATCCCCTTTCTTGAATGCCTACAGCGTTTGCTTACGGAGTCTGGCTTGATTCTCTGGCAGAGTTTCGAGCCGTGCGACCGTCTGAGATTATTATCCTTGCACTGACGAGAGCGATAACTCGAAACGCTAGCGTATGTGGGTAAAAATAATGTATTATTATTTATTTTAAATAAATCTTGTTATATACATATATATCAATATATATAATAATAATGGTAATAATCCAGGTAAAAAATATCCACAAGGGGGTAATACAGAGAATTTAAACCGGGTGTATAAAAAGTGCTCAATATCAAAATAGAGCTTTATATATGATACTTTTCTTTACACAGACATGTACAAAATCTGCGACACTGGCATGTCGATGTTATCGATCAACAGTTACCATAAACTGAGATCTCATCAGGTAGAGTTAGAATCCGATCTTAACCTCAGATCATATTTGGAGAGAAACTATATAGTAACTGTTGATCGATAACATCGACATGCCAGTGTCGCAGATTTTGTACATGTCTGTGTAAATAAAATTATCATATATCAATATATATATATATATATATATATATATATAAATATATAAATGAATAAATAAGTTAAAATATATTGATAACATTAACTTAAAACCAATATTCCTTTCTAAAGTTCGTTATACAAGGAAGAGCTTTTATAAGTAAAATTAAATAAAATAATGATATTGATAATAGACTGTTTCTAATGTGTATTTAATTTGACTTATATATATATATATATGTTTTCTTACTAAATTATGTGTTTTAAAACATTAGGTGAATTGTTCTCACAAGTCACTACGTGTTTTAGACTAAGGTGCGTGGAACCGTGTTTACTACCGAATAAAACACGTAATGCATTTCACTAATATAAAGCTCTGTCCTACATCGAGCACTCAATATAAGTTTAAAGCAAATACTTTTAACCGGCTACAAAAAGCTGATACGCACAACTGTCGGTATATATATATATATATATATATATATATATATATATATATATATATATATATATATATAAATTATTTATATATATATATACATATATATATATATATATATAAATATATATATATAAATTATTTATATATATATACATATATATATATATATAAATATAAATATATACACATATATATATCATTATAATATAAATATAAATATATACACATCTCTCTCTCTCTCTCTCTCTCTCTCTCTCTCTCTCTATATATATATATATATATATATATATATCAATATAAATATATATATACATTATTTATATATGTATATATATATGAATATAAATATAAATATATACACATATATATACAGGGTGTTTCAAAAGTCTTGGGAACATAACGATTTTTAATAACTCAAAAACTATTAGGAGTTGAAAAATGAAATTGGTATCGTTGGAAAGGTTAAGGTTTCAAGTTTTGTGGGGAATCTTCAAAGTTGCTCAATATGAGCACCATTCGTCACACGGCAGACATCTAGTCGATAGTCCATTTCCTGCCAAACGCGTTCCAGCATCTTGACGTCAATGGTTCCCACAACTGCCGTTACTCGAGCCTTTAGTTCGTCAATATCTCTTGGAAGGGGCGGCACCTAGACTTGTTGCTTGACAAAGCCCCAAAGGAAAATGTCACACGGGGTAAGATCTGGAGACCTAGGAGGCCAGGGCATGAGAACGTCATCACCTCGCCCAGATCTCCCAATCCATCTACCAGGCAGCCTTGTGTTAAGAAACTGCCTTACTCTAAGACTCCAGTGTGGTGGTGCACCATCTTGTTGAAAAATGAAGTCATCAGATTCTGCTTGTTCCAACTGAGCCATTAACCAGTCTTCCAGCATGTTGAGATAGGATTCACCAGTGATAGTTGCCTCTTCAAAGAAGAACGGTCCATAGACACCTTTGTTGGAAATTGCACAAAACACGTTCACTTTTGGTGAATCTCGCTCGTGCTCAAGAAGTTCATGAGGATTCTCAGTACCCCATATGCGAGTGTTATGCTTGTTAACTTTGCCATTAAGATGGAAGGTCGCCTCATCGCTAAAAACAAGCCGGTCATCAAAGCTGTTATCTTCCAACTTCTCTTGCATTGCAATGCAAAAGTCACGGCGAAGTGGCTTATCAGTGTCCTTCAACTTTTGGACCAACTTGAGCTTGTAAGGTACCATTTGCAGTCGTTTCCTTAAGACACGCCAGACAGTTGCTGGAGCAAGCTGAAGTTCCCTGCTCGCTCTTCTCACTGATTTACGGGGGCTCCGCTGAAAGGCTGTCCGAACTTGCTCAACTGCATCTTCTGAAGTTGAAGGGCGACCTGTTCGCTTACTTGGGCACAAACACCCATCTTTCACAAATTTAGCATGCCATCTGACAATGGATTTCCTTTCAGGGGCTTCTTTTTTAAATTTCCTGAGAAATGCACACTGAACACATGTCCACGATTCAGTCTTTGCAAATTGGAGGACGCAAAATGCCTTGTCTTGTTTAGAGAACGCCATTACTGCACATGGAAAGATAACACGAAAATCATTAGTATGACCAAAAACTTGATTAAGCAAGCTTTAAAATGGCACCAGTTTCATTTTTCTACCTGGAATAGTTCATGAGATATACGCATTTGTAATGTTCCCAAGACTTTTGAAACACCCTGTATATTATATAAATATATATCAATATATATATACATATATATACACATATAAATATACATATATATATATACATATGTAAATATATATATTTATATATATATAAATATATTTACACATATATATATATATATTTATATTTATAAATATGTATATAAATATATATAATAAATATTTGTTTTGTTTACGTGTACGTTTTTTTCTTTTAATCGGGACTCGCCAACATAAAGATATGACTATTCACTACTGGTCGTGTGATCCGAAACCCCGAGCTCCAGGTATGATACAACTTAACTCACGACATTTAGACCCCCCACGGCCACGGCTGAATAGCTAGATAAACAGTGATAATTGTAACACTTTATTCGGTGGCATGACGTCAAGAGAGCGTTCAACTTAATGAAAGGAACGATCCCCTCATAGCTAGCGACGTTATGCTGTGTTAATACTACAGCAAATATATATATATATATATATATATATATATATATATATATATATATATATATATATATATATATATATATATATGGGAATAGAAGGATGAAGGTAATCCGACGTGATGGTAAAATGAAAAAGGAAAACCAAAAACTGGATGTTTTTTTATGTGTACATCAACGTTTCGTCTTTATTTATAAGACTTCATCAGGATGATGATATAGGGAAAAGATATCATGCAAGCACGGATACATATATATATATATATATAGGATCAAATATAAACCAAAGTAAACACTTTTAGTAAATGGAACCTATTGTGAAGAAGATTAGCTCAATATACCAGATAGAGCAATTGTAGAGATAGAAGAAAAAAGAGTGATAAATATGCGACGATTGTCCAAATTTATTTCAAATTTCAATTGTTCAATGCAAGGTGTATTCAGTAATAAACACTAGTTTATTACTGAATACACTTTGCATTGAACAATTGAAATTTGAAATAAATTTGGACAATCGTCGCATATTTATCACTCTTTTTTATCTATCTCTCTCTCTCTCTCTCTCTATATATATATATATATATATACATATATATATATATATATATATATATATATATATATATATATATATATATATATATATATTTGTAAATATATATTATACAAAATATGTTCTACTTATTTAAATGTGTAACCGTTTTTAATTATATTCGTGAATTAAAAGAGGTTATTAAATTTGATAGCGTAAAGTAACTTTGGATTTGTATGTAGTATAACTGGCAGCAGTAAGCCTCATTTAAAGTACCTTTTTACGTTTTTATCAACATCATGGGATTAACTATATAAAATGGGTGAAACATTTAGTTTGTACATTGGCCGATAAAAAGGTGGCATAAAGGAGCGTTGTCATGACGCAGCGGCATCTGAAATTTGACACTGAACTAGAAACAATCAATAGGAGAAAAAGAAGAAGAAGAAGAAAAAGAAGATGACGAAAAAGAGAAGACAAAGAAGATGCGGAATAATTAGAAAAATGAGAACGAGACTAAAAATGCAAGAAGGAACAAGAAGAAAAAGCAAAACGAAAAAAAGAGGAAAATGCAGATGAAGAATATAAAAAATACACACCGACAGAAATAGCAGAGAATACGATATTATAAAGGAAAGGGGAAGCATAAAAAGAAGATGAAGATAAAGAGGAAGGGATGTAATAATAATAATAATAATAATAATAATAATAATAATAATAATAATAATAATGATGATGATGATGATGATGATGATGATGATGATGATGATGATGATGATGATGATGATGATGATGATGATGATTGCAAACTAAAAATAATAAGTAAAAGAAGGTTGGTATTAAGATTAAAAATGTAAAAGAACAAATAAGAAGAAGACGATGAAAACGAAAACGAAAACGAAAACGAAAACGAAAACGAAAACGAAAACGAAAACGAAAACGAAAACGAAAACGAAAACGAAAACGAAATGAAGCTGATAAAGAATGAGAACAGAAAGAAGCAACAGAAGTAGAAAAGGAAACGAAAAGTGGACGTAGAAGAAGAGGAGGGTGAGACTATGGAGAAGATGATGAATTAGATGATTGAACGAAGAAACAAAGTGAAAAACGATAAATAAAACAACGAAAATAAGGAACAGAGGAATGAGAGTGTAAAGAGGAAAGGTATGACGATAAAACGAATGGAGAAGAAACAATGAAATTAAAAGAAATAAAATAAGAAAAACGGAGACAAATAGGAAGACGAGGGCAGAATAATAAAAGAAATGAAACAAGAAAAAGACATGGAGAGTGGACATGCCAAATTATAAGAATAAGGAATAGAGAAGAGGTGCGCAAACGAAAGATTCATAACAGGAGTGTATACCACAGAAAAAAGGAAGACACAGAGAGAGAGAGAGTGAGAGAGAGAGAGAGAGAGAGGTGGATATACAATAGAAGGAGAAGATAAAAAGAGGGGAATATATGCCAACAAGAATATATAGAGAGAAATATGCCAAAGTAAAAGAAGACAAAGAAATATAGAGAGATTACGCCAAAGACGAAGAAAGTATAGAAGAAGAACAAAGGCTAGCAGAAAATGAACTACGACTAGAAGAAACTGACGACTTATAGAAAAAGCAGAAAGAGCGAGCGAGAAGCTATAAAGACAAAACGCCATAGATAATAAACATCCACCGATGTCATGAAATGGTTTCCAATCTCGTAGTTGTTCAAATCTCGTGGCAGAAGAAGACATCAAGAAACCCATATGGTCGCCGTGTATCCGGCACCGGAACAAGTCAATTGGACGCCTTCCAATATTGGCTCGCTTTGCGGGTCTTATCCAAAAACTAGTGTCAGCCGGAAAGAAGGCTAGGCGGGGTGAGTGTGGCTATGGACGGGTTTGAAAACCGGGCTCCAATCATTTGCTCATGAGACAACGGCTAAATCGAACAGCCATGTGATGAAATCTCATTATCGTGGGGCAGACATTTCGTTACTGTATCCGAAGTAGATTGGACAGTGTCGTCGTTCCTCGGAACGAGGCTTATGGACGCTGGTCCGTGCGTGTGTCGGTGTGCGCATGCCAAGTTGTGGATTTGCCCGGTATATTTAGATGTGTCTCTCTACGTGCAAGTAATGTGGATTTTTATGCATATGCCACAGACGTTTAATCCTTTCTAGCTTAAATTCGTCTGATTATTTCGAATTTGACGATGCTGTATCCATCAGAACTATGTGTACGAGCGTATATGCAGAGATAAACTAGAGAGTTTTTATATGTAAATATCTTAGGCGCCTTCCAATGTGTGTATTTATTTAGTGCCTAAATTAACAGTGTATTCAGAAAGTCTCGTCATCTCTCTCAAAATGTACAGTGTGTTCAAACATCTTGTTAAATCTATCAAAATTCAAATTGTTTTCCCATAGTTTATGTCTACCGGAATGTACATAGTGGTCTGAAGTCTTGTTGTCACTGACAAAATATACAGAGTGATCTGAACGTCGTTTTACATCGACTGAAAAGTACATGGTGTTTGGAAAGTCTTGTTTCCCCTACAATAAGTACAGATTAGTTAGAAAGTCTTATTACTTCTGCTAAAATGCACAGGGTGGTCCGAAAATCTTGTTACCTTTAAGAAGATTACAAGGTAGAATTGTGATACTTCTACTTGATGAAAAAGTACAGAGTGGTCTGAAAGTCTTGTTATCTCAACCAAAAAGCACAAAGTGGTCCGAAAACAAAAAAAAACAGGATTATTATAGGTTGGTTTACAGAGTCAACGTGCATTTGCCAAGGTCAACAGGAAGATACCGATGAAGACCCAAATGCGTTCCTCTCGTTTTGTAATTTTACAGGGGTTCTTATTCGCTATATGGTCCGAAACTTTTATTACCTCTACCAGAAAGTACTGGGTAGTCCGAAATTTTGTTACCTTTATAGTATATTATAGTATATTAAAAAGTAGTCTACACTTTTGTTTACATTTACCAATGAATACATGATGGTGCGAAAATCTATTTACCGTTGAGAAAAATGCGGAAATTTAATTAACCCACCCCAAAGTAACAACAACAGCCAAATATTCACCAGCATACAACTTTGTAAAATACACCACAATTATGCCGCTGCATCATTTGTGTCAGGAAAATAATTTCATTCCACTAGACCTTTTCGGCGTGTGGTAATATGAATAAAAATCAATAAACTTAATCGATTACATGTTACTTTCTATGTATGTATTATTAATTCCCTTAGTAGAAAATTCACCGGTGGATTTACATTAATCTGTATAATTTACTGTAATAATAATACTTCTTTTTAATATAATAAATGCTGTCAGGGTTAATACTATTTAGAAAAATGATCCTTTCTTTCGCAAAAAACAATTGTCATTGTAACCTTAATATTCTTTAAATGAATAAGGCGAAAATGTCCTGTCTTCATTAACATTCTCTTTTCTCATTCTCCGTGCACAAAAACGAAACGGAACTTTTATGAACAGAGTGTATTTCCTAGAACATCCTATCCGTGTAACAAAATACCACGTCGCTGCTTCAATACCTACAACAACATGGTCGTCTTCAAGTCTAATTTAAATAGATACTTGTTGAGCCGTCATCTTTGATAATCGATTAATCTTAAGTATTCATCTGCCCATTAAACACATTGATTCAAATACTTTCGTAGGGCGTTCACCGTACAACTGAAAATATATTTAACCTTAATTCTTGAGTTGTCTATGGACCTAGAAAAAAAAATTAATTACAAATTTATTTAAACTCGTAGATTATTTTAGATTCATTTTAAATCGTTAATTTCTATTTTAAACACAAAATATTCTTTGTCGTTTTAGTGTAAACTAATTGGTAGCTATTCTTAAAAACAAATAAAACGCATGCCACTTTTTAAAATGTATCTATTTAAAAGTTTACTGTTTTAATCGACGGGAGGCATAATTTGATTTTGGAAGAATTAATTTTAAATTCGGTTAAGTCGGAATTTTTTTTATCTATGTGTCAACGAATCAGTTACCAATCGCCATCTTTGCTGGTCAGATGTTTTTTTTCATGCGTGTGAAAGGTGATAACGTAGTAAACATGATGTCGTTAAGCATATTTTTTCAAGGCTCATTAATTTTCTAATGTTCTTATTCCGTATAAACTTTCTAATGCGAATAAACTGCATCAACACATGTGTTTTGTATAGCTATCTTACATTTTAATCTATTGTTTTACGTTTTGTAGGATTTCCTCTGTAATAGTG
Source organism: Sepiola atlantica (assembly GCA_963556195.1). Classification (NCBI taxonomy): domain Eukaryota; kingdom Metazoa; phylum Mollusca; class Cephalopoda; order Sepiida; family Sepiolidae; genus Sepiola; species Sepiola atlantica. The sequence continues at coordinate 86,406,046 of OY744528.1, forward strand.
GTTTTTAAATCACGAAACTTGTAGAAGCCCTCTGACTACGTCAATTCTGAAATTAACCGAGATTCTGTGTTGTGTGAGCTATACCAAAGATTGCTTAGTAGATTGTATCATCATCTAACGCAATATATTGGAGACTATAAATTTAATCTGAGCTGTAAGCAACACTTCAATATCCCACTTGCTATTGTTAAACATCGTCTTCTTTCAGACCGTTAAACCCTGGGAAACTGACGAAGAACAACGTGAATGTTTACATAATATTCATCCGTGTGACTATTTTTTACCACATATAATACATATCGCCATGGGGATCGTTGTGAAAGCTGGGCCACTATTTGGGCGTACCATCAGAGTTCGGAGAAAAACAGAAGAAACCTTCCAACATTGCATAGTAATGCAAAATAGAATTGTTAGAAAGTGAATTAGGGCTGCACATCAAAATAAATTATAAATGCCAAACGACGATGACTGTTTTTGTGTTGCAGAGGTTATTGATTCGTCTTCACAATTTAATAACAAGTGGATTCACATTTTTTTATATTTTTCAACTGAGACTCATGAGTATATACAGACCTTTGTTTTTTTCTGACACGTTGTAATTGATTACATCCAATTGCGAATCAATGGATGTTATCTAAGAAGTGTAAATTATTTTGTATATGCCTTTGCCTAATTTTGTATATGCTCTGGATGTTTTAATTGGCAAACACAAGTCTTAGAAGTAACCGATTAATGTACGTGACTAATTCATTTTACTTTTCATTAGCCAGCACCTGTTATGGAGACTGGCCTTAATCTTTTCTTTAATGGCGTTATATTTTACTAGAGAAAGGTTGTTATACTATGCATTAAATAGAAAATCGAAAAGACAGTTTAATGTACATAATAACACTTTTGTAACATACTGAATTTTATTTTCTAGATTCTCGGTGAAGGTGAGGTTTCATTCACTCACATACACACACATACACACACGCACACATACATATATATATATATATATATATATATATATATGTATCTCTCTCTCTCTCTCTCTCTCTCTCTATATATATATATATATATATATATTTATATATATATATATATTTGTAAAATATCTGCCCTATGATGGGTATAATCAATATATATAACATTAATCTTAAATTTTATTAATGTTTATTTGTTTCTGTTGCACTCCCCTAAATGGTAACGTTTACAGAACAAAATAAGAATCGAGCCATGTTACTGCCTAGGCTATGTATATTCCATAATCTATGATACGTTCAATAGTTTAGAATTTTACCGAACACACACCCACATATATATATATATATATATATAATTATTAATGACAATATATGTATTAGCATATACTATCAGTGCTATTCCACTTTGCAGTCTCCTTAAAAGATTCAGCGCAATGATTGTCAATTAGTGACAACAGAGCAAAAAATTAAAAATGGAGTATTAGTAAGTTCCCTCACGTGTGAGCTTTCTCTTTTCTTTGTTTTTTTTTGTTTGGGCTCACCCAAAAATAAACCACTGTATTGTGTAGGTTTTTAAAGACACTTAAATCCAAGAACTTTTTAATCTTCGTGAATTTTTCTGATGATTTGTTAATGTTGCAGAGACGATATTGACATAAAAATGTTTTTGGCACAAGACAATTGAAACGGACCGTAAAAATATATCTCACAGAAATGTTATGTGTTTTGGAAATGTGAAAAAATAAAAATTAAAACATAAAATAAAAACATGGTAATTGGAATATATTATGAACCTGACTTATCTATCTATCTCTCTCTCTCTCTCTCTCTCTCTATATATATATATATATATATATATATATATATATATATATATATATATATATATATATTAATATATAGCATTAACACTCATCCGAGCGCACCGATCTTTTAAATATATCTTAATTAATATAACTTTAGATTTTATGTAGAGCAATGCTATTCTCTGATAATGTTTTTTATCTAACTTGCTTTAAATGTTTTTGAGGGAATAGTTCGAGATTATGTGGGCGCAGCTCTTAAATGTTAAAGTTTACAAAACAGAATAATGTGCCCATATTACTGACTGTGTTGCCGAGAATATATATAAAAAAATCATAAATATCGGTTCGTTGTTCAGGAATTTATATTTTACTTCGATATATATTACCTAATTTATATATATATATATATATATATATATATATATATATATATATATATGTACCATTATGTGATAAGATTTACAAAACAATAATATTACTGAGCGTGTTACCTAGAATATATTAAAAATCATATATATATATATATATATATATATATATATATCTGTGTGTATGTGTGTGTATGTGTGTGTGTTAAGAGGTATGTTTGTGATTTATACATTATACATCAGTTAGTAGATATTCCCCAAATTTCAGTTTAAGGCTTTTCATGGAACATGCTATTCGTACAACCTTCAGTTCAAAAATTCAATTTTATCAGATATGTATGAGAATCGAACCATAGTTATTAGACACAAGATTAAGTAAGACTCCTTACATTTCAATTTCCCTTTAAGAGCTCTTAATTTTTAGCCTTTGGTATCAGACATTTTGTAATTACAGGGATAATTGATAGCTGGCATTTCTAACGAATAGGCCGAGATGTCACCGCACTTTATTTTTTGTTTTGCTAAAACCGTACCATGAAAACAACCTGACTATTTTTCATAAAATGTTCTTATTAGTAATGCAATCTCGTTTATTAATTGTTATGGATTAAATCATCTCTTAATATTTTTCATCATTTAAACTAATAGTCCATCCATCTTTTTAACCGTTATGCTATATATCGACTAAACGGGTAACGAGCTGATCGCCGCAAGTGTGAGTCGCAGTCCCTGATGGTAAATTGTTGCGAATTTTTCTAAGTATACAGGTTTTGCAGAAGCATGAATTACGCTACCATCGTAAATGTTTTATCACACAATTGTTCGCCATGATTCGATTAGTGAGTTCTTATCATTTACCGACTTATTTGATTCCCTTTTGTGTATTATTGTCGCAAACATTGTATAGGTATTATGATAAACAACGTTTTAATTCAATACAACGCGCATAAATTTACATTGATCTGTTATTTTTATTTCATTACTTTTCCAAACGAAACATGTACCATCATGCATTTTGTGAATGTTTCAGAAACAGGTACACAATGTCTTTCTTTGGGAAAATTTGAAACTATTTTCTCTAACCAGTGGAAATCAGTACTCTGTGCAGTGTATTTATTTTAATCAGCATCATACAAGAAATTCACATGTATAATGAGAAATCTATATTAAGATTTATGTCTTATAGGTTGTTAGTTATTTTAATATTAAAAACAGTCACTGATATCTCTTCAAGACAAGAAGGATCTGGTCGAAAAAAAGAGATAATAATCTGGTCGACAAAACCAACAGAAATAAATTCCCTAAATAACAACACCATAATAAACAATATAAATATTACTTTTACAAGTAAATGTATTTAAACATGCATTATGTTCGAATTACATCTTACTAAATAAATATCCCATATTGCATTTTTAAAAAATAATGTTAGCTTAAAAAATCACTTACGGTTCTTTAGCATAGCTAAAAAATAAAAAATATATATATAAATGGGTGCTGGCTGCAGTGAAGTGGATAATCACGTTGAGTAAGTTTGGTTCCAGTCCGTTTCATAGCATCATTTTTAACGTATGGGCGTTAGAAAACTTCAGGTGGTCCTACCTAAAAAATTGAGGACACCAATCCTAACAACAGAATACAGTCTGTCAAAAAATTCGTATCATGCTGATACATATAAAATCACTTAACATTTGAAAGTAGATTTATCAATTACAGAGAATTTATTTTGATTTGAACGACTTATGTTTGAGTCCAGACTAATTCTAGGAGATTTTTTTCGAGAAATTAAGATAATCCGGAACTATAATTATTTTTCAGAATCAGTTTCTTGAAACAAATTAAGGAGTGGCTGAAAATCATCAAATATTGTCTCTAGATTAATTTTGAATAAATAACCTCATATTTGAAAATAAATGAATATATTAATAATAGTTGAAAATTTCATTAAAGTCAGAGGATTTTCTAAGTTTTTTGTGATTAAAAAACAACTGAATCATGCCGGTCAAAATGTCGTACCTTTCTGATTCATACAAATTTACTTTAATTGTTATCGGAGAATTTATATTGATATGATTGGTCCTTTGGAGTTCTAAAATAATTTTCTGAGACGTATTCTTATAGAAAGTAAAATAATTAAGAACTAAGCGTATTCTTCGAGATCAGTTTCTTCAGGAAAATTAAGAGGTGGCTGGAAATGACAAAAAAGCGTTTCAATTTAAATGAACTTACTACATAACTGAATAATCGATTGAAAATATCATTATAATCGGTTACCTTTTTAATGTAAAACATGTTTTATAAAAAATCGTATGCATGTTGATATTTTAAATGAGCGACTCTCTGTTATGTTTGATTGAGTATATGTACAAACATCGTTTCGACTAACAATATCAACTATGTTTTACGGAGTATAAAGGGGAAAGTGTGTTAAATGCTGAACTATCGATATTGATAGAGCTATTACATAATGGACGTGTTTATAAGAAAGGGCTACAAGTTAAAAGAGAGAGAAAGAGGATCGCGTAGGTGGTTTCTCAAGGGCGTAAGTAGCTTGTTCTTTTTTGCCGTTTCTTTGTCCAAGGTTCTGAGATTTGGCTAGCAAACAAGCAGTCGTTATCGCCGTTGTGCACACGCTTTCAAAAGTGAACAGGTCTGTTATCAAAATATCCGTTAAAACCGCCAGCGATTGAAGTGCGTGGCTCTTGAAGGCGATTAAAACGAGCCTAGCAATCAACCAAGAAGCAAGCGATATTCTTAAGATACGCCCATTAAATCTGAATATCAACGATGATATAAATACGTCTCAAACCTGAGCGTGGCATATACACGAACGTGCTATTTCAAAATTAAGCGTGACAAAGCGACAAACATACTACTCCAAACTTATGTGTTACACATCAATTGAAAGACAGGAGGTATTACATCATGTTGGGGCGAGTCTAAAATATAATTCGACCATTCAATCGCCGAACTTAACAAAGACAATAATATTTAAAACTTAACCGTGACATACTGAGGTACCTTTTATTTCAGAATTGAGCAATGACACGCCGACAATAAATCGATTATTATATCAATGCTGAGTTAATCAACATTTCTTTCTTAAAGGCCTTGAATATTTTAGTAGTAGAACATAAATGATAAAATCTCCCTCGTTTTAGAGATTGAGTTATGTTTGAAAAATTCCAGTTAATTGTTCTAATTAGCCGTAATTTGAAAGATATTCTCTTTTATTGATCTCAAGCAGTCGGGTTTCGAATATCAGCTTGAAAGACTCACCGTGTCTTGCCGAACTCATGACACTTGATACGGCGGAAAAGCTACTTTTGTTTAATATATATATATATATATATATATATATATATATATATATATATATATATATATATAACTTCTTTTGTAATATGGTTGGGAAAATACGAGCAGAGTGCTCGATTCATTGAGAATCAAAATTAAGAGCGTAATATTTATTTATTCTTTGGTACAGAAAAAATAATACAGCATTAGTCCTACCGGTTTCAAGCTCAGAAGGACTTAACCATCCAGCTCTATCTCTCTCTTTCTCTCTCTCTCATATATATATATATATATATATATATATATATATATATATATATATATATATATATGTATATATATATATATATATAAATATATATATATATACATATATATATACATATATATATATATATATATATATATATAAATATATATATATACATATATATATATACATATATACATATATATATACATATATATATATATATATATATATATATATATATAAATGTATATATTAATTGAATGACATAATAAAATGAGAAATTAAGCAGATTTTCTAAAAGTTCAAAAACAAGGAGTGCTATTGCGTCCTTAACTCATGAGTTTTCAAAAGAAATCTTCTCCTCAGAGGACCTATTTTTAACAATTGTTTTTTTATCAGATCTAACTGCATATTTGTACTCCATCACATTTTATCTATATATACATCAAACCAACATATTATGGTTTTCACAACTCCTAACAGCTCATAAGAACCCTTAATTGGACATTATAATATTCAACTCCGAGTGAGTCTGAACTTTTTATATGATTTTGTTTTTTTATCGTTTTATTAAGTTGCATATACCCTGAATACACTTTTCACTGTCATCTACTGCATTTATAGCAAGCAAATTTCCCGCCTTGATAACTGTTTCATTTTTGGACTACTATTCACTACTAGGATTGTTTTTTAATCGACTTCTTTGACATCTTTCCTGAAATTGTTTTAAACTTCATGACTTGGATTAACTGTATAGGTTTAACAAAAAAAGTGTGTTTTTCGCCAATATATTTGATGTTTTATATACTTTTATGTATATTTTTTATATATTTTTACATATTCTCAAACCTTAATTTTATTACGTGTAGTAATGTCATTGCGGTAATGCTCCTTTGGGGAGAAGATTTTCTTTGAATACTCATCAGTTAAAGACTTTAAATGTCTTTGCTTGAACTTTGAACTTTAATAAAATCTGATTAATTTCTCATTTTATTATGTCATTCAATAAATATTCTTGCTCTATACACTATATTGAGCTTTGTTTTCATCCTGGTAGTCTACTGGTTTAATATATTATTTATATCTATAAAGTATTATCTTACTCTCTCTCTCTCTCTATATATATATATATATATATATATATATATATATATATATATATATATATTATTACGTGTCAATCTTTTGCAATGTAAAATACTTTTTATCTTTTTTGGTTAACTCTTTTCCTCCCTTTTATTTTCAATTTGGTTTTCTTGCCATCAGTGATTTTATCACGGTGACGACTGTACCTTGCCCCATCTCATTTTTCTCTCTCTTTCTCTCTCGTACAGCTGCCTTTTTTCTATGTTGCTACATAAACACACACTTTCTTTCACTATTACACACTTATCTTGCCAATACGTTTTCATCACCATCGGGTGATTTCTAACGTAACATCGGCTGCAAATACCCAAATGTGTTTGCCATTTATCCCGTGTCACAGCCATCATGAATATTCAACAATCGACTCTACCGCCCCCCTCTCTCCCCCATTTTCTTATTCATGTGACGCATGACGTTGCATCGATTCTATGCCCTTCCTCCCAACCTCTTACTCCATTAGCTTTAACGACAAACATTTCTTCTCTTTAAAGTGGTCCCTCGTCTATCCGCAGTAACTATTAAATTCTTCTTCCTTTCACTCAGATGCGTTCATCTTTCTTTCTATTCTTTTTAGTTTCTCGCTCACCTCATTTGCACTTCTCTTCCCAATTTGATAAATAAACATTTTCTAAAATCTTTCATCGCTAATTTTGGTGACAAGAAACGGACGGATAAGAAAGGTTAATCCAGATCACTTAGCAGATGCGCCATCTTATTTTCTTTTAATGAATCTTTATTCTGGCAAAATGGTCTGATTTTGTCCGTATCGAATAGAGAAATGAGCAGAGTTCTAAATAAAACAGTCGCACAACGTACTCTTCTATAAAATAAATAGTCGATTTCGTTCAGTTGTCTCTTTTTCGGAAAATAAACCCTTTTTCGGAGGGTGATTTTATATCGAAGCACAACAAGTGAATAGAAATCAAGAAGTGTATACCATAAATTAAACAGAAATAGCTATTTTCCGACTCTAGAGGGACAAAGGTCTTTCGAATATTGCTGGATAAATGGTTAGATCATCTAACCGCTCCCCTAATTAACTGACTCCTTATGGAATACTCTACCTATATAAGAGTAGGTTTATTTCTAAGATGAAAAACTCTTTCTTTAAAAAAAATAGTTATGAGTCAAACATATCATAGATTAAAACACCTTAAGGATAAGTATTTAAATTAGATAGATTGTAAACTATATAGTGATGATTATTAGAGAAGAATATTGCTTTAGAGCTAAATAAAAATCATCATTTCCGCACACACACATATATATATATATATATATATATATATATATATAATAATAACCCAGGTAAAACATCCACTAGGTAGTAATCCAAAGAATTTCAACCGGGTTTATAAAAAGTGCTCAATATCAAATAGAGCTTTAATATATAATTATTTTTATTTACACAGACATGCACAAAACTGCACCACTGGCATGTCGATGTTATCGATCAACAGCTATTATAAACTGAGATCTCTTTCCAAATATGATCTAAGGTTAAGATCGGATTCTAACTCTGCCTGATGAGATCTCAGTTTATAAGAGGTTCATCGATGACATCGACATGGCAGTGTCGCAGATTTTGTACATATCTGTGTAAATAAAAATAATCATATATATATATATATATATATGTATGTGTTTGTTGATAAAAATCTCATATATATATATATATATATATATATATATATATATATATATATATATATATGTTGTGAAGTTGCCCAACAGTAAATAATAAATAATGGAAGTCAAGTCGAAGGTTGTTTAACAAGTGTATTAACAAAGTAAGAAAGTGACTAGCACTTGGCTAGACAGTTATAAGACTGTGCTTTGTCTTCTCTGTGTCTCTGGTGACTCGCACTATTTATAGTGACAACCGGTGTTTTCTCCTGTGTAAGCACGGCCGGTGTAACAATTTATATATATATATATATATATATATATATATATATATATATATATATATATATATATATATATATCACAAAAAAGCGTCCGACGGAAATCAGCACGATACACGATTATAATCTTGTATACCACACCATAGACAACATCAAACGCATCCTCATAGTCCTAACTTAGAAGATATAGACGCAGATACGAAACTAAACTTATTCTGAATATCAACATCAACCCGTCAAGACTGAATAAAGATGTGGGACTTCTCAATGATTATCCATTCTACAAACATACACACTGACCAACAACATTTTCATACAGGTGAAGTAATGTTTGTGCGGTGGAAAAATAACTTATCATCAGCATTTTACCATTTTTTTTCTAATTTGTTCTATTTTCACTTACTGCACACACACCTAATTACACTGACGAAAGTCGACAAAAGCTGCTAAAATTCTGTTTTAAAACATAATAAATAAACATTTTGTATTCCTATACGTCAAGAAATACACAAAAATATATAAACATCTATATATTTTTCGCGTAAATGTATATATATATATATATATATATATATATATATCAACATACGCGCATTTGTCATTTTTACAACGTATGAGTGATGCTAGAAGTAGCAATATTTGAATCGGATACCTAATTTACCGGCGTACAGTGCTTAACCAAACTGCTAGTGATGGTGGAACAAATTATTATATCGTATATAAATGAAGATATTCATTGGTATATATTTTTCTATGATACTGATAACTGGAAGTACTCAATTATTATTTACAGAAGAGAATTGCTCCAATGATTAGTGGAAATCATTATTTCCTCCCTCAGAGTGCTCTAAACACTTTTCATGCACAGACACGTTTATCGTCGACTCTATGATGCATCACCGTGGTTAGAACTCACGAGATTTTAAACTGGGATCCTGATGGCCGGTGATCGATATATCAGCTGAGCTAAACGAAACGTCTAGTAGCAGTTGGGACAGTTATGTCGTACTATATAAGATATGCTAGCTGTATGTACGAGCCGTTGCCCAGGATTCATTGGTTTCACATTTTTAAATAAATATACATTAAAAGTAAAATAGAAAATATAGGGGAGAAACAAAGTTAGTAAAAATAAAATAATAATAATAATGTGTAAGTCACATAGAGACCCATCCGATACGCAGAAAGATGCGAAGTGACTACAAAATATTATTAATATAGAGAAGATAGAAGAGGTGTAAAAATACATAATAATAACACAAATAATAAATCAAATTACTGCAAAGATCTAAATTTCTTTATATTCTTTGTATGAATCGTTTCCATCCGTAAAAATCTTCCGAACTGGAACATTCTTCTTTCAAGAAAACTGAAGCCAAATCAATTGTGGTATTTTATAAAACATGATGGTAGGGAAACAAAAAACCATGGTTAGGCAGAATCAAACATCGATGCGTCAGGTGTCATGTTATTTGGGTTTACATTTAAAAAATCGAGATTATAACTTTATATATTAGCTATATATGCAGGATAAACTTCCTTCCTTTTTGGAAACACAACTTTTTCTTTTTATAGCATATTCATCCGCGTTTTAACATTACATAAACTCCCAATATGACATTTCCTAAGATGAACATTCAAACGTTCGGACTAATGAAGTATGGCCGCCGATGTATGCATAAGTTTTATAACTATGTGATTCCAGTATTCATGCATATTCTTCTTAATCACATGGCACATGTTAATTCTGCAAGTGTGCTGAATAAAAATCCACTCATATCCTTCGTTCTGGAACGCATGTTTTATGCAAGAGCCTGACAGTTATGAATCGGATTGTTAAGTAAATCTCCTAATGAACTTTCTCCGTATTTGAATCTCACTATTTAGTAGATCACGGAGATGATTGTGGGGCATCTTTGATCCGGTGCTACTTTGGTTTATATCTACAAGGAAACAATATCAACATTTTTAATATACGAGACCTCGCGTGTAGCCATGATTTTTCCATTATTTTGGTAACTGCTCCAGTATTGGGATCTACGAAATTTTGCTGCTGATTTAAAAAATAACAAAACTTGAGTTGGTTTAACTCAACGTACGCTCTCCATTCGTCGCAATAGATTACTGAGTCTCCAGCAACTTCTCGATGAATAATTGACTGAATTGTCACACTCTCTGTTTTTTTATATTTTAAGGTAAGTGTTATGGGTTAAGTATCTAGGTTTAGGTTAGAAGTTAGTGTTAGGGTACGAGTTTAGCGTTAGAGTTAGAGTTAAGTTTCCAGACTCGGTAACCGCATATTTTTTAAAACCAATTATATAAGGTGTTCACGTTGTTCTTGTATAGATATCACAGAAAAGCTGATTCAAGATACGGTAATAAGAAACCAAAGCGGCACCCTATAGTCCTATGATGTTTTTGATCGCCGACAGTTACAATGCGAAGATCATGTTAGTCGATTACCGGATTTGTATAATCTGTTTAATGGTTGGTGTTGTATATTCTTTGTAAATAATATACTTTTAAAGAGACGTATACAGTGTACGGGTGCAGTTATTTTCCTGGGATAATTGACAAAATGCTCAACGTAAGGCCAGCTAGAATCCCATGTGAACATTAGAGAGTAAATTGGCCGATTTAATCATGTGAATTTTCACGATTGCAATTAAATTAAGTTGTGGGCACAATTTTAAGTGAACTGCAAGCCATAAAAAGTTCTGAGAAATAAGGGTTGTTCAAACTCTTTGTCCATCTATCAAAATAGTCTAAAGTCAATTGCTAGTTTTAAAATAGCTAAATTAAATAAAGTCACCTTTAGCTTTTAATCCCTCGTCGTAATACTCATTCAAGAATATACTAGTGTCTCGAAAAAAATAGCGGTGAGAACATGTACAGCATAATATTAGTAGTTTAACAAACATTGGTTATATTATGATGACATTATTTTCTTTGCGAGAACACACTGAAACACATTGGATAAGATGTGTTGATTGTGAGTCTGAAATTACAGTGAACGGCAAATACATCCAGTACCGACATATTACGCAAACAAGCTTGGCTTCTCTCTTTTGTGTGATCATTTTACTACTACTAATTTCAGGAGAATCAATGACAGTATAAATCAGTAAAAACATAATAATAATAATAATAATAATAATAATAATAATAATAATAATAATAATAATAATCAGCGGTGATGAACGAAAAGAGGCGGAGCATACTGGAAGTCTCAGGAGACTTGTTGTCACTCAGACCCCAGGGAATACCACAGGTTGTTGGCAGTGGGTGATCACTGACGATGACCAGTGTGATAACTCCCAGTGAGTAAATAATAATTAAAGAAAGTAAATCATTATTTGTCTCCTCCTGCAATCTCTATTATTTCAATAATTTGTATATATTAACAGCAAACGTTAATTAATGCAAGATCGGTTGATTATGAGTAAACGCTTCTTACTATTCCTTTTCTGATCTCTTTTGTCTCCACTGGGGCACCAGCGATATGATGCTATTCTCAAGTGTATAAAATAATATAAACGATCGTACTAACTACGTGTGTTGAATTTTAGGATACAATTAAGGGGTGCACCTAGAGATATTTGAGAAAAAAGTGCAATATTTACCAATTTTTTTTCGGGGGAGGGACTCTTTCAACCAGTATGGTTTCCGTACTTCATGTAAATAATCTATTTTTTTTACATTCTGTGAAAAAATGAATGACATAAATTACACATATTGGCTCAAATGTTCATTTTTGGCCATGGAGAGGAAGTATTGTTACCTGAGGCACAGACCAGCCTTTTTTCTGAATAATATGATTGAGTCAGTTTTTTTAATACCTTAATGGGAATGTGAATGCATCATTTGGTGATAAACTAATGAAATAATTTTTGGAAAATCAAGGCTTACAGACAGTGACTATAGAAGTACTTCCAGACTAGAAACGGAGAATAATAATTGTTATTGGAATAGTTAATATTTTACATATCTACCGGCATTACATATACAAACAATGTTGCAATTTGGTTTGTTCAAACCCTCTCTTCTTCTCAGCACCCTTTCTCTCACATACCTAATGTTAATAGTTTCAGTATTTTCTATGAATAATATTATGGCATGTGTTTTTAGAATTTGTATAATTTTGGTTATTCGGACTACATTTCTTATCTTGCGTGTTATTATCACAACAAAGTTTCGGCTGCTGTAACCTCTGGCCTTCTTCAAGTGTATTCATCCGAACTCGGGAATCTGGACGGAATTTCGAACGGAACTCTTAATTTAATCCACAGGGTAGCATGTTCTTGTTCCGTCAGCCATAAGTAATTCGCAATTCTTCGTATCACCTGCACCGAAGACTGAAATTCAACCTTAAGATGACTATCACTTAAAATCAAATTTAACACTTAGTACAATATCCACTTCGCCACAGTTCTCTTGCTCAGAGTTCTAGTATGAATTTTGGAAGCCTTAAACCTATTTTTGATTGTTCTATGTGTAGTCTTACTACTTTTCACTGTATATACGTACTTTTTTATTACTACATATCACTGTATATATATATATATATATATATATATATATATATATATATATATATATATATATATATATATATATTATAACCTTATCTATTACCTTGAAAAGTGTCGACTGAAAGACGTCTTAGCAATTTTATTTATTGTTATCCTTTTTTTCCCTCAATACCGTTTGGAAAAGGAAAAATCCTCATAGAGAAAGAAGAAAAAGATACGAAGGGATTCATCTTTGTCCCCCTTCTCGTGTTTCTTTTTTCCTCTTTTATAATATAAATCATAAAAATAATCCTCATTATAGATAATAATGGCAGTGTGTCTTACATTATTTCACTGTTTATTATCTATTGTCTATAATTAATGGTTCCCATATTGTATTCAATTCTATACTAGGTTTTATTAGTAAGTCAGTATTGTCCAACATATGCGCTGCTTGTTTGAGTCGTCTTACTCTCCACCGTTCTTCTCTATTTATAATGTTTACTTCGTCCCATGATGGTAGATGGTTTCCCATTTCCCTCAATATGTGGTCAGTCATACGCAATATTTCGATATCTCCACGTATTACGGCTTTCTGGTGTTCTTCTAGCCTTTCTTTTTGTGGGCAGTATGTCTCACCTTTGTATATTTTCCCACACTTAAATGGGATCGCATACATGCAGTTCTTTGTCATACTTTTTTTTCTGTAGGAGGTTTGACTCTCACAAGATGCTTTCAGAGAGTTGAGTCGCTCTTGAATACTGTCCTGATGTCATATGGGTTACATATTCTTTGGATTTTTTTCCGACAAGCCCTTCCTATATGGTATACAAACTGTGGTAAATTTTCGAGTGGTGTCCTTTGGTGTTTGGTCTAGATATCTTGGAGCTGATATCATGCTCTCAGGATAGTTGTTTTGGTTGAGGCTTTCTCTCAAGCTGTCTATCTCCTTTTGATACGTAGTGTTTTACTACATATTATCTTTGCTCTGTATTGTAGGCAGCGGGTGATTCATTTCTTTACATTACATGGATTGTGGTTGTGCATTTGCTCGTATGTTCGGGGATGAAATAAAAACAAAGGCCTATACCAAGAGAAAGCACACAGATTTCGGGTATATTTTCACAATAAATCTGGTAGTGATATTAATAATGTATGAGCTTTTTTTACAATAATATTGTGGGGGTCTGAGTTCGCACCGGATATGCATAAACAGCAATAGTTTACGTTATTTTAGTTATAACTTGAAAACTGAATATTATAAAAAAATAATCATAGATGTGGTAATATGGCGTTCAGGGATGGGAGCAGAAGTACCCATGTGTCCTCACACATTACGTTATGTTCCTGCTAATAACATCGTAATGTGATAGCAAGTTTGTATGTCTCAAATTTCCAAATATATTGCGGCATATTTATAAATATCTATTTATCTAGACTCTAGATAATTCTGAATACTCTAAAATCTAGAGTATTCTGAATTATCATAGCACTAGCAAGAACACCTAACGCTGCCAGGAAGCACTAAAATCTAACATAAATGCCATGGGAACAAATGGTATTACATATTTATTATTTTTTAAACACTTTTTAATATATTTTTTATTTTGATGTAATTTCAGTGTCAAATATTTCCATTCGCTTGGAGCGTACATTTTCAAGTACTATAAAATCTCGAACGTAACGGAAGGAGTGTCGGTATAAAAGAGATTGGCATATACTATTAAACGAATGAAGTATTATGCTTGAACTACTGGTTGATTGAAGGGTATCGGGTGAAATAATACAGGCAGAGGTGAGGGACATGACGTCTTATACGTCTATTTACTCGTTCCCAGTCGTTAAGTCTCTTCAAACTGACTGCCATCCCCCAGTTTCTGCCTTTCAGACGACTGACAGTTGCGCGCAGTTCAAGGCAAGCTTAAACAGACGAACAGGATATCGACACAAAAGGCATCGGCTTGGAATTTTACGTAGTCAGACGAGTAACGATTATCATGAATAGAAGAGACAATCACTGGAGTTGGCGAATGCAACTGAATGCAACTATAATTAATTAATGAAATAAAAAGAAAAACAGATTTAAAGAATCAACTAATGTGTAAGTTTCAGGTATACAAACATTTAAAATTACGTTAGTTTTAAGCGTGCGAATATACGAAAAAAAACAACAACGTATTGACGTACCAGTTCAGTATGAAAACGAGGCTGTCGCCTCGATCTCAATTACTCCGCGCCATGATGAATAAATTAGATTTTTTTCTTCTTTCCTGCTTGTACTGTTTATAGTAGTTACATTATATTAGATTAGCAGTGCTACCCGGTATTGTTCGGGCATGGATAACAAAAAAGAATGAGGTTTAAAATGTGTTTGTTTAAAGCTTTCTCTTTCTACCTTTCACACCCACTGCCTCTCTTTATATGTGTCTTTCCTCCCGACTGACTATCCCTCATATTATTCTACTTTTTCTCTCGGGCAACTGGTTCAATATAATAGGCAGAAAGAAAAAAGAAAATAAAGAAACAAGAAAGAAAAAAAATGTTACAGACGGTTTGACCACGTTTCAGTGTTGTTTTTAAATCCCTATTTGTAATAATGAACAAATGTAATTTATAAGTTTGATTATTCGGACTACATTTCTCATCTTAAATGTTATCATCACAACGTTTCGACCGCTGTAAACTCCGACTTTCTTCAGATGTATCTTTTCGAACTCGGGTCTTCAGATGTATCTTTTCGAACTCGGGAATATTTCTGTCGAACTCGGGAATCTGGACAGAATTTCGAACGGAACCTTTATGTAATCCACGTGGGTAGCATGTTCTTGTTTGAGAAATGTAGTCCGAATAACCAAAATTGAGAAATGTAGTCCGAATAACCAAAATTGAGAAATGTAGTCCGAATAACCAAAATTGAGAAATGTAGTCCGAATAACCAAAATTGAGAAATGTAGTCCGAATAACCAAAATTGAGAAATGTAGTCCGAATAACCAAAATTGAGAAATGTAGTCCGAATAACCAAAATTGAGAAATGTAGTCCGAATAACCAAAATTGAGAAATGTAGTCCGAATAACCAAAATTGAGAAATGTAGTCCGAATAACCAAAATTGAGAAATGTAGTCCGAATAACCAAAATTGAGAAATGTAGTCCGAATAACCAAAATTGAGAAATGTAGTCCGAATAACCAAAATTGAGAAATGTAGTCCGAATAACCAAAATTGAGAAATGTAGTCCGAATAACCAAAATTGAGAAATGTAGTCCGAATAACCAAAATTGAGAAATGTAGTCCGAATAACCAAAATTGAGAAATGTAGTCCGAATAACCAAAATTGAGAAATGTAGTCCGAATAACCAAAATTGAGAAATGTAGTCCGAATAACCAAAATTGAGAAATGTAGTCCGAATAACCAAAATTGAGAAATGTAGTCCGAATAAACAAAATTGAGAAATGTAGTCCGAATAACCAAAATTGAGAAATGTAGTCCGAATAACCAAAATTGAGAAATGTAGTCCGAATAAACAAAATTGAGAAATGTAGTCCGAATAACCAAAATTGAGAAATGTAGTCCGAATAACCAAAATTGAGAAATGTAGTCCGAATAAACAAAATTGAGAAATGTAGTCCGAATAACCAAAATTGAGAAATGTAGTCCGAATAACCAAAATTGAGAAATGTAGTCCGAATAACCAAAATTGAGAAATGTAGTCCGAATAACCAAAATTGAGAAATGTAGTCCGAATAACCAAAATTGAGAAATGTAGTCCGAATAACCAAAATTGAGAAATGTAGTCCGAATAACCAAACTGATACAAATTATCCTCATCTAAAAAATTCAGAAATATAAATGTAATGTATTTAACATTAATCCGGTCTTTGGTTACCTAAAGGTAATAGATATTACAGAACTTGAAACATAACCAGCTAGTGGCCACAGCGAATTCGAATATTTAAAGGTTTTAAGTGGATCGTGTATCGTTTCTGATATTCAGCCGTTCACACACAGAAATTTGCGACTTTTGGTTATCTCCCGGTTTTCCCTCTCCATTTGAAAATGGCATTTTTAATAATAACGTTATTATTTAGAAAAAGCTATTATTAATATGGGGAGGGGAGTTCTAAGTATTATGTACTTTCCTCTAACAATTTAATAAACAAAAAGTACCGTACAAAATCAATTAAAAACGAGCCAGCAACCGGAAGTGAAATTGAGTCACGAATCGTAAATGAATCCACATTTCTAGTATATAATAAATATGTAGGAACGATCATTTGCCTATGCAGATTGATCTAAGGGCGTACATGTTAATAATCTTTTTACTGGGAAGTAGTAACAAAAAGACACTACAACCTCTTCTAATAGAAACTGTATATTTACCTTTGAATGTAAGGTGATCAAAACCAGAGTATAATTAGTACACAGAAATTAATTTTACGGAACTAAAATGCAAAACGCGATAAACGCTATTTTTTAAATGTTTAATTACTGCTACGTGAAGTGTTGCATTTCATCACCCTAACGCCAAATTAGTGTGTTAAACTTATGTGATATTTGCCATACTTTTAATTAAAAGAAGCTTTTGCAGTCGAATTGTACATTTGAGATATTCGTTTTTGTTAAGTCGAATTTCTCAAATTAAATACATTAGATTTATCGCGTTTTGCATTCGAAGTCTGCAATTGTTGCGTAGTCGGACACAAAGGTCCTCATGTAAACAGATGGTCGTGTGCGTATTGTAGAGCGGTTTAATTATTTTGACGTCTGGAGAGTCAGTTGTAGTCGCCGCGAGAATAAAGACTTTGTATTTTCTTCTTTTCTAATAGTAGTTGTGGTAGTGGGGGCATGAATGTCTGTATCTCTCTTTTCCGTTGGGTTTTACGTCTGCCTCATTCTTTAGTCTTTAGCAGCAGTTGTGATTCAAACAAAAAAAAAACACAGTTTAATCAGTTTTCTTTTTAACATAGTTCACCCCAAACAAGGCAGGCCGCCACTGTAGACGTAAGGGGCTACTGAGAAAAAAGAAAAGGGAGTAGGTTGGGGGGGGTCAACCTAAATTGGGATCTGCGCAGCAAGATGTATGTTTACATTAATTTTTAATTTATGCATGTCAGTACTGTCGGGGAAACAGGGGCAGGGAGGGAGTTCCAGAGGCCAGCAGCACGAGGAAAGAAGCTATTTGAGTAGAAGGCTCTCCGTCATCTGAGGACCTCCACAGTGAATGGATGGGATTTAGTTGATTGTCGAGTTGGTCTACTTGACTTACGTCGAGGGAGCAACAGAGTAGCCAATTCATCGGAGCACAATCCATTGAAGTATTTGTAAAACAAGCACAAGGATTCTACATTGCGGCGATAAGACAGGGACTATAACTTGGTTGACAGTGAGGGACAGATTAGGTTGGCGACTCTTTTTTGGACCCTGTCAAGGAGGGAGAGACTAGTAGATGATGCACCAGCCCCGATGTGGCATCAATACCCAATGCATGGGCGGATGGTGGCTTTGTAGAGATACATGATAATGCCAAGTGTGAGGAGTTTACCAGCACGGTAGAGAGAGCCAACCTTCTTTGTGGCAGGCTTGGCAATGTCTTCAATGTATTTGTTCCAATGCATGTTACCTGTGAAGGTTAGTCCGAGGAGTTTGAATGATGAACTCTCAGGTATGGTGTTATTTGCCATGACAATCTGTGGTTGGGGAGTGTTCTTGTAGTTATTGAAGGAAAGGAGCTTTGTCTTTGCGGTATTAAAAGTTACCAACCATGTATGCCCCCAATCCACTACAGCCTTGATGTCATTTTCTAACGATTCAGCCATTGCCTCGGATATGATCGCGTCTGTTTTGTTAACATGGCGAGAGTAAAGCGTGGTGTCGTCAGCAGATAAACCAATCTCAGACTTCAGGGAGATCGGGTGTTTTTATATATATATATATATATATATATATATATATATACATCATACATTAGAATCACATATCAATTCCTTTAGAAAATTACATAATATCAGTATATGTCTCAACCGCCCACCATTCGTAGAGAGGGGGGAATCTCGGAAATAAGCTTGTCCTGTAAGCAGTCACAAACCTAGGAGGCTTTTTTTGCGATGTACTCAATCTTGACTTCCATGTTATTATACGTCGCTACCTTTTACACGTTAATAACAATTTTAACCTTAAATTTCAAACAAAAATATATTTCCTACTTCATCTAATTTTGAAGCATAATGTTTCGCCTACATAATTTAACACACGAATGTACAATCTTCATAAAAGATAATTATATATAAACTCATGAAAACTGCATTTTCACACATTCATACAACAACTGTGTGTTTTCCATTGATTAAACGTATTTGCAGATCAAATTCTTGAAATTAAAAAAAAAATATCTGTGGGATTTTAATCCCACTTTCACTTGTTTAAGGCGACGTGTGTGTAACTTTTAATTGTTTGCAAATTTTAAACCTTTGAAGAATGATTAATACCTGAATATTTACTAATAACCTGATTATCATGAATTTTAGCACAAAGATGCTAGGCATAAGGCGTCGTAATGTGGGCTATATTTAGTTTAATTTATTTTCATCAAACATAGTTTCAAAGGAGTGGAAGCCCTTTGCGAAAATTCAGATACCTCGTATATTTGTGAAATTGTAACAATTAAAATAATTTTATAATATTACGTAGTTATTAACTTACCGCTACGTCAAATGTTGCACTTCACGTAGCGGTAATTTAATAACTACTTAATATTCTCCTAAATTTAAGTTTCGTAAGAGTATTTAAGCGGGTTTTTAGGGTGTATAATAAGCGCACAACATCCCATTTGAAATTTAAAATATATCACATTTGCATTGAATTTAATCCATCGTCATGAGATGCCAATGAAGGAAAATTTTGTTAATTTCAATTTCTCTTTAAGACCAGTTTTTGCTTAACTTAAATTTCAGACATATCTTAGAAAGAAAATCATGTAATGAATGTTGATCAAACTTAGAATAAGGATTCTAGACATGATGTTTCATATTATTATATATTGAGTTTTAGCTTCGTAAGGGGACATACAATAGCTGCCAAGTTGTTCTGTTCGGGCAATTAATGTTACCCGTCCCGCGACGAGTATGCTTCAAGTATATTTCATACATATTTTATACATATAAAGTATAGAGTTCTCTTAACCCACAGCTAAAGTTGTCTATGGTCTATTTTACACAGTTTTCCCATGAATTAGTTTTTTGTCGGTCTACGTATGAGGTCCGACCTATTCCAGTTATTAAAGAGTTCAGGAATTTCTCAATATCACGAACGAATCTGACCTGGAATTTGTATTTCAGCTAGTGTCTTATAAAACATCCATAATTTAAAGAGGCCGAAGTCAAAATGTGTAAAAATTATTTCGTCTTATTTCGCATTGCCATAAATATATTATTTTCTCGATTGATTTTTTTGTATTCTTTATTTTATAAGACGTTCAGCAATCTCCAAACTAAACAAGCAAATTGAATTAACATCCGCACAACAATAATTTACCTCTGTTTCGGCGACAAAACCATTTTTATCTACAATTCAATTACCAAAGATCAGACAAACAATAGGAGAGCTCTTAGGAAAAATGAAAACCTTTTCAAAGTCTGACTGGAGCTAAATACGTAAAAGCAAGGCCATATTTAATACAACCAGAATTCATGAGCAGCAGTCAATTCTAACAATACAAAAGCTTTTACTCCTCCTACTCCTACTACACTACTTCTCCTTCTCCTACTACTACCCTTACTCTTCCTCCTCCTCCTCCTACTACTCCTACTACTATTCCTACTACTCCTACACCCACTACTATTACTCATCCTTCTACTCCTACTAGAAATAATAATAATAATCTATTACAAATAGAGATTTAGTATATATATATCTAAATAAAAACTATACTATTACTTCTATTAATGTACTATTGAACTGTCTTTCAATATTCCATACAAAATAGAGCAGTGTAGTATCTGTTCTGCTGTTAAGAGATCATTCTCCGAAGCATTACCTCATCCTTAGTCGGTAGTGTAGTATATGTTTATTCGTCTGATACAATCTCTCCAGGCATTACCTCAATTCTTTGGAGGGGCTAGTGTAGCCTCTGTTCTGTGGTCATGATGCCATCTTTCTAGGCATCACCTCCATCTTTAGAGGGGCTAGTGTAGTATATGTTCTATTGTCATGAGACAGTCCTTCCTGGCATTAGCTATTCCTTTGCTGAATAGTGTAGTATGCATTCTGTTGTCATAAGACAACCATTCCAGGCATTATCTCTGCCTTTGTCTGTGTGAGAAGGGAGCCTAGTGTTATTAACCAGAAAATGTCAAAACCGCCTGTTCATTAGCAAACCCAAGATTCCCATCATATATACTAGCAAAAAATATTCAAGCAATAATAATACTAGTAAAATAAACTACAAATAGTAATACTAATAATAGTATTAATACCACTAATAATAGTAATAAAATAATAATAGTAATAATGTTAATAGTTATAATAATTAGTAACAATAATAGTAATAATAATAGTAATAATAATAGAAATGATAATTGTAATAGTAATACTAATAATGATAATACTAATAATAGTAATACAAATTAATATAATAATAATACTAGTTATAATAATAATATTAATAATAATAGTAATAACACTAGTTATCATAACAATATTAATAATAATAGTAATAATAATATAAATAATGATAAAAAATAATAATAATGAAAATAATAATAGTAATACTGATGATAATAATAATAAGACTGAGGATGGAGAGGACTAATAGACACCTACTAGAAAAGCGCGGAGAGTACTAGGACTTTGGGGAGGCGTCTTGTAACACAAATAGCAGAAAAGACGTATTGTTGTTGCTAACAAAAAATCAATGGTAAACGGTTGTTGCGATAACGAAAAGTCATTTGCAAGATTTATCGAAAGAATGTAGAACCGTGGGAAACTTTTCACCCAGACTCCAGGGAACACCACTGGTTATTATCAGTGCGTAATCACTGATAATGACCTGTGTGAGCACTCCTAGTGAGTGATAATAATAATAATAGTAGTAGTAGTAGTAGTAGTAGTTGTAGTAGTACAACGAATGATAATAATAATAAAGAGACGCATGACAGCAAATAGAAATTACCTCTAAAAAGACACATAGATCGAAGCGACCGCAAAACAACGCTATTAGAACGCATTATATAAAAGCGAAGGTAGACAAAACTATGGAAAACTGCAAATTCAAACTGTGGACAAAGAGACGAAAATTAAACCACACTATACGCAGAAAGTCAAAGAGAAATTAGAAAAACAGACACGACTGCTTGAAAAAGCAGTCAACTGGGAAATATGCAAACGTATGTAGGTTGAACATACAGAAAAGTTGTAAAGACACAAATCGTAGACAGTTTTAAGGTATAAACTCATTTATGCCAAGAGATCGGACGTGTATTTATGTACAAGGAAGAAAAAAAACACCACCAAATCGTAGATTTCACCATCCCAGCTAATCACTGAATTATGATCAAAGAAAAAGAGCATATAAGAAACTATATGAAATGAGCTAGAGAATGGCATTAAGAAAATGACAGTGCTACTAGTAACACTAGATGCAGTTTTCAATAACTTTTTGAAAGACTAGGATATATTTTAATAAAATGTAGCATCGACACCATACAAAGCACGGAAAAAACTGCTGAAATATTAAGACAAGTCATGGAGTACAGAAACAATTCACATAATCAGATAATGCCGACCAAACAAAAGTAAGTTTAAATAAAAAAATAATAAAAAAATAGAAAGAAAATTACACGAATCCAAGAGAACTGAAACTAGAATAAATTCTATAATCTTCCCCCTCTCAATAAGAAATTGGTGGCATCAGATTTCATTGGTACCACAAAAAATGATCTTAAAAAATTCAAGGCAGATAGAAAGACCGAAGAGGAAGAGCACCACCCACATCTCGACTGGAAAAAGCGCGGAGAGACTTGAATCTTAGAGAGGCTGATTACACTGAACCTCGTTATTAGCAACACATCATTGATAAACGGTTGTTTCGTCAACTCAAAGTGATGTGCAACTGCTATCGAAAGAGGGGGATAGTGTTAGGAATTTGTAGAGACTTTATATCACTCAGACACCATGGTGAAACACTTGTTATTGCCAGAGAACCATCATTAATGATGACCCGTATGTAACATCCTGGTAGGTAAACAATAATAACTATCCTTCCCTGCCCCCTCCCCCCCCAAAAAAAAACGTAATGAGTGCACTATTAGTTTATTCCACAGAAAGTAGTAGCTGATTCGACTGAGAGATGAAAAAAAACGAGTACAGATAGCAAGATCCCTTCATTGACTAAAAAGGGAGCGCAAAATCACTGGTAACGAGTATTGATTTACTCCTCTCCAGGAGTTAGGCACAAGGCCAGTTTTTATCTTCCTCCCACAAGTAAGATGTGACCCAAGGTTGGGTCGGGAAAGTGGGGTTTAAAAATTGCCTGGGCAGCCCCGTCGACATTCCCCGGAAGGGGCGCCTCAGGCAGTAAGCAATAAACTTACTCCTCCCCAAACGAAGCCTGGGAGGGTGGAACTCCTAGAACTGCACAGGACAGCCCCATAGACCGGCGTAAATCAAGCCCCGAAGGCCAAGACAATACCAGTCTATGGGGTGCAGTATCCATCGGAACAGATACTACACTTTGATCTTAGCCAAAAGGCCAAAGTAGTAGTAAGGGGAAAAACTCATATTTTAATTGAATAAATTAAGTAAAGTTGTAGAACTTAAAACTAAACGTTAATTCTTTTTTGTATAATTTCATAATGTGTAGACAAATAATATTTAAACATTAGAAAAACTACACTGCAGCCGGACAGCGGCGAATATATATATATATATATATATATATATATATATATATATATATATATATATATATATATATATATATATATATATATATATATATATAGTCTAAGAAGTTTCTCAACCATTAAAACTATATTAAAAAAAAATTAAAAAATAAAAATTATAGTCCCAAGTCTTTCAGTGGAAAATCACTCATGTAAGTCAATTTATTTTTTACAGTTATTATATCAGTTTGTTTCTTACACTATTTTAAGGGATCATCAGTTGTTTACCATGAAAAACTGTTTCGGGAATTTAATATATATATATATAAATAAATATATATATATATATATATATATATATATATATACACAGAGAGAGAGAGAGAGAGAGAGAGAGAGAGACGAAGAAAATAATAAAGTTCTAAAAGAGGGCATTTATATCCGTGTAGAAGTGCAAAGCCTATTGACTTTTATTATTAAATTCTAGGCAATCAATCAAAATACACTTTGAAAGAGAAACACAGACACACATCGATATTCTATTTCTAATTATAGTGAAAACAATAAAAGTATGCAATCGAATAGTGTGTCAAATAGCATTTGGGATGTTGGTTCAATTTGAACTATGCTAACGTTCTAGATTATATCGTGTGTATTTATATGTGTGTGTATGGGTGGGTTTATATATATATATATATATATATATATATATATATATATAAACCCACACA
>OY744528.1:86435909-86445909 GCA_963556195.1 Sepiola atlantica
TGATTTATGTTTTCGAATTTTTTTTAGATCAAGGATTGACAATTTGTATTACTTGATTATTTGAACTACTGTTCTCATTTATATATTATACTCATAACGTTAACGCCGATGTAAACCCCGACCCTTTTCAGGTGCGTCTTGTTGGAATCTGGAATATTTATGTAAACCACGGACATTTGTACGGAATCCAGGGGTGATCTTGTTTTTGTTCCGCCAGCAATGTAATTCGTAATAGTGTTTCTACTATATCCCGTGCTCAGAATAGGACCTCCGACCTACTGAAGACTGTCGCTAAGAATAAATTATAACTTAGCACTTTTATCTATGGCGCCACGGAGACTTGTCACTTTGACTCCCGGGAACATCACCTGTTATTGTCAGTGAATAATCAATGATAAGAACTCCTAGTAAGTAAACATGATAATAGACTCTGTTTGCAAATAGATATAGTTGGGTTAGAAATATATCTTGTTGCGAACTATGCAACCGACTTGGAAATAGAATCAGGACGCCTTAGACTGGTCAAGATCAGGAATAACTTTAACCATCTGCGGATTAATGACGACATAGTCAAAGGCGTGATCAGTTTTTGACGAATAATCAGGAAGAACAGTTGCAGACACACCAAGGAAATAATTGTCAGCAAAATACGAACAAAGATCAGTTTTATCTTTAAAAGATGATATAACCTGGAGGGCATTAAAAAGAGGAATAATAGCAGATTTACCATTATAAACAACACTATTGTAGATACTCCAATAATCACGAGAGCTAACATTTGAAATGAGATAGAATGACAGAGAGTGACGGGTCCCGGTAGAATACCTAGATATAGCTTCGGATATGGTTCTCTGGCAGTGACTTAACAAATAATTCAACTGTTAGGATATACATTTATTTTTAATGTTTTATTCGATTTTCGAACAATTCATTTTGAAATAATAATTTTTGGACACCGGTGACAGCAGATTATTTGGTCCCCCGATTTATAAAATCGGGAGACCTATGTTTTGAGGCATTTCCGTCCGTCCGTCCGTCCGTCCGTCCAGATTTTTCTCCGCAACCATCCATTGAATTTCTCTGAAATTTTGCATGAAGTTGTAACTTTTGTCAGGTTAGAAAGTGACATTCTCCGATTTTTGAAAAAAAATCTGGTTAGCAGGGGGTCAAAAGGCCCTGAAATGGCAAAAAATGATATTTTTTGCCCTATAACTTTTCATCCATCCATTCAATTTCTCTGAAACTTGGCCAAAATGTAGAGGCAATTGTTCCTAATAGGAAATAAGTATCGCTAACATTGGAAAAAATCTGGTTCGCGCCCCCAGGGCGTCAAAAGCCCCCAAAATGGCAAAAAATGACCCTTTTCTTCCATAACGTTTGATCCATCCATTCAATTTTTCTGAAACTTGGCCAAAATGTAAAGCCAATTGTTCTGGATATAAAATGAGAATCCTTCTGGTTCGCGCCTCCAGGGGGTCAAAGAGGGGTCAAAATACCTCAAATTTCCCAAATTTATTGCATTTTACACTCGCCACATCGAATCACATACAGAGGGGGACCACGCATGCGCGGCTTGTTGTAATTGTTTTACATCATTGGCAATATTACGATTTGAAATATATATATATATATATATATATATATATATATATATATATATATATATATATATACATATATATATATATATATATACATATATTAACTAATAAGTGACTTGTATGATATATAAAAAGCCACTCAAGAATATGGGTTGATGTGTTTGTGGGGTTGACAGTTAGCCAACACTATGAGGATTGGTAACGATGGTTGAAATTTGGCAGAATTTGATTATTTAAAGAGACGACTCTACACTAATTTGTTTACATTGGATTAAAAACGACTGTTTCAATCAGCTCGGAAGCAGCCCCGCGATATTGTGTTCTACAGACGGTAATTTCTTGGTAGGAAACTTTGCACATCAAATTTCAGTTGAGTATTATGTATAGAGAGGAAGAAAGGACTATCATGTACAATTGTTCTTAATTGATATGAACATTGTTAATATCCGTACAAACGAAAGTGCAAGCGTACTATTATAAAGATAGTAATTACTTGCAGAAAAAGCTGTCATTTCTCGTAAATGAATGTGCATACTAGCTTCTAATCCTGAAGCCCCGTATCACCAATTATATATATATTTTTTTATTAGAAAATTTTTAATTTTTACGGCATAAATAAAATAACAAAAGTAAAACACTATCGATGATATTCAAGGACGTTTGTAGAAAACGTGGACATAACTATAATAGTGTAGAAACACAAATATAAAAATTAAAAACAATTGGATACTTAATGAAATTAAACCATCCAAGTCTACACTGTTCGTCTTGTACACACACACACACACACACACACACACACATATATATATATATATACATATATATATATATATATATATATATATATATATATAGACATTCAATGAATTACAACATTACAATTGTTCCAAGAATTAGAAAATCAAGTCCAGTACGGCGTACGATCGTTTCCAAAACATTTTTGAAATACTTTATTTTATTTTATAAATTAATAAAGCTAATACAAA
The DNA here is from genome assembly GCA_963556195.1 of Sepiola atlantica. Taxonomy (NCBI): domain Eukaryota; kingdom Metazoa; phylum Mollusca; class Cephalopoda; order Sepiida; family Sepiolidae; genus Sepiola; species Sepiola atlantica. Next base: position 86,438,500 of record OY744528.1, read on the forward strand.
ACGTCACCTCGTCAGCACCTTTAGCAACACGTCTTACAGAACACCAAAGGAAGAATTAAAAAACTCGTCGTAGAGAAACATTTACTAATAGAAATAGCCACCGGTGTATATGCATAGGAGGGGGGAGGACACAATGGCACCCTCAAACCAAAACACTGGTACATATAGAAGAGACAGTCTAATATTTACCATGAATATATATATATATTCACTGACCGTTGAAAATTAGTTCCTAGACTGAAGATTGCGTTAGCATGAAACATCGATGTCTCTAGGTATTTAAATATTTAATATTTATTAAAAAAATATTATTGTTTATCAGCCCCCCTTCCCACAAGGGCTGGGCACTTTCGAGTAGCTTTAATAACAAGCAGTACTAATAGCTATATGCGAGATCCGAACACCGGTTCGTAAGATCACTCTGAGCTGCCTGGTAAATAACGGCCACGTGTCGCTATTTACATTTAAAGTTATTCTATATTTACTAATTAATTGACGATGGCCCTTTGGTTAAAATAACCGACTACGAATCAGTGGCGATTTGTGTTCGGGGTTCGCGCCCACCGACCGTTGAAAATTATTTCCTAGACTTAAGATTGCGTTAGCATGAAACATCGATGTCTCTAGGTATTTAAATATTTAATATTTATTAAAAAAATATTATTGTTTATATATATATATATATATATATATATATATATATATATATATATATATATATATATATATAATATTATGAAGATGATTGTTCTGTTCGAACCCTAGACCAAAGTCAGCATTTTCCGTTCTGTTGTAACACTTAGAACCATTCAGCCAACCTACCAACAACTGTAAAGGACTATAATTTACGTCTATGTATGTCTTTACAAGCGGAATACCTAGAAGGTTGTTATAAACAGTATTCCACGATGCGGTCAGAGGGAGCGTAGCATTACGCAGTAAATTTGACAAACTAATTATTATTCTCTTAAACGGCCCGATTTTTTAATTATTATCCACATACACATGTGCTTCACGCTTTTCCATGAATCATAGGTGTGGAGGATAATATGTATACGAGAGGAACACCTTCAAGCAATGGCTTTTCAAAGATAAGGTTCTTATCACCAGAAATTCCTTCCAATAACAATTGATCTTCTTAGAGAAGCCATGGCTTTAAGGTCGTTTTGCATTTGTATTCCATGCTTTTGAGCACTTTATGAGTTAATAAACTTTTAAGCGATGCAAATTTAGCTATTTCAACTCTTCATTACCCATATATATATATATATATATATATATATATATATATATATATATATATATATATATCATTATAAATCACGGAAATGTCTATCTCTTGCTATATTTGAAACCGAGACGGCAATAACTGACGTCGGGCGCCCTTACTATTGGGCTATGTAGATGACAGTGGTTAAGTGGATAACGAAACGACACGGAGTAACGCCCTGGGTGTGTCAAGTTTGAATCCAATCGATTCTATAATTCCACCAGACTTAGGGTGATGGCAACCATTACGTGGTCCCTTCCTGCAAGAATTCTGACAACAGAATCAAACCGGTCAACAAAATTGTACTATTCTAATTCATACTAATTTACTTTTACTTTTACTACTGGACTAAGAAACCTCGCTCGCGTCAGAAGAAAAATGTACACATAAAATTTTGTAATGGTTTTATTTTCGATAATGACAAATGAACGTATTAAAATATGGGTTTACGGAAAGCATTACCTTAATCGTAAGGGAGTAATATTGTTCCCTTTCCTCAGTGTGATACCCTCAAAAGGATAGAGTCTAAATTCTTAAAATATTATATATATATATATATATATATATATATATATATATATATAATTATTTATAAATAATATATATATATATATATATACATGTATATATATATATTATATATATATGTGTGTGTGTTTTTAAAGGTTTACCACAACCTCCCATTTCGAAATTTCAAATATTTCAGATTTGCATTGAATTAGTAATGATATACGAATCAAGCAACATTCTGTACATTACAATTTTGTTCTTTAGACCCATTTAACCTTAAGCCTTATAGTTGAAACATTTTGCTAGAATCAAAATCATGCAATGGATTTGGATCAACATTGGAATAACGCTTCTAGACATAAGATTTGTAGAATTATATATTGATTTTCATCTTCGTAAGAATGCATGAAGTGGTGCAAAACTTTTCTGCTCGGGAAATCAATGGTACAAATTCTGAGACGTGTATTCTTCTAGTATATATATATATATATATATATATATATATATATATATATATATATATATATATATATAATATGGAAAGAAAAAATGCACATACAAATCGTAGTTGTCGGCACTACAATTTATTTAAACCTACTGGACTCTTCATAATGCTAACCGGACAACTACATATTTCCAATATGTAGTTGTCTCGTAGCATTTTGAAGAGGCCATGAGGTCGAAATAAATTGTAGTGCCGACAACTACGACGTGTATGTGAATGTTTCTATCTATATTTTATTCTTACTCTGTTTTCCAAATTGATCACTCATACTCGAGTTTCTTACTAAAATCATTCACTTTAAAACACTATATATATAGTATGAAAATACAATAGGGCAAATCAATTATACTGCAATAATAAGCTTGTACACAATATTGATATCCAACACTCCAACATTGCAGGTATACCAAATAAGTCAATGATTACACTTTAAAATCAAGCAGAGCTATAGTAGAGAGGGTTAGGACAAATAAAGTTATAACATTATTATTTCAGTTTCAAAATCTCAAGATAAACAAAGGTGCTATTACCTGTACCAATTTTATATGTAATTTGTCAAAAAGAAGGAAATGTGGAATGTTTTCTTTGACTTCTATTTGTGATCGTTTGTGAAAGGCACTGAATAAGTGACATATTGGAGTTAATAAGTAAGACATAAGAACATAAACATTTTCTATCGCCTCAGAAACAACCGTACGTCAAATCGTTGTTGATGATGCATTTTTGGAACTGAAATATATAATATTATATATTTATTTGTCTCAACTTACTTTTTCTCTCCAACTCTCTCTATCTCTCTCTATCTCTATGTATCTCTCTGTCTGTATATATATATATATATATATATATATATATATATATATATGTATATATATATATATATATATATATATATATATAATCTTTCCAAATATGATCTATGGTTAAGATCGGATTCTAACTCTGCCTGATGAGATCTCAGTTCATAATAGCTGTTGATCGATACCATCGACATGCCAGTGTCGCAGATTCTGTACATGTCTGTGTAAATAAAAATAATCATATATATAAATATATATATATATATAAATATATATATATATATATATATATATATATATATATATATATATATATATATGTATATATATATATATGCAAACATTGTTAAAAATAACAGAATTCCTCTGTTTTATTATACTTTTTTATTTTCTCAATATTTTTGATGGTCTTTTTTGGTATGAACATTTTTAAAAAATGTTTCATAGGTTTCACAGGTTTCACGAACGTTTTCGATTCTTCGTTAAATCATCCTCAGGTGTCAAAAGCAAATGGACAAAATGCTGGAGAAAGAAAATCATTTTAAAAAGACGGTGTAGAAACGCGCGTCTAACGTATTCCGTATTATTACATGGAGTCGTTGGCGATTTTAATTTCAGCAACGCTGGATGGCATCACAGGACAAAATCGCATTACATTAAGCATTTTAAAAATGTTACAACTAGTTTCATTTATGAAACCTGTGAAACCTATAGAACATATATTTTATTTTTTATTTTAATACAAAAAAAAACATCAGAAAAAGTGAAAAAAAAAGAAACAGGTATAATTAAACAGACGGATTATGTTATTTTTTACAACGTTGACATAAATAAGAAAATTTTGCCTAAATACACACAATATATATATATATATATATATATATATATATATATATATATATATATATATATATATATATATATATAAGGAGAGATAGAAACAGGGAGGTGGTCGTGAGGGTCACGGGTTGTCTATAGAACAATAAGTCACTGGAACATACGAACTGTGGTGTCAGTGAATGCAGAATCAATCAACAACTTCAAGAATAATGTTGACAAATATGTGAAGATAGAAACTCACAAAATAAAGTACTAGTCTTCTAGTCCTTAGAAAGAAAAATGGTGGAAGAAATAAAATGTGGTAAATTTATGATGCGATATAGAATATTCTTGGTGTCCTCTACCTGTTTTAGTGGATAACGTCAGCGTATTTATGTCGTCCTCACTTTGTGACATCATTATTGTCGATTGGAAATAAAAAAACAAGAAATATATGGAACTGTATTGTATATATAAGATAGACGATTCTGATATAGGGCGTTGTCCTCAATTGGATTCCCGGACAAAAGATAGGCGAACTCGCCAAACGTATAGAACATATCACTGATATTTATCGTTCGGTGACATTCAAAGACAAAAAGGTGAATGCGTTCTGTTCGCTCTGAGACATTCCTCCTATGTTCATACCATAGTAAACAAAGAGTCGCGATTATGAGCGATGATTTGATCGTGGTTTTCGAAATAATCTATCTTTCTAGCAATCGTTCTCATATCGTTAAATAGTCAACTTTGTAAGTTTTTTTTTTATTTCAATGTGTTTATCGGTGACGGCGTTTTGAAGATTTGCGGCGGCGAATAAATGGTACCGATTTTAAAAGAATTCAACATTAATTATAACGGCGCCAAGAGAGGAAAAACGAGAAACGAAGAACACTTTTTACAAGGAAAACCTACCTATCCTCTCACAAAGGCACCTGATGGTGTATCGATCCATTGATATATATATATATATATATATATATATGCAAACATTGTTAAAAAATCACAGAATTCGTCTGTTTAATTATACCTTTTTTATTTTTTCGATTTTTCTCATGTTTTTTTTTTTTGTATTACAATCCAAAAAAATGATAAATGCTCCATAGGTTTCACGAACGTTTTCGATTCATTGTTGAACCATTCTTATTTGTCAAAAGCAAATGAAGAACAAAGATGGAGAAAGAAGAGCATTTTAAAAAGACGGTAGAGACACACGCATAGAACGTTTTTCGCATGGTTTGTTTACAATTTAAATTCAGCAACGCTGGATGGCCTCACAGACTCATATCGCATTACGTTAAGCATTTTAAAATGTAACCACTGGTTTGGTGTGTTATGTTGTTAATTTTAGATTGTTGTGTTGTTATGTAGATCGCTTCCAGTATTTTTAATTTTTTCAAATCAATTTCGGAATATATATATATATATATATATATATATATATATATATATATATATATATATATATATATATATTGTGTGTGTATTTAGGCAGCAAGTTTTCATTTAGGCAAACGTTGTTGAATAGCACGGAGTGTTTCTGCTTTGTGATCTTTTAAAAAAATTTTTCCATCTTCCGAATGGTCAACTTCGTACCTCGATCAAACTGGTGTATGAAGTTTTCGTAGTTTTGTTGTTCCATCTTCCTTGCGAGTACTTTCGATTTGATATCCACAAATCATCTTCAGGCGTGTTAGTGTAGAAAAAAGAATATGTATTTATAGAGTGTAAAGAGATAAATTAATTAATAAAAATAAAAATAAATGAATAAATAGAATAAATAAATAAAATAAAAAGTAAAGACATACTCTTTTCCTCTCTTTACACTCTATAAATACATATTCTTTTTTCACACTAACACGCCTGAAGATGATTTGAGGATATCAAATCGAAAGTACTCGCAAGGAAGATGGAACAACAAAACTACGGAAACTTCATACACCAGTTTGATCGAGGTACGAAGTTGACCATTCGGAAGATGGAAAAAATTTAAAAAAAGATCACAAAGCAGAAACACTCCGTGCTATTCAACAACGTTTGCCTATATATATATATATATATATATATATATATATATATATATATATATATATATATATATATATATATATATATATTGTAGGGGAATATATTTTAAGAAGGAAAAAGTGATGTACCATCTATCAAACACACGATTAAAACTAAAGTACCCAAGGCGCCTTTTAACCAACTCTCTGCATAGGAATCGTCAATTTATGGTTTAGTGAACTATATATTTTTACCGACGATACCCCTAGAGAGAGTCGGTTGAAAAGCGCCTTGGGTACTTTAGTTATCGATAATTTGTCGAATCATCCTCAGATGTCAAAAGCAAATGGCTAAGCACTCTGCAGAAGCAAGAGAATATTTAAAAAGACGGCGGAGAAACTTACAGAGAACATTTTCGTATTGCTCCATGAAAGATGTTGGCGAGTTAAATCAGCGACGCCGGAGTGGCATCACAGAATCAAATCTAAGGACCTGTAGAGTTACTGGATGCTAATCGGGCTGTTCGAGAATTTACGTTGAGAATACAAGTGCAGTAAGTTCAGCAAAACACATTGCGTGTAAGTAGATTTTAAACAAGTCATGGATGTAACTCTGTGACGATGGGACAGGGGCTCAAGCTAAACAGAGAGTGTGAGATATATTAAGTTATAATTCTTTTGCAGCCTGTCCAACACAGAGTAGATAGTGTTTATTGTACTAGCTCAGGTGTGACAACAATACTCCATGCTTGGGCAAATGAGAGCGTTATAGAGATATAGGATCCTGGCAGATGTAAGAATGTTCTTATCTCGCTAGATCAAACCTATCTTTATTACAACAGACTTTAAACATCTATGTATTTATTCAAACTCATGTTTCCTGACAATATAATAAACTATTTCCAAATATGAAATAATGTCTTTAAGAAGATAACGTAGTTTCGGTTACGGACGAAATGCAAAATTCATATTTTTAGAAGAACAATTTACAAATTCTTCAACCATTCTATATCTCAGTTGTTTAACTGAAGACATATATTGTATATATATACAATTTCTGATTTATATTTGATCTTTGAGGATTCTTTAGAAGTCGGCGAATGTTTGAATTGAAAATTCTGTCGTCGGTGATGTTTGAAGTCCAAAGTATTACCACGTGTCCTGTTACTGTATCAATCAGATTTTTACATCAGAAGTTTGCTCATATGCTAATAGCTATTTGATTTTGTTCTAGTTTACTGATTCTCTAGTCGTGCTAGCGTTTAGTCTTTGATTCGGAATTTTACCGATTCTTTTGAAACAATCTTTGAGTTTGATTTGGAAATAAGAAATTCAGCGATGTCTTAGTCCGCGATATAGAGTAAGATCTCTAAAATGGATAAACGATCTGAGTACGGAATCAGCATTTAATCTAGGAATGGTCCCGATAGAATTCACAGATTTTGATCATTCGTCCGGTTATGATTAAAAATACAAGTTCGCGATGATATGTGACAATAT
>OY744528.1:86450909-86515909 GCA_963556195.1 Sepiola atlantica
CACTATATATATATATATATATATATATATATATATATATATATACATATATTATTTGTTTATTTAAATATCAGATCCGAGAATATATTGTTTAAGTAAACGATAATTATTTATATATAGTAAATATTAAAAAGAATACCCATAATACTTCTATGTGGATATTTTAGTAATACATCTATATAATTAGAGAATGCAAATACTAGTGTAGCATAATTTATCCTCTCATTTCTGAATGAATATAGATCGATAGAATTTAGCGGTGACCTTCTGTCGACAATAGAAATAACTTAGAAATAAAACGGCGAATGCACGCGCAGCGGCACACCTAAGCTCCAAACCAAAGGATCGCAAACCGTTAATGTAAATATGTTTCGCTTGAAAGCTGAATGCGCAAAGTAAGAACGAGAAACTTGAAAGGAATACTGATTAAGCTGTTCGGTTCTAACGATTATATTTTACCACGTGGTCGTACATAAATGCCCCTTAAGGTATACAAGCGGGATAAATGTATTTGGTTCTTTCTTGAGTTATGCAATTTACTGGTTGAAACAGATTAGCCCCACCCTCTCCATGAACGAAAATATACGACGTAGAATATTATTAAGAGTAAATATTTGCATTTCCTCGTGGGGATTCCTATCTATCTGAGCTGTAGTGTTAGAAAGGGCTTAACTTGCTTGTTTCTTATTCAATATATATTTAGTATTTCATGCGTGGAATGCAAAAGTCCACTGGGCAGGTGAGTTGCATTTAAGTGATAGATCGTTATTGATTTCGAACCTGGACAGTCATCTTAGGAGTGGCTGGGGGCTTTCCGACACGGAGGAACGTAATCAAGAAGTAACTATTGAATCTTTCTATAGATTGTATTCTTCTCGACTAATGTTCTGCCGTCCCGTTTCTAAGGGGTTACGCATTTAACGCCATTTGTATTTTAAATGAATCGGTTATCGTGTTATATAGTTAACTGAGGTGTACACGTTAATGCAAGGTAGACTATACGTTATCTATTTATTTTCACTAATGAGTCTCCACTTTCAAGGCGAAAAGCCACTCGGGGATAGAGATTAATGAAATGACTGAATTACTAGTTAGATGATGAACAGGACTATTGTAGGATTGAAAATTATGAATGTAATTTAAAAGAAATTATTACTTAAAAGAACAAGTATCTGTTTACATTGCACTTGAATATGATCATGTTGTAGTCGGTGGGGATACAGTTCCGTAGCAATGTTTTCTACAGGTAAGATCTGTGATAGAAACTCTGTTCATGAAAATACCGTTTGATGTTATGCATACAGAGGGAGAAAAGCCATATTTTTGCAGTGGATGTTATAAGCGAGTTCTTGCTGTGTATATCTTACAAGTAGGAACCTGAGATTGGAGTTCAGTGGAACAATTTCCATGGAAATAAACAACAGATTCTCAACCTGTTGTTATTTCCATGGATCTACCAATCTGTTCTGATTCTTCATCTATTCTGTCCTCGGTGTGTTCAGGAAAAATCACTCTAGACGAATGAATTTTTATTTTTCTCCTAATCTAGAGTGCCCCTTTACGGGAAGCTGGATATCCACACATAAAAAATCGACCCGGCGTCGAACCCTGCAGTCGGGCGAAGACAAGTAAATATAGATTAGCAACATCTCTTCTACGCGAAAGTAGCTGCAGGGAAGAAGATACCATCGCCCAGTGGATTGTAAAGTCGATTTTTGATCTTGTCAATGCACTGGAGGGAGAGAGAAAGCTCTTAGCGGTACTTACCCAGATGTGAAAGTAGCACTCCAACTTAAATAGTTTCAATTCACAATGCATTTTTCTACATGTATTGGTTTCTGCTAATGAATAACGTATACCATTTTTCAAAGCGTTGCAAAGCAGCCAGACTTAAGCAAAGCAAACTAACACTCGTAAATCAGTTCCCTTCTTTAAAATATACACTAAAATCTAAATACAATGAATTGGTTTCTATTATCAAAATCAGTTTGTTCTAAAAATAGTCTATGCAAATTAAACTTGCTATTTATATGGATCGGACGATTGATCTCATCTTGGTTGCTGTCGGTTTAATCTCACATTTTCTCAGATGCGGTTCTTGTTTTTGATAAACTCCTAGAAATTACGTTCTAATTCCGTTTTTCATACCGTTTCAATATTTCGTATCAGTTTTTTTTTCTTAACTTTTAGAACCAGGGATTGGTCTCACGACATCTAGTTTAAATTTACTAAAAAAAAATTATGATAAAAAAAAACATACGGACAAAATGAAAATCATAGTCCGATACATTAAATCATATAAATACTCATGTGTATATAAACTATCCAATTGAGTATCGAAACAAGCTGGTAGACCAAGAAGATACACGTCTGAGAGGAACATGATGCTTAGATCTAAAGGAATACTTGTGATTTTGACGTCACACGAGAATTAAGAGATACATAGTTTTTTTCAAGCGATGCAGCGAGTATATGACACGAACTAACTGGGCTTTTCCACCTATTCTGATACAGCACTATGGAATAATATTCCGGGAGCCATACAAATAGATAATGCAGATAAAAAACTGATCACTCGTGAATCTTATCCACCACTGCGTCTCCACTTTGCATTCAGACGAGATATGCATAGCCTAGGAGATGTATCTGCTTGATTCGACCAGAATTAAGGTTATCATCTCATCGATTTTAAATATTTTATTTACATTTTATATAACTGATGCAGATTTTTAACATAAGGCACATTAAATTAGTAGAATCAAACATATATTAAACCAGACATAAACATAAGGGGTCCAAGGTCTGACCCTAAACGACATCCACTTTTGCGTACTTGATTTGAGAGTTTTGATAAGTTCTTAGTTGCCATGACTCTCATAGTAATTCTAACTTTAAGTGGTAGTACATGTCATGGTCTAATCAATGGGGAACATAGAACATTTCCAAAATATATGCTTACAAAACAAATTAATCTATATATGTTTGAAGGTATTAACGAATTGATGCATAGAAACGTTTACCAAAATGCTAGATATTACGTATTAAATTACACTAAACGGTTGATATGCATTAAAACAAGATCCGACTAAAAAATACGGATTTACAGAAAACTTTATATTGAATTAAGTCTTAATTTGGAGGTTTTAAAATAATAAGATTTTCTTTTTAATTATAAAAGTTTAAAACAGATTCTGATTAATTATGGAAATCTATTTAATTTTTAATTTAAATATCAACAGAATCGGAGTAAAAACAATTTTAGTTTCATGATTCATAGCGGCCATGTTAATTCGTAAAAAATATATTATGATTAGCAAGTTCTTTTTGTGGATAGTTATGAGTTAAGCATTTACACAACTTTGATATTTATGCACAAAATATATGTAATAACAGAATGTGTCTGAATGTATTAGAAACGCAACATAAAGAGTAAACCACTAATATCAAACGAGACGTGCACAATAATAATTTAATTCTGACCTAAGAAAATAGGAAAAGATTTAACACATGTTTCTGTAACTGACCAACACACATGATGAACTCATAGATATATATCTCAAGTAAGAAAACCAAATCATTTAATGAACAAACAACTCTTAACCGGAGATCAAATAGATATTTTATAACAAGGAAAAAAGAAGGAACGGAAGAATTTACTATTTGCAGGCGGATATGTGAATTTATTTTTGGGTAGGTATGTAAACTCAACGAATAACTAATGAAAAATATTAATTACATTTTTTGAAACTTTCTAATGGTTTCCTTAACTTGATTACGACCGCCATAAAATGTCGAAATACTATAAAATCATCTGAGTAATCTTAGTACTACTAGTAGTAGTAATAATGATAATAGTATTAATAATACTACGACTACAACTACTACTAATACTAGTGCAAGAACTACTACCAATACTGTTATTGATGATGATGATGCTGCCGCTGATGATGAAGATGGTGTAACTACAATTGACTCATAATAATACGCATCGATAGAAGATTCATCTTCGTCACCAGGGCATGACAACTTCCGATAGGAAATCACCTAAAAAATTAGCGTACACAGAAATAAAGATAATGTTAAAAATACAAACGTATCTCATATCGGATGTATAAAATAAAATGGACGATTTATTTGCCATCTGATCAAATCACGTAATAACTATGTAGTAATAATATAACAAACATGTAAGTATCACGTAATGATCACATGGTATAAATCCGGGTCGTTTTCAGTAGTTTTATGCATTCATATTTGTAAACAAATTATTTACAACTTCCAATGAGACAAGTCTACCCATACTATATCTATTAGTTCTTATGATTTCTTAAGCGTGTCAAAAGCTTGTCACTGCATATAAAGAAGTGTGTATACTTTTCGTCTTGCATATCTCAATAATTTGGAACATTTGTGAGAAAATCGTAAAAAGTGATTAACATATGAAACGGGTATGAATTGTCTATTAATGTCGATCATATATTTTATACGTAAACACAAACACTTATACCTATATGATATATATATATATATATATATATATATATATATATTTATATATATATATATATATTTCCACACCACATTTGTATTACACATTTTTATTTTAGTCGGCCATGTTTCGCCCAGAAGATGAACATGAATATTTCTTTTACATTCTATACATACAGACTATTTCCAAGTAATATACTTGTATTTATAAGTTTTTTCTTCTCTTAACCCATCCTGAGGAAGTATTTTCTTGATGAAGACGAAACGTTGATTACTTTACGTATAATTTAGTTCTCCTTCTTTCATAATATATATATGTATATATATATATATATATATATATATATATATATATATATATATATATAATATAGATGTAAGTGAATTATGTTTATTTAGACAATGAGCAAAATAAGCTAACTTGGTTGATGGAGTAATCTCCCTACATACAGGTAACGAGGGTTCAGATATGTCTTACTGCAGAGCACAAAGAATAGCGAAACTCATGTCTAGGACATCTGGTCCATTGTTTCTGTGGCTGCCTTGTTTGTCTGGTTGTGGTACATATATATAGGGGAAAAATATACCTAACTATATATTTTACAAAATTTGTATTCCATACTTCTAACAATAAACTGCAACTAAACTGGAAGGATGTAATAAACTAAACAATGAATTGCAGCGATCTGTAATTGTAATTTTGTTTGTTATTTCGTACGGTGACGTCTGTATACGAAATTATTCGTGGACTAGCATGAGAATATATATATATATATATATATATATATATATATATATATATATATATATATATATATATATATATATATATATATATATAGTAACGCTATCATGTTTTTGATCATACATCTGCGTTCAAAAAGTTGGCTTCTATTAGATTCGCCTCTGGGTGATATTTTATGGAATACAAGCTGTTGCCAATTCTCCAGACCTTTGTTCATCTTGCACAAAGATGTTGATTTTGGCAAATGATTTTGGTGTGATGTATGTTTCGACGAGTGAGTTGTAAAATAAGGAACTGAGTTGACCCCATAAAGGCCGGTGGGGAGGAGGCATATGTGTCTGTGTGTATAGTAATGTACAATACCGTGATAAATTAAATCGGCTAACCAAGTTCGAATCCAGTTGCAATTATTATTAATACGTTTTCCATGGAAGTTACTTTAAACTATCTTCTCTCTAAACTATAGGTAAAATGAAAGTTCGCCTTGAACGAATCGATTATCATGGTGCTGATGCAAAGACGTTGTTCCACAGTATTATAAATCACCAAACGGATAATATAATTGAGATAAACATACAAAAAACAAGATACCTGATACTTAATCGAAATCGTATCAACTGTACTCTTTAAAGATCAAAGCGGGGAATAATATTCAATTTTTGCAGCACTTCGAAAACTATATAGATATGTCGGCTTAATTTTCCGGTCACCTAGTTGAATTCCCTAGGGACTAAAAGATTAGGCATTCAAGACAATGAAAAAAGAAAAAAAGGTGCATTAGTTTTCGTGTTTAATATGCTGTATTTCAGATTTTGAAAATATCTTTTTAACCATTTCATATAAATACACACACACACGAGTGCTAGTGCGCTTACATACACGTCTTTATTATAATTTATGTATATTCAATTTTCGAACATGTTATATATTTATATATATATATATATATATATATATATATATATATATATTAGATGTAAGGATAAAATACACGCTATATCAAGAAAATGAATTACTGTGGGAACAAAATGTGTGGAAAAAAAGACAAAAGGAAAAAAACAAATCAAACACAGGAATAAATCATCAGAAACGAAAGCTTTACTCGTTGCGTTCGAATAAACGAACCTTTTCAGAAAAAATGAAAGTGTTAAATAGTAGGAAAAAGACGCACAGCGGAATGTTTTGTGGCACGTGTGTAACTATTTGAAAAATAAAAATAATTATGCAGTGTGTGGGGCGACGAAGTTAGAATAGATGGCAAGGGTAGAGAAAGAAAATAGAAACAAATAATAAATCACAAAATTGAACGTAAAGGAAATGCAGTAAACATGTGGTAGTTTAACTGGAATCTAAGAGTTTATTCAGTGGCGAGATATATTGCATGGTTTGAGTGCAGTTTCTGTCATATTCGAGTCTAAAATTTACGTTAGATGGTAATAAGAGTATGGTTACAGCACTTCGATGTATTCTTCTTTAGTAAAGAAACATTATATTTTAAAGAATGTTTCATAAACAAGTGTTTCTACATTTCGTTTAATTACATATTCGCCCGATACTAAGCTCCATAATTGTTACTTTTAACCGACTCACTAAATAGTCGTATACTGAAAACCGAAAAGATTGTCACCTGGTTTTGCTTCGATATCGTCTTTGTCACCATACCAATGCCCATGTTTACAATACACTTAAGTATTTGGTCACGGAGAATAATGCTATGAGGAAAATGACCTTCATATCTATCTGACCGTGACCCATGTAGATTACTGATGCGCTGCAGATAATCAAAAGAGTCATAATAGCATAGTTGACCGGCATAAAAGATGGCCGATGGATTACATTATATTAGACTTAATGAAGATTACAAGAAGTGGAAAACAAGATATATTTTCTTGTTACGAATTGAAATCAATTTTCTCTAGCACAAGTACTGTTACTTTTCAGACACATCTATTATGTTTCTTCTTTAGATCCATCATCAAATATTGAGAAAAAAAAATTCCATCTTTAATTTCGAACAGTATTTCTAATCACGTCTTCGCGCTCATTAAGATAAAAATAGATCATAACATGAGAATGAATTCTCTTTTCTTCTGTTTTTTTTTTAGAAATTCATTATATAAAATGGAATACATTTTTGGTGCATTCTTGAACATTTAATGTCTGGAGGCGACTTTTCGAGATTCAATGGATTTTGAAAACGAGAGATGGGCATGTATTAATGTTGCAACGTCACGATATAAATGATGATTTGAAAAATGAAAAAAAAAGAAAAGAAATAGGATATGTGATATGTTTGACAAGATATCGCCGTGATGTCGGAAGCAGATATAGAAAGACAAGTTAGCAAATGAAAAATAAGAGAAAACTGAAACGAGAATGATTAAAGGGGAGATCTATTACAGAAAGGAAAAGTAAAGATATGGTCTCATTTAAGTAGAGAAATGAAAAATTAAAAACTATATATAGATCTAAACTACATAATAGATTAGAGTTGGCTCTCAAGCTTTAGTCATTCTATTATTCGAGTGTAAGGAAACATTCTGCAAGAACATTAGACCGTCTCTGCTTATACAGAGAGTGTGTCCAACCCTCTTGGACATCTTTGCCACTAGTGTCTAGAAATTCTCAAGTGAGGTGCAGCTTGGGATTACGATATAGATTCCTAGTATAGAGGCATTTAAATATATATATATATATATATATCCAATGTTTCGAGCCTTTGTTGTTGCTGAACACTGTTCGACTGTTTACTATATGCGATCGAGAATTTAGCGTATATAGAGTTTAATTTCTCTTAATTTCCGTACTAGTTGGTAGAGGCCGATGGGTAGAATCCCGGACTACCGGTTAGTTGCGACTTTGAGACCGGGTTCGTGCCCTCCAATCGGCAAGAATTGACATTCCCTACACTAAACATTGCATAAGCATGAATCATCGATGTATGTAGGTAATAATAATAAATATGAATTTAAAATGTTGTTAAATATATATAATATATATACTTATTTATGAATTATAAATACAAATTCAATTATTTAATTATTATCCATAAGTCTATGTTCGTTTAATCTTACTAGAATCATGAGTTTGGAAGATAACTGTTTACCCGATTCGAACTCTGGTGCATGAGGCACCTCTAACTCAGTATCGGCCATTAACACAACGGGCAACTTTAACAGCTATGCGACAAGCTGGGAAATAAATCAAAAGTATGTTATGAAGCAGTACAAAATAGTCAGTCATCTTAACAGTGTTCAATAGATCACGTGGACAAGAAGTTTGCATATTAGCTTAGATTAGACAGGAATTCCATGTCTCTTAAATAGTCAATCCTAAAGGGTGTTTATTTAGTAGATGCATTCCTGCTCCTTGACGGGTTATATAAATTCCCCGAACAGAACAGTTTCAGACAACTTTTCTGTCCCGTTATGAAAATTATGTTGAATATATAATAATACTAAGCCTTATTTCAATTTTGATCAACATCTATTACATGATTTTAGTTCTAAACAATGTTTAAAATCTAAGGGCTCGGCTGACGTAAGACAAATTCGAAGTTCAGGAAATCTAGCTTAGTTGATGTTTAATGACAATAAATAAAATTTAATGCGTATTGAAAGTATTTTAATTTGTAAATTGGAGGTTGTACTCATCTTAAGACCCCTAAAACCACTTCAAAATACCCAAAAGAAGTGGCTAATTAGGGATTAATTATTTAGTGTTGTACAATACGTATTGCTAAGATTTCTAATATCGGAGCTGTCTAAATTTTCATGAGGGATTCCACCTCATTTTACCATTCTTTAATGAAATGTAATGTTACTAAATATAGCCCATATAACGACACTGTATGCTTAGACGCTCTATTGCAAAATTCAGAATAATCGGTTTATAAATTTAAGACTTTCTCCTTCTCGCACACGCATATATGATACCATTAAGAAATACTTATAGGACGTATACCAAGATCTATTCACATATTCATAAATGTTGAAATAAATGCTGAATAAAAATATATATGTAATATGTTATATTATGTTTTCCTGATCTTTGTTTACTGCATCGCTGAATGGGAACTTTTTTTGGTTTCTGAGGAGTCCGGAAATAGAAAACTCCGGGATTGATATGCTTATGTAGATGTGATTCTGTGAACGAAACGGTCTGTTAATGTATCGCAGTTTTTCTTTTTAAAAAATGACCAGTAAAGTCAATAACATCTTAGTCACTTGAATGTAGCAGATTATAGTTCATTATATATACATATATATATATATATATATATACATCACACAGCGCGTGTTTTTATATAGTATTATTATGATTCACGTTGCTTTTTATTGATTAAAAAAGCTACATTGCTATACTCAGAAAACTCTGCTGAGTTATTAGTTTTGTCGGGATTGAACTGCTGTTAAAGGTTTTCATCGACGCAAGGGGGTGAATGGGTTCAGCGTCGAGATGCTTGCCCAAGGTAGCTGACTGTCAAGTTTGAAAGTTATCATTCAGTGGTCACCAATTTAGTGCGCTCGTAGTCTTCAATGCACATTTGCGACCTGTACTGTCTCAGGTAGTTTAAAAATAAAGGTCGGTTGCAGTTCCGTGTTAGATTCATTCGACGTATGACACAAGTTTTGCCACAAATCGCAAATAACACGAACAGAGGTGGCTACCAACAGAAAGATCACTCAAAACCGAGCAAACACGTGACTGACAAAATATAGTTTGCGCTCAAATCGAAGTGCGTGAGTTCAGCTAAAAAACTGTTAAAGACCGAGAGATAGGGCAAACGAATGCCATTCTAGACGAAACCAGCTCACAGAGGCCAGTAAAGGAAGATAGAAAACGAATAGCAAGTCATACAAATACCAAAGGTCAGACCGCCGCCTAAAATGAATTCGGCAAAAATAAGAAAATACTTCACTACATTTTGATGCGGATTTTTTTTTTCGCAGGAATTAAATTTAAAAAAAAAACGGTTGTTTGTTTGGCTGTTTCTTATACAGCCATCAATAAACGAAACGATTAAAAAATAAACAAATAACGTAAGGAATAAAAAGCTAAAGGATAACTGTAAAGGGAGCGATAAAAAGTAAAAGAAATATATTTTTATTTTAATGGCTCGTAAGAAAAGCGCTCAACATTTTGAACTATGAAGAGAATTAAATGCAAATACAATCTTTTCAGAAAACAATGTTTCCTAAAAAAATTGAAGTTTGACCTATCGACCATCGTATTCCATTAAAAAAAATGGCCGAAGCGAAAGGGGAAACATTCATTTTTATTCTCAAAGTGTGTTACTTTTTCAATTTTCTTTTAAGTTCCTGTATTAGTTTTTCATTTTACCCTGTGTTTATTTTTGATGATTATTATGTGTATAACAATAATGAAGCCATTGGATTTGAGTACATTGATGTTTTCTTTTCCCGTTTATTTCATTTTAAAGTTCGAACTAGCGTAATCGATGTTAGAGTAATAAGTAGGACACTGATAATAACCAAGAAATATAAAGCAACTCAAATAATGGCTTGTAAAATTATAATGATTTTATTATTATTATTATTATTATTATTATTATTATTATTATTATTATTAGTATTATTATTATTATTATTATTATTATTATTATTATTATTATTATTATTATTATGTACTCACTAGGAGTTCTCACACAGGTAATTATCAGTCATTGTTGACTGAGGTATAAGTGCGGTTGGGTTTTTACATAAGTTCAGCATAAGGAAAAGCTATTCATTTTTTTTTTAATTTTCTATGAGAGTATAGAGGAAAGATTTCGATTTAAGTTTTGAGAACTTAAAAAGAGAATCGAACTGAAAAATGTCGGCTGACAACTTCGCGTTTCGCGTTCGTCAAACCAACATGTCATTTTGTACGCACACACATACACCCCCCACACACACATATATATATATATATATATATATATATATATATATATATATATATATATATATATATATATCAGAATACAAACTACTTAACATCGTAATATAACAATATTAAGACAAAATCAAGACCATTTAAGACAAATCGCTACAGACAAATCATAAATCTACTTGATGTAAGGAGCTAATAAGAACGAATATGATTATCGCATAGACAGGCAGGAGATGCCTATTGGCCTTAGTCTTGAAACGACAAAGGCTATATGTAGGAGGAACACAGTCAGCTAGAAAATATTTCCACAAGTTTCCAATTCTTGGAAATAAGCTACTGGAATAGGAAGCTGTATTACGATGAGACATCAAAGAAACGAATTGATTCAGGCCGCTAGACCATCAAGTACAACACGCTGGAACAAAAAATCATAGAATAGATCACATGATTCTGAAGAACACATGCCATGATACTATTTATAGAAAAGACTGAGACTAGCAATACTACGTCTGTGAGAGAGAGTGCAGAGAAGAAGACAAGGTGTGGTTAATCAAATTACAGATCCGTTTCTGCACTTTATAGATCACCCTCAAATGGGGCAGAGATTCAACAGCCCAAATATGACAACAGTACTCCATACAAGGTTGGATAGTATATGTGTCGAGATAGAGAATAGCCTCAAGTGTAAGAAAGTGTTTGGAGCGATAGTAGAAACGACTTTACAAGGAGCAGAGAGAGCAATGGATCTAACGTATTTACTCCAATAAGGATTTGATGAGAAAGAAAGAGCAAGCATTTTCAGAGTCGATTTCTCCTCAATAAAAGAGCCGTCCATGAGAATCTCAGGAAAAAAGAGACACGCCTACGATTGAAAGACACGAGGCGAGTATTAACAGAATTAGACGAAACAAGCCATTTCGTACCAAAATTCACAACTGAACCCACATTAACAATTAGAATAATTCAAACATTAGTTTTTATTAATATATAACTACATCCTAGATGTAAAGTACATTTTCGCATTCATTGTGTATTATTAAAGTATATTGCAAAATGAGATAAGCGCTTTAGATTTTTTTTTTTCAGAAAAATAGCTAAACTCTCATTATAATAAGTTAACAAAATGATATTAATATAGAGTGTAATTTTGACACAGATACAAAGGTAAATAATTGCACCGTGTAATTTTTACGAGATCAGGGGGTTTATTATTGTAATTATCATCTTTGTAATGTTGACACTCCAGCGCGAGTGATTTCGAAGGTCCGCAATGACCTTTTGGTTTTTCCTACAAGATTAAAATAACTCGACCCGACATTTTGTACGGACGACAAGGAAACTGCTTCTGTCAGTATTAATATGATGAACGTCAGCCCGAAGCCGTGGCTTTCATTGCAAGGCTTCCTTCAATCTTTTCCGCGATCAGAAAAGGCCAGGAATTCATTTTAAAATGTCATCAAAACCTTCCCTTTTTATAATTCCGCTTTAGTTTTCCTGCATTTCTAAACGATTCATTATTATTTGAGATTAATTTATTTACAGGATACTCGCTGTAAGATCGTGACGATATCCCTCATTTTCTCATTTAAGAAAAGAGTTAATTGCTCAACTAACATGTAATATTCAACGTGCGTGTTTGGCGATGAAAATGATATTTTAAATGTACACGTGATATACAAAAAATGCTATTTAAAACATAGGGATGAGATAATACTCTCTCAACAGCCTTAATAATCAGCGCTTTTAGAGATAAAAATACCATTCAAAGCTAACGCCTAACAAATCATGTTTAAGCCTTAGCGTAATAGATTAAAGAAAATGATATTTCAAACTTTAGCGTGACATAGAGACCGACAGATATACCTTTTTTATAGACGCAGCGTCAGGGCTACTTCTGAAGATATGACGCAACTGAGAGGAAGTCTGAAAAGAGACGTGGCGAAACAAAGAGAACGTTTTCTACATTACACTACGTTACATAAGTCTATTTGGTGCCGAGTAAAGACGAAATAACTAGGACTATGTTGCATTATAAAATGGTCAGCTATATTCGATCGAACATCAAATAAGATAATATACTTTTCATGCCAACAGCTTTCAAGATGTGTTTACTCTATAAATATTTTAGGAAGATTGTAAAAATCACATGGACTGTATATATTTTCTTGTGTTGTATTCAAGTCAACTTAGATACTATCATTAATCCTCTGATGAAAATTAGTCGAAATATGATTTCTTTATAAAACAATTTAATAATAAAATGTACTTCGGCTTTGATTGACTATCTGTTATATACGACATGCGAGTTAATAAACGATTGTTGCCATAAGGCGTGTTATTATACACTTCTAACACACAATACATGCTAAAATATACCATTGTACAAGAATCGAATTGTATTCTAAAAAGAAAATTAATTTATTATTCTAATCAGCCATAATTTCATATTTCATAGCTTTGTAGCCATCTTTCTTGCTCCACCCTAGCTTGTTTATTCAACCATCCTATATTAATCTCTACTGCCTCTATGAACCTTTTCTTCAGCGTCGTCATATGATTTTACATACGTGTGTCTGTACACACTACGAACACGCACATAAATTAGATAACAAAATAACAAGTTACTTTATATCTTTATAACATTTTATCCGAATATTCATACTTATATAACAAAAAATAATAATATAGACGTAAAAAGAGATTTGTTTTTTTATTAATTCAAGTGGAACGTTTTAAAAGATATGTAATAGTTTTTATGAATTTTTGACGTAAATCAAAGTCGAATAAATTGTGGTGGTGGTGGTGGTGGTGGTGGTGGAGGTGGTTGTGGCCATGAATCAAATGAAATGCACACGTGTCTGCTTGTCAATCAGAGATCAAAACCTAACGACTTAATTTCAAGGAAACCTGACGTGCATATAGACATAGATGCAAGGAAAATCACACGCCACACAAAGTAAAGCTATGTCAAGTGCTACACCAGACCTCAAATAGACATTTGTCATGGAAGTGGAACTGCCATCCAAAAATGTTTCAGTTAAAAGTGAGCCGAAAATTGGCGAAACTGATTGGATCAGAATTTACCTCCGTCTCATGATAATAACATGTCGCGCAGAACTGTTTAACTCGGTAAAAACAAGATGGCGTTTAAAAAGTAAGTCTCTATGAAAATAAGAGAATTAAATTATCGTTGGCAGTGCAACTCTTTGAGAAATGCAATATATATTTTGCACAAGCACAGTTCACAACATACGAAGAACTATATACATATGTTTGTATAATGCGTAGTCAAGTACAACGATTGACAGAGAAACCGCTTAGAATTCTCGCACTATCCGTACATGGATGCGATGGCCACGAGCAATCTCAGCGGTTTATCTGTCAATCTATCGCAATTTTAACCACGTACAGGCCAAAACCGATACACGTAAAAGACCTCGGGCAATAACTAGACAATAAAGCAAACAGTAAGAGAAAAGAACAAGCTATTTTAAACAACAAATAATTTATTGAAGAAAGAAAAAAAAGGCAAAATGAGTTCGGCAGAAAGTTCATGGCTCAAAGTTCACGTTCATAGACTGAATTTAAGTTCCGATGGACACACGGAAAGGCTGCATAAATAAAGTCCTAATTATGCTGCCCGAAGGCTTATTAACTTTGCTAGGAAAGACATGTCAGAAAAAGAGAAAGACTTACTTGTAAGAATTTTGTTAGTAAAATAAAAAAATATCAGAAGAATATAGAAAAGTCCTTTTAGTTCGCGCTGATTTGTTTCCCTTTGATTGTTCATTTTTTTCATTAACATCGCATCGTTTCTTCGATCGACTCCTTTTGAGAATAGTGGCACTCTTTCACGTCAACTCTTCATTTGGAGACATCTTTCGAAACACACTTCGTTTTGTCTTTTCTAAAGGCACATTTGCCTTTCAAATTAATATCTTCCTTGCTTCTGTTTTTAGAATTCAGTGGACTTCTCCGTCCAACGTAAATATTCAACCTCGAACACTAGTTGAAACTCCAACCTCTTTGAAGATTTTTACAGGCATGCTCTCTACATGTTCCTGTTTTAACATTCTTGTTTTTAGGACTTTCTCATGTCCGAGTTGTGTCGACCGACCTCTTTACCTCGAGATTGTTTCAGCAACTGATTGAATTTCGCGGTTATTTCAACAGCTTCCGGCGTCAAACGCCCACGCTTCAGACACCCGACGCGTGCCATCAGCAGCAGTCATTCATTACAAGTTCTTATAAAAGGGGGTTTTAGAAGAAGAAGAAAAGAAAAGAAGAAGAAGAAGAAGAAAATAAATTTCTGACACTAACGCTGTGTTTAAAAGATCCACAACACTTTGGGCGTTGACGCAACTAAGTCTGGAACTTAGGTAAGTGGTCCGTACTCTCGACAATCTTAAAACTCGCCATGAAAAATAACAAATATCTATTAGAAGACAGGTTGTAACAATAATAAAATATATGAAGCGTTTATGAGAAACAATGAACAATTGCTCGGTCTGAGTTTCTTGTTTGCCTGGAAATTTGATGCAAATAGGGATAGCATAGCTGTAGACAATGTCGAATATAGGGGTCTGTAGAGTGGTTAAGAAACTTTAATTGCTTTTGTACTTAATTTGGTTGACTTAAAGTTGTTACCCCTGTCTGAGGAAGCTTTCGCGATTATGTGAATGACATAACTACTTTCTATATTTTGCAATAACAGCCCTATCTATGCAATTTTCCCTCATACTTCTTGCCGCCATACGTGGTTAATCTTCATTTAGTATCGTGTCACATATGTCTGCGCTATTGTCTGTGTTTAGAATTGCGCAGTGGGTGTATCATGACACAATTTCTGACCTTAATTCCCTCGTTAAAACTCGCCAAGTAAAACAAACAAACTATAAAACAAAAGGTATACGTAATTTGAAATAGATATTACAATAATAATAATTAAATTAGATATTTTACTAAACGAGGTAAGAAAGAAAATTCTACCTTTATTGCAGCAGGACTTTCCACCGGTTGTTCAAATATAAATTGAATGACTTGCAATTATTTTCACTCACCTGAAAAAGAAGAGAAAATGAAATTTAGAAACGTTCCGAATCTATTTAGATTATGTGAATCTGTACAAATGTTGTTTATAAACATTTCGATAACATCAATGGAAAACATACATTTAACATGAGTTTCTATATATACATGTATAAAGTTTTATTTTCGGATTTTAAAAGTAAAACCTAAATAGCATTAAATTTGGCAAATCAAAATTTACTTCTAACTACCTAATTCTAATCTGTTTTTGTTATACTCGCAATAGAAAAACGTACTTAGCTACAATATATTTATAAGATATTTAGTCCCAGTAGATTAACTAATATAAAAAATTTAAATAATTACCTAGAACTAAAAATCAGCAAGAGGTGCAACACATTTAAGAACATCTGTTTACTTATAGCATTTATATTTAATGTTCCTGAAACAACTTGAGTATTGATTTACTCCTCTCCAGGAGTTAGGCAAAAGGCCAGTTTTTATCTTACTCCCACAAGTAAGATGTGACCCGAGGTCGGGTCGGGAAAGTGGGGTTTAAAAATTGCCTGGGGAGCCCCGTCGGCATTCCCCGGTAGGGGCGCCTCAGGCAGTAAGCAATAAACTTACTCCTCCCCAAAAGGGGGAGGCGAAGCCTGGGAGGGTGGACCTCCTAGAACTGCACAGGACAGACCCATAGACCGGCGTAAATCAAGCTCCGAATACAAAGACATACCAGTCTATGGGGTGCAGTATTCATCGGAACAGATACTACACTTTGATCTTAGCCAAAAGGCGTTATTTAACCCCTACCCACAATAGGAATATGTTACACAAGGTCGGAAAGTGGGATTTGAAAAGCCAGCGCTCGAGAAGGTGAGCACTCTGGCTATTAAAAATTGCCTGGGCAGCCCGGTCGGCATTCCCCGGTAAGGGCGCCTCAGGCAGTAAGCAATAAACTTACTCCTCCCCAAAGAGGGGAGGCAAAGCTTGGGAGGGTGGACCTCCTAGAACTGCACAGGACAGTACCTCAAGTCGGCGGAATCAAGACCCGAAGGCCAAGACAATACCGGTCTACAGAGTGAGCATCCATCGGAACAGATACTACACTTAGATCTTAGCCAAAAGGCTAAGAAACAACTTGAGTAGCAGATACCAATATAGACACAAAAATCACAAATGTAGATATAGGTTCCCCCAACTTACGTATGCCATTAAACTATTCGTGATGTGAGCCCTCTCGCAAGGGAAATCACCGGCTGTTTTTCTCCTCTACATATTCTGACTGAAATTAAAATAAGAGAGTTCAGCGTTTTCTGTTTCTTAACACATCGGTCAATTCCGAGCTCCCATTGACATGAAATGGACGTTTTGTCGACGTAATAACAATAAATAACCGTGTATAAAATATTAAACAAACTAATCAAATTCTAGTATTTAATTTTTTACACTGATTTCGATTCAGTCAATCAGTCTATGATGGGATGTGCTGAATCGGATGGCTGACTACGTAGATGGCTTTGATGTCAGCAATGATCGAATCTTTCAACCTTAAAGTATAAGGCGTTTTCTATTCATGATATAGTAGAGTTTGATCAGCGAAAGAGAAACGAACAAATCAATATTTGCAAACTTGAAGAATATTAATTAGGTTACTATCAATTTACGTTTTTTGTTTGTCTGTTTATAGATTACCCTTTGACGTCTATTCAAAGGAATTACAGTTAATTAAACAATTCTAACTATACCCATCGGATTTTAGTACAGGTCACGTTGCTGTCGCCTCGTAATCTGATTTAAAATTAACTTTTTTATTTTATGCAGCCTCTATAGAAACTAAGTTTTTGTTCAGCATATTAACCGTGTTTCATTTATTGTCGATATAAAATAATGCCATGAATTGTATTTCTATTGATATTGTTATTCATATGGTTCTTTTTTAGTTTGTGTCTGGTTTAGTATAACTAATTTATGACCGTTCCTTGATAAGTGTTGGTAGAATACATAGGTATATACATTTCTATTTTTAGCTAGATTCTACCGCTGTATAGTTCGTACGGATTATATTATACGTGTAATTTCGTAGGAAGAAATACGCTACTTAGTATTTACATGTGAGAGTATTTAAGTAAGATACATGTATTTGTGTATTGTTTTTAATGACAAACGCAGTACAAATTATTGTATTGTTAAGCAAACATAATTCCAAATGCTCTTTTGTGGTTTACCAAAAAAACACTTTTATATTTATGCAATGTTTTTTTTTAGTTATTATGTTATGTTAATGTCTTTTAATTTGAAAATACAGATCCAGTTTTAATCAAATCCTTTAGACTTACGTGAGATTCGAACTCGAGCATTAACGTCGTAAAACCCACTGCCTTAGTGATGTGTACTTTGCATTCCCCTTTTTTGGTCAACCAATTACATGTTTCTATATGCGTACGAACAGAAACACTTCAACACACTATAGCTTTATAATAGTACATAGATTAGAAAGCAGATATGTTCAGGACAGCAGTAGAATAGTTTTAGGTGACTTAGACCATCTATAACTTTTAAAAGTGTGACATTCAATACTACACATATGTAAAATATTACCGTTTTTGAACAACTTTTGTCAATGGCGAACATCTTACAATTACTTATTTTTTAAATTCAGGCTTTTTATAGTTACGTAGATTTTACAAAATATTTAATTGTTCTCCATCTCTTTTGACCACTATCCTAGTCTAATATAACAAAAACAGATAAGATGTGAGCATAGGAGAAAATATAAGATGTGAATCTAAGATGAGTGGAAAGTTTAGATGGGTTTATTTCGCCAGCCTCGTAACTCTCGCCTCCCTTATTTTTTCTTTTAGTCCTCAAATTTCGTCAGCGATGTTTCTGACAAAGGAGGAACAATTGTTGTTTTCCTGGTCGTGATCTACCCATATAACACTTATTGTTGTCTAGTTTAAGACCTTAAAGTGGTATTTTGTTAGCTTCTTACATAAAGTCGCTTCATGCTCTGTCTGGAACGATTTCCATTAAACGATATAAACATTTGTGTGGAATATAAATATATATTGAAATTAGTGACACTGAGACGGTTGTCGGTAAATGTTTAAGACAGACAATCAGAAAACAAATATAACAAAAAGTGCGAAGAAGAAGCTAGCAGCTGACTTAGAAACGAACCGAATACGTGAGAAAAGGAATAAGCAAAATAGACTGGAGTAGGAAATTGAGAGTAAGGGTACACGACATTTTGACAGTTGGTTTAGTATTATTAGACTGGGTTACAATTAAGGAGAGCTGGATGAACATTCAACTTGTAGACCATTAATGTATGTTGTAATAAAAAAGAAACGTTTGATTTTAATATATGAATACGCGTAGGAAAATGTAAAACAATACGTGGAAGACTCACAAGAATAATTAATGAGAAGATTAACATTTACACGTGTCTGGAGGTGACCGTTAGAAGTGGATAGAGACAAGTAGATACTAAGAATTAAGTAAACATTCTCGAGTGTGTAAAGCAACACACATGGCCAGTTGACACTGACCATTTATAGGTAAGATAAAATAGAATGACACCTGGTAGACGGGGAGGGGGCGTAATGACGTGAATAACGACGCAGACCGACGGCCAGGGTTTTCCAATTTTAAATCCGGTCAGTTCCATACAGAAACTTACCCCAGGTGTGTTGGCAAGCGTCACGTGGCCCTTCCTCTAAGTATCTGACTCTAGAAAAATCGGGGGAAACCAATGCTAAACGCAGTATCGAGAAAATGTTTTCCTACGATGCTGATTTATAAGACTTCCCGTCTTTTAGCGCTATCTAATTTAAATATAACCTAGCTCATACGTCATAATAGGTTACAAAAGCCTTCCATAACTATGTGCACGTTTGGTTCTTTGTAAATAAGACAGGAATAGCAACATTACTCGAAATATTATTCAAAATAATATCATCAGTAATGTCAATATAAAGAAAAACGGACATTTTTATTCGTAATTCGAGATATCCGTGCTAAAAAATCTCTGATATTATTAAATAAATGTTTACAAATAATAGGTACACAACTTATACAAGACATAATAATTATTCGAAAATTTAACGAAAATATAATAAGGATGTTTAAAGCCAATGATAATAGAACGAAATAATAGACTACTAGATACGCATGACCCGTTGGATCACTACAAAAAATAAACTCGATCTATTCAACTTTGAATTCGTAAACTAAAACATATCTGTTAAAACATCTTTCCTAATGAATAAAAGTTATGTCTTTTTACATCATCATCATCATCATCATCATCATCATCATCATCATCATCATCATCATCATCATCATCGTCGTCGTCGTCGT
Source organism: Sepiola atlantica (assembly GCA_963556195.1). Taxonomy (NCBI): domain Eukaryota; kingdom Metazoa; phylum Mollusca; class Cephalopoda; order Sepiida; family Sepiolidae; genus Sepiola; species Sepiola atlantica. The sequence goes on from OY744528.1 coordinate 86,471,428, forward strand.
CGTTGTTGTTGTTGTTGTTTTTACCACTACTATCATCATCATCATCATCATCATCATCATCATCATCATCATCATCATCATCATCATCATCATCATCATCATCATCATCATCATCAGCAGCAGCAGCAGCATAATCATCATCATCATCATCATCATCACCATCATCATTATTACTACTACTACTACTACTACTACTACTACTACTACTAGTACTACAACCACTACTACTACTACTTCTCCCTCCGGTCGCATATTTTTGCTACATTACATTTTAAACTCTTATTAAAGTGTTTAGAAAACAAAATATTTAAATTATCTTCGATAATAAGATAAAAATAACTATTAACTGGAAGTTATTCTATGGTTTCAGAAGACGGCGTAAGAAAAATAAGATTTGGCAGACCAATAGATGACCCACCCTCCAGTCTAAAATCTTTAATTTAATTGGACAAAAATAAATTAAAATAAATAATTAGATATTAAATCTGATCAACTATAATTTTTAAAATTTAATTTTCTGCTACCAAAATAATATGCACGATGGAACCATTTATCTTTCTGGAATTGAAGTCATATAAGTTCGCACTTAATGATAATTCTGCGAGCCTATTGATAATCAATATCAACTAAATGCATTTTCGTCTGAAACTTTTCTAGGAATTGGTCATTTTTCTCATTCATTATTTTTTGAATTAAATAATTTGATTCAATAAATGTGTGCTTCAAAACATAATTTCTAATAAGATTTTAAAAAAAACAAACAAACTCAAAACGTTTTGATGAAAAAAATCAAAGTAAACATATCATTTTTTGAGCGACACGTACGATGAATCTCAGAAAATGTGTTGTTTACATATTATTAATAAAATAACGCGCCACTGTCTTGTATCCATCTATTTTTATCTCTCTTTTCTCTTTCTCTCTTTCTCTCATTTTTCTCTCTCTCTCTCTCTCTTCTCTCTCTTTCTCTCTCTCTCTCTCTAATCTTACGTCATGTTAACACTTGTAGATTTCTTGAAATAATACTTTCCGTGCGTTCGTAATAGAACGTTATAGTTAATAATCAGAGGGCGGGTAATCAAATGTTGGAGTGGACGCCGGCTGTTCCATCATATTCATTTGCAATCTAATTTAATTGCGTAACTCAATTATATACATTAAAACAAAAACAATGTATTTAATTAATTCTATTTATAATTGTTATTAAATATATTATCGAGGAAAATATTCTAAATACATCTGGAAATCTGAAAAAATCATTAATGTATATTTGCGAATATTAATTTATTAGAAGCTTTAAAACAAATTATGTAAATTTCAAAGACGCGTGATGTTCGGGAAAGTTTTGGAATCTGCATATATAGGAGCTGATAAGTAGATATAAACAGATAGCGATCAAAACTAATGATATTGTTTCGGCTTCAGGCAGACACACAGATAGACAGGTACATTATCTCCATCATTAATAGATTATTTACTAACTATAAGTTCTCACACAGGTCATAACCGGTGGTGTCTCCTGGAGTGACAACAAGTCTCCCCAGATTTCCAGTACTCTCTACATATTTCGATAATCATTGCAAATGGATTGGTGTTATCACAACAGCCGCCTACCATTAATTTCTCGCTGGCAATGGTAATTAGTATTCTCTAGGATTTGGGTGGCTAAAGGCCACCGAAGATCCTAGTATACTCCGCACTTTTTCAGTGAAGGTCTGGTGAGTACTTCTGCTTCTCGGTCTTTCCATTCTCCTCGATCCTGCATGACTTTTTTGTGTGGTATCAGCTGAGGCTGGCGCTATCTCTTTTTTAGGAGGGGGCAGTTAAATGAAAATGTCGTTGTTGACGTCGTCGTCGTTATTGTATAAGATTTATTATTTTTATATAGAAGTAAACATAGTTATATTACCAATTAATTTTTATATGTTGTAGTGTATACATACCCCTATATACATTGGATGGCGACATTAAAAAAGAGCCAGGTGTTCGCTCACAGAGACATTTAGAACTATTAGATTGTGGTTGTATTAACATATAGTGAGAGGGCCGAGAGAAACACATAACCAAGTGAAAGATACGTGACTTTGTTCAATTAATTGCAAATTACGGCTAATTAAATAAATGAAAACATATTTTCTCAAACAGAAGTCAATCACAGAATAACAGTATATTCTAGCATGTATTCTGTGTAATTAAAGTATATATGAAAACAAACCTTGGTAAAACAGCCTTTTATTGTTTCAGATTTGGTATAATAATAGAAGAATGTAATCTGTACCTTATCATTTTCTAATTTACATAAATAAAACGTTTACGAGATTATTAAACAACAAAGCCGAAATAGAAAATGACTGGCGAATTGAAATGAGCATGACATTGGCACGTTTCAATTACAATATCATATACATCGTACATTATTATATGTAAGCAGACCACCTGTGACCTATTGAGTGAGTATTTCTATATATATTATTACATATTTATCAAAACCTTCTCGCAGTGGCAAATATTTATAGAAAATTATTTTGAACGCAGTAAGCTGAGAGCGAAATGAAAATCGCCTGAAGAACAAAGGGAAATACACGCGACACCAATGTCAGAATCATTCGGCTGGAAAAACTCTTTGATCTTCTTCGGTAATATCTGTTGAGGTCAGCGGCACTTTCCATTTGCTTACTGTCCAGTGACAGGCTTCATCGTAAGTGGTACAGATATTAAATGCCGTGCTGGCATTCGGCACAGCGCAGTTTAAGATAATGTGTGCGTAAATGTGTGTGGAAAAATATATTTTATGCAGTTTTCATTTTATTTTATATTTTGTGTCGGTACACAGAATGTCTTTTTAGGAAGATAATTTCCGATCAGGCCTGTGATCTTCCTCAATGTGCTGAACATAGAGGCAAAGCCTGCAGACGAATAACCGGTAAACCAATCCAATATCAAGCACACATCCATTTACATATGTATGCCTCGACACGCAAGAAAAACCAGTACATACACACAAGGGTACTGTCTAGGTGTTGTACGCGCACACTCAAATAATTAATGCACCTATACAAAGATACATCAGACCTATATATACGAACACGAATCAGACGACATACTGAAAAGATTCAATTAATTCTTTCTCTTTAGCAAAACAGTAAGTCAGTGAAATAATTGAGAATGGAAGAGTGAAAGAAAACATGCGAAAGTAAAAATAACAAATTAAATGTAAACATAAAAATGTCTTACTTTGTGAACAGAATAGATATATCTATCGATCTCCTACTCTCTCACTCTCTATCTTTCCCTCTCTCTCTTTATATATATATATATATATATATATATATATATATATATATATATATATATATATATACATACATATATATATATACATAATTATTTAATAATAAATATTTAATTATTATCTACATACGTAGACGTTTCATCTTTGCAGAATCTCCAGTGTGAACATAATGTGTCAAATCGGTCGCACGATTCGAACCCGGAACACGAGTCACGTTTAACTCAAATCCGAGCGCTGTAACTGGGATGGCCCATTTTAACCACTATGGGACAAGTAGAGAAGTAAACCTTATCTATGTCAATTCAGACGGACAGTATAGGCAGTTATCTTAATAGTATTCAACAAATTACGTAGACAGTAACTTGCCTTTAACTCAGATTCGAGAGTTTATATTATTTCTCTTAAAACTGCTATGAGCGAAAAATGCAAAAGTCGTCGTTTTACCAAATTAAGCACTCTTCGGTTATTGGGAGTGTTTATATATAAATTTAGATTTTGCTTTCTAATAGCCTGGATACGAATAGACAGAGGCAGCAACCGTCTACTAGACGGTTGACTTTCGATTTCGCTCGAAGGCACGTAGCTGTCTAGCTACACTGAAGAGGTGTGATACAGCGAAGCAGTATTTGCTGTATTATAAAGAGTGTCTATTTCACTGTCACAGCTGTGTGTAGAAAAAAAAATGAGCGGAAAACATGAGTACCAAAAAAATATGTGAAAGCACATCAAATCAAAATCATGTGTATGATATTTATTTATATGTATATATTAATCAAACCACCGTGCGGTTGTTAGTTGATCGATAGGGGCAATGCTACATGTCAGAGAAAAATAAGGTGTCCAGCCGGGATGAAGAGGAAGATAAAGTAGAAGAGATTATACGAAGATGCTTTGAACGAAATAAGGAAAGGTCTTGGAAGGGCGTGGGACACTTCTAATCAGAAGAACACTAAGTTAACAGCACAACAACGCCCACAAAATCAGAAATCATGTATTATGGAAAAAAATGGAGAAACTGACGTAATGCTTGGGTTTTTTAAACAATCAACATCATATCAGTGGGTTATAAAACATCTTCCTGCCTGATTTCAAGTATACTCGTTTTCTTTCTTTTCATTTTTCTTCCTTCTTTTCATTTTATTTTGTTCTGGATAATTTAATTATTTCTTTTCGTACTTATTTTTTCTTTCTTTTTTCTTTTCTCATTCTTCATTTCCCTTTTTCTTTTTATCATTAACCACTTCGCTTCCGTATCTTTTATATTTCTTTTTATTCTTAATTTCAATTCTTCATTTCTTCTTATATTTGCTGACATTGTCTTTCATGTTTCTTCGTTCTCATTTTTCTTTATTGTTTCTCTTTATTCTTCCTTCATTCTTTTCTCGTCCTTCATTCTTCTATATTCTTCCTTCATTCTTTGCTTCTTTTCTTGTTTTTTTTCGTTCCGTGTCACTTTCAATGTCGTTCTATCGGTAATTATCACGTATGTAGGTATGCAGTAGTAGAATAATTTGAACTTCTTGCGATCTCAATCTTCAGCCCAGACACGTTTCTTTTTGCATAGTTTTATCGGATGAGAGGTTAAGTTTAGTGTCTTGCCGACTTCATCTGCACCCCTTCCCCTTTCTTTCTTTTTCATTTCCAGTAAGTCAAAGAACACGCGACTGATCCAGACGCGTATGTCTTCAACGTCCGGCCACAAACTAATTCTCTAACCGATTGAGATCGATTTTTTTTTAACAATACGAATCGCTGTAACCTTGTTGCTCGCTGATGGCACATCTTCTGTAATGCGTCTGAGTTGACTTGAAACAGTCCAGAACGTCTGTCAAGAACATCCGGAAGTTGGCGGATAAAAGGAGAAAGAGGAGGAGGAGGAGGAGGGGACGAGGAGGAGGAAGAAAAGTTAAATCATTAGAATTAGATGTACTCGACAGGATATAACAAGAGAAAAAAATGAAGGAATACGACGATGAAGAAGAAGAAGAAGGACAAAAAGAAGAAGAAGAAGAAGAAGAAGAAGAAGAAAGAGAAAGAGAAAGAGAAGAAGAAGCAGAAGGAGTTGTTGTTGGAGTAAACAGAATTAGAATAACGAAAATGGAAGAGAGAAATAATTCTTATTAGTCGTTAAAAGATATTAGTAGGAAACAAACGGAGTATAAATAAGTAGGAAAAGAACGAGAATAAGAGAACAAGATCAAGTAAACGAATGAAGTTAGAAGACAAATAAAGATTAAAACCGAATAATAATGGTATTACCAAGTAAAACATAATAATAATACAAATTAAAAAAAATCTTCGAATGCGGGAACCAACCTACAATACGAACTTACACTAACCATCAATAAGTAAATCAATATAGAATAACACCTGGTAAACGGGAGGCGTAGATAGTAAAGTGGATAACGACGTGGACTGATGGCCCAGGGTTTCCAAGTTTGAACCCATTCCGTTCCATTACATTCTTTCACTTATAGAGGTTGTCAAGCTTCACTCTGTCCCATCTGTAAGTACTGGAGTTAATAAGAAATCGGGGATAACAATTGCTAACATCATAATTAAGCGACTTAAAAAGTCACCCCGTGCCGATTCATGCGAAGTTTCTTCTTTACATAGTATGCTCTACAGGGGATATAGAAAACAATATGCTTAGACAATACCAATAAATCTGCGACTGCCACTTCTGAATTAAACACGTGGTACACCACCGGCTGTAGATTGATGGAAAGCCCGATGTGGGATACAATTATACAGAAATCCACTGGAAGGTCACGGAAAGTCGTGGAGACCTGAGGAGACTTATTTTTACTCAACTTTCAGAGGAACTCAACATCCATTATCAGCCATAGGTAAAGGGTTAACGGCTGTTCATGAAACACAAAGTAATTTGCCACGGATGTTGAAATACGAAGGGACTACTAAAAATATGGCGTGATTTGATGTCACTCAACACCAAGGAACCATATCCGCTGTTGTTGCTGATCGATCTCTAATAATGACTCCGAGAACGATAAAATAATAATAATAATAATAATAATAATAATAATGCTGATTATGATGATGTTCATTATGATGTACCACGCAAAATACCGATGGACTATCTGAGCGAATGGCAATATCGAGAGACAGAGCAACATCCAGAGCTCAGCTACAAACACATGGAGAGTATGAACTCCTACCGAAGTTTATTGTAACTAAATTCCTATAGATATCCATCATCTGTAATCAGTGAGAATTCAATTGTAAACTCCTGCTGCAGGAACACTAATTGATTTGCAATAGTGACCGAATGAAGAGAATATAAGGAAATCCGAAATAACTTGTCATTCGGACTTCAGTAAACACCATGTGATTTTGTCATCGGGCGATCATTTTGATGACTTATGTGATAAGTGTTAAGGAGGTAAGAAACTACAACAGCAATAATACTTTGTATTATTGCAATCTGAACGTCTTCTAGTCCGGACAACCGTCGAACCCTGCTAACTCTTCATCTGATTATAATAACTCGGAGAGTTGAAGTAAACTAATTCAGAGATATTGTCCCTTTTCAAGGACCAAGAAGGAAAACTCAACATGAACTTTTGTGTGAAACTTGTATCAGTTTGTGTAGTGGTACAATGTTTCCTAAAAGAGAAAAACACGTAAGTCTGATTATTTCCCTCAGAAATGAAAGACACTTTCTGAATAGCTTACTTGCCACTAATTTAGTGTATACCATATATATATATATGAATCCAAATATATATATACATATATATACATATAAATATACATATAAATATATATATATATAAATAACTATGCATATATTTATATATATACATATATATACATATATATATACATATATATATATATATATGTGTGTGTGTGTGTGTGTATGTGTGACGAGTGCACATCATTTACAAAAGAAGGCCATCGATACAAGACTGCAATATCCGGTAAAGCATGTCCGACATTTTTTATAAGTTCAGCTGGAATAGCCGTACATGTCGTCATTTCTTTACTGTCGTTGGTCTTGTAGCAATATCTGCACATGAAGATAACCATGCTGTGCGCTGATACGATATGCATAGTACGCTCTCCTGCTACAAAACTTGGGTCCACTACGCGCCGAAGCAATATAACTGAGAGCCGATGTAAAACGTAGCTTTTATATAATTTTCCACCTCCTAGATGGATGATCTAACAAAATATACTTGTCCATCTAGGCGAGTAGGGCTGCATCGCGCCCGTGTACTATATATAAAAACACACATCCACACACACCCACACACACACACACATATATATATATATATATATATATATATATATATATATATACGTATATATATATATATATATATATATATATATATATGCTTTATATGAAAATTGTCAACTATTGGAGAGTGCTCCATTTGTTAAAATTTGTTTACAAATTGTTTTGAATTGTCGCTAATAGTAGTTGGTGATATTACTTACAACAGTGCTCAATCCGTGGGGTTATGTATATATATATACATATATATATATATATATACACACACATGTATATATATATATATATATATATATATATATATATATATATATATATATATATATATATATATATATATATATGTGTGTGTGTGTGTGTGTGTGTGTGTACGTGTGTGTGTGTGTGTGTGTGCGTTTATTTTCTACTTAATCTTTTTTTTTGTTATTACGGCCGTTCGGTTGTCCTATTGAAAATTGTGATTGTTTTTTTTTCTAATAGATTTTAAAAATCTATTTTGTATTTAATCTACTAAAATGTCATTGGCTTAAGTAGTTACATTTATTGATTTTTCTCTCTCTTTAAGTCTAGACTGGTGTGGTCATGACACTCGATCCCGCAGTCTACTTTATTTCGATAATTCTGCTTTTCGTTCATCCTTGTACTGAGCCAAGAATACGCAATTTCATTAAGCCCAACTCTTTTTCAAACTGTATTCTCAATTACTTGCCGAAATAGTCCATTATTAGTTTGCCTTGTTTCTAATTATATATCCCTCTCTACATAATTCCTTATTTTGTTTCACGTAAAGAATTATTTGGACTACATACGAACCGTCAGTTCCATCTTTTTGTAATCTTATCTCTAATATCTGTTATATTTTTAATTATTGCTATCCTACTCGTTCCCGTTAAGTTTCTTTTGTCTTTTCATTTTTCTTACGTCTTCGATGGTAATTTTTTCTTTCGGTTATTTTTAGACATGTGTTTGGTCATGTAGGTTATTTTAACACTTGCGTGTTACGTAACAAGCAAACACTTACTGTACCGACTATGGAAATACGCTGGGCCAAGTTTTAAAGATTTCCTATGTATTTTGCCTAAAATATCACAGATATCATTAGATAGTAAGTAACCTACCCTCCAACGATGGTTTAAATAGAAATGCGAATTTCAGTAATATTTTAGTATACATACGGACATATAACAGTAAACACAGGAGGAAGTATTCATTGATTTCTGGACAATGTACTGTGTATCCGTATATATATATATATATATAAATATATATATATATATATATATATATATATATATATATATATATATATATATATATATATATATATATATATATATATATATATATATATATATAGTAAGCTATGATACTATATTAATGGCAATTAAGCTACACAGATTCTCCCGCGTTTCATCCCCGGGGGATCTCTAGGCTAAGATGCATGGACTTATTTTTGCCGGGTGTTTTTATATACACGGCTAGCTAGTTAACCAATTAGATTCTTTGTTGTTCTCTCAGACAATCGTTGGGCTTCCCACGAAAAAAGGTGTGGTTAGTGTTACTTCCTTCCTATATCCTGTTCTATTGTCCTGTTTTCTATAGAGTTGGCTATATGCTGTTTCCTTTATTGTGTCAATATAATGGGTGAATTTATTTTAACACAAGTTGTATTTCTATTTAAGGTTTTTATTTTTGAATTGTTAAGTTTTTGTTTAGTTTATTTGTGTTTACTTATTTATTTATTCATTTATCGTTAGCCTAAGGTAAATTTATTTCTGTGTAAGCAGCTATTTGCTATCTCACTTGTACAGATTAATAGATTTCGGGGGTCTTTAAAATTTAGGATTTCAATTTTTTAATTTAGGCATAATGCACACGGGTCGTCTAAGGTTCTGCATGTACTGGCCTGTCGTATTATTTTCCATTCAATTATTGGTGAGCGTCCAATTTTTTTGAGCTCCCAGTAGTGGTTTGCTAGTGCTGTTTAAATTCGACGTTCTCTGTTTTTAAATGTGCTTTTGTGGTGATAATATCTAGTTTTAAAATAAAGGGAAGTCATACCAACGTAGTATTTCTTGTCATTAGGTATTTGCGAAAACATGCTTCGAAGGCATCTGTCGCATTTATTATTTTTATTTTTTTAAAAGATGCTTATAAAAATATTAACTCTTTCAATTATATATATATATATATATATATATATATATATATATATATATATATATATAGGGAAATGGTACTATGCTTGAAGCATTTCTAGTAAACACGTAAATATGAAGGTGAGAATTCCGAGGCAGGAGCTATGCAGGTGATATATATATATATATATATATATATATATATATATATATATATATATATATATATATATATATATATATATATATATATATACTAATTATATGTAAATTATGCGTATTAATGAAACTTAGAACAATATATATTGATAATGGAGATCGTGTGTTTGTCTGTCTGTCTGTCTAGAGCCAAAACCATACTATTTAAACCTAATGTACTTATTATTAAGTAACATATTATATACTATTTCAGACTAATGGACTATATTTAAATGCTCAATTCAGGAGCATAGTGTAGTGTAATATCTGCTCCGTTGTCCTGATACCACCCTCCCAGGCATTACCTCTTCCTTTTTTAGAGGTGTTGAAGTAGTGTAGTATCTGTTCTTTTTTTCATGAGACAATCCTTCCAAGCATTCCATTCTTTTTTTATTAGAGGCATTACCTCTTCTTCTTTTGAGAGATGTGGAGGTAGTGTAGTAACTGTTCTGTTGTCATGATACCATGTTCCCATGCATTACCCCCTACCTTTTTTAGAGGTGTAGAGGTAGTGTAGTATATGTTCTGTTGTCATAATACCATTCCCCAGGCATTACCTCCTCCGTATTTGAGAGGTGTGGAGGTAGTGTAGTATCTGTTCTGTTGTCATGATACCATCCTCTTAACCATTACCTGCTCCCTTTTGTGAGAGGTGTGAAGGTAGTGTAGTATATGTTGTGTTGACATGATACAATTTTCCAGGCATTCCATTCTCTTTTTATGAGATGTGTGGAAGTAGTGTAGTATCTGTTTTCTTGTCATTATACCACCCCCAGGCATAACCTTCTCTTATTTTTAGAGGTGTGGAAGTAATGTAGTATATTTTGTGTTGTCATGATACCATCATCCCAGGCATACCATCGGCCTTTTTTGAGAGAGGTTGTCATGATCCCCTCTTCCCAGCCATTACATTCTCCTTTTTTGAGAAGTGTGGAGGTAGTGTAGTATCTGTTTTTTTTGTCATGATACTATACTCCCATGCATTTCCTCTTTCTTTTTTAGGGAGGGGATGTAGTATTTGTTCTGTTGTCATTATACTACTTTCTCAGGGATTACCTTCTCTTTTACTTCTTTTAATTGGGGAGGTAGTGAAATTGAGAGAAAACAAACAGAGAAAGAAAGAGAGAGAGAGAGAAAGAGGAGAGAAAGAGAAGGGGAACAAGACTGGGCGCTTTATTTTATTAGAACATTTAAACAACACATTTTCCGAGATTTATCGTACGAGTCACTTAAAAATGATATATTTACTTTGATCTTTTTAAAAAAACGTTTTTTTTTAAATCTTATTAGAAATTATGTTTTAAGAACAAATTTATTTAATCAAATTGTTTGATTTAAAAAATAATTAATTTTAAAATTACTATTTTATTTCTAAACAGACAAACAAACACATTTTACTGCGCAATTAAATAACTGAATTTTGAATCGTGCTCACTGTATTCTATTGTTTTAATTGCTGGTTTTATTTTAGGTACACTTTCAAATAATATTATCTTTTTACGAGTTTAGGATGTTTGTTTTACATTTTACGCCATAAAGGGTAAATTTTGTTTCAAAACTGTTTTTATTATTCCGTGTTTTATTTATTAATTTTATTTATTTCTAAACAGACAAACAAAAACATTTTACTGTGCAATTAAATAAAACAACTAGCAAAAATATGCGACCGGACGGAGCATATATTAACTAGTCACGCTAATGTTTTCAAATGTTCATTCTATCAAATATATCTGTGTGTAGTTTTCCAATGTTATAATATATACATATATATATACAAACACATGATATTGTTATGAAATTTACTCTTAACCGAAACCTTTTATTTCTCGTTTCTTTTCTAAGAAATACATTATTTTTATTCTTGTAAACTAAACTACAAATCTCAATGTCGCTGCCATCTGATATATATATATATATATATATATATATATATATATATATATATATAAATATATATATATATATATATATATATAGTACTTAATGTATCCACTTAAAATATTATAAGGAGATATAATGTATGTATCAGTTTTCAATATTTACTTCAACATTGCTCGATACGTAAGTAGAGCTAGGTAGTAAGCAATGAAAATATATATGGCAATAAAGATACACAGAGGCTCACGCGTTGATTTTAAAACTCCCAGAAACCTATTAAATTCTAGAAGTGAAATAACAAAAAGCTGTTTACACAGAAATAATTTTACTTTAGGATATATATATATATATATATATATATAAACAAATCAAGTTAAAAATTAACACCTAAAATAAAAATGCAAGAAACCACGTGTTGAAATAAATTCGCTCGATATATTGACACAGCAAAGGAAACAAACAATAGGATAGGAATAGGAGCGTGACCAACAAAGCCTTTGTTCGCGGGAAGCCCCACGATTGGCTGAGGGAACAACAAAGAATCTTATTGGTTAACTAGCAAGCCATGTATATAAAAACACCTGACAAAAATAACTCCATGCATTTAGCCTGAAGATTCCCCCTGGGGATGAAACACGGGAGCCTCTGTGTAGCTTAATTGCCATATATATTTGCATTGCTTACTATATATATATATATATATATATATATATATATATATATATATAGTATATATATATATATATATATATATATATATATATATGTGTGTCTGTGTGTGTATATATGTGTATATATATAGCCGTAGATATAAATACATATATATATATATAGATACGTATATATATATATATATATATATATATATATATATATACCTACATGCATATATTGATTTTATTTTTCGATATGCGGCAACATCTCTATAATTATATTTTCTTACAAGTTTTATTTCCCCTATGTGATCTATTTGAGCTTCGGAATCTACAGTTCCACAAGAATAAACAGAAAAATAAACTTGATTTAGATTTTCGTTCGCGCCATGAAGTCTTCGTGCAGTGGTAATTGTTTTTAAAAATAGAATGTGAGACCGAAAGATGGAGAGAAAGAGATCCTTACAAAGAATTTCACATATGGTGAGAAATAGCGTACGTTTGTGTGTGACAGAGAGAGAGAGAGAGAGAGAGAGGGAGAGAGAGGGAAAGATAGAGAGAAAGAGTGATAGAAGGGACTAAACAAGTGTTAACTTGATATGAGACGGAAAGAAAAAAGTTATTTTGTTTATCTCAATCAAAAATGTTACTATGGGTGAGGAACGCTATGTAAACGTCGCCCGCAAAATATCCATTTAGAGATTCAGATATATATATATGTACATATATATATATATTTATTACAGAATAAGATAAAAAGAAATACCTTTTTAAGCATATAAAGATGCGATATTATTTTTATAGAAAAATAAATCGAAACCGATTTTTTTTCTTCTTTATATAAACCTTCATCATTTTTTTTTTTGGTTTATAGTGATACAAATAATTTCGCCAGTTGAAAACCTGGCCTCATCAGTGTGTCTATATCCCGATGTAATTGGATTTGGATGTTTCCCGACTACTATTGTGGTAAACGGGCTTAGCGGAAGTTGTTGTTGTTATCCGTTTTCAAATATGAAGGCGCGTATGCTCGCGAGACAGAAATAAAATTTAAAGTTCATATTTGTTTAAGGATCTAATTGACAATTATTAAAGAATAAGGTAAAAAGTAAAACTTTTTAAGCATATAAAGATGCGATATCATTTTTAAAGAAAAATAAATCGAAACCGATTTGGTTTTCTTCATATAAACCTTCACCATTCTTTTTTTTTGGTTTATACTGATACAATTAATTTCGCCAGTTGAAAACATCCAAATCCAATAACATCGGGATATAGACACACTGATGAGGCCAGGTTTTCAACTGGCGAAATTAATTGTATCACTATAAACCAAAAAAAAGAAAATGATGATGGTTTATATAAAAGAGGAAAAAAATCGGTTACGATTTATTTTTCTTTATAAATGATATCGCATCTTTATATGCTTAAAAAGGTATTTGTTTACCTTATTCTTTAATAAATGTCAATTAGATGCTTAAAAAAATATGAACTTAACATTTTATATGTATATATATATATATATATATATATATATATATAACTTACATAGGAACTAGTAACTAAGAGGAGAACACTGATGTTTACGTCCGATTAATGCGGATATATATATATATATATATATATATATATATATATATATATTTATTTAAGATGGCTGCTTTAATGGGAGGTAAACATACGTGCTCTCTTCGTGGGAACTGGTTCTCATGTAAGTTACTTGTTTTCCGAATTTTTATGTTTGCTACCTTAAAATATTTGTTTTTCTGGAAGATAGCTTTTGTTCTCTGAAGAGCTGCATGGGCGAAATATCCTGAACTGACATACCTGCATTTTGGTTGGTCATATGTGCTCGAAGCGCTCCGTCGAAGTTACACGAACGGTTTTGGGGATGATTTGGAGAAAATGAATAAGAACATAGCCCCTAGAATTTATTATTCTTTTTTTATATATGCTCTGTTGTTTTATGCTAACGTACATCGATGTTTTACGTTTAATAGTGTTTACTATATAATAAGAATATATTCACATATATTTGTACGCACACACACACATATATATATATATATATATATATATTTATTTATATATATATATATATATATATATATATATATATATATATATATATGTATATGCAAGTATAATGCAAGCCAAATATTGAAATTGAGTTATAATATATATATATATATATATATATATATTTATATATATATATATATATATATATGCTACTATATTTCAAGTAAAATATTAAAATATGATGTAATGTTATTAGAAGTTCTTTTAAGTGGAATTCAAGTTGAAAACTTTAGAGAGATAAAAAATTGACATTCACCTAATGCTGCAGTACGATACTTCGACTCTATAGTTGAGTTCTATCTGAATGTCCTTATGTTTATGCTCGCCGCTATCAGCGTGAATATAACTTCATTTTTCTGTTATCATGTGACAAAAGCGCATGATCCATGGGATAAGGCGACCGGTTACAGATTAAAGCTGTCTCTGTGAACCGAGTTCGCGCTCTGTGACCGACTTAGATTGCCATTCCCCTACACTGACAAGAACCGAAAGCTCGAAACGACGTTGTATGCAGGTAAAATGTTAATACATGATTTATCCTATATATATAAAAATATATATATGTGCAAACATTGTTAAAAATAACCCTATGGAACATGTATTTATTTTTTATTTTAATACAAAAAACCATGAGAAAAATTGAAAAATAAAAAAGATATAAGTAAACAGACAAATTCTGTTATTTTTAACAATGTTTGCATAAATGAGAAAATGCTGCCTAAATACACACAGTTCATATATATATATATATATATATATATATATATATATATGTATATATATATATATATATATATATATATGTGTGTGTGTATGTGTGTGTGTGTGTCGCTTTCTTTCTCTTTTACTCACCCTCTCATCCTGTTTTCTTCCCATTTTTCTTTAGCTATTTATCGTTATCAATCCCACCTCTCTCTCTCTCGCTACATATATATATATATATATATATATATATATATATATATATATATATATATATATACATGTGTGTGTGTGTTTATTCTTCTGAGTTATAATATATTCCATGATAAATGCCAGTATACTGAAATCATATGCCCTTAATAGGGTAAAGATGAACATTCATATACACTAAATGTACAAAAGCAAGGACATTCCCAAATTTTTAAACTTTTATTGTCATTAAGGGTATGCGAGCACAACATGGCTATGTATTTTAATATTAGGATGTTTTCTTCAGCGCATCTCACACACTTCATTCACTCATGCATAGAGATTTATACTGTAGTGATGTGATAATGAAATGGTTTGGTTGATATGTAGTCATACCCTTAATAAAAGTGTAAACATTTGGAAATTTCCATGCTTTTGTACATTTAGTGTATATGAATTTTCATCTTAACCCTATTAAGGGCATATGATTTCAGTATAATGGCATTTATCATGGAATGTCACTACTTTTGTAAAGGCTATGCCTCAATACAATGATCATTTGAAAGTTTTTTTGAATTTTCTGGAAAACTAAGGTGTATGGTACACTGAAATCAAAATGCCATCAACTAGACCCTAGAACCTCTATATAAACCAAAATTCAGCTGAATCCATCAAATAGTTGATGAGATACAGGGTGGCACATACGTACGTACGTACGGACACACAGATAACATGATTTCATGATTGAACTTTCTGGATCTCTGGGTTGCCTTGACTAATGATGCTGAAATTCTACACACTTATAGAACGTATCAAATAGAAATTTTGGTTTATTTGCTTTTGAGTTATGATTGATCAAAGAAATGAGATTTCTAACATAAGCCATTGTTGAAGTCTATTAAGGGATAGAGGTCTCTCGCGCCTCCCGGGATTAGTTATGTCGGATTTAATTTTTGATTAAATGTATATGCGAGAATAATTCCACAACTGTAAAGTTTTTAAATAATTCCGTTTGTGGAGGAAGGGAGGTTCAGGCTTTTGGTGATTCTACAATCCTCTCAATATGTAGTTCATCGGCAACTGTCAATCTCATTAACTTTTATTCTCGACCAAGAAAAGCGGTGACTTTTTTTCTATAATCAGCTTCTTTTTGGTGTTACATACATTAATATTAGTTAAATTCTATTTCAGCCAGTCAAAGTATTTAGAATAAACTGGTTATCGTATTCAATCTCAAACAACTTATGTTTACTCAAACCATGTTTAATAAAGACAAAAAAAAACATATTAAAAGCAGTAAATCATGGCAAGTTTCATCGTACACTTGAACTGTCGAAATGAAAACGCTTATGGTATCTATAATTTTCAGTGTTTCTATTCCTACACTCAAAGACTAAAAGATTAAATATATTTAACTGTTAACATATTAACTTCTCACTCAAGACAGAGAGTTCATTTTGGCTTTTAACTTCAGGAGGAAACTGGAAATGACTCACTTTACATATTTTTATTGTTATTTATTATTTTATTGTGTGATTATGGATTAACACCCTTCGACGAACAATGAGATTTTACTTTTTTAGTTGATTGCATTTGAACCAACTTAAAATCTTGGCGGAAAAAAGAAGAAAAAAAACAATTAATTTAGAATTTGAAGTGGAGGATCATTTTCGCATACAAATGTGATGTAAAATGATCTCTGCTCCGGGCAATTAGACATATCCTTTTGCTATGGGAGATAAATTCTTTGCAGACAAAGTAGGCATTTGTGGAAAATCGCTGAAATATAAATATTTTTTGTTGTAGTAGTTGTTACATGACACTTTTATTCAAAAATATTTGGAGCGTGTCTTAAAGATCGTGTAGTCGCGTGCGAAAGCATCACGTGACTACCTAAAAGAGAGCAAAATACTAAGGCTTACATATAGCATACGCGAAAAAGAAAAGATACAGATGATATATGAGAGATAGAGAAGAGAGAGAGTGGAGAAGGAGAAAAGTTTCAATTGTAGCATAGCTACTATTAGATATCTCGTATTAAATTTTGTTGTTTATTTTTTAATAATCTTTTAATATAATCGATTGAATTCGGAATTGTGGTCTATAAATTCATATGCAAAACTATACATATATATATATATATATATATGTATATATATATATATATATATATAGTTTTGCATATGAATTTATAGATTACAATACCAAATTCATTTTTGAGAATTAAATAAATGATATAAACATATTTAATGGCAAATATCTATATACGGATAATTAACCCTGAAAACTGCTCACCAACCAAATAAATAAAATAGGAATAAGAAACACTAAAAACATAGAAAGAAAGTAAAAACTGCTTTTAAATCCCTTAAAAAATCAGGAAAACGTACGGTAAAACGTTATTATGGTAGAAAAAGAAGAATAAGAAAATAGACAAACAAGAAAATATGGAAAACTAATAATGTTCATCAACACCCACAAATATAACAACAAAAAGCAAACAAAAAATACAGAGGAAAAGAAAGGAAAACATATAGAAATGGAACGGGAGAAAGTGATCTTTGTTAAAAAGAAAAAACACAAAAACACAAAAAATCCAGAGTATTTGGAATCACGGAGAAGAGAAGCCGAGAAACCAAAGTGATTTTGACGTCATCTTTTGACGCATGCGTGTTTTGACAGCCTTGTCAACATGTTGAACTGAACAACAAATACGATGCTTACACTACATCAATATGATGCTTAACTGACTCATTCGATCATTCACCCTATCGCACATGCGCACACACGTATATGGTAATCAATCCGTCAATCGAAGGCAAATCTAAAATATTTGAATGTCAGGCTGCGTAGGAACTTGTTAAAATAATACAATGAAATTGAATTTCATGGAATATTTATATTTGATGTCTAATATATGTTGTAACAAAATTGACATGTATCGGACGGGTCTGAACTTTTCCGAAAAGATTCGCCCTCATTCTTAGCCTCTTTGCACAAAACAAATACATCTAAATATAGCCCACAGTTGGCGTCTACGACGAGAGATTATGTTCCAAAGTTAATGATGCTCAGTCTCTCTCTCTCTCTCTCTCTCTCTCTCTATATATATATATATATATATATATATATATATATATGGATGGAGAGAAGGAAACCGAGAGCAAGAGAGAGAGAGAGAGAGAGAGAGAGAGGCGTGGAATAGACATATGAAGTAATACAATTAACTGGTGGACCTGGCAAGTATGAAAAAAAGTGAATATTGGGACTCTTAAAATGGGAAGATGTTAGCATCCCACCGTAACACACACTCGTTCTTCGTCTGTTGGAAAATGTTGTCGATTAGTTCGTATGTTTGTAGAAAGAATAACTATTGAGAAGTCCCAGG
This sequence comes from Sepiola atlantica, assembly GCA_963556195.1. NCBI lineage: Eukaryota > Metazoa > Mollusca > Cephalopoda > Sepiida > Sepiolidae > Sepiola > Sepiola atlantica. The sequence continues at coordinate 86,490,215 of OY744528.1, forward strand.
TCTATATTTAGTCCTGAGGTATACGTGTTTAGTTTCAGAATAGGTTTTGCTCCATATTTTCGTCTGTGTTGTAGTGATCTTAATTTGGAGGCTACGAGGGTGCATTTCATGTCGTCTGTGGAGTGGTTTGGGAGATTGAAATGCTCGGCTACTGGGTATCGTGTGGATTTGTCCGTAATTGTTTGTTTGTGGTTGTTGAGGCGTTTGCGGAACTCCATGGTTGTTTCCCCAACATAGTTGCCTTTTGTGCATCTGCTGAAGTATATCAGGAAAACTACGTTGGCTCTATCGCAGGTGGGAGGGGGTATTAAGTTGGATGTTGGTGCCTTGCGGTGTAAATGTGTCGTTAGTGGTGATGCATAGGCATATTTGGCATCTGGGTTTATATATATATATATAAATGAGTTAAAATGGAAAAGCGGAACACCTAACACTCGACGTTTCGCCCAGTTTTTGCATAGGTTTTTCTTAAGAGTTAAAACACTAAATTAGGTTTTTGGATTGTCTTTTGTTTTCTGTTTTGCTCTTTTCTTCTAATTTCTTAATGATAATACCATATCTATCGTATATTTTGTAAAAATATATGCTTATTAAATGTTTTATATATATATATATATATATATATATTTATATATATATATATATATGTATGTATGTATGTATTTGCATGTATTCATTATCTACATAAATTGAAATTATTATACCATATCTCTATATATAGCTGCTACTCTCTTGATAAAGTCCACACACCGGTTGGGCGAAAGGTTGCATTTTAAGTTTTCCGCTTTTACACTTTAACTCATACCGTCGGATTTATTTCATATTTTTATTTGTATATATATATATATATATATATATATATATATGTACACATTTATGTGGGTGTGTCTGTGAATTTAAAAAAAAAACAGCGGAAGACCTGAAATTCAACGTTTCGCCAAGAGCGAAAAATAGCTAAAAGTCACCAAGCTTTTTTTCTCGCTCTTGATAACACCCACGCGACAGCTGGGCAAAACGTTGAGTTTTATGTCTTTCTCCTACTTTTTTTAACTAATACAGTTGGATGTAATTTATCATTTTATTCATCTGTATATATATCAGCCGAATGCGTTGGCGTATATATTTGAACGACGGTATGCTAAAACAAAAGAATGTACTCAATATTGAACGGCTCGTGAAACAAGAAAAAATATTGCGATCGGAATTCGATTTTAAAGAACGCAATTCGGTCTGATTACTACTTGGATAGTTTTATTTTATTTTCTCCTATTTTGAAGTAATGCATCTTTCCATATCAAGTTTGTGGTGGCATGACCGAAGGAATTAGTTGCTCTGTGGATAGTTATGTCTGCCAATGTTCTAAGCTAAGTCATTCGCCATCGCCATTTCAACATTTCTTTTTTTTTATAGTTTTTTTTTACTGCCTTTTTTTGCCTTAGGATTACATCTGTATTGTTAAGAACTTTTATGCCATGCACACTTAGGTTATTTCTACTTTTTATGGGAAGTGAGAGCTAAAACAATTACCGGAAAACTTTATGACACTGAAAACAAAGTAGCAAACTTGAGAGAAATATTTACAAAATATCGTATGAGAGAAACCGAGATTTGAGATAAAAACAAACTTTATTCATTTTACTACACTACCCGACCGCACTTTCCAAGAATCTCTTTAGTGCTTCACACCAGTCGAGGATACGTCCTTAACAATTAGTCCATCAGGATAGGCCGCTGCGGCAAGAGCTGTCCACCTTTGTCTGGCTTACGTAGTTTTCTGCACAGTCTGAACAGATCCACACACAAAGACTTTATCTTCTCGCTTCGAGAAGATGTTAGTTTATTGCTATGCTACTCAGGCATTTTGTATCGGACCATAGGACACTACTTCTTGTGCGCTAATCCGAAATTGTCCTTCCTTATGGAAATCGCTCCAGACAGAGCATGAAACCGTTTGATGTAAAGAGCTAAAGAAAAAAATACTACTTCAAGGTTAAAAACTAGAAAACGATAAGTGTTACATGAATAAATTCCGACCCAGAAAACAGCAATCGTTCCCGCTTTGTCAGAGACATGACTCACAGAATGAGAGGACTAAAAGAACAAAATAAGGGAAGCGAGTATTACGAGGCTTCCGAAAGTAAACCCAAGATCGACTTTCTACTCTCATTCATTTTTTTTCTTCTGAATTCATTTAATTTCATCTTTAAATGATTTACGCTATTCGTTTTCATAATCTGATATTTTAGCTTGTTACAACAACTTATTCCATTGGTTAATAGATCTAGTTTTTGAGAGTGACCGTCAAAAGAATCCTCTTAGTGGAATATAAATACAACAGAAATCAACATCAAAGTTAGACATGCAATTATTTACAGTTTCTATGAAACAAAATCAGTAAATGAGTTGAAATGTGGATTTTATAAAACGTTTAATTTGCAAACTAACTTCGGATGAATTGCTGACTACGTACAACGAAGAATATTTAGAACATTATATTTAGAACATTATATTTAGAATATTATATTTAGAATATTATATTTAGAATATTATATTTAGAATATTATATTTAGAATATTATTTTTATAATATTATATTTAGAATATTATATTTAGAATATTATATTTAGAATATTATATTTAGAACATTATATTTAGAATATTATATTTAGAATATTATATTTAGAACATTATATTTAGAATATTATATTTAGAATATTATATTTAGCTGGTCATGTGAAAGAACATTCCAGATGGCAACATGTATGCTGTATTTGTGTATCGCTTAGTATTTTAAAAGCTCATTTTTTAAAACTATTACGCGTAATCAACATATGACTTCTTGATAAAATACATTTTTCTTTGTCTTTTTCTCTCTCTAATACATATACAGACGCATTAGTGTCACTTATTTAAATTGAAATGAATGGAGCTTTCCTTGAGGAAGCCCTCAAATTTGATAAGCTGAAATGGCTGACCATCACTTCAGACTGGAACAGGGAGACTTCCATAGAATCCGTTGCAAAGGTCGCTGAAAAAATGGTTGGTATATTCTACTGCTCCATAATGCTTCTCACGCCTGTCGCAATCCTCTACATGTATAAGAGTCAAATATGTCTTAAGATCGAGTACTGTTGCCACACCTGGAGGAACCTTTCCTGCCTTTACAAAGTACAACACCGACGTTGAAATCAAGTGAGAAATGCTCTCTTCCTTTCTCTGGATACACTTTCTCACAGAAGAGACGTTGCTAGTCTTTCTCTACTGTATCGTTAATTTCATGATATGTGCTCGACTGAGCTCCAATTTATGCCGCCCCCTGTAAAACATTCACAACAAAAACTCGTCTACGTAAAACAATTGTCGACAATTTCTATTTTTCCTCGTTCGTACTTAAAACTAAACAGATCTTCCATAATCAAAGTTTCTTTCCTAGATCTACCCGTCACAATAGAACGCGCCTTCTTCCCAGCTGACTACAACATGGGCGTATTAAAGTCCAATGTAAACATATTCTTGTCGAGCCGTACCCTTAAATAAAATTCAGCCCCGTTTAAGCCATCGTTACCAATTATAACGGTGTTCCATCACCGTCTACCTGACAAACTCATTGACCTTCTTTCTTGAGTGACCCCTGGGCCTTGATCAGCGGTGACTCATTAGTAAAATTATATTTTACTAATGAGCCACCGCCTATTTTAACGACCGAGATAAAGTTGAGTATATTATAAGCCCTTTAGATTAAGCTGAATATATTGAGAGTAAATATATTTTATTATAGCTATCCGTTATTTTAATACACCTCTCATTCACATGAATAAATAAGTAAAGTGTTGCGTCCAGTTTTAAATTCAGTATTATCAAGAAGTGCACAATTGTGGGTTTAAGCTTAGTGAGTTTGTGACATAAAAAAACATATTCTCTTTCGGAGGATATTTACTTTCCTTTAATCTGTTACTTTGATTAACGCAAAGCAAGGCATATAGCTATTGGTACGTTTAAGGATACTGTATAAAGGGTCATATTTATATAGGGCAACTTCGTGGAGAGCTGGGCAGCAAAATGTTTGTTCATATAACATTTTAATTGCTGTGTGTGTGTACTGTCGTCGTAACAGGGTGCAGGTAGGACATTTAAAAGGTAAGTTGCGTAAAAAATCATCTGCCATCTTGGGACCTGTACAGTGATAGGGTTATATTTAGCAGCTAAGCTAATCGGTGGGTAGGAGTGATTTATCTTTAGAGGTACAAGTTCAGTAAGTTAACCGGAGCACGGTGCACATTATGTGGTAGCATTTATAAAACAAGCCCAAGGTACAACTCTGCGACATGAATGCTATGTGAAAAAATCTGACTCAAACATATGTAAAACACCTTTTTATAGTATTTTATAGCACTTTTAATCTAACTGTGTAACTGGGTGCATTCTTCTTAGTGTTGTTGCATTTATTTAGCTATTATTAAGTATCTAAATTAATTAAATATGTTCATTGTATTTCATCTTATTCAACTTGCTGATTGGAATGACCTTTATTCGTGTTATGACTAAGCTAATAATAATATACCTAAGTATCCGCGTTAATTTAATATCGCATCACATACACACTCTTCCTGCATATAGATGCATTTCATTCATCATAATCCATTCATCTGTCGATAACTAATATGTGAACATTTGGAGAGCTTGAATGCAACACGCGATAAATCAATTTAACAAATTGAAAAAATAGACTTTACAAAAACGAATATTTCATATTAAAATTCAACTATAAAGGCTTATTTTAATTAGAATCAATGATATTAGGCAAATGTTACATTACCTTATCAAAATGATTTGAAGAGTGATAGAATGATGAAAATGCAATTATTTTCGTAGTTGTGATTTAACTATTTTAGAAAATGGGGTTTATCACGTTCGAACTCTTCATTTGTAAAATGTTATATCAATTAATTAATTTTAGAAATAAATTCCTTATATTACATCATAACATTTTAATGAAAGTACCTCCTTTTGTTTAAAAGAACAGCATAAGCGAACCTGTGTAAAAATTAAAAAATTAACGAAAAGAAGAGGGGCTAAGACAAAACTGGTCAGATCCATGCTGGCGATCATCAGAAGAGCACCAGGGCGTAGTATAGACAATTAATCTCAAATAAAAAACTTTGGATCAATGTGTTTAATAAGATTGCATATTTGTCGTCATTCTTAAAAGGTGTGTGGATGTTTAAAACATTGTCTGAGGTTACTGCGAAGCGAGAACATGATATAATAACATCTAATGTCTATCTTTATAGTTTTATTCTATTTATATTAACAAGCGATAAACTGTTTTATATCCAAATAATTTGCATCATATTAAAATATTTATTATAGAAGGAGCAGGGCGACCCCTTAAGTCCAACCATTGCTCGTCATCGTAGGGGCAGTGGCAACGGTGTAGTGACACAGGTATGCAATCTGGAACTCCGGTTACTGGAAAAGAAACCAATGGCGAACAGGTTTAGCGCAAAGCGGTATTAGGGTCCCCACCCCGGCTAAAAGTATTTTTGTAAAACTACTGGGAAAGTTGGCCTCAGGAGCTATTGTTCTCTAGTCGTCTCCTCCCCAGTAGTGGCGTTTGCACCATTCCCTTGTGTGTTTTTGCACAAACCTTCCCCGACTTCGCATACAACTTCTGATCCAATGTGAAAGACTACATGCTGATTAGACGATTCTAAAACACGATCATCGTGAGCTCTATGCAGAAGTCCGACTCGCTTAACAAACAATGAAACAAAAAAGGCAGCAGACGCACTAGGAAAGAATTAAATATCTTTTGGGAATTTTTTCGAGATTACGTCGGGTGAAAACATTGGACGAGTGTGTTTTCTGCTAGTCATAGCTTCTTATCTGATCTAGGAGAAATGTAGCTTTTATTATGAAGAGATTAATAATCGTTTATCATCTCCCTCTCTAACATTTTAATATCTTGCTCACCGGGTTAGTAGTAATTGTTACAATTATAAATACATAACATTAAATGCTAACCACTGCAATCGTCTGTTTGGGATTTTACTTTCAGCCGAGATGACTTTAATCTGTCAGTCGCTAATGCTCAGCTGAGTTGTTGTAGCTTTAGTGTAGAATGGACTAACCCTGTCTTTATCTCTTTTTCTCTCTCTCTCTCTCTCTCTCTCTCTCTCTCTGTATTTGTTGTATGCATACAAATATAGTTGCAATATTTACTATATGAAATAAACAAAATCGTCTTTTGCCGCGTAATCCTTGGCCTTTAGGCTAAGATTAAAATTTAGTATCTGTTCTGATACTACACTACAACTTTTCCATGTTCTCGGTCGGGGAATGACGAATCCTTCTTGAGTGATGCAATTTTTAAATTTTTGGCCTAATCGAGAGTTCAAATTTTACCCACATTAAAAACCGAACATGTGACTTACTCTGCTCTTTTCCAACCTCTTGCACTCGGAGAATCTCAACAATAAAAGATAAGACGTTCGAGTTGTCATATTTGTGCGACAAAGAAGACAAGATCGTGATGCAACTCTCTCTAACATTTTTTTTCTAACAGAAAGCAAAACAAGTATTACATTTCTTAAGAAACTTAAATGTATTGTTTTCCTATTAGAGACAGTTCAGAAGAGAAAAAACGCAAACGTCGTTTATTTTATTTTAATAAACCGTCGTGCGTATTCGGTTTAGCAGGAGAAAATGAGTAAACAGTGTGTCTCAATATGGCGTCTCTGACTGGCCGATGGCGTCTCACGAACTCATGGTATTAAAATGTTTCACATGATATGTTGTTTTCTTGTTTGATTCCACCAATTTTTTGCGCTTTCTCGACGTTCCCTTTTGTTTTTGTTTATTTCTATTATTTATTTTATCGATTTTATTTATTGTCCGTTCAAATAAAAATGTTTTTCCAGTTATGTTTTTACTGTAATCGTATCTTGAAAATTGCATGGCTGTCTCACAGGATTTCTGTGATAATTTCATACTAGCAGAAATACCATCTACGCCATCTACTATCGTTATATATACGAGCAAGCGCTAGTTATATTTGCATAAAAAAAGCTAAGCGTATCAACGTTTGTTTTTTCTAAGGCTTTTTCTAATATACCTTAATAACACAACATACTGCTATAATAATCATTAATTCTGGGATTGAGTTATCTTTGAAAACATCAATTTTTATTCTTCTAATTATCTAAAAAAGTCATCCATCTCTGACTTACCTATCTATGTATTGCTCTTGCCTATGGTATTTTGATTCGATGATTTTCTAATAGGTTTCATGTTTTTGGATCATTTAAAGTAAGAGCGACTCTACCGTTTCAGCAACTTTACATAGTGCGTAACTACACACCGTAAACACGTATGTAAATTAGATAGCAAAATAATAGAACACTTTACTTCTAAATTATGCATACCGATAATATAGTTGTAAATATACTTATTACTACTAGTTATCCGAGAAGAATTTATTAACAGATCTATCAGGGTTTGTGAATTATCCACTGAAATCAAAGGAGGTGACGGTGGTTAAGTGGATGTCGACTCGGACTGAAGACCTGGGTGTTCCAAGTTCGAATCCAGTCGGTTCCACATTGCCACTTTCACTTAGGGATGTTGGCAACGTTCTCGTGGTCCTTCTCGTAAGTACCCTATGTCTTTCTAGAAAGAGTTCTTACTAGAAACACACCGGAGAAACTAATGCCAACATCAGAATCATCTGATTGACACGAAAGAAAAAAAAAGAAGAAAAAGGATAACAAAAAATGGAAGATATGGTCATTTTCAAGTGCGTTTTTCGTTCTATCGAATCGTGTTATTCGTTTCTATCTTTAACCCCTTCATTTATTGTTTTTGCAGGCTTTTCGACAGCATGGACACAATTGAAATCCGCACAATATTTTTGATCAAACTAGGCCAAAAAGCTGCATAGACAGCTCGTGACATCACTGATGCGTTTGGCACAGGAACCACTAACGAACGTACGGCACAAAGGTGGTTCAAGAAATTTCGCAATGGTGACGAGATCCTCGAAGATGAAGACGGTCAAGACCGGCGGACTGCGGTTGATAACGAATATCTGAAAGCCGTAATTGAAGGCGATCCTCGGAAAACCATACGAGAAGTTGCTGATGAACGCGATGGCGACCACTCAACAGTCGTTCGCCATTTGAAGCAAATAGAGAAGTCAATAAAGCTGGATAAATGGGTGCCGCACGAATTGAACGATATTTTTAAAAAATAGTCGTTTTGAGGTGTTTTCTACGCTCTTGCTGCGCAACAGAAACTGCCTATTTCTCAAGCGAATTGTGACGTGTGATGAGAAGTGGATGCTCTATGACAATCGGCGACGTTCGGCATAGTGGTCGAATGCCGGAATTGCACCAAAAAGATCATGGTGACTGTTTGGTGGTCTGCGACCGTTCTGATCCATCACAGCTTCTTGATTCCGGGGGAAACGATTACGCAAAGAAATACTGCCAACAAATTGACGAAATGCACCAGAAGCTCCAACGTATGCGCCCGAGATTGGTCAATATGTAGGGACCAATTCTCCTCAATGACAACGCTCGGCCGCATGTTGCATATCTGCCCCTGCAGAAGCTGAACGAATTGGGCTATGAGACTCTGCCTCATCCGCTATATTCACCGGAGCTCTCGCCCACCGATTATCCCTTTTTAAAGCATCTCGATAACTTATTGCGCGGGAAATGCTTCAAAAGCCGAGATGATGCCGAATCGGACGTCAATGACTTCATCGGTACCAGAACTACGGATTTTTATGATAATGGAACGAGTAAACTTGTTTCCCGTTGGCAAAAGTGTGTTGATTCTAATGTTCTTATGTTGATTAATAAAGTTTGGTATTAAAGAAGTTATGTTCTTTTGAAGTGGAACGCCAAAAAACGCCATTGTTTTGGCATCAACCACATATATATATATATATATATATATATATATATATATATATATATATATATATATATATTGGATGATATAAATATAACTATTTTATATTAGATCTTATCGTGATGAGGAGATGCTCGATAGTTTACCCACATGCTAATGAAGTTGACTCGCGACATGATTGATCTACACATATACTGACTATTCACACACTTCTGACTTTTGAATCATCTTAGTATTGTATTGGAATCAATAACCTACACTACTTAATTGCCAAATTCAAATTTGATTAGTCAAAATCTGCACTGATAAATTGTTTTCGACCTAAGTTGAAAACTTCCTTTTAACTATTTTAGATTTAAGCATATCTTAAAAGCCCTGTTGCAAAATTTAAAACTAATACTTTCGAATAATCAGCAATGTATTTGTTTTTCCTACTGAGAAGAATGTTAATTCTATGCAAACCCATAGATTACAGTTCATTTTATTATATTCTTTGTTTAAACACCTAATGATTAAATAAACTTGTTAAGAAGCTAACTTTACTTTATCTTGTTTCACTATTTCAATATAACATATATCTATCTATCTATCTATCTATCTATCTATCTATCTATCTATCTATCTATCTATCTATCTATCTATCTATGCCTCTCTCTCTCTCTCTCTCTCTCTCTCTCTCTCTCTATATATATATATATATATATATATATATATATATATATATATATATATATTTAAATAAATTTTTTGTGGTACAAAATTTGATAACGGCGAGGAATACGGACGTTTGGGACATTTTTTTTTTTGGAGGGTCGAATGAGATTAAACAAATATAAAAAAACGAGAGAAAACGATTAAAAAGAAATTAATTAATGTACTGAACCGGTTTTCGTCCACACTCATCAGAGTAAAACGTGGAAGTGATTGAATACGACTAAAACCTAAAGAAAAATATAATTTGTAATGAACACTAGTGACAAGTTTAGGAGAAAAAAAAAATATGGGGAGGAGAGTCATAAGTTGATCATAAGATCGCTCATTTTAACAAGCCTAAACTTTTTGGTCCTCCAAAATGCCCGGCGTACCTCAGATTACCTTGGTTGGGTAATATTAGCATAAAATTTGCCAATCAAATTTCTGTAGCTGTGCGTCGGTGTTACCAGGCATCTAATCCTAGAATTGTTTTTTCTGCTCGACCTTTGCTCAAATCTATTCATAAGGATGTTCTCCCACCCCAACATATTAGTAATATTATTTATCTATTTAAATGTCGGTGCGATGCCGTATACGTGAAAAGAACAGTGCAAAGGTTTGAATCCAGAATCAAACAACACATCCCCCTGCCATACGCCAGGGCCGACTAAATAATTTAAATAATTTAGTTAATACATCCGGGTCTGCTATTGCTGCCCATCTCATAAATAGCGCCGAATGTGCGTCGACGTACACTAGTGACTGGTTTTCTGTCATAAGTAGATCGCATTCCCTATTCCACCTCAAAGTCCTGGAAGCCATATATATCAAGTCAATCAAACCTTCCCTTTGTAAGCAAAAGGAATGGCTTTTAGGACTTAATGTGATCAACTTATGACTCTCCTCCCCATATTTTTTTTTCTCCTAAACTTGTCACTAGTGTTCATTACAAATTATATTTTTTTTTAGGTTTTAGTCGTATTCAATCACTTCCACGTTTTACTCTGATGAGTGTGGACGAAAACCGGTTCAGTACATTAATTAATTTCTTTTTAATCGTTTTCTCTCGTTTTTTTATATTTGTTTAATCTCATTCGACCCTCCAAAAAAAAAAAAATGCCCCAAACGTCCGTATTCCTCGCCGATATATATATATATATATGAAATAAAAAAATGATGGTATACTCTGCCCGGAAAGCTTAGCTACACGATTAGAAAACGAACTTCCGCTTAGTGGGCGGTTGCTCCGTTGTGTAAACACACATACGTTAGCGGGTATTACTGGTTTTGTTAAATACATATACGGGGTTGTATATTTTGTCAAATAAGTTTTGCCGTCCTCCCACAAGCTCCACCTGGTATTTTCAAATTGTCACCCATCTTCCATTTGCCAGGCTCAATATCGCTTAAGTTTCTTGTGATCAAAACACAACGACTGTGCCAACGTGATTATAAAAGATTCAGAGAAACAATACACATGAAACACAAGCACCGTATGAATCGATGTTCCCTCTAAAATATTCTCCACATATATGCTGTAACGGAAAAAATTAGGTATCTATATATACATAATTAGGTGTAGGAGTAAATATTCCGGAATTTGCAAGCAGCAGATGATAGTTCGCGAGGGTAAGAAAAAAAAAGGTGTATATGTAGCGGGGTGGTAGAAATAAATTACACATGAAGCAGGTAGTCCTGGTAGATTCTCTATAGCAAGGTGGTCAGTAAATGCACATGTTTTAATCCTTACCGCTACTACCACTACCTCTCTCTCTCTCTCTCTCTCTCTCTCTATATATATATATATATATATATATATATATATCTATATATATATATCTATATATATATATCTATATATATATATATATATATATATATATATATATATATACATATACATATACATATATATATATATATATATATATATATATATATATATATATATATATATATATATATATATATATATATATATATGTATATGTATATATATATTTATACAACACCTTCATATTTTTATTGGTCCCCCGATATATACAATCGGGGGACTTATGTTTTGAGGCATGTCCGTCCGTCCGTCCATCCGGATTTTTCTCCGCAACCATCCATTGAATTTCTCTGAAATGTTGCATGAAGTTGTAACTTTGGTCAGTTTAGAAAGTGACATTCTCCAGTTTTTGAAAAAATCTGGTTAGCCCCCCAGGAGGTCAAAAGGCCCCGTAATGGGAAAAAATGACATTTTTTGCCCCATAACTTTTCATCCATCCATTCAATTTCTCTGAAACTTGGCCAAACTGTGGAGGCAATTGTTCCTAATAGAAAATAAGTATCGCTGACTTTGGAAAAAATCTGGTTCGCACCCCCAGGGGGTCAAAAGCCCCCAAAATGGCAAAAATGACCCTTTTCTATCATCACGTTTGATCCATCCATTCAATTTTTCTGAAACTTGGCCAAAATGTAGAGGCCATTGTTCTGGATATAAAATGAGCATCCTTGACCTCAGAAAAATTCTGCTTCGCGCCCCAGGGGATCAAAGGGGGGTCAAACATACCTTAAATTGCCCAAATATATTGCATTTTACACTCGCCACATCGAGTGACATACAGAGGGGGACCACGCACGCGCGGCTTGTTATATTATGTATCTTAGAAAAAAACTTAATAAAATTTGGGGAGAAATATCGATTAATACATGCCTCTCTGTTTATGTTATTTAATTTGCATTGCATTTAGTTTATCGTTTATTTCTATTTATTTATTTCATTTATTTACTTCTGTCGGATTTTCATCCATTAAATATATATCCCTCACAGATACACACAAAAACAGACGCACATAACCCATATCTTAAGATTACAGTTCACCATTAGAGATCCAAGATTACACCGAGTTACGTACCAAGATTAAGCGATAAAAAGGAAGAATTGAAACTTGGAAGAGAAGAACTGAAAATGCATCGAAAGAAAAAGAAAGGGAAAAGAAAATAGAATAAAAAACGAGAAAAAAAAACAATAAAAAAAAAAAAATAAATAAACATAGATCAAACATAAAATTCAAGATAAATAGAAAAACAATTATTAATACAGAAATAAAAAGCGAATTGAAAATAAAGACAGAAAAGTAATACAAAAGAAAGATAATTAGAAAAGATAGAAATAAATAAAACTAGAATTAAAAAAAAAAGTTTAATTACGCACCTTAAGAATGACGCATAATCAAAGTCGCTGACGCATGCGCACCTAATATACATAATTGTCCTTTACACTTTATTAAAATAAATGAACAGCCGAAAGGCTGAGAATTAAAATCAATAGTCTATTATCTTAATTCTGAAGACCTCGAGAAATATCGATACTGCTAAATTAAGGGAAGCCCGTTCTTTGTCGTTTTTCGAAAAAAATGTAAAATAAATTTTACGATCAAAATTGCGTTTTTTGTTTAAATCGATTCACATGGATAGTGACGTTACCGTTTACTACCGATTGTTATATCCGTCAATTTGAACAAAGAAGTAGGAATTAGGTTCGAAATTAAGGAGATGTTCGTCGATTCCAGTATGATTATGTGATCATGTTAAAGATTTCCGATAAGGGACGTAACTTCCAACATCAACGGTGTTTTACATATTCATATAATCATTGACGAGATAATTTAATGAACCGAGAAGGTCGGTTGTTCAATAATAGAAGCGTGACAGGGTGAACAGTTAAGATTACTTCATATCCTACATGTTATGGTATTAACAACTACGTGTTAGCATATATCTTTTCCGCACAGGTGTCGCCATTTTGTGTGTTCAGTTATCGTGGATAACACAGGCCTGTCTTGGCAGAAAGAGAAACACATTATAGTAAAGTAGTAGTTGGATTTAATGCACCTTTATTTATCATCAGATAAGCAGTTTGTAAAATACAAACGTAAAAAGATACGAAACATGTACGGTTTGTACGCAGTATACAATGAAAGGATAGAACAAAACACTAAGGTATCAAAAATAGTAAAACATTACGGTTCAAATTACTAAACAAATGCCCACATGTCGTTGGACTTGGTGATACAGCCTTTAGCGTTAGCATATGGTAAGTTAATGTTACTTATGTTGTTTATATTTCTGAAACTCTATACAACTGCTATCAGAATACGTAATTTAGAGGCAAAAACTGCTAGTGTTTCAGTAAGATGGGCTGAGTGACACATCTATCGGTTTGAAGATAGAGAACTAGGCGTTCGCATTTGATGTATAAAGGGGTACTTACGTTGTGTTGTGTATTTCTGAAAGTCCAGGCGACTGCTATAAGAAGACGTAACCAAGAGGAAACGACTGGTAGTGTGTGAGAAACTTTGGCAGAAGGAATGCAGTATCTTACTGAACTTCCCAGGAGCCCACATTATCAAATGTTGGTCAGAATAAATCAAAAGTTGATATTTCAGATATAAATACAATATAATTATGATAATTATAAACAACCAGAGAAAAACATGATATTCACTTTTTATGTTTATTTCAGTACTTCATTTTTTGTCGTTTTCTTCCGATGTTAATCGCAAGAGACATGTTTTTTATCACTGTCATTTCGTTGTTAGTTACCAGATAGCAAACTGGGTCAGTCAATGAACTCAGAAAAGTTATACTTAGGTATTATTTTGTATATTTGGGACTATCGTTTTGATATTTGGCGTTCTTCCTACAACCTTTCGGTCGATGTAACCGTTTAATTTCTTCAGGTACCTCCTGTCAAACTCTAGAATATCGATGTAGAACTCCGGAATATGTACAGAATTTTGAACTGATTCCGAAGTTCGAATTAATAATATCCGAGTTTGGCATAACACACTTTAAGAATGAATGTCGGTGGTAACTTAGGATTGAAACAGTGTGAGAATAACACGCAAGATGAGAACAGTAGTCCTACGTCCAACTAATACAAATTATCATTCCTCATCTGCAAGATTCTGAAACACAATAACTTAGTTTGTGATTAAAAAAAAATTATGTGTACTATTTTTAAATTACCATTTCCTTAATCTTATATTTTGTCTATAAGAGTAAATACAAAGGTGTTATGTAATTGTTACTCTTCTTTATTCCGTTATGCCGTTATTCTTATTATTTCCCGAAAATCGGTTCATGAGTTATTCACAGAATTTGACATGAAGTTCAACAGTGCTGACTTTCTATAACGATGTACGCAAAGGATAGCTTATCAGATCTTTGAGGATAACACTGTTTTGTTACTCGAGGGATAAACTGACTCAAAATGGCAATTTTCTTGCAAATATCGCAATTTTTCATTGTTTTTCTTTCACATTCCAATAAAAGTAGATAATTATGGCTATTTTACACGAAACTGCGTTTAATGTTTATATTTTTCTAATCTTAATAGTAACAACTACATCGGAAAAGGAGTCAGGGGATAGTTTAGTTCAAATAAGATCAGTAGTGTTAGTGCCTTTAGTTTTTAAAAAAAGATTCATCGTTATAAATAGTGGAAGCAGGGTAAGTAGCACAATCAGTCTGATACAACACGGCATAGCGAGGACTATCATGTTATATATAGAGCATTTCAGTTTAGTAGTCTTTAAAAAGCTTAATTTTAGACCCTAAGAACACTGAACATGGCCTCAAATTAATAAACGTTACAATGTTCACCCTAATCCACGTTTAAAAACTGAAACAATTTTAACCTTAATCCACCCCTAAAAATAAAAAAAACAATTTTAACCCAAATCTGTTTATATTATTCAAGTGCAGTAAGAGCAAGCGGACACAATTCACACTTACTTCAATTCCCTATTTCTCTAAACCCTGGATATGACTTACACTACATCCGGTAATGTGTCTTACACGTACGAGAATCAGGGAGTTTGGAGTGAACTTTTAGTTGACATTACTCCCCGACACACTCTCACTTAGAGTTGCAGTGACTGCAAGGTTCTCATAAATATATCGTCTACAGACGATTTATTTATAAAATATACGCCTACAAAACAAATTAATCTAGAAAGCAATCATATACAAAATGAGACAAACACAATTAATCAATATTTAAGATTTTAATAAGTTGAAGCATAACATTTATTTTTTTAGCAAGATGAATAGATTTGGCATTACATAACCCGAAAAAGATTGATGGGATATTTAAAGCAGAGCAAGCAAGTCAAACTAATTCATCTCTCTAATATTGGATCTCTAACACTTTCCATATCTCTCTTTCTATTTCTAATGCAGTTATCTCTCTCTCTTTCTTTCTCTATCTATCTATCTTTCTCTCTTTTCTTCTCTGTCCCTCGCTCTTCTATATTCTTTTAACTCAGCAAATGTATCTCCTTTATTTTATGTATAGTCATCGCAATTAAATTATGCAGCATCACTGTTACTTTCACATATTAAAATTCTCTTCGTTTATACTACCCTAACCGACGACCAAATAGCAACTTTTTGTTTATCCTCTATGGATGGTGGTAGTGCCACCTCGTGATTAGTATTATACATTGTATTAGATACTGCATACAAAGGCCTCTTTATACCAACTTTGGAAGAATTATCCGAATACCTTATAATTATTTTATGGGTATCATTAGTAGTAATATTTCTTATAGTAGTATTATAATTGTAACCTTCCCCTCGCATATCCATATGTATCGGAAGCTTTAGGAAAGCTTTGGCTGACATGTTACGTTATTGTTTAACCCATACGATTATTATTATTATTATTAGTAGTAGTAGTAGTAGTAGTAGTAGTAGTAGTAGTAGTAATAGTGGTAGTACTATCCGCTGTACTAGATATTATAGTATAAGTATGTATAAGCTATTATGACACTTCCAACATGCCAAGGATGCTACAGACCACAGCTCCAACATTACTGATAATATTTTAACTGTTAAGTTGTTATAGATGTTGAATTAGAAAGACTAGTAGTTGGTGTGTAGGTAGAATCAATTCCCAACATACAACACACTCGGCATCTCAAGTACTATGCTTGTTAATTAGGTGCACTTCCGTCGAGTAGTTTCGGAGACTAGACTTAACCAATAGAACTTCTAGAAAATGCATGCTAACTATTATATATATATAGGAACAATACATACACAAATTCTTTATATTTACTTTGATTTTTCTCCGCAGTCAATAATTGTGGATTTAAAACAAATCTTGGCAATTTTCCCTAATAGTTACTAACAATTGTGCATTTTCGCAAATATAAAGACATATAAATCATGGTAAATGTATGATTTTACGCAAAAGTGAATCCGTATTAATCCCAAATACCTAAGGTGTTTAGAATATAAGGTATCAGAACCTATTAATAAATAGACGTGATTCAAGCGCAATAAGATTGAATCAGTGTTAGAAATAAGTTAATTACATACAAGGACGTTTAATAAAAGTAATTCTTATTGATATACGTAATCGTGATAGCCATATAAAGAAATAGTATTCGTTTATACGAATGCGTCTTGGCTCAAACTCAGACAAATTTTGTTGAATCTTTCTTTGTAAAGGCTTCCGTTTTGTTGTAAATATTTATGATGAGATGAAAAGTTTATTCAATTAAAATATGATTTTCTTTCGTATTTTATCAATTTTACTGCAAGAAAACATTTACATACGAATATATCGTATATAAGGTGAAGTAAGAATTCCTCCCAATTTTCACACGTATAGCTCCGAAAACAAAAGCTATATATATATAACATTTTGCTCCCTATGTGCTGTAGTAGCGTATTCGTATTTGCTTCCAGAAAAATAAATTTCGTTCACATTCACTGTCTTTTTTAAATATATTTCTAAGACCTTAGGCGTTTTGTCTTTTCTTAGTAATTTCAGCGCGGGGGTAAAAGTGACTAAGCCTTCACAGTAATAAATCCTCATATTTTAGCCAAATACACTTATCAAAGACACTTACGATTATTCGAGGATGTTCGTTCTTAGTTATGAGATAGAATAAGTTTTAAATGTTTGTTTTCTATTTATACGTGTATTTTCTATTCATTTTTGCATATTTATTTAAGCTTAAGTTTATTTTTAATTATTATTCGAATCTACGGTATTTTTAAACAATGTATTCGCTAACTATTCTAATTTAACATTACTATTCTTAAGAGTAATACTTTATAATTTAGTCTGCTTAGAGATTATTTTATATCTATAAATAGTACCTTCCTTCTAGTGCATAGATGTATGTATGATTCTCCTTAAAAGCTCTAATAGAAAATTCCACACGCAACAAAAACACTTGCATTTACTTAAATAAGATCCTGCAAAGATGCTATTTACTACTTATTATAGCAGACGCGCCGTTAAATAGTCATAATTATCTATAATTCAATATTTACGGATCACTACATATGATATTATAGGTAGTTAAAAAATCATGTACAAATACTTATATGGAGTGTAAATGAGGGAGCAGAAGTTTATTGGGTTTTACATTTTCCCTGAACAACGGCCTTGCGCGGGTCCTGCTAGTATACACCTACATTTATTTTGTTAGTTGTTGTAAACAGTTATTTAAATCAAAAACGTTATTTAAACAGAGCCCGAGAGAGTTGTGAGTAATCCAATATTGTTAAGTACCTTCGCGGATTAACTTTAAATGTTTTGGTATTCTCGGAAGCCACGTAATTTGATAATGTGAACATCAATAACTTTCTCTCAAATATAATTTACTAAGAGGTATTCAAGCGTTACCCGGGCATGGACGAGGATTTCCGTGGATCTCTGTGTCCAAACGAGATATAACCTATAACTAGTTTTTACCACATATACTTCGATTATAGAACGGATTCCTGGATTAGTATTAGATGAGAGGTGCTTGCGTTTTTTTTTATATCACTTGACTCTATATTAAAATTGACCATTGATGTCAGTCTGTTGGTCAATTATAGGAGCCAGAACTATTCGACAAAATGTGCGGGATGTAAGTAGGAAGCAGCATTGAACTTATGAGTGTTTTAAACAGGAGGGCAGGGTAACTACTACTAATCCTAGTAATACTATCACTACTACTACTACTACTACTAATATAACTACTTCTGATAATAATACTTCTAAGAACAATTAATATTTATACGCCCAAAATGTATTTCATAGTAAAGCACCATATATTACATAAATCACTCTTGGCATAGGGCACCAATATTAAAATACTGCTATTACTACCAATTAACAAAATTTGACGTAACAAACGGTTCGGACTTCGGATTAAACAAAACTTGACTATGCTTAATTGAATCTCCAATATCGTTCCGCTTTCTAATCCTCTAATAAAGAAAGAGGATTCCTCTGAAAAATGTGAATTGAAAGGAAATTTCCTTAGAAGCCAATTTACTATTAATTGACGTATCTACTATCGATATAAGTAGTAACAAAAATAAGTTAGTCATGTGACTGCATATCTCCACCTGACAACTTATAAAAAAGCAACATCCTTATCTGGACCTTAGTTTTCTATATTTTATGAAATACTGATAAAAACGTTGATAACTCAAACAACATTTATCTGATCAGGCTGGTTATTGTGATCAAAAAGTATAAGTTAAATACATCTATAATTTGTAAAATTCGGAAGTTTAAGTTGCGTTAAAATATCGACCATGACGAAATTGTTCAAGGTATAGTCCAAAGGTCAAGATCAAGATTATATAATATTGATTATACTATAAACTAAGTCGCGAGTCAGTGTTATATGTAAAATATAATATATATCTATATCAGTGTTATATTTAAAAAGATGAAAGTAATCTTTTCTGCGAGTTTGATCTTGACCTTTGATCTAGATATATCAAAATGAGACCACTTCTAAGTTAGACCCTGACCGAGATTTTTTACCGAGTTTTATGCCGATTGGTCAAGTGATGTGGACGCTAGACTTTACACTACCAAACAAACAAACTTGACCGAAAACATAACCTCCGGTTTACCACCGGCAATAATATATTAGGACACACTTTACTGAAGACGATTCTGTATTTATTAGCTATCTATTTTTCCTACGAATGGATCATCACTTAGAAAAGAGGATAAGGGTTTCTGATATTTTCAGTCGCGTGCTGGAATGGTACTCTAAACGACTAAACAATTAACTTCATTGCCTTATGCGAGAAAACATGTAGACGACTCTCCTCTGATGAATGTAAATGTGATATATGATGTCAATGCACCTGTTGATACTTTCAATTTAATCTTATAATAGAGCCGATGTTTATGATCTAACCTTATCGATAACACTACTTAATCACGTACAGTCTAAATGTCTTATGCTATTTACACCTGTCGTTACATAATGGCGACTGACGATTTATTAACAAAGCCATGTTTTCATTCATAACGCGTAAAGTATAGATTTGTGTCTATTCGAACGGACCATAATGCCAATCAGATCTGAAATTAATTAAATAAGTAAAAGTGTGTAGATAAAAGAAAGAGCAGGTGGCGTCTTTGTTTCTTTCCGTCGCCACTTAAATATTCACACACCATAACATTTAATCTACACGTTAATAAACAAAAAGCTGCAATATTCAGATCTCTGTTTTGATATTTTATTTTTCAATGCTGTTCAACGGGGCAACACAAATACGTTGATGCGCGCACTGTAGTTGAATATGCACACAATGTAAATGGTCTTCTTTATATAATTAATACATTCTGATGTTACAAATCCGAAAGATATTTCTTAGATAGATGTCCGGTAATTAGAGCCATAATTGGGAACTGTATTGCTGTCCTGTTGTGTCCAAAAGTGAAAACTCTTCTTTGTATTTGATAGCAAGATTTTGATGAACAATGTCATAAAAAAGTCTAAAGTAAGTTTAAACATATA
Organism: Sepiola atlantica; assembly: GCA_963556195.1. Classification (NCBI taxonomy): domain Eukaryota; kingdom Metazoa; phylum Mollusca; class Cephalopoda; order Sepiida; family Sepiolidae; genus Sepiola; species Sepiola atlantica. Next base: position 86,510,652 of record OY744528.1, read on the forward strand.
CAACAGATGGAAAGAGAAGGAGCGATAGAATAAGAGAGAGAGAGAGAGAGAGAGGGGGGATAGGAGAGGGCGAGAGTAAGACTAAAAAAGAGACAGATGAAGTTAACGTGAGTTTAGGATGTTAAGAAATATACTTTTTAATGTTAGCTTAATATGTCGTATTATACTTGGCCATCAGTATCATATATATATATATATATATATATATATATATATATATATATATATATATATATATATATATATATATATATATATGTGTGTGATTTTATGAAGGCTTACCAAAGCATTCCTTTCAGGACACCAATGATCACCATTAAAGATATTTTTTTTTACAAATACTATTTATTCAAATTAAATGTTTTTTCCTACACGTGTTTCACTACCAAGCAGTTACTTGCTTGGCAGATCATCAGGGAAATTAAATGTCTGGAATACTGGTTTCAACTGCCGACAATACACAATGTGGCGTTGCAATAGTTGAGGTCACTTAAGAAGAGAAGAGGAAATATGTACCTTTACTCAATTATAGAAAAAAAATCCGTAAGCAGGACAATCATTTATTTTTGGTCGTGATTCAACAGAGAAGCACACCTAGAGATTCATTATGAAAACAAATACTGTACTTCATCGGCGTCGATAGTATTTCCTTCGAAAAGAAAACAACTTAATTCTGAACTTGTGAAAAACTAAAGTTTACAATAAGATATTTATCGATATGGTGGACATGTCACAACTTGAATAATAATACATGTACTATATATATATATATATATATATATATATATATATATATATTACTTATAGACATTTTGTATCTGCCTGTCTGAAGTCGAAAGTATACATCTACTTGTATATCCTGTACTATTTTACTTCTATTACTAATACAAATTTGATGTCCGTCTGTCTGCCTTAAGAGGGTAATAATACTATTGTTTTTTTCATTGTAGTTGTATAATGTTGTAATGCTCTATTCTGTTGTTTATACAATTTCAGACTAATGTACTATCTTTCAATGTTCGATTCGGGATGTGTGTAGTATCTGTTTTATGGTTATGATGCCATCTCTTCAGAAATTCCCTTTCTATTCTCGTAAGTGAGGGATAGTGTAGTATCTGTTTTGTGTTAGTCGACAGTACTCCCATTCATTATCTCCTTATTTGAAGGAGAATGGTAGCATAAGTCAACAACAAATCGTCACAATACGGTTTTCCATTAGCATACTAAATCATTTATGTATACTATCAAAATTATACAACTGGAAGGATCATATTATTACTAGTACTTATAATATTTATTCACTTTTTGATGGCACACATATATGATACAACACACACATCTTTACACTAGCAGGAACACTTTCTTCAAGCGCCTTTTTACCAATCTTATAATAACAAAAGGAAACAAACGTTCGATTGATGCGTGTTTCAAAGCAATTGTAAAAGTTCATATCTGAGCAAAATGGCAGAATTGATACTTATCCAGGGCCGGAAAAAAATATGTCAATAAGATATTGCCGATGATGCAAGGGTCGGCCATAATCGAAAACCAGTTTCAATCTATTTTTACCTTCAGAAGCCGCGCCATTTATGGGCGAACAACTGTAAAGGATACGCTCTCATGACAAAGCATATTCAAATTTGAAAGGATGTGTTCAGAACAGGGTTAAGATAAATAAGGCGAAAAATGAAACACTCGTTTTCAAGAAATAGAAGGGAACTGAATTGAATAAGAAGAAATACAAGGATAGGAAAGCTGTGATTTAAATAGTTGTAACATTATTAAAAGCTAAACTTAAAGATACTAATATCTTTTAAAGTTGCGATTTAAAAAGTTGTAACGGTATTAAAACTTAAAGATACTAATATATTTAAAGTTGTGATTTAAAAAGTTGTAACGGTATTAAAACTTAAAGATACTAATATCTTTTAAAGTTGTGATTTAAAAGGCTGTAACGGTACTAAAAGCTACACCTCAAAGTACGAATACTTTTTAAAGTTGTGATTTAAAAAGTTGTAACCTTATTAAAAGCTAAACTTAAAGATACAAATACGTTTTAAATTTTAGATTTAAGAAGTTGTAACGGTATTAAAAGCTAAACTTAAAAATACTCATATATTTATCGTTGTGATTTAAAAGGTTGTAACGTTTCTAAAAGCTAAACTTCAAGGTACGAATACTTTTTAAAGTTGTGATTTAAAAAACATGTAACGTTATTAAAAGCTAAACTTACAGATACAAATACTTTCAATAACTACCGAAATCTAAAACTGGCGGCTCTTCAAAAGATCTTCAATACTGCTTTGGTTCATATCGAAGGTATGCCTTATAAGATTAATGACAAAACATTGACAAATTCGGTATTGCCTTACCTGATGGATCTAATTCACATACGGTCATTACAGCGTGGACGCATACATATAGTATCAAACTACTAAATAAAGTATTTGAGTTCTGTCGCTTCCATTGCACTGTTTAGTCTATGGATTCTGGCAACTTCAAGATGACCCCTACTGTGCGTATTCTATTCTATTCTATTAGAGACATCAATGATAACGGAAAATGCTGCCCCAAAACTTGTAACAGACTTATCACAAACCAATTTACCTCATTTCTAAAAATGAGGTGTAATTGAACAGATAATATATTTTATATGCACCATGAACTTGCTTACTTTTGACGTCTATTTACGGTTCTGATATTTTAGTAAAGATCAAAAGGATTTATATCAATGATATTTATTTTTTTACTGAAAAGAATGGATAGCGATGTATTGTTTTTGTAACGAATAAATCTGGACTTGACTTAAAATGAAAAAAAACAATAGCAAAGTAGAAAATCATTAGAAATAATTACATGTAACTTTGTAAATACCGGGTTTTGTTTATTTCTGAATAAAAATTAGAACACATTAGGTTTAGTGATAGTGGAAAGTTGCTTAAAAAATATAAGAGAGTTTTATAAACTGCAGGCATAAAAACATAAGTACGCTATACAATATCTAAAATAGATTACTATGCAAATATCCTTATTTTATGACTGAATTATATTCATATGTAACATAAACTATATATATATATATATATATATATATATATATATATATATATGATAATTTTATTTACACAGACATGTACAAAATCTGCGACACTGGCATGTCGATGTTATCGATCAACAGTTACTATAAACCGAGATCTCATCAGGCTGAGTTAGAATCCGATCTTAACCTCAGATCATATTTGGAGAGAAAGGTTCTCTCCAAATATGATCTGAGGTTAAGATCGGATTCTAACTCAGCCTGATGAGATCTCGGTTTATAGTAACTGTTGATCGATAACATCGACATGCCAGTGTCGCAGATTTTGTACATGTCTGTGTAAATAAAATTATCATATATAAAGCTCTATTTTGATATTGAGCACTTTTTATAAACCCGATTAAAATTCTCTGGATTACCACCCTGTGGATATTTTTCACCTGGATTATTACCATTATATATATATATATATATATATATATATATATATATATATATATATATATATATATATATATATGAATGTCTGGAAGTGTGTAGGTCCACTAGTTTTTATTGTGAGAAGGGGTGAACTTGGTTCGCATTCGGTGCAGGTCGCAGGGACATCCATTTTGGACAGATAGATTTGTAATCAGAGTGGGTAATCCCGAGAAGTGATAGCAACTGGTGAGACTTGGCCAACTTCAAAGGTGAAGTTCAATAAAGGTCAAGCCAGTTCTGGTGATGATCTGTATGACAGGACAAAGGACTATGACGTCACTCCTTCTTTTCGTGAGAAATCTATGTTTGAAAATCAGTTACTGGTTTGGCAGCGAGCTGCACGGTGGACCTTCTCTGAGGGTCCTGAATTGGGTTAGAAGCGGCCCGGACAATCGAGAATGTAATCGCTTGTGATATGGGCTGGATCCCTTTGAGATCCAGCAGTGGTTTCCCGTGCATCGTCGCATATCCCCCAGCGAAAAGAATGAATGGGTGAATCGAGGAACGATTGAACGAAAACCCCCACAACGAATAAAAGATTGAATCTCTCTGAGGAAAATCGTCTGCGCGTTTCTCTTCTGCCTGTCGATAAAAAGTATCCACTAATCGAATATCATCAACATCGATCACAGCTAAAGAGTCACACGAAACCGACGGTATCAACGGCGATCACGACCAAGCGACGAAAGAAAATGTCAGGTAACGTTTTTGTGCATAACATTATCTGTAAAACGAAAAGAACTAAAAATCGAAAGATATGCCTTACGAACTATGTTGAATGGACTATGTTTAAAAATCCGTAATTTGAAATGTTTAAAGAACAGTTGTTTTAACAGAACTAAAAATCGAATAATATTCCTAACGAACTACGTTGAAGTTGTTTTAACGAGAATTTATGTGTAATAGGTTGACAGTTTAAAGGCTTAAAATCGCCCTAAGAAGATATCGCGTGAAAGTGCCTTACGAAAATATTTTTAAAAAAGATTGAAACCGCTTAATAATCTTCTCATAGACTTTTCGTATTGTTTTCGATTACAAGAAGATTAATTCACAAGCGTTATGTAACAAATGCCTTTTTGGAACCGTAACCATTTGTTTAAGTTGTTTAAGAGAACTGCCGCGGTCCAGGCAGGAGTAGTGACTATGTAACAAATTCCCCTTTGGTGCCACACCATTTTGAAGGGCTAGGCAACATGAACACTACACTGCTGTTCCGTGGATCCTGCTTGTAAGTTTTTTTTATCAAGATATTTATTTTCCTTAGTGTACTGTACATTTAAAACATGAGACGACGTTGTTTGATAATATAACTATATATATATATATATACATATGTATATATATATATATATATATATATATATATATATATATATATATATGTATACATATTTATATATATATATATATATATATAGAGAGAGAGAGAGAGAGTGAGAGAGAAAGAGAGAAATACATTTCGCCTATCCTAACACTTGACTGTAGTTTAATTGTTTATATTCGAGAGAGTATTAATGTATTTCTAAAATTGTGTTGACCAAGTTAATTAACGCCTGCGCATCTTAAGATATACACCACCGAACATAACGACACTGATTTTTTTAATTGTTTTTAAATTGTCCATGCACATGATGTGAGTGCGTATATATATATATATATATATATATATATATATATATATATATATATAGGATCAAATATAAACCAAAAGTAAAACTTTTAGTAGATGGAACCTATAGTG
>OY744528.1:86520909-86548409 GCA_963556195.1 Sepiola atlantica
CTTGGTGCAATCGGAAGAAACCAAAACAATCAAGATAATCGTAATGAAATAAGTAAGAACGAAATAGAAAAAAGTAAAAGAGAGCGGACGTGAGCTGCAACAGTTTTTCTTTACTTATTTGGGGTTTTTTGTGTATTCTCTTGTTGCGAAAACTAATGAAGACGGATAGGAAGATCATAGGCCTTATGAAAAAAGGTAACATTGTGTTAGGTTTTCTACGTCAAGTTACAGATTTTTTCGAATGTCTCTTGGAATTCTGTGAACTGTTTTTCTGTGATTTGCTGATAAAAATGCAATTTCAATTTTTCCATTGTTTTTTTTGTTTGAAAACAAAACAAAAAGTAAAATCAAATAAGATGGCATATTTTAGGTTGGCGGTTTTGTATTTTATTTGTTAGAGATAACATTCACAAAGGAAGCTTTTGAAAACCTATCTGGAGTTTATCAATCATCAAAATAAAATTGTGTTTTTGAATTGACGAAAAGTGTTTTTTTTTCTGTAAGTAACTACATAACGTTATTACGTTATTATATATAAAGAGCCCGAGTAATATAATCACTATGGAGATCTCAACCCATTTTTGTATGAACTTGAAGGAATTTAAATTATATATATATATATAAATATATATATATATATATATATATATTATAAAAATATTTTAGTGCCATTTAAGTTACACAGAAACGTTTGTGTTTTATTTCCGAAGTAAATCAGCCGCCTAATTACATGGGCTTCCATGTTTGCATTGTTTCTATGACAATCCAAGTCCTAGCTTTAGTTTGAAATGGAATTCTCTGTAATTTGTCTGATAATTTCCCTCGAAGAAGGAAGGGACATATGATCCTATGTTGCTTACTTATCATAAGTATACTTGTTGAACGCAATTGTTTTGTAGACCATCTTAACACTATTAATATACGTTAAGGGTGCATCACATGTTTATTTTGTTTGGGATTCATGCATTTTGTTATGTATCGATCTTAATTCCATTTCGTTTATACAATTCTTTCGAAGCTTTTTTTTCAAAGGTTTCGATTCCTGATGAATTATAAAATCAAACTTTGTTTACTATATGGAGTATATGATTTATAATTGATTTCATATTTTTGAAAACAAAAGCTTGAATATTAAATATTATTTAATTACATATTTTATATCGTTTGCGCAAAAATTAAGTGCTATCTCAAGAAATATTTTTTTAGTATCATGTCGTAAACGATTTTAATTATTCCTTTTACTTTTTGGTTGTTTATTAACATCGTATTATTGTCCATGTATTGTCTGACATCATTACGTACACGCTGTTACTATTCCTTAAGGTTAAGACGTTTACGCGCCGTCATAATATCCGATAGAAACGTCAAAATTGCTATTTGTTAATGCTGAAAATCCTCCTCATTCACATTTATGTGTATCTTGGTGAATAAGGTGGCTTCTGTGTTTTTGGTTGATGTTTACACTGACATCTCCAATCTTGTACTAGATCTATTTGTAGCTATTTATGTTTTTAATCTTCAAAACATATTTTATTCAACCAGTTGCACTAAACCATTGATCTGCATGTTGCTTGTTCTTTATTTATTTCATTATTTTTGCTAGATTGTGTATTTATCTCTTAGTCAGATTAATTAGCTTACAAATCAGTTCTGTTGTAGAGGACACATGTTCAATATAATAATACGGAACGAGCAGTAACAATGATACATACTATAATCTCTCAATGTCGTATCAACGTTTTTTTTTCACGCACTTATTTACGTACTGCATTTCAACTTTTTCATTATTCAGCAAGTTTTTGTCTTAGTACAATGTGTTTTTAGACAATGTGTCTTTTTTATTACCCAAATTGCATACGTAAATCTTTTGATCTTATTTCCAACTTAGGCGTGGCTTTTCAAAAAAAAAATCATAAGTGAGTACAAGTGTTCATAGATTACGATAAATTGCGGGCTTTCAATGATGAGGAATAAAGGCAACGATTTTGATACACAACAAATAAAACGATAAGTTAAAGAAAAAGGGTAGAAAATAGAAGTTTCTTACATTCAAATCACGATAAAACCATAAGAATGATTGAGGGGATTTGCTTTGATTGTGTGATTTCAGATTGTGCATTTCTTGTTTTTCTTCTTTTAATTCATTCTTAGCTTCTCGGATTTAAGTTTATCTTGTGCAAATTCGTTCTATACTTGTGTTGAGAAATTGTGAACCTGGAATTGTCAGTTGAGATTGTAATTCGCACAAGTTCGTCATTCCTCAGTGAATTCACGACGACCGATTTGTGGATGAGAATTTCATTTCTCCCGCCTTTATTTTCACGTGACTGTTTTGATTTCAGAATTTCGTTTTTTACACTTTCTTTACGGAATCAATAGCATATTTTATCATATCTGAAGTTTTCCTTTTGAATATTTATTATTTAGCACCTTACCTGAATTACAAGTTACGTTTCTTTTTTCTTATAGCATGCCTCTTTTCATCTATCTATCTATCTATCTATCTATCTATCTATCTATCTATCTATCTATCTATCCATTTCTCATGATCTGTCTCTCTTATATATATATATATATATATATATATATATATATATATATATAAATATATATATATGAGACTAAAAGTATACTTTTAGAGAATTGAACCTATAGTAAAATGATTTAGGCTCAATATACGAGACAGAGCTATTATAAAGATGAATGAAGGAAGACAAATCTATTTCATCTTCGATTGTTCAATGCAAGGTGTACTCGATAAAAACATGCTTATTTTTCCACGGTTGAACCAAACATCATTCTATTGGATTAACTACATTTTGCACATTTCTCACGCGGTCTACACGAAATCTCTTTTTCCATGTTTAAATCCTTCGTAACCGGACACTTTGTCAACGGACATTCACCAACTGGACAGACATTATATTCTGATAACCTTTTTATGCACACAATCTTACTTTCCATAACTTCATATTGTTTCTTAATTTTTTCAAATGTTTAATTTTAGCTATTCCCCTTCCATATTATCCATCTATGTAATTTCTCTGATGATAAGATCTTAATTTTTTAAAAGCCTGGATTAAAGATAGAAAAAGTAAACCTGGTTCATCGTGTACACCGTGCATTGAACAATCGAATATGAAATAGATTTGTCATCCTCACATCTTTATCCCTTTTCCTTCATTTATATATATATATATATATATATATATATATATATATATATATATATATATATATATATATATATATATATATATATATCTATGTCTATGAAAAAGGAAAAACCAAGAGATATTTTTCATTTGGATGGCTGTGAGTGAAAAAGGGGAGGGGTAGGAGTGTTAGTGAATTTTGTCACTCACAGCCAACTAATTTCATTTCACTCTCTGCCACTGCCGTATCTCGGCCCGGACCTTGGTCCTGCGCTCTCAGTAACAACGGCTACTAATTTTCCTAATCAACCCATAATGTCAACCCAATATTTCGATGTACTTATCATCCTGATGAAGTCTTACAGATAAAGACGAAACATTGATGAATATATAGAGGAAAAACAAAATATATCTTGTTTTTTTCTTTTTCATTTCCCATTACGTCGGATTACTCTCATCCTTCTTTTCTCATATATATATATATATATATATATATATATATATATATATATATATATATATATATATATATATATATATATATGACTTGATGTTCTAATTCTTGGAACAGTTGTAATGTTATAATTCATTGAATCCTTTTATATATATATATATATATATAAATCAGTTCTTAATTACAATTGTTTCTTTTAAATTTTTCTATTTTTTATGTTTCAGCGAATGCTTATATTTTTTCCATTCGGTCATACGCGCGTTTTACAACCCATGAAGAAAAAATATAGTTTTCAGATTAACAGGCTGCTCTTCGGAGACCTCTTTATTTAATAATAAAAAAAAACAAGCACACTATTTAAAAACAGAATGAATAAACAATGTATATGTTATTTTTTATTCGCTGGCTTTGCAGTATATTTTCTATGTATCAATAGATAAAATATTTTATTTATATGAAATGTATGAGAAAACATATAAAAATGACGCCCAGAAGAAAAACAAAGACTAGAAATTTTAACAAATAATTTTAACTCTAAAAAGCTCAAGTGTAAAACCTCTGTGCACAGTATGAATACTCTGACTTTAAATGAAATTCTTTTTTCTCTGGAGAGTTCCAATAATTGGGGAAAAAGGGTTTGTCTTTGATGTAAAAACGACAGAAAAACACGCTATTATGCGAAAACAATTTTGTGTATCTTTCCCGGTGTGTAGATGCCTCAATGAGAGGTTCCATTCGTCAGTAGGTCTGATTGAATACTCACATTTCATTTTAGATGTTCACAATTCTGTCATGTGTTAAGTTCCTGCTGCATTCGTCGACTACTAGCACTCGGAGCCATACAACGCAGCAGTAAAATTTGAATACTCGATATTTTCCATAATTGACATTTTTTGTTTTTCAGATATAAATATATCTATTATATATCATTATTAAACTATGACACCAGCCAAAGCCGAATGGAAATCGCAGAGTTTGAGAAGAGCTATATTATATAGTAATATGAATGTGGACATAATATGCGTGAACTCCCCTTGAACGTCAGGATTTCACTTTTCACTGTTAGCTAATTGATTGTCAAATACATCAACCAGGAGAAAAGGTAATATTATTTTGCCTACATTTAACAGGTTCTACTGATAAGAGTCTTAATTATTAAGTATGTTTAGGATATCTATTAATTTATTTCATTTTCGTGTGTGTAAGAGTCGCTTTTTCTGTCTTAAATTTGAAATATTATATTTGTCGGTCTCTCACTTTTAAGTTTGAAACAACGTTTTATTGGCTAAACGCGCAGCTTGAAGGGACGCTTCTAATGCTCCATACATCTTAGCATATCTTTTTTGTAACCCACTTCAAAGTAGCCTGAATAGTAGTCGCTTGGGAGAATGTAAGTAAGAATAAGGCAATGACGCAGGTGTTCCGTTGTGTACCAGCTTGTGATTATGCCTGCACATTGTAAGGTAAATAGCAAACAAGACAATAAGATAGTTCGTGGTGTTTCGTGTTATTGTTGTGCAAAGGAGAAGGTAAAAAAACAATAACATCAATGTTTGGTTTGGTTTGGTTTGGTTTACGGCATAAAAACACATCTGTGTGCATTTACTGCCGAATCAAGTTGTCGAATAGAATTCTCAAGTAGGTTAATTATTTTATATTGTTTTGAAAATAAAATAAAAATTAAAAATATAATTAAAAATTGAGAAACAATTTTTTTTGCACAGTCCAATTTTGGTCAGATTTCGTAGGTAGGCAAGTAAATAACACATGTAGGCACATAACATCCTGGCTCATATATTGGGCTAGTTTTAAATGAACCACCCTATATATATTTAATTGAAACGGTTATGTTTGGAATATCTATATCACGAGTTCATTTTCAATAGCATTTTCGTCGATAAGCACACATAATTAATGCACACATCTTAATGATTTCTAGTCATTTTTTTTTCTCAGCGAAGAAATGGTTGCTTAGTTACCAAGTTGTAAATAACACCTTCTTATATATAAACTACGATAATAAAAGAACAAGGATTAGATGTGTCAACGTCATCGTCATCATTATCATCATTTGTTTAACGTCCGCTTTTAATGTTAGCATGCGTTTGGACGACTTTAAGAAATTGACTTCCAAAGTTACCTATCTCTGTCAGGTCTTTATTCACCCCTCGTGACAATTATTATCACTTCCTCTCATATATTTCATGGCCTTCAACTCTGAACTGAACCTGCTATGTAAACTGTTCTACATCTACTACCCAATAGCCACCATCTATTCTTTTAGTGTGTCGATTTATTCTCCATCTGATTCGACCAATACAAAATGACATGACCGAAAAGGAAGCAGGACATATATACGCAACGGGGAAAGGGCGGTCCTCATATGTTAGAGGAAACGAAAACATCATTATTGTAAATATTCCTTTTTAAAAGTAGACAAGTGATTAGATGGACATACAGACAATGATATATTATTTTATATAGATGTTTATAGATTAGTGCGTAAATTACCATACATATAGCAATACGTAAATACACAGATATACAATTGCAGTATAAGTCACGGGGGATCACCTCCGGAACTTAATGAATAAGGAGACATATTACTATCACAGCTGACGAAAAGTTTAAAGAATCAGAGAAGTAAGATGAATTTCCCATTGCTCTAGTATTCGTTGCAATTTAAGAAAGAGATATATCAGTGTGTAGAGGCGATTCGTTTAAACAAAACGACGTGATATATATGCCCCTTTCTCTTTTCATCTCTCACTTCCTCTGTTTCTTTCTCTCCATCTGGTGTGATAGATAACATCATCCTTTTGCGCTGCCAATCCGCTGTGAATGGTTATCCTCGGTCGCTTTGTTTTAATAGGCGACGCCGCCTTCTGATTTAATGAATAATTTTAGATGCAGGAACGTCATCAAATGTGCACGAAGACAAGCAAACAAGCAAAGGCCACGGAGATTTAATAATATACAGATGGATATATATATATATATATATATATATATATATATATATATGTGATTTTATGAAGGCTTACCAAAGCATTCCTTTCAATACACCAATGATCACCATTAAAGATATTTTTTCTTACAAATACTATTTATTCAAATTAAATGTTTTTTCCTACACGTGTTTCACTACCAAGCAGTTACTTGCTTGGCAGATCATCAGGGAAATTAAATGTCTGGAATACTGGTTTCAACTGCCGACAAAACACAATGTGGCGTTGTAATAGTTGAGGTCACTTAAGAAGAGAAGAGGAACAAATAAAATAAAAATAAAAATAAAAGTCAAACTTAAAAAGCAAGGAAGAACAACGATAAGAAAAGAAAGTCCTAGAAAAGTCTTAGAAAAGTAGCTTGTGCATTATTTCTTCCACCAAGCCAACAAGCAAGTAATCGGTCCCAAATACATTCAATAAAACCACAAAACCGGAACAATGTGCGATAATACACTTTCACGTTAGCCGGTACAATGATGAATAAATCCCCCCCCCACAATAAAACAAAAGAACTAACACTAGATGATTAATTTCTATAAGGAATAGGTTTAATAATAAATATTTTTAGAAACAGTATTTTGAATAAATAGTTTCTATATTAAGATTTTTTCTTGATGGAAGGGAGTTTTCTGCGGGATTGACATTCAACTCGTCGTGTGTTTATTTCGAAGGGTAATAAATCAACAATTGAAATAAGACTCTTTGAACTCGGACGAACATTTGTGTTGACTTTTCTTTGTGAGAAGTTGGATTTAGAATTCCCATACTATCATTGGATTGGAATGGTAACTTGTGAGCGGTATCTTGAATGATTTAGTTCTTTTGTTTTATTGTGGGGGGGGGGGATTTATTCATCATTGTACCGGCTAACGTGAAAGTGTATTATCGCACATTGTTCCGGTTTTGTGGTTTTATTGAATGTATTTGGGACCGATTACTTGCTTGTTGGCTTGGTGGAAGAAATAATGCACAAGCTACTTTTCTAAGACTTTTCTAGGACTTTCTTTTCTTATCGTTGTTCTTCCTTGCTTTTTAAGTTTGACTTTTATTTTTATTTTTATTTTATTTGTTCCTCTTCTCTTCTTAAGTGACCTCAACTATTACAACGCCACATTGTGTTTTGTCGGCAGTTGAAACCAGTATTCCAGACATTTAATTTCCCTGATGATCTGCCAAGCAAGTAACTGCTTGGTAGTGAAACACGTGTAGGAAAAAACATTTAATTTGAATAAATAGTATTTGTAAGAAAAAATATCTTTAATGGTGATCATTGGTGTATTGAAAGGAATGCTTTGGTAAGCCTTCATAAAATCACATATAAATGCTCTGTACTCTGTAATCGAGTATCATCGAGCTTGTTTTTTATTGGAACAACCCCGGTCTTCACTGAATGATCTATTTTATAAGTGAAAAATCTGAATCTATATATATATATATATATATATATATATATATATATATATATATATAATCAAATATGAAACTAAAAGTAAACTTTTAGTAGATAGAACCTATAGTGAAATGGTTTAAGCTCAATATACGAGATAGAGCAATTATGAAGATAGAGGAAAGAAGAGTGCGATCTTTCAAAAGCCTTGGCTTAAGGAAAAAATAATAAACATAATCTTATTACAGAATATACCTAGCATTAAACAATTGAAGTTTGAAATAAATCTTGACATTCGTACATGTTTATCACTCTTTTTTCATCTAATATATATATATATATATATATATATATATATAGAGAGAGAGATAGAGATAGATAGATAGATAGATAGATAGATAGATAGATAGATAGATAGATAGATAGATAGACATATTCTAAAATACCTATGTCTCTGCGTAAATTATCTGTTGTTTTTCTCTCTCTCCCTTTTCTTCTGCCCCTCATTTAATATTTCCTGTTTAGGCGTTTTTCTACACTTTTGTAAAATACATCCCTTCAGTTATTTATGAGGAAGTCTTTAGCCATATAATACGAACTATAAATATATGGAATAAGAAAATATACATTTAAATAAGAGCTCTGAAGACAGTCGTCTCTAAATTCGATTCTTAGAAAGAAAATGAGAATAAAATACAGTTCTGTCGAGAATAGACCAACGGCAGAATAATGCACGACGGAGTGAATCAGTTGGAAAAGGAACACGCGTAGACAACTCGGGTATAATTTTTATGTATATTTTTACTACTGATTTCGTACTATTAGACTGGGCTGTAATTCACTAGTTATGTAAGCACGCCGTCACAATTCTGCACATATGCGGAAGTCTAAACTTTAGCTCAACAACGACTTCACGGACAAAGAAGGGGTAACAATGAAGAAAGGTAGGTAAAACAGAACTAATCCGTTAATATTAAACGAATCATCATCACCATAATAATAATCATGTGTGTATAGATGCATGTATGTATATCAAAATCAGGGGCGGGCAACCTTTTCAGAGTGAGGGCCAGATGAGACCTTTGGAAGGAGATCGGGGGCCGGAGTGAAAAACGAAATCTCAGAATTACTATATTTTGTTTACATAAATAAATTGTACAAGAATTGCATTGAACACTCTACAAATCTGATATTTTTTCTCAAGAGACATCTGTATGTGATGTTATAAAGGGCGCCGACGAAAAGCCATTTTGGAATCATAAAAATAATGACAGGGAAGTAGCAAGTTGATCCAGCATTCGGTTTTACATACCTCACATAAGTTCTCGGTGTCATGTCCTTTCCTCGTCTCACGTTTCCTCTTTGCCTTTCTCTTTCTCTTTTTCTATTTTTATCTCTTAATAGTTAAAGAAAAAGGGAAATATACGTGCATCATCGCTCGCTGATATTTATACATTTTTATCCCACTGTAAATCTTAATTGAAACTTACTTTTACGTCTATGTCACAAAATGATATGAGTTTTACTGGAAGGTCCGAAGGCCGGATTGCAATAATAAAGCATAGCAGGGTGGCGGGCCGGATGTTGCCCGCGGGCTGGAGGTTGCCCACCCATGATTTAAATGAATAAATGCGAAAATGTGGATCATTTCTCGCACTAACGATCAAGTCAAACCGCCCTATTTCAAGTTAATTCAACTTTACACAGTAGACGTACCATCTTTTTTGTATACTGTTTCAGCCACTGAATTATCTTATTTGCATGATGGTTTTGAAAAAGGGCATTTCATTAATTAAATATGATTTGTCATTTTTGTTTAATTCAATGCGTGTTTTGATTTCGATATATCAACATGCTCTGTTTTGTAATATTGTTTTATTTCCTGGACACTTATTTAACAATTGTGTTCAAATGTTTATTTTCGTTAGAAGAATTTACTTGATTTTCAAGAAGTACTATCTACTTCTAAATTGAAAATTAAAAAAACACATTGATTTCTTGTTTTATTCGATATCTTTAAGGTCACATTTAAATGATATACAAATGTATTTTGAAATTAGAAAAATGCAAAGTTTATCTATCTATATACAAAAGTGCGAAAGATTTTGAGAGTTATGAATACCATGCTTATTATTTTAAATAAATGTTCTAAGTATTTCAAGCAGCAAAGGTATCGAAGCGATCGCAGGCAAATGAAGCCAACTAGAATATATATATAGTTTTTTTTTCTCTTTACTTCAGTGTAAAGTCTTTGAAATCAAGGGGCTCCTTCCTGAGGCTAACACTTGATCTTTACGAGATGCATGGATATCCGAGTCTTCCACTTAAGTTAGTCTTTACATCTCAAACGTTGAGTTAGTAAAGAAGTTAAACACAAATATGATGTCTACCTAATTGACCAGTTTACTATTTTATAGTATATCTTTCTTGTGCTCTATTAGTCTTATCGGCTCCCAGGACACAAATTCATTTGGTCTGGTTGAGTATCCAGCTTAGTGATATTACTAGAAGCAACAGTATTTGGAGAAGGTGCACCATTCCTGGTAGAAGCCAGTGTATAGCCTAATCTAGGGGATTATATTTAGGCTTCGTATACTACGTTATTTTGAATATTTGGTCAGAGTTTACGTGTAGGGGGAAGTATCCTCATGCCACGTTGTTCTGACAAACCCCTGTACAGAGCGACATTAGACACTCGAGGACAGTACCTTGTAGACAGTTAAATTATCCTCTGTAAATATTCTATTATCTACTCTAGGCATTCAAATTTTCAGCATATAAGCTTTCGAATCCTCTCAATGTGTGTGTGTCTGTGTGTGTATGTGTGTGTGTGTGTCTGTGTGTATGTGTGTGCGTCTCTAAAGTGTGCGCCTGAGAGTTTCTGGGAGAATAGATATATGCATAATGTTTCTATCATTTATATGCATGCACAGCCATATTTAATTCATAGAAATATCCAAAAAATAGAATTACTCACAAACTTCGTTTTACTTTCGTAATTTGATAAAATTTCCTGATGTTCTGAGTATGGGCTTTTATGAATTTGTTTGTTCGAACAAGATTTTCATGAAGTTTTAAATTTAAATTATTTTTTTCCAAATTTTCTCATAAACTTGCCTCCCCACGAGGAAAAAGCTAGACGCAATGTCGGTTTTTAATATGCAAACAATCCAGATTTCAAAAAGAGACACATTAAAATTGCCTCAGTCTAGAAGGATTTCTCTACTGACAAATAACAGAATAAACTAACTAATGTATGCTTCATGTATTCATTAGTTAGATTATAGTCCCCGGTTATATGCCATTAAAATGTTCCCTAGTTAACATAAACCTCTGATTTTATAGATGAATACGTACGTTGTTTTTTTTGAGCTAATACATAATTATAACTTTATCTATAAATATAACCTTTTCTACAACGTGACATGATATGTTGTTGCCTTGTAAAATCACTCTTTTGGAAACAGATGTTTTTCAAATTAGATTTTTTTCCTTTTAAAATTAAAATTTTATAGTTCGTATTTCGCTTCTTATGAATCAAAGTGTTGACTAAGCGAACTTTGTTTCATGAAAACCCGCTCAGTTTGCGATATGCAACAACTGATTATTTGATGACGGGCATTGAATAGTGGACTTTCTATGTCGTATGAAAGAAAAGTGTGTTTGCATAGTTCGTTCAACGAAAAGATAGACGTTTTAATTATTCATTGCATCGTTTTTTTTAAGTAAATTGAATGACGCAAGTGAACGCTGAGAAGGGAGATAAGTGTGCACATTTTGAAACAACCCACATCTGGCAAGCTTACAAATAATTAGAGAGATAGGAAAGTAAAGCAAAGTTTTTGAGTAATTATATTTTATTGACATTTGCATGAAGTAAATAAGCTTCCCCGTACATATGACTTATAGAAACATTGTGTGCATATGTATTCTCCAGGAAAATACCCGGCACACTCTTTATATACGCACAAACATAAGTAATGTCTAATATACACTGCCATCGAGTGTCTAAGATCTCTATTTACAGGGGGTTGTCAGGGCAAACTAGCATGAAGATAACTCTTCCTACAAGTAAACCCTGACTAAATATTCAAAATAACATAGTATTCAAAGCCCAAATAAGATCCCCTCGACCCAGCTATACTGGTGCACATTCTTCTAATGGTGTTACCTTTAATAACGGCACTTAGATGATACTCCACCAGACTAGATAGATTCTGGAATACGGTAAGACCAAGAGACTGCAAAAAAACACACTAACACTTAACTGGTCAATTGGAGAGAAAAAATTAATGTTTTCCACTTCTTTACTATCTGAACGTTTAAGAGGTAGCTATGTATCATATACAGAGATCAAATGCTAGCTCCATAGAAGGGGCTGCTCGATTTCTGAGAATTTACATTGAAGCAAAATATTAAAGAAAACAATTTAGAAAAAGATAAAATTATGATTTTTCAAATATTCGAGATCAATAAAGTTTATAGTTTACATATGTTTCTGAAGCACATTCATTTATTAAGTCACTTCAGGAGCACATACGAAAAGTAGAATACTCCACTTTTCGCTATTTATCTAGTTATATATATATATATATATATATATATATATATATATATATATATACATACACAGAGAGAGAGAGAGAGAGAGAGAGTACCAGAAAGAATATGTTTAAGTGGTAATAGATTTATAAAATTATTTATTTCGGTTTCAAGAATTCAAGATCAATAATGACTAGGCGTGCGCTCGTTTCTAAGACGATTACGAATTTGTTTCTTTACTTTTTAATATATATAATGGTGAATTTCTGTCTGCAGTACTATTTTTCAGCTGGCACTACAAACAATGATGAAACATATTATGTTAGTAATTTTTAATATTTTTAAAAACTATTTTAATGCATTTATGGTAATATTAGAGATTGTATTGTCTATCTCGACTATTAGCGACATGTGAAAGATTCTCTTCCTTAAATGTGCTGATAAAGACTATTAATAAACAAGTGTGTTTCAGAAACATATGTCTACTATAAACTGTGTGTATGTCGAACCTTTGGAACATATATACTGAATAATAAAAACATGCGCTGTCCAGGTTTTCTAAATATTTTTTCAAAATATTATCATTCTTATTGCCATTTCATCAACGCTTCCAAGTGTGAATTTTCATTCTACCTTATTCACGTAACCGCGTGCTGCACACAGCGACATATCAACATTAATTGTCGATAACATCAAGACGAATTTCAACTTGGCTGCGATAAATATGTGTAAATCAAGAAGCATTAAACGAAAACAGAATAGGTTTAAAATGTTATACATTTTACAAGGGTGTATATCACCGAAAATACTCACATTTTTAAAGTAAATAAATAATTTATTTAAAAAAAAACATAAATAAATGCGTTGTCCAGGTTTAAAAAATATTTTTTCAAAATATTCTCCTTATTATTGCCATTTCATCAACGCTTCTAAGTGTGCCTCTTCATTATATATATATGCAAATTATTTATTTAAAAACTATATGTTTCATATTTCAAACACGTTTTGATGTTTTATTGATATGGATTGACCTTTTGGTGTTTAGTAAAAGCCTTAACAACCCATCCAAATCATAAGCGACTCGTAAAACTCTAAACAAATCGAAAACTAAAGTTCAACGATCATCGGTAATATCTTCCAATGCAATATATATATATATATATATATATATATATATATATATATATATATATATATATCGCAGAATGGTTATTGGGTGTAGTGTTTGGATAGTATTATTATTATTATTATTATTATTATTATTATTATTATTATTATTATTATTATTGTTATAATTAATGTTATTCGATATACAAATTACCATATCACACGGTAGTCTTAAAGGTAATATATTATTATTATTGTGTTTTAATTGTTTTTCATGTATATACTAGTGACATTTAAGCTGAATTATTTCTACACTTGATTATTGGGGATATGGTAGTTTGATCAGTACCATTGGAGAGCCATGAATATTATCACAGTCCTGTTTTTAAATCTCCGAAACAGTTACATGGTAAACAGCTGATGATCCCCGTTTTAATATTTCATGCTTAAGTTAAGATCCCATGTTTTTGTTTCATTGTGATATACTTGAATCCCCTTTTTTATTTTTTATTCATGAACTTTCCAACGGATATTTAATCTGCAGTATCTTGGATTGGTTAGTTTCTCTGGGAATTTAAACTGCATTTTCCTTTTTTTTCTTTTTTTTCTTTTGTTTAAAATGACTCAAAGCTTCTTCAGACCATGTTTTAATTTTATTTTTATTTTTATTTTTTAGCATTTCTAAAAAACATAACATTTCTGTGATATATTTTTATACGATCCGTTTCATTTGTCTTGTGCGAAACAACTTTTTATGTTAATATCGGCTCTGCAACATTAGAAACTCGTCAGAAAAATTCACAAAGAGTAAAAAGTTATTGGATTAAAGTGTCTTGAAAAATCATACACTATACAGTGGTTAATTTTTGGGTGAAACCAAACAAAATACAAAGAAAAGAGCAAACTCACACGTGGGGGAACCAATCAATACGTCATTTATTTTTACTTTCAACCTAGTACATCTTAAAAGTTGTGTGGACATTTATAAATTTGAATTCAGTAATAAGTAATATTTCTTAGAATAGTTAATAAGTTCTATAATTCTTCGATAAACATTCTAATTCATTTGAGGGTAATCTTTTTACTGTCTAAAGTTACATCAGCCTTCAGATGTCTATTTAAGTCATTTAGATACAAAGCTAACAACGGAGCTGGTCTCTTTTAAGATTACATTTTAAAGCCGGTTTCATAGACTCAGCCATCCATTCAATCAACTATTAAGATTGTTATACTTTGGTGTTTTGTGAAAGATGTTTAGTATTTATTTATAAATCCTTTAAATGAATACTTAGATAAGATTAATTACCCAGAATTCTTTACTTAAGTAGTAAGTTTCTATTGAATACGAAACTAATGGGGGGTTTGTGCCTTACAACAAAAATAGTTTATAGTTACCTAGACATGAATCAAAATACCGATAAAAGCTATTACATATTTATTTATCTATTTTATTTATTTATTTATTTTTTTTAAAATTTTTATTAAATGATGTTTAAATACATCATTATAAAGTATAACATATATATATATATATATGTATATATATGTATGTGTTTATATATATATATGTATATATATATGCATGTGTTTATATATATATATGTATGTGTTTATATATATATATGAATGACTTGTTCATATATATATTTATATATACATATATATATATGTATGTATATATATATAAATATATATATATATATATATATATATATATATATATACACCCACTTTGTTTCATATAGATACATGCTAAAAATGCGTCTTAAACAAAAACCACATCTGTACCAAAATCCAGGTAGCATTGTATGGTCTTGCTGTTTATTCGATAAGCACTTGCTCGAATCCACCTCTGCTACGAAAGTCTTGCAACTTGATTTTGAGCGTGGCATCGGTTGTTGAAGTCAGGCGAACTTCATGGCATACGTGCCGCATCTTAGCGTAAAGGGGGGGGGGGTAGAATCAGCAATTTTGACGAAGAGAGATGATAAAACGCCCGAGAGATTTTGGATAAAATTTGGTTCGCTGGTCGTACAGTGGGTGGATGGACTTAATGGGAGAATCTAGAGTTTGCAGACGGAAGATAAGCAGGCGACCCACCGGCGAATGCTGCAAATCTTAATTAACCTTGTTTGCCGGAAGTTTACGGATTAAAAATCACAGACTCCATGTCCGCAAACACATTTGCACCCACGTGAAAATAACAGTGAACAACACACGCATATGCAAGTAATGGCAAAATAGTATTTCGTTTCTCATGAAAGAAGGACGAATACTAATTTAATGCGGATGTGTTTGCAAAGCAATTAATTTAAAAAGTGACTGCATTTGGCATTCATATCTAATTTAGATGCAAATTACGTTACCAAGTCTGACTATCAAGTAGACAACTCAAGTTTTACATCTTATCCATTAATTATGTTAAAATAATCCTTTCCTAAGACTTTGCGCTGTTTTCCTAAGAAAAGCGTTGCATCCGAATCTTTCCACTTTCACTGAAATTACGACTGGTCTTATTTATATTTTCACGTGACGCATTCTTCAAATATCCCTGTCAATAGTTTTGTATTTAGTTATGTAAACAAAAGTTTATATGAAATTAGATTATTTTCTATCGGAACCTGCCAGATACACATACTTTTGTGTTCGACTAATATGCCACCCATGATGTTGCTTGAGTATTAATAAGGCCCCTTTTATATCCCTGCTCTTTGTATTGAGACCGATATTACCATTTACATACCTCAACTAATACATAAGATATACTAAAGTAAAACAGTGTAATAGAAACCTAAATATGACATTGTAAAATAAAATAATACAAAATAATACTACGTGAAAGCGTATATATTGGTTTTGTTTTCAATGACATATTATTATAAGTACTATTAATAGAGAGACGCAAATAATTAAATATCGCATCAGTATTGTTATATATTTCTTTATAGTAACTTCCTATAAGTTTCAGAATTACTTATGATGTTTATACTTGATGATAACAGGTCTCTCCAGATTCACAGTACTCTCCATTTCTTCAGGTCACTATTGATACTCACTTATGGTCCTTGTACCAACCATTTATCATTTAGTTCTTGCTGATAACGGCCAATAATCTTCTCTAATATTTCAATGGCACAAAGCTTTTACATATTTCCAGGACTTACCGTGCCCTATCAGTTTTAATTAGGCTTGTGTCATTCCTTTCTATTTTCCAATGCTCTCAGATCCTTTATACATTATTATGTACTCACTAGGAGTTCTCACACTGGTCATAGTCTGTGGTAGCTCACTCACAATAACCGGTGGTGTTTCCTAGAGTCTGAGTAACAATGCGTATTCCTAGACTTCCAGTGCGTTCCACCTCTTTCGATAACCATTGCAATTGAGTTTGCGTTATTGCAAATCGCTTACAATTGAATTCTCGCATGCAACGGCCATTAGTCTTCTCTAGCATTTGGATGCCAATAAGCCTCTCAAAGGTCCTAATACTCTCCAATATTCCATTAGACGAGTAATCAGTGCTCTCCATCCTCGATCTTTCCATCCTTTTTGACCCTTCAGGTCTACTTTGTGTGGTATCAGCCGAGCCTGTTGCTATCACCTCGTGTGTGTTTTAAAGAAGGCAGTTTAGGAAATGTTTTGCAGTTCCAGTGTTATGAGTTCATTTGGTGGTGTTATTTCTATTTTTTGTTTCATTTCTATTGCATGTGACAAGTTTGCGTTTGTAGTTTATGTGGGGCGCTTATCGTATACGAGGATTTCATCTTTTTTCATCATTGGCATCTGTTGCATAACTCACATATTTCCTTTTATTCAATGTCTCCTAGACTTTTAAAAAGTTTTTCAGGAGAGATTATAGTGTTCTTACGATTATTGGTATGATATAGACCTTTTTCATGTTCCATATCTTTTTCAATTATTATTATTATTATTATTATTATTGGTATTATTATTATTATTATTATTATTATTATTATTATTATTATTTAGCAATAACTATATGTTGATATAGAGTTCGAAATAGAAAAATATGCTCTACTGACCATGTGACGTTGATAGTGTGTAATATATTCGATGATATAACATCCTTATAATTAACCTTACACTGACCCAGATGCGATGGAATATAACTCAATTTATATGTTTGAGTTGAAGGCCATTCGAAACATTAGAATTAGAATTAAAACCAAAAACCTTAACTCATGCAAATGGAAGATTTAATCTTAAATCAAACCTAAATCTCAGTAACTTGTTCACTGACACGTAGAACTGGTTAGATACAGTGCAACCTTAATGGGATGGAATTTACAAGAATCAGGAGATTTTACAAATGCATGGGGTTTGCGTGTTGCTTTAAAGAAATTATATACACTTCGAAAAATGGGGAAGAGGGACTTTATTAATATATAATAATGTGTCGCAGTTTAACGCACGTCTGTATACGTGTATCTGGTAGGAATGTAATAAATAACTCTTCAGTAAATGACAGAGAAAACAACGTGACTAAGTAAAAGTGCGAGTAAAACAAAGAGGACTAGAACAGTTGTTTTTATATTAAACTATCAGGAGGATTCGACGTGTTTCTGTATTGAATGAGTATCAATACTATCTATATTTTACTATACGCAAAACACCATATTACATTCTTTGCTTTTTACTTCCCCCCTCCTCCTGTTTCGCGATCTAATATAGTCAGAAGAAGCTTAAATGTTAGTGCCTAATACATGTGGTTTACATTTCATTAACATTGAATATACGTATTCGAAGTTTTAAGCTGGTTCTGATCCAATTCATAATATAGAATGGATGCACGTTGACATTCGACACATAGAAGGTAACGAAGTGATTTCATCAAAATAAGATATATTTGAAGTTTTAAATGAAGTTCGGCCTCAATAGTGTTCATAGGTGAGAAAGGCACTTATAGAGCCAGTACCATTTCCATTGCCTTCCCCAGAAAATTTTACACATATGATTTAAATTTCATAAAATAAGATATAAGTTTTATGTGGGTCATGCCATCATAGACCCTTTAAAAATGCACTTAGGGATTCGAGAACACGTGCATAGTCTTTCCCGATAAATTTTACATGAGGTTACACTTTTAGATTTAATGTAGATTCTCTTACGTTACTTTCTATATGGAACATACAAAAATCACACAAGCACACACATAAACACAGACAATGAGTTCGATATATATTGATAATTTTTTGATAAAAAGCGATGTCATTGTATAGACATTTACTACGTGAAATACAGCGTTGAAAACATAGATGTTTGAACTGGTTGGTTGCAGGAAAATTGAACTCTGCATAAGGCATACCCATATTATTTACAAATATTTATTTAAAAACTAACAGGACCCGTCGTCCGAGAGAAATATAAAAGAATAGCGGATAGAACGCAAATAAGTTAACGACGAAAATATTTTTATGTTAAGAAAAATGTCGCTGTTGAGTGGTGGAACAGCTATGTACCATCGAAAATTATTACCCCAGAGTGGAACAATAATAGAAATCGCTACGGTGTAGAAAGATATCTCCTTCACTGACCGATTATGGAAAAGGGTACTTTCGTCGGGTCGGGATATTTGTTGTTTCTGCTATATATTATCTCCTCGGTCATTGAAGGCAAATCTTCTAGACTGCGGCAGTTTTTATTAATGTTTTCACTTTAAAAAATATAATAAACATTAGTGGATTTTAACCACATGACACGTTATACGTTGAAATTTCACAAAATATCAGAGGTATCTTAATGTTCATGAAGGTTTTCATCACCTCTTTGCCTCTTTTGCATAAAGGTATACTGAACAAAGTAAAGCTCACGTTTACCCCTTACGTCTTACAGTTGTGTTCAAACATTCATAATGATCGGTCAATTAATTTAAGAGTGAATTCTGTAGATAAAAATATAAAGACATGTACATATATCTAATTACGAAATATAATCATTACGGTGCGAGAGGTGTAGAAAGAGGGTAGTTTGTTGAAGCGTTCCGCTCCTACCTCAATTAAGGGTGCGACAGTGGGAGGCTTTTGGCTGGCTGCCGGCAAAATCTGAAAAGTTTATTTTTAGTTTGCTTTTAAGCGGATTTTTGTTACATGTATAAATGAGGTTTGAGAAAAATGTGTAAGTACTTACGGGTATTGTATATTTTAATAAATTAAGTCAAAGTTATGAAAATATTAAAACGTTCAGCGGTATTATGAATAGAGTTTAGTGATCGATGATTGGCTGGTTTGCGAATTCTGAAACCGGTGTTTACGTAATTTGTTCATTTATGAAATAATAGGTCGGCTATGCTCGGCGTGTTTTGAGTTTTGTGGGAGGACTTAATTCTTAGCGGTAATAGTTTTTACTACGCTCTCTTTTATGTTCTTAGTTAGGAGAGGCTTACATGGAAGACAAATAATGATGTTTTTCATTTAGTTTTTTAAAAAAGTTACTCTTTCTAGAAACACGGTCCAAGGTAGTAGTCGAATGAAATTATCTGTTTTGATGCGTTTAATGCAGTATTTTTGATTG
The DNA here is from genome assembly GCA_963556195.1 of Sepiola atlantica. NCBI lineage: Eukaryota > Metazoa > Mollusca > Cephalopoda > Sepiida > Sepiolidae > Sepiola > Sepiola atlantica. The sequence continues at coordinate 86,541,094 of OY744528.1, forward strand.
TGTACTATAACTGATTTTGGAAGGATAAGAACAACTCTATTATATATATATATATATATATATATATATATATATATATATATACAGATTAAGAGCCCCAATGTGTATCCCATGGAAAGAACTATATATACTTAAAGATACACTAATGGATCGTCACAATATCCAACAAAGCATCCTCCAATACCGCAATTTAAATAATTTTAATGACCTGTTAGAGAAGACTGACCCGATAAAAATATATTTTAAGTTATTCAAAAAATAGACTGTTTAAGAAAATTTCAATTAGAATTACTTCTCGACAATAAATGTATCAATAAAACAAACATAATAATATTTATCGCACCTATACGAATCTATTTTAAATCTTCAGTCGGCATGATAAGCCCCATTGAGGTTACCATCCCGTAACACAAAAACAAACAAACATAGAGACTGAAGCATTATATGTGGAAACACACGACCAAGCAGTAAACGTTAAGGCAATCCGATGAGGAACTTTGAAGCTTTCCTATTCCTTTTCCCATCTTGTTTAAGGAAATATTACTTAAGTTCGGAAACTTATGATCAATCATAGTATTTGGAGTGAGTACAGGAGAGATACTAAACTTTGATGTTAACCTGCCCACCAAGAAGTACGGATACTTTGATCATTTCAGAATTCTATTTTCGACACTAGATTTGACTTTGGAACAATTCATATAAAAATGAGTACGTTATAGTGTTTTTTTCACGCAGCGACACCAAATTATCATCGATTTTTTTTTCTATTTTATTTCTTTGTGATCGGACAATCTCAGATGTTTAATTCGTGTGGGAAATCTACAAGCATATTATTGAACAATGAATAAATAAATCATAATTATCATCTATATATGTTATATGACAATATGCTAAAATATTTCATGTTTGTACATACGAAATCTTTGACGCACATTAAATTAGCGATTAATATGTGGTCGCTAAAGTAAACAATTCAGATTCTACCCATTTTAGAATTAATTGTTGACAAAAAAATGTTGTTGCCTGTCGATTAAAACAGTACATTTTTAAATAACTCCATTAAAAAAGTGACATTCGCTGTTATTAATTTAAAGAATATTTAGCTGACACTTATTCTTTACGGAAAGAAAACAGGAAATATTTGTTGTTTTAAAAACAATAAAATTGCTACGATTTGAATTAAATAAACAATAGAGAGACATATACGTTTTCTTGATTAGAAAATATTTAACTTAGCATTACAATTATTTTTACAGTCGAGGAAAGGGGCATTTTTTAATAGTATTGAACCTGACAGACATTTACTATTTCAAAATGGAATAATATTATTAACATAACTAATACAGATTGATGTGGAAAGCACAACGGGATTTCAGTGTGCTCCCACTAGTTATAATTATACTAATAAGACTCCAGGAAAAACTACCGGTCTTTATCAGCGATAACTCACTGATAGTGGTTGATGGGAAAATACCAAGGTAGTTACAATAATAATAATAATAGAATAAAACAGATAGAACTTGTGTTCCGTAATGATTTTCCATTAGAATTACTTAGTTGCTTACTGTTGGAACTTACTTGTTTGAAATAAAATTAATCAATAAATAAGCACGAATATCGATGTATACCTTTTTACTGTGACGATTCTTCAATATACACACACACACACACACACACATATATATATATATATATATATATATATATATATATATATATATATAGATATATATGACTATATATATATGTATATATATATATGACTATATATATATATATGACTATATATATATATAATATATATATATATATATATATATATATATATATATATATATATATATATATATATATATATATATATAACAAGCGATACTAGTAGAGAGGGGGAGGTATATAATTACTGCCGACATTTGTATGGCCCCCGTACTTCTCCGTGGTTAATACTTGAAAAGATTACATTATGATGTTTCCCAGTTGTTGCTTTCGTTTATGCATCTGTCTGTGGTAAGATAATTCCCTTATATTCGAAACTGGAAATTACCTTTTATTATATAACTTGGCACAGAACTCAGCACATATCTCTAGACTTTGGTGACGATCATTTGCGATACTAGCCGTCTAGAGTTTTTGACCCAGTGGAGACTTGTCGCCATTTTTACTTCAGTAAAAGCCACCAGTTGCTATCAGCGAGTAATCACAGAAACGACTGGTGTGAAAACTCATAGTAAGAAATAAGAATAATTATTATTTATATTATAATTCGTTCCAATCTGTAGGACGCCATTCCTTATTGTTGTTATTCTTGTGGCTTTATGAAAATTACTAATGCTTAGCACGATGTCTATTATTATTTGTGATCTAGGTAACAATAACATTGTCGTAGAAGAGTGAAAAATGTTGCACTTACTTTGCACCGTTATAATTCTTAGCCTATATCATTATTGAGATGTTCACGTCGGCTTTGTGTCTCTTGTCTCTCTATTATTACTCAGCACTTTCATTCACGTCTCCTGCCAAACAGTCGAACGAAAAACCCGGCATAATCACCACATTTGTTCACCGCCGCCATTCCCAACAATTATCATGTGCACCGTGATTGGGCGACAGCAGATGGCGCTCTTACCCGGATAGCGGCGGTGGAAGCGGCTTATGGCTTTTGGGGAGATTCGCGTCATCGTCTACCCCCACACTGCTCCGCGATTTCCTTGACATCCCCGTCCTCACATCTAAATCAAATAAAGTTTCTGATCGCTCGTCAATTAACAGGTAAATAGGCGGGCTATAGAGGGCGGTTTATGAGTGCCAGCCGAGACATTTTAACAATGCCCAATGACCCAGTCGTGAATTCCAATTTGTCTGTCAGTCTCTCTTGAATTTACGTGCGGAAACAGACAATAGATATTACCAGCGAATTATATTTCGACAACTTATGTCTGACGGCATCGTACGCCTTGCCGATATCGTGAATTCTTTAATCAATCTAAACATTACAAATATATCGTCTAATCAACTGATACATACAGAACGGGGACGGCTTCCTCGTTTATGCAATTAAGAAAGTTTTTCGTGAATATAAGTCGGTGTATAGTCGTGTAACCGGATCATTATAAATGGCGGCTAAATCTCGTTATACATATGTTTTTAATTTTACAGTGATTATGGGATAATGATCAGATATTGTGAAAATTATTACTCACTAAATCTCTCTCTTTCACTCGCTCTCTCTCTCTCTATCTCTTTTTCTCTCTATCTCTCATATATATATTTATATATATATATATATATATATATATATATATATATATATATATATATAAAATTAAATAAACACTGATAAGCATCTTGATTGTCCGCAATGTGTATTTAATTTGATAAAACCACTACTTTGTATTAAACACTTTTGAAAAATTATTGGTTTTGTGTTTATTAGGTTAATATATTAGAACTTGAATAATTCTTCGGTCTTTCTGTACAAAGGTGTGTCAGAACAACCTGACATGAGGATACTTACCCCTACAAGTAAACCCTGACCAAATATTTAAATTACATAGTATCCGCAGCACAAATAAGATCCCCTCATACGAGGAATAGTGCACCTTCTCCTAGTGATGTTACCTTAAGTAACACCACGTAGCTGGATACTCCACCAGACTAGATTAATTCAGGTCCTCAAATCCGATAAGACCAACAGACCACAAGAAAGATATACTATGGCATACTTGACTGGTCAGTTGGGGAGAGAAGAAATTTATTATTCTTAACTTTTTTACTAACTCAATGTTTGAGAAACAAAGGAGAATTTTAATAGAATATTCGGGTATCTATGTATCTCATATAGAGATCAAATGTTAGCCCCAGGGAGGGGCCCCTTGATTACTGAGAACTTCGACTGAAGTAAAATGAAACATTAAGAGAGAAATATATATATATATATATATATATATATATATATATATATATATATATATATAAGGTTGTCCTAAAATAATGTATACACTCTTTAAATCGCCATAGCTCGTTCAATTTAACCAGTTTTCGTTCCAAACAAAGTTGATAGAAGAGTAAAATAATAAAAATACCCATTTTAACACACTGACAAGAAAAATTACAAAATGATACAAAAACTAACTTTTTTCCAAATGTAAAGGCTACAAATTTTAAGTTAGGAAACCTGATACAATTGCAGAAAATTGAGAGTATCATCTGAAATAGCAGGTGTTCAAGTACTGGTGTAAATGTTGCCGGACGTTCGTAAGTCCATTTCGTCACGATATGAAAAATATATTGAGTAGAACGGGTTTGGGTTAGGATTATGGTTAATTTAATGAACAGTCTGACAATTCCCAAAGTAGCCTTTACTTTGGTTATTATTCGCAAAACAATCTTAATACAACATGAATGCAGAATTGATTTGATAGTCAAATATTACAAGAAATGAGTTGTATATTCATATAAGTTGTTGTCTTGAATTATATTGGCGTACATAAATACCGACAAACACAATGTAAATGAGAGAGCAAACATATAGTACAGTTGTCTGTCGTATACATTATATCCAGTCATAGATTTCAAGGTTAATTCAACAGGATTTTGTTGTTATATATGTATGTATTAAAATGTGTCAGGAAAGCAGTCGCATTACGGTTGATCAGACAATGTGTAATTTATTTACTTTAGTGAATAGATTAATACGGTTGTGCGTTGTACACCAATTTATTATTCTTGGTCCACGTCAATTTCATTGATTTAATGGCCTTCCGTACAAATAGAGAACGCAATATAAAACTGGCGAACTGGACGGATTGCGTGATAAATAAATGGCGTAGACAATCGCGTTTCACTGCTACGATTAAAATCTTTTATATGGCTGGCTTGATTGCAGCGTTTGATGGGGATGATTTCATGCTCAAATGACAAAGGAGATTTTTTCGAGTAGATACGAGGCGTGTTACAAAAACTAACCAGGCTGAAGCTCTATTGTCGATAATGGAAGAGCTAAAAACACAAAAACAGCTTCGTAATTAAGACGTGAAACAGATGACAATTCGATCCGGTTTCGAATCACAGTGAAAAGATGCTGCTAAAATAAAATAAAAACGATAAAAAAGCAACATGTGTAGCTTGCATGTTATAAGTATCTTTTCGTACATCTACATATATATATATATATATATATATATATATATATATATATATATATATATATAATTAAATGTTGAATTAAATTAAAGATAATTGAATTATCGTTTAATAATAATCTATTGTGATACTATGAAGCTCAAGATATTGAATAGAGCAAGCAATTCAAGAGATAAAAGATTAGAATAAAAAGGGGCTTCATATCCTTAATCCATGGATTTTCAAAGATAAATTGTTTTCATCAGAGGATAGTGAAACACCGACAATATAATTGTAAATATTATCGGCAACATTTAACTTTGAAAAATTTACATTAAATAAAACAAAATAAAGACCAAATAGTAAAGAGTCTTATGTTGAGATGAGAACGTAGAGTCAGGGTGGACGCCGTCCAAAATCACGTCACAAATAAAACAGCTATTATATTGTTAATGAATGTTTGAAAAAGAATAATACTCTAATTGTTTATACATCCAAATGTTTTTGTTTAGACGGCAATTGGTAAAGTCCAGTTTATCTTGTCTGTGCAGTAGTTTGATATTGGAATTATCCGTTTCACAGCGTTCAGAATGAAGTTTTTCAGTTAAAGTTCGGTTTATATCAAAGTGTGCATTACGAAAACTGCATATTTACATTTTTTTATTCTCATCTTTCATCTCTAGTATGTATATATATATATATATATATATATATATATATATATATATATATATATATTGGGTGTTGCAGCAAAATCCGAAGCCAGAGTTACGCAAAGATCGCCGCTGACATGGATGTGTCACAAGTCGACGATCTGCCGAACGATGAAGAAAGACATTAGTGTCTCCCTATACTTCAAGTCTAACCGCTTGCTCATCACGAATTCCTCCAAAATGTTGAGGAAGGTCAAGGATGCAGCTTCGCTTAACGAGCTCGACCACGAGTCCTCTAAGATGCTGAGCTTGATCTCTGGTGAAATAAATTCGAACAGGGAGAACTACAGCTGAATTCATCGAATATATCGTAGTTTCCCGTCGTGAAATATACGAAGTTTCAATCGCCCGTCATTTTCCTGAGCGTCATCTCCATCGATAGGTGTGTTATGTCTAAATTTTTTTTTTAAAAGGCTTTGAGAGGCATTACTGAGATATACCAGGCTATGCTGAGTGACCTGGTGAAGTGTCGGATTGACGCCTCTGCGTCTTTCAGAAGGAATCCGATCCTGCCAACATGTCATAGACGACCCAGACGTGGCTGCTCAACAATGTTCTTCACAACATGTCTCTTGAGTTGTAGCCGTCCTCCCAACACGACTAAACCTCCCTTGACTATTTCATCCAGGGCGTGATCGAGGCCTAGACCAACAAGCACGCTCACAACACGATCAACTCTCTCAATGATGCCAAGTTGGAGGCGTTCGTCGCGATAGACAAGAACGTGGACGCCAAAGTGTGTAATTTATTTCGCGGCTGCCTTGAGATGGTCGTCTCTGCCGGCGGTGGTTACATTGAAAAATAATGCAGTATGTAACAATAACAGCAAATAAAACTTCTGTTTTAATTGCGCATTTAATTTTCTTTTCGTGAAGTGTCGGACTTTGCTGCAACACCCTGTATATATTGTGCAAACATATTTTGAAGGCTACACGTATGCAAGCGGGTAGAGACACCAAGTTTAGTAAAGGAACTTGTTTATTCAAAGCGATATATATATCTATCTATCGATCTATCTATTTATATATATATATATATATATATATATATATGTATGTATATATATATATATATATATATATATATATGTATATATATATATACATATATATAAATATGTATATATGCGACTGTGTATATATCTTTGTATACATGTATATTTATGCATACATATTAGAAGTGAAGCTTTTGTGTCTGTCTATCTGAAGCGAAAACTATACTAGTACTTCCATTAAGTGTACTATTTTATTATCTCTCAAAGCTCCTTACACTTTGTGTAGCGCCAAAGAAACGTTCTCTGGCTTGACTGAAATGAGCAGAGTAATATTCTACAATCTCTTATAATAATTGAAAATGTTTATATAATACTTATACTCCATTTATCAAGGTAATTAATAAATTATTGATTTATTTGTCTGTACAAAACATTTAGATGTAGTTGCGTATGCAATGGCTTATGCCCATTTTTCTTTATTCGCCCTC
>OY744528.1:86553409-86630909 GCA_963556195.1 Sepiola atlantica
TTTCCTCTGTCTACTAAACTAAAATACCTGATTTGATTTATATTTACAAGAAAGTCTTAGTTCAGAAGGTAATAACAAATTAACATACTGAATATTTAACAATTATTTTAATAACTACTTTTGTAGAAGTAATTAACTCTAATATTACGTTTTTATTTTAAAACGTATCATAAATAATTGTATTGGCACTTGCTAAAAATCTACATATTTTATCAATTAAGTGTTTGATTAATGGGTGAAATTTAAAGAAAATGGTACTGGTAGAGATTGTGACCGATGCTAAAAGAAACTTTTAATCAGCATCTATCCGCTGTTAACGTAATCAGCCGGAAAATACCGAATAAATCCGAACGGACGTCAAAATCAAAACGAGTCAACGCTATCAAACAGGTAAAAAAGCTAAAAAAAGCGAGAGGAAAACAGTCACTGTATGTAAAATTTAATTAATGTTTTTTTAAAACTTTGAGGGAAAAATATAAAAAAGCAATTGTTATATGTTTTTTTACAAGAATGTTTTTTCACAAGAAAGTTAAGATTATTATTGTTTTTGTTTTGATAACTTTTGCTTGAACTGGTAGAGCTTTTGAACCAGACCGACTAGGTAAGGGTTAGTTTAGGGTTACTTATGGGTAAGATGAGAGTTAGTTAAAAATACCAGGTATAGGGTTAGGGTAAGGGTTAAACATAAACAACAACTTCTTTACATTTTTTTAGGTCCAGGACTAGGGTTAGGGTTTACGAGAAATTTTGTTTTTTTCATTTTCCAAGAGTTTGCAGATTTTGTGTTGGAGTAAGCGCAGACAAATGTTATGATGTAGTCAATTCAGAATTCAAGATTGTCGCCTGTTGTCTCGCAATCTGATTGGCTATGCCCGTCGACAGCTCCCGCTGTTTACGTAAACAGACAGAAAAATCCGACGAAACTCGGTTTTAGCATGGATCACGATCTGCACCAGTAACTAAAAAATAATTTTCTATGAATTTCAAATATAAGAGTGAATATTATTTGAAGATAATATTCCATCTTTGATATTAAAAAAATATCAAATCCAAAATATGCGACCAGAGAACTCATGTATTTGCTAGTAATATAACTTTCGATTTTCGTCTTTATTTTTTTTTAATTTTCTATTGTCTCCGCTCGTCCTTATTTAAAATATCGGGCAGATATCACCCGTGTTTCCCTCGCAGAATATTAATGAACATTTTCAATTTATTTCTCAATTCTTCGTTTGGTTGGCTCGTATCAATGGGAAATATGTTTATAAAAAACATTTTTTATGTTCATATTTTTTTTCATTACTTTGATTTCGAATCAAATGAAAGTGAGACCTAGAAAATGATTGCTTTTCCTTTTCTCATGTGAAAATACATTCTGCCGAATATTTTTCTAATATTATATATTTGGCGTCACCAACATCCAGTCCATTGTAGCTGAGTTTGCCTCTACTGAATGTCAACTATATATATTTACATGTACAAGAATATAATTTAAAACCTTTTTTTCGAAAGTGAGACACGGGTAGACACAATATTAGATTGTGGCGACACCAGCATCCGGGCTATATAAAGAACACTATACTTTTAAAACTCAATTTCTTATGTAATGCATCATATTTTATTTGTAGCGACACTAGTATCCGAGCCATATAAAGAACACTATAATTTTAAAACTCAATTTCTTATGTAATGCATCATATTTTATTTGGAGCGACACTAGTATCCGGGCCATATAAAGAACACTATAATTTTAAAACTCAATTTCTTATGTAATAATAATATTTTAGTATCCGATTACCTGTGACTGAATCCGAATCAACTAAATGTTAAATATATATTTACCAACACGACAATTTGTAAGCTGTAGTTCCAACATGAGGCTCGGGAAAGCAGATTACCGCCCGACTAATTACGAATAAAATAACGCTGAATGGTTCAAATTGTATATTCTATATGAAATATAAATGACTTTGTTTGACATTCATTACTTAGACTGAGATAAAAATTTCTTATAGTTTTCTTTAAAAAGTGTTATGAAGAGAAATTTACGCAGATCACCGCCAACTCTGTGTCATCATGTGTATCGGACCTGTTATAATCTTTAGCAAAATATACTTAATTAAAGTTAAATTTCTCTCGGCATAAACGTAATACTAACATTGTTTTATATTGTAATATTAATTCTAATAATTCTATAAAAAAATAACGTTTATATTTTAAAAGAATTCGATCGTTTATTAAAAAGAATGAGGACACATTTGTGATACATCAATCGAGGTATTGGCATATTTCTAGTTTTCGTCTCTTTCAAATGTAGGTGGCAAGAGTTCAGTTTAATCTATTCATAAGAACACGCACATTTAAGTTCAAATTTGGCAATATTTTATTCGTCTTTTCTCAATTAACACATTTTGCTAAGAAACCTTTTACTTGCAACAACAAAAACATTACTAAATGTAAGCATTTGAAAACAATATTTTAAAATAAAATTATGTTCGCCAAAAAACAGAATGCAAATGTCATCATAGATTTTTAAAAAAATAATTGATGAAATTAAGTCAAAAAATTATCGCATATTATGTGTGTATCCTGAGAAAGAGTAATGTAATCTCTTCGTTTTCTTTATTTGGAATTTTTCTTACTTTAGTTTTCTAAGGAATGTAAGCTATGCAACACAACAAGAAATTAGTTTTATTCATTTATTTTTTATTTTACTTACACCTTTGTTTTTCCATTTCTGCTTTAGATTGACAGGACAAAGATTGAATTAGCAATGTTTATTAAATTTTATTCTTTCTTTACTTTGATTTGTCTGTCTTTATTATCAACGAATAGCATTTCGCTGAATGAAAACTCCCTAAAAACTACACAAACTACCGACTAGACCCCTTAAACCTGAATACATTAAATATTATCTCACATTAAATGTGATACTAATTTGCGCACTGAGTGTCTATTGTTAGATGGAATCGACCTAGCAATTGTAAAACCATACATGGGAGACAAGGGCCTGGATTTTTTGTAATCGGATTATAACAACCCGGGTTCCGAAAAGTATATATATCCCACATTCAGCCGTTCACCGTGGGTTACATGTTGTGTCCTGGTTTATAGTTTTTTAAGTTTGCGTCGTGGCTTAGTTGGCAAAGTAATCGCTCCGCATGCCAGTGAGTCGGGTTTCAAATCCCGAATTCGCATATGTAAGGGTAAACTTCGAGTCAAGCGCTTTTGGTCTGTGGCTTTCATGATTTGTGTTGATTGTAATGTTATGTTTGTTTGCGTATATATATATATATATATATATATATATATATATATATATATATATATATATATGTGGTTTTCGGGTGGTAACCGGTGGAGTATGGCACCTAGTGTTATGTCGTGGGCCATTCTTCTAGCGCTTTCGGTGTCTAGATTGACTTCAGGAGGTTGTGTCATATTGTTATATATATATATATATATATATATATATATATATATATATATATATGCATATATATGTGTGTGTATGGGTGTTTGGTTGTGTGTGTGGGTGTGTACCTCGTGTCAATAGAAAAAATAACCAACTTTCGTGATTGTAATAGATACTCGCTATGTGTGTTTTATTTAAATAGTATAAAAATAAGATTCCATCGAATGGTAACGAAGTCTCTCGTAGCTAACATCATGCTCGCTCAACCACTTCGGGGTGACTGGTTATAACATTGACCTGTAATCTCATAACACTCGAAGGACGCAATTAACTTATCATCCGGTGATCTACATTAAGAAATGCCTGATAATGATGTGTAGGGTTGATGCACGAAGATAATTTAAATATCTGTATAAGTTCTCTGTTTAGACAATTAAAAGGGTAAAATAAAAAAAATAAAAGATTCAAAAAATATACGATCAGTTCCGGCACGGGATCTGCGAATATGGAACTTAAAAGAGAGACAATGTAATGGGATGTAATATTCATTTAGCTCCCTTAAAATGTGGACTGTGCACAGTAGAAAAACTGAAGATTCTAAAAACGATATCTTATACATCGCCTAAGTTCTTAAACATGAATTCTCACACAGAAAAATACATTTACTGGCAAGCTGGTATGAATAGGAATCAGTTTAATTGCGGTTCTTTCTCGATATTTGCGTCAGTGTACATACAAACATGCTAGTTTTTGCTACCTAATTACCCGGGACTACAATGTAAAACATTTAGGTATACATATCACAAAGCTGCCATCTCTTGCGGACACGGATACATAAATGCAGTAATATGAAAATTGGGTTGTATTTATGTAGACTCAGGTGGTGCGTGTGTATTTACGTGTATATGCGTATACATAGACGTGTATAAGTAAACTCCAATATGCATGTACGTATGAATGTATATTTTTAATTGCTTTTGAAAAGTGATAAATATATGGACCCCCAGATAGTTTAATCATTAATTCTCAGACATTTTGTAATAACACTACTTTGATAAACTAAATATACTCTATAATTGATTATGTATTATTCAGTCTTCAGACCCACTAGCTATATATTCATGTCTAGATGAATCGCTCTTAACACTAATCATAGTCAGAACTTTATAGACTTAATATACTCTATAATTTAGCAATTATTATTTGGAAAACATGGCCATCATGTACTACTTCTACAAATAGATGCGTAGCTTATGTCTAAATATATCGCTATCGACACACATCATAATTATAACTTCGATTTCTAATTAGTTTAATTTAAATTAAACTAACGTATATTGTTTCGGAATTCTTGAAATTACGATTGTTAATTGGTATGATTTAGATTATTCGGATAATACAGGGTGTCCCAAAAAAATGTACTCACTCGTAGAATGACGAGAAAACTTTTATTTATGAACATAGAGTGAAATGAAATAGCATCGAATACATGAGACAGATGTAATTGAAGAATCATGTTCGCAAATGTTCAAACTGATGACCATTATTGTTCAAACAAAGCTGATAACGCGCAAAAGGGATTCGCAAACGTCGCGAAACATGTCATTAGGAATATCACGACAGTGTCTTTCAATTTCCAATTTCAATGCATCAATTGTCCTTGGTTTGTTGCCATAAACTTTGTCTTTTAAGTATCCCCACAAAAAAAAGTCTATGGGTGTTAGGTTTGGGGAACGCGCAGGGTATTCATTGGGGCCCCTTCGTCCAATCCACGTTTCTCGTCATTCTAAGAGTGAGTACATTTTTTTGAGACACCCTGTATTACCATCTTTCGATTGTTATACTCATAATAGTTTGTCCGATATAACCTCCGACCTTCCCAAGTTGTATATTTTCTTACTCGGGAGTCTTTATGTTGAACTCGGACATCCATACGAAACTACAAACTTAACCCTTTATGTTCATGGTCACGCGGCGCAACGGATACATGCGTTGATAACACAGATTTAATTCTATGTAACAATCCTCTTGAAGTTAAGGGTTCAATCCTCACTAGAATCAATACTAACTAAGACTAAAATAAACATTACTGATTAACACTCTCAACCGGCCACGACTGATGTAGATGTGTGGATTTAATAAATGATACAGTTCGAAATTTCGTATACGTTCCCAAGTTAGAAAAAAAAATAAACGCCTGCAGAATAACGGAAGTTAAAGCTACAGACACGTCGTGAGAATAACAGACTAGATGAGAATAGAAGTTTGAATGATGCGAATAATATACATTCTTTTTAGTGTACTTAGAAAAAAAGATACTCTAAAGTGCATCGTATTATAGATTAACCGAGTAATCAATAAGATTGAGTGATACTTAATCACCACTAATGTACAACTATATCTCTTAAAATGAGGATTCTCAAAAATAGTGTTCTCCTTTTAAAATTAAATAATTATATGTCATACATAAAACCTAGTGACCGATTTCAATCGACCGGACAAGAGTTGTCTAACCCTGAATAATAGCATCTGCTTGTTTTTGTTTCATGTTTAGTTTTTTGAGGGACTAATCCGACATCATAATTTGTTACATATATGGTATTGAAGGCTGTTGTGTAATTTTGTTGATAATTTTAGTTTACAACATAAATCTCATTCATTCTTAGTGTTGGATAACGGCCCTATGGGAATGGACGTATCTGTTAGAAATCGTTGGTTCTACTTGCGCGAATTAGAGCGGTTGCAGTCGAGTGCAGAATAGGACCTGTTCTCGCAGTCAGAGCTAACAGACGTGACTAGCTCACCGTGTGACGAGATCCAAGATTAAGAGTCAGTGTGCACCTGCGAGAGGCTCTGTGACGTCACATGCCCTTGCGTGTGAAACAGAGGAATTCGTGACGTCACTCGTTCTTCGAGAGAAACGAATTTCGTCAGTCTGGGTTTTGGAGGCAAACCGATGAGACGTGATTGTTACCATGTACTCCTACAACAGATAAGGGAAATAGTTCCCTAAGAAAATACAATAACGTAGTGATTAGCTCTCTCTCTCTCTCTCTCTCTCTCTCTCTCTCTCTCTCTCACGACCTCGTGAAGGACTCCCAGCTGATTAAATAACTAACGCTTGCAATAAAAAGAATAACATTTAAAGAAGAGTTTGTCTCCCGACCCGATCGTGGAGTTTTTTCTGCAGACAACGACGACACGACCCTCTACACGGCAATGGAGAAATCAAACGTATGTAAACAATATATGAACTATGTGATGTATGATGTTTTAAAAATGACGTGTATTAAATGTGAACTGTCAGACCAATTTCAGGGACGAGTATGCGAAATGAGTACCGACACGGTCCGTATCGGGAAGAGTGTACGGAACGCGTACTGCTGCGGTCCAAGCACGAGTGGAGGCCATGCAAGATTAGTAGCAATACTGGATTTTTTAGTTAAACGCGTATATTCACTCTATTTCAGGCGGGCATCTTTATAATTAAGTTTTTTATGCGCCGGATCTATATATCTTTATTGTAAGACTTCCCCAATAATTTGAAGATAAATGTCATGCAAGTACATCGAAAATTCATTCTTCGCCACCAATGACTCTACCAGTCTAGACTCTCCTCCAGCGCACAGAGTAGCCACGGCTACAACTTTCATTCATCTTTTCATAATGTAAACTCCAAATTTCGATGTACTTGCATGACATTTTTCTTCAAATGATCAATTATCGGATATACACATATATACACATATATTCATTTTCAAGCATGAATATCTGGTCAATATTTAAAATACACACGTGCGCACAAATTAAAAGATACACAAGTACATACATAAACATATATATATATACATACATATATAAATATATATATGTATATATATATATATATATATATATATATATATATATATATATATGTGTGTGTGTGTGTATGTTTATGTATGCACTTGTGTATGTATTAATTTCTGCGCACGTGTGTATTTTATATATTGACCATATATTTATGCTTAAAAATGAATATACGTGTATATATGTGTATATCCGTGTATGTGTATATGCATATATATTTGTGTCTGCAATATTTTATTTATTATATTTTATTATTTTATATATGTATATACATATATATATATATATATGTGTGTATATATATATATATATATGTTTGTTTATATATGTTCTTGTTTATCTATTAATTTGTGCACACATGTGTATTTTTTATGAAGATCAGGTAGTTATGCTTGAATATGTTTGTAAATAGATTAATACTTTGAAGTGTTAAATACACAAGAAAGAAATTCAGGCTTAGTAGGTAATAACACAATAGAAAAAGAAACGAATTAGTAGACAGGTAATAAAAATGATAAATAAGATAGAAAGAGTTAACAAGCAAAAAATGTTACCCGATACTTAATTATACAATATATATAAAAAATATCTCACCCCCAAAAAAGAGTTATTTAAAGGGAAAGTTTTCCAAATTCATTTCGCATCTCTGCATTCTTTGCTCTGAAGAGGTTGACTCTCTGAGAGGAGTACAACCGAAACATGTATGCACATATGTAACCAATAATGCTTGTATGAATAAAAATGTATACTATATATATATATATATATCTATATATATATATCTATATATATATATATATATATATATATATATATATATATCATGAATAATTGTTTACGTATATATACATATGTGTGTGTACGTGTCTATGTAGGTGGGTGCCAGTTGGATGGAAACACTGTTTTCTTTTAATTTGCTCGATTTTTATTTGTACTATTTAATTGGTATACCGATTTATAAAATCGGGGGACCTATGTTTTGAGGCATTTCCGTCCGTCTGTCCGTCCGTCCGTCCGTCCGTCCGTCCGCCATCCGTCCGTCCGTCCGGATTTTTCTCCGCAACCATCCATTGAATTTCTCTGAAATTTTGCATGAAGTTGTAATTTTGTCAGGTTTGAAAGTGACATTCTCCGATTTTTGAAATAAATCTGGTCAGCCCCCTAGGGGGTCAAAAGCCCCCAAAATGGCAAAAAATGACCCTTTCCTCCCATAACGTTTGATCCATCTATTCAAATTTTCTGAAACTTGGCCAAAATGTAGAGGCAGTTGTTCTGGGTATAAAATGAGCATACTTGACCTCAGAAAAATTCTGGTTCACGCCCCCAGGGGGTACAATGGGGGTTAAAAATGCCTCAAATTGCCCAAATTTATAGCATTTTACACTCGCCACATCGAGTCACATACAGAATAGGACCACGCATGCGGGGCTTGTAATATATGTTTTCTTTAGCGTACAATGTTTCCGTTATCGCGTCCAGTGTAGAGTTGAGACTTTTCTATTATTAGCACAAAGAGCTCTTATTTCGTTTTGAAACCTACATTTGTGTAGATAATATATATATATATATATATATATATATATATATATATATATATATATATATATGTAATTTAAAATATACTTATTGCAAGTAAGTTACAAAGAAATGATATGTGAAATTTAATGGAGGAATCCGTCAGACGAAGTTTATACAACTACTAAACTATACCAGTAATTAAGCCCTGTTTAATTAAATACAGAAACAAACATCTCTACATAATTTATTTTTATATGATATATATGAATATTAATGTATGTATGTATGTATATAGCTTTACATATATATATATATATATATATATATATATATATATATATATATATATATATATATATATGATTGCATATGATTTTTATGCATAGATGTCTGTTAGTGTATCTGTGTGTATGAAAGACACTTTAAAAATACGGATAAAAATACTTATTCCGAAGAGATATATTGCTAGAAACAAAGAAGAATGCTCAATTGAAACAAATCCATCTACAAATTACGTATTACTTTTCCGAGGGCATTCCGCATTTTTTTACGAGATCGTCTTCCTTCATCTGGATATTTTGCTTGCGCCCATTCTGTAAATAGCCTCTGAATATCACCCACGCATTCCAGTTGCTCAGTTAACCACACAGAAGCGCAGTATGTAGCTACATATAAGACGGTTATGAACGAAGCCAATCGGATTTATTTATGACCTGTCGAAAATGTCCGCGTTTTATTTTTATTTCTTTTTTTTTTTCAGATCTACAGGGAGATAATTTATTTTCTAACATGTTATTTCGTTTCAATGTTGTTCAATTGACTCGACCTTTACTTCAAGTAAAGCAAACGATTTTACATGACGTCATCTAAATGCAGGTGATGCTCGATGTTGTTCGTATTGCAATAACATATCAAGCTCGAAAATATTAAGGTCATTAAAGAATACATTTAATTTTAACGAGCCTGAAACCCGGCATTGTCCGGCAGCCATACATTCAGTTTAAATTATGACGTTATTTTATCACAGTTTTTATATAAAAACTCTTTTTATTTCAATATATGTTGTTAAAAGTAATTTTATAGAATATATTTATTTAAAGAAAAAAACGTGTATTTACATGAATCCCTAGGTACTTTCCTGCATACTAGGACAACGTTTTCTGGAGTTATTTTATTCATTAATATTTAGACGTTGCGGGATAGCAAAAAGACATGGCGTTGCCTTGATGATAGGTATGGGTATGCGCTGGGCTCTCAGGGCTCGTTCCTCATCATATATTCTTTACTGTATTTAGCTTTTAATTTTGAGAGTCATATTCCGAATTTTTTTATCAATGTATCAGCCATAGAAGATGCTTCTCAACCTTTTTATTTATACAAACATTATTAGTTACATATGTGCATACATGTTTCGATTTTACTCTTCATAGAGAATCAACCTCTTCAGACTAACTAGTTTTTAGGGGGCTGTCTGTTGTGGTTGACTCTCCGTGAAGAGTATAACCGAAATATGTATGCACATATGTAACCGATAATTTTTGTATAGATAAACATGTATACTAAAGAATAGCTCTACTTGTTATTGCACTTTTTAAAAACACTGGAGTTTCAACGGATTATATATATATATATATATATATATATATATATATATATCATATATAAATATATATATATATATACATATATATATACATATCATATATAAATATATATATATATATGTATATATATATGTATATATATATATATATATATATATATATATATATATATATATGTGTGTGTGTAAATAAATAATAGAAAATTAGATTCCATTAAACATGGCTATTCATTATTTTTAATAAATTTTCTGCCGGACCATTTTGTTTTGCTGATTTTCTCCTCATTCATAACGTTCAGAATTGATGTACTAACGTGTAATATACGTTTGAAGTCAAGTGTGAATAGCAGTACACATGTGCGGTGTGTTATAAAGTATGATTGACGAGAGATACGCTTAACTCATGCTCTATGGAGGAGTGTACAGCTTACTGGTTGGCTTACCGATTAGCTATAAGTACGCTTTAGAATTAAAGTGGCTGCAAGATTCTATGTGGAATAAGACGTAATGTAAGCGTTTGATGAATATTGTGCACTTCGAGAGTTCAGCTAGATGTAACTCTTTGTAAAGGAAATAGGACCATATTATTTGATATTTAAAAATACATAGTTTAACGTTGAAATATTTGTTGTCATTTTCCTCGCCTGTATAATAGCTTACTCAAGAAAATAACCAAGAGAATATCTTAATACCTGGTATTCACCACTTCCCGAACTAGCGGTATGTAAATTCTAATTGTAATCAAACCAGCAGCTTCTGAATCTATAATCGACAAAGCGATGGGTATAAATTGCGTTTAATTCATATAGATTGTATCTGGAACTAATTTATTTTTGATTGATTTTGTTCCCTTGTCCAAGACAACATCTATTGTTGTGAACGGCTGCAGAAAACGGATAGTTCAGAACATTTAACATGATATTGACCCAATCCAAAGGTCGCGACATTCTCTTTCGACACTAAGGGTCATATTAAAATACGTGGTAAAGGTATGTCGGCCTATCTAGGTAATTATTGAAATGTGGAGTGGCCATGGTGATGTGGATACTCACATGGACTAACGAGCCAGACGTAGCATATTTTGGTACTCTTATAGAAAACGCACCATGTTGCCGTGACTTCGCGTCGTCAACGTTCGGACAAGTTACGGAAGCGCCCAAATGTTGACGAGACGAAAACTGCCAAACGTTAAATTGAAAACTGGCAGCCGATAAATTCAGGCGAAGAAAATACATACATGCAAATAAAGAACGAACACACCATAGCTAAAAAATTGGTATTAATTAGGTGTTTATTTTTGTTAATTGTTAATCAAATGTTTTGAAATCAAATTTTTTGTTTGTTGTTTGTGCGCCGGAAAGTTTCAAAAGATTATTTTGTTTGATTTGTTAAGCAAAAATTTGTTTATTTAATTTTTTTGTATGTTTTTCTTTTTACATTTTTTCAAATAATTCAATAGTCCTTCGGGAGATTCAACGAACTGACAGGGATTATAGACATTCATTTTTTTTGTTGAATGCGATTAATTTCTTCCAAAAGTTATCGGCTGTTTGGTTAATAGTTTCGTCGACTTTCGGGCGATTCCAAGACCTGCCCGAACGTTGACGACGTGAAGTCACGGAAACATGGTGCGTCAGCATAAGAGTACCCATATTAAAAAACCCCGTTGTTTCCACATCACTACTTTCACTATTTATGTTGGCAACCTTCACCTGACTAAATACCGAATACTAGAAAGACATTTATGAAATTCGCAATTAGTCAGTAATTATTTTTGGAAACCTAATGAAGTGAAAAATAATTTCTTTTAAACAATATTTCATTAAAATGCAGATATATTTTATTAATGAAATTTAAAACCAGTTTAATTTTATGTAATATTCGTCTACAAAGTAGTTAGTTTTTCTTCTCCGTACATATTTCTTCTGAATACGGCACATCTTTTATTGCTAGTATATAAAAAATGTTGTCTTTATGAGTATTTCCGTGTTGGAAATATAAGTATCCTAATGTTTCTCAGCGTGTCTAGTAACCATATCGCCCAACATTATCAATTACTCAAGTTCTTACCTCAATCACCCGAAGTATGAAGACATTTACTATTTACGTCTCTTCCACCGGAGCGATAGTGCACTCTGATCCCGCAAAAATACTACGTCGGACTTCCTCGGTCGGGGTGCCTCTGGCAGCAATAAACGCACTACCCCCAAAGAAGGGAAACAAGACCTGTGAAGTAAACCTAAGAATACTCAGAACCATACCTCATCTCCACAGAAGAAAAACCACCCTCAGTCATAATGCCCAACCCTCGTCCGACTGATTGTCGATAACGAATCCTGGAAATAGTAAAAATGGTGTGTCAGAGTTAAACAGAGACAGCCCCTCCGTTCAGTCTGAGAGACTATGGATACCCCTATAAGGGGCTGGCTGCGCGTGTAATTATGAAGCAAGGGTTGCGCAATTTATAACAACACCTCTCCTGAGTCGGCACTGCTTGATTCCAATGGCAAGCAGTTCAAGACGACTGGAAACAATGCCGAAATAAACAGAGAGCACATACAGCACCTGGTAGTCCCAAATGGTCACCCATTTAATACTGGCCAGGCTCAACGTAGCTTAACTTCGGCGATCTAACGGGAACCGGTGTGTCAACGTGATTTGTACCGTAATACTGTGCAATAAAGACTATATTCAGTGGTGAGCCCTACATTTGTACACGTTAGGCGGTGTTGGGTAACACTTTAGTTTACTTTACTCCCAGGTCCATTATGATCTAGAGTTATAGTACCGTCAGGACCCTATCAATAGGGTCAATCGCATCTATGGTTTAACGACTGTTCGCTTGTAAATTATACACCTAAGAAATAAATTAATCTACAAACTTATCGAATACACGGTTTCGGTATAAAATGATTAAACGATGGTTGATATGCCGTAAGTCATAACGCAGCAACTAACCAATGTGTTTACTAACTAGACAAATAGCGTTCTTTATCTATTTCATTATCTTAATGTAACACTCGAGCCAAATAAAAGCAACTTCTAACCGCAAGACAGTTTTTTTTTTATTTCTATTAAATGGGATTACTTTAATAGTTTATATGCTTTCATTTCAGAACCCTTTGAAGTATTTAAGAGCGGTTCATTGCAACGAGTAGCTGTTTCGATGTATAATTCATGGGTTTAAGAGCTGGAGACAATGAACAACTGAACACCGAGAAATATTTTAAGAGAGTGACCTGCATCTAGATGATTCGCGGCGCATTGAAAAAATCGGAAATTTTTGCTGCAGCTTACAGCACCTGGAATACTTGTGAGTCGTGAGCTGGAGATTTTCGGTGGAAATGTGGAATCAGTGGCTAGCAAGAAGGATTATAGCAGTCGTTCCAACTGTCGTCGTACAACGTATTAATATTTATTAAATATATAAAGAAATTGTACTATTTCTTATTGTTAATATATATATATATCACGGAACTTTTCTTTTCATTCAATACGTTTTTTTAACAAAAATTATTTTAATAATTTTTAATAATAATTTTCATATTTTTCAAATATTTGAACTTTGGTTTTTTCGAAAGCCAACTTATCCATCTGTATTTCTCCTCCGATAATAAGATTTCGATCTTTGAAAAGCCTTGGCTTAAAGAAAGAATAATAAACACTAGTTTATTACTGAATGCACGTTGCATTGAACAATTGAAATTTGAAATAAATTTGGACAATCGTCGCATATTTATCACTCTTTTTTCTTTTATCTCTCTCTCTCTATATATATATATATATATAATTTTGATGTAAACGCACTTGTTATTTATTAACGTAATTAACCTGTATAGAAACGTACTATGTAAATAAAATTCCAAACAAAAAATGTTGAAGCGAGGCTGAAAAAAGAGAATCACTCTTTTTATAAATACGCACAGATATATGAAAGAATATTGTAGTTAACTAATCCTACAGTGATAAAACGCGAACGAAATACATTCACAGCTCAGTGATAGATTTGTGGCTTCAGTTAATTACAAATTATACACCAATAAAATAATTAACGCTTATCTTTTCGAACATACTTCGATTTTAACATGCATTTCTTTCCGTTAAAATGTACAGAAAAAAAGTATTTAAAAAACAACGATGATTCACACTCAGCATTCGCATTATGTATATATATATATAAGACATGCATTAATATAGATATTTATATGCATGTGTAGATGTGAATTCTTGCACTGCGTGACAAAGGTCACATACGAAATATTCGTAGTAAAAATATGTCTTGACGAAGGAATATGAACAGTATTAATGATCAATAGTTTAGCAAACAAAATGTTCAATCTAGAAATATCTGCAACGAAAAAAATATATCCAACATCGTAGGCTACGTGGATGTTGACCTCGAACACACATGATTGATGAACGATGAGGAAGAAGGGGAGGTCGAAAGAAAATAGTAACATGAACAAATAGGAAAAAAATATCAAAGAAGAAGATAAAGAATCGAGTTATCGTTGAAGGAAAAGTGGATTAAGACTAACAAAAAACAAAACGCACGATTAAAATTGACTGACACAGAAGTCAGGTTTTGATGCCATATAGAAAAAAAAACAGAAACATATATTCTTAAGATGCGTCCATTAAAAACTATGTGCTTAGCGTAACACACCGACCGACAACGAGCATATCCACTTATGGAGAAACCATGCATACATATAAAAATGCTATTTCAAGCTTAAGCGGGACAGACCAACTAAATGTTATTTCAAACTTTAGCGTGACACACCGATCGACCGAACGAGAGGTAGAGCCACAAACACACGCATCCACACACACACACACACACACACACACACACATATATATATATATATACATATATACATATATACATATCTATATATATATACATATATATATATAATTTCATTGATTAAAACAATTTTTCCCCTGAATGTTATCCTACGATTTTGTTGTACGCGAAATTTACTTATATATGTATATATATATATATATATATATATAATTGATGTTTAAATTTATTTTTATAATGAATTTAAAAGTAATATTTAAACTAATGTTCCCAATACTATGTGGACTTTTATACATATTAATTATATAAACATAGTATCCGGCTTACACAAATGCAATTACGTTTCAGTGACTTAAGGCTTCGCCGGAGCCGATCAATAATAATGAAAATAAATTCGTACAATTAGTATGATAGAAACAAACAACGGAAATCAGAAACAAAAACAAACTAGCCCTAAAACAATAACGACAATTATACCACAACGTCGGGTTATAACTGATGCCTTCCCAAATCAAACCATTTTAATCGGGAGTACAGTCCAAACGCCATCATTAACAAGGTTAATAATTAAAAGCGGGGGTTCTAATAATAATTGAATCTGTCAACCTTGTTATATACTTTCTTCTCTTTTTTTATTTCTTCTTACCCTCACATTATTTCTTTATGTATTTAAATTAATTAATCATTCTCAGCAAGTAAAAAATGACAGTGTCAAATTCCCAGAATGATTCCCGATCATTGGATATAATTGAAGATCATAGCCATGAC
This sequence comes from Sepiola atlantica, assembly GCA_963556195.1. Lineage (NCBI taxonomy): Eukaryota > Metazoa > Mollusca > Cephalopoda > Sepiida > Sepiolidae > Sepiola > Sepiola atlantica. The sequence continues at coordinate 86,569,373 of OY744528.1, forward strand.
CACGGAATTTAAGATGGGCTTAAATTGTGAACAAACTTGTGAACAACAGACTGGAAGCAGCTTCTATAATCACAACCTAGAGAAATCGCACGTGGTATTAGAATGCGAATGTTACGACACAACTGTATAAACAAAATATGATATCTCATTAATTCTGATGCCTGGACAGAGGTTGAAAAGAGTTGAGATTTCAGGAACTAGTAAATTAGTAACACCAGATAAAATATCGGTTCGGAGTTTCAAATCTAAAAGCAAAACGTGGAAATACTCTGATCCTGAACCGCCGAAGAAGTCAAAGCTGCTAAAGTATGTTAGCAAGAGTGTGCCTATTTTTATAAGCATAATTCTAATAGACAAAATATAGAAGATAGCAATGGAATTGGATCGTAGATACAAGTTCCGGCCGCATGTACTCTTGCACCAGGATAACGTGCCCTTTCTGTTGTAGTAGATAAAGCAACAAGACGTGCCGTTGTATTAGTATCTCATACTTTTACTCAACAGCTCAATCTTTATTCTTCTTTTATAAACACTAACATTACCTGAGTGAGCGCTATCTGAGAAGAAAAATGATATCATATATGCTTTAACGGAGTAGTTGGATGTACACGATATCACATTCTTACTTGATAGGATTGTAATGCTGGACTCTTGTTTGACAAAGTGCATCATTGTGACGATACTCTAGAGGGGTGTCGCTAGAAAAGAGGACATTTGTGAAACGGTAATTTATTTTTACAAAGAATAACTTTAATTAAGTTTTTCAAAGACTAATATATCACTGCACTAACATATGCTCAAAATGTCGCCCGTGCAAATCGAAGAAGTGAATAAGCCAGATACAATAAAATTAAACCAAAATAAAATTTAAAGAATAAAATTTACGACCTCAAATTTCCCGCTTTTATAGCGACCAAACTATATGTTGAAAAGTAGTGGAAAACTTTCGTTTCAGCAATTTCTTAGTAAAGACATATTCATTTTTGATTAAATAGTGTTACTATTATATCGAAATATACATATTTATATATATTTTATGATAAAACTGTGTCAATCGACGTTTGTTTCCTTAATGCTTTTTTCGTATATATTTTTATCACACAAAATTCATGACAAAATATTCACCAGTTGTAGGAATTAGCTATGTTCGACAAAACATCCATCTAGTTCTATTGGGTCGCAATTGTTGCAGATGGTGCATTCCAATCTGTACACCGTATATATGCGGTGACAAATGTTCGTGGTATTCATTGAACAGTTTGCTAGGGTGCACTGTGTTGGGTTATCTTGGTGTTTGCGCGTAGCTAGCTTCCTTAGTGATGGACCCAAGTGGGCAAGTTGTATGTTCAAGCCCTCTCTTCTAATGGCCTTGCGGATTGCTGTTGTGATTTTATCACTGAGATGAGGCAGTTTAAAGAAGCAGATCTTGGCTGTAAATGGTCTCATCCGTTTTCTAGGGTTCTCCAAGTGCCTGGTGGTTGTGTTGGGGTATCCATTCAAGTCCAGCACCTGATGGAATTGTCTAGTGCATGCGGTGTTGTCTGCTAATACAATACACTTGTCCCGGATCCGTGTTATTTCATTCATCGCATATCCTATTTTGGTTCTTAGAGGGAGGGCCGACTTGTAATTCACAAAGATGTTTCTGCTAGCTGCCTTCCTGTAGAATTTTGTTATAAGAGCTCCCTCATCAGAAATATTAAAGTTAAAATCTAGAAGTGATAGGGATCCAGAAGCATCAGGGTGTTCAACAGTGAACCGTATATATGGGTCTGCATTAGAGAATGCGGTGTAAATATTCGCAGCTTCCTCCCGTGACGATGTTATGATCAGAACGTCGTCGACGTATCTCGAAAGGAATATAGCTGAGTAGCAGGTGTCAATGGCTTGACGCTCCAATCTATCCATATACGATATAGCAAGTAATCCTGAGAGACTGGATCCCATTGGAAGCCCTGTTATTTGTCGGTAAGTAAGTTGTCCAAAGGTGAAATATGTATTGTCAACTATTATTTGTAATAGTTCGTTAATATCAGTGGCCGTGAGGCCAAAGCAGTAAAGGTCGTTTGAAGAGATGCGGTCAGTAATTAAATCGATCGCTGGATGTGCAGGTACTGATGTGTAAAGAGCGACGACATCTAGGCTGAAGGCGTATTGGTTTTTTCTTAACCGATGTGGTTGAAGTGTGTGTAGACGGCGGATGACCTCATCACCACTATTGACGTGCCCAGGAAAGGTAGAGAGTAGGGGTCTAAGTAGTTGAGAGAGGAGCCATGAAATTTTGTATAAAGGTCCTTCAATACTTGATACTATAGGCCTAACCTGTGTACTTGTTTTTGCTTTGTGTGTCTTGATGAGGTGATAGAAAGTAGGGAGTCTACTGTTTCTAGTAACTAAATTATATTTGTATTTATTCGGGAGGTGTTTTCTTCTACATATGGCAGTCCAGGCAGAGTTAATGTGGTCTTGGATTTGCATAGAAGAGATGTTACTGACAGGTAAGTAGAGAGTATCATTACTTAAGTGTGTGTGCGCAAGGTTGTCGTAAGTTTCATGTGGTATGACACATAATTATTTTTCTTTTGTCAGAAGGTAGGAAGATAAAGTCTTTGTTTTTAAGTCTTTCAAGTGTGGGACGTTGTGAACTCGTGATGTTAGACACAATGTTTGCGAGTTCACGTTTAATGATTGAAAAAACGTTGCGTTTCAGTCTGTAGAGCTTAATGTCTAATTGATGGTGGTGGGTGTAATGGGCGGTCGAGTTGATATACAGGGAAGTTTTTTGCTCTACCTTCTCCCTCCGAATAAACAAAAAATGTGTTCTTTCTTTTCTCTCTTTTGTTTTTATATAGATATGTAGCACTTCATCGGTGGGTTCAAATATAAAATATTCAGAAAAAAATAAAAAAATAAATTAAATAAGTAATTAAAAGCGTAAAAAAAAATCAGTTATAGTTTTAGTTGTATTACATTTGCTGCGGATATTAATATAAGCAATATTGCCATCCACACGTTTTTTGAGATTTGAAACACCTACCATTTGACAAAGGGGTCTTCCGCGAAATATATTATGGAACACGGTCACACAGATTACATCAGTGTTGAAGTCTTACCTAATCAAGTAAGATTTGCTATATAGGACAAAAATTATTAAAAAAGTTTTTTGAAAAAATATATAATTAAAATCACTTGTGTTTGTCTTACTTCTCAACACCGACATATTTCCATTTCTTGCATTGTGATAGCCTTCTAATACTTCTCTCTCTCTCTCTCCCCCTCTCTCTCTCTCTCTCTCTCTCTATATATATATATATATATATAGAGATATATGAAGCAATCCAACAAAATATATAAGCGTCAACTAATATCTTATAATTAGTGAAACATCCGGATAAAAACTGAAGCTCAATATACTAGATAGAGCATTAATATTATAATATGAAATGAAGTAATAAAATAAGGTGTCAATCAAAATTTATTTGATTGACACCTTATTTTATTACTTCATTTTATATTATAATATTATAATATATATATATATATATATATATATATATATATATATATATATATATATATATATATATATATATTTATATATATAAAAGGAGATTGTAGTTTGCTTGAAGCATTGCTGGTAAATATAAGTGCAGATTATATTTAATCTGCACTTATATATATATATATATATATATATATATATATATATATATATATATATGTATATGTATATGTATATATATGTATATATATAAATATATATAATATAAATATATATATATATATATATACATGGAGAAATACTGAATATAACATTTTAGCTGCATCTATTATATCCAATATTGAGCATTATATATATATATATATATATATATATATATATATATATATATATATATATATATATATATATGAAAGGATCAAAATAATCCGACGGTATGAAATTAAAAATGGAAAAGCGGAAGACCTTTTCGCTCAACGTTTCGCCCAAATTTCACGTGGGCTTTATCAAGAGCGGACGAAGAATACACAAATTACAAAAGACGAGAAGGTCTGTAAATTATGGGAAATATATATAGTGGTTGGGTTCATGTTGAGATGAAGGGTATGCAAATATGAAAAAAAAAAATAGAAATAAATATATATATATGCACATAATTGTGATCGAAACATATATATAACACATATACATATATATATATATATATCAAATATACATAGAAGTAGCATTGGAAAAGAAGAGGAGAAATTAAAGAGCAGAAAGGGGTCCAAAGGATATTTAATTTAAAGCTCAGGGAATCATCCAGTGTCTAGAATTATCTTGTTTTTACTAATGATTGCTTTTGATCACGAACTGAACACGACACCTAATGTCAAAGCTGGAATATACTCCATTCCTTGTCTAGACTGTAATAAGGTCTACATTGGAGAGACGCAGCGTAATCGGGACAAGCGGATTTATGAGCATAAAAGGGCGATTAAATCCCACAACCAAATTAACGCATTATGTGCTCATACTATGGAGTATGGACATTACTTTGACTTTGAGAAACCCACTTTAATCAAGATAATACACAACAAGTCAACACGTCGAATAATTGAATCTGCCCTTATAGCCATTTCCACAAATAAAATTAAACAAAGAATGGGCTTCTACAATATCTCCCCCAACCTATCAAAAGCAATCATTAGTGAAAACAAGATAATTCTAGACACTGGATGATTCCCTGAGCTTTAAATTAAATATCTTTTGGACCCCTTTCTGCTCTTTAATTTCTCCTCTTCTTTTCCAATGCTACTTCTATGTATATTTGATATATCTATATGTATATGTGTTATATATATGTTTCGATCACATTTATGTGCATATATATTTATTTATTTCTATTTTTTTTTTCATATTTGCATACCCTTCATCTCAACATGAACCCAACCACTATATATATTTCCCATAATTTACAGACCTTCTCGTCTTTTGTCATTTTTGTATTCTTCGTCCGCTTTTGACAATGCCCACGTGAAATTTGGGCGAAACGTTGAGCGAAAAGGTCTTCCGCTTTTCCATTTTTAATTTCATATATATATATATATATATATATATATATATATATATATATATATATATATATATATATATATATATATAAAGACAGAGATAGAGTGATAGAGAATTTTAGATATGATGATACTCGAATACTAACAAGCAAAACATACACTTTTACAAATTGTGAAAAGTCTCGTATTCATTTACGAATACATTGACTACATCAATTTGCTTACGAATTTAAGATAGTCACATTAAAGAAACCGTTATGATATATGTTGCTGGCTATAAAAAGATATTCACTCCGCATGACAAACGTATAATTTTCGAACGGTGAAAGAAAAGGAAATATTTAAAACAAACGTAAAAATATGTGTTTGTTATAATAGATAAGAAAATAAATAGGAAAGAGAAAAGTGGCAATGAAAATAATCAAAATGTTTTCCGATATGCAGTTGTGTAACAATGTTGTCTATTTGTGTACAGCGAGAAAAAACATTTTTATGAAGAACAGAAGACTATAAATGACTGCATATATATATATATATATATATATATATATATATATATATAGTATGAAAATATATGTTTGGAAATTAAGCTACACATGGGAATCCTCAGCGTTTTAACACCGGGGGGAATCGTATAATTACCCCCCTTCTCAATATAGACACATACAAATTAACAATACTAAAATAATACACCACGATACCAACACCAAAAGATTAAAAATTCTTGAAGCTCTCTTCATAAAAACTAAACATACTTCAATCAATAATGTGAATTACGAAACTAGTCACAATATTTTAAAGTGACTAGCATAGTAATAAAAGTTATCAAATTCTTAGCCATTAAGAAATTATACGCTTGAATCTTGAACGTGCGCAGAACGTAATTAAATTATTAACAGTTAAGCAATCAAACTTTTGAATCTTGCACGCTCTTAGAACATAATCCCGCTGTCATATAACATCGTACTATTATAAAGGCCCTATTTTAAGTTTTAAATAACTGGCCGTTATAATGAAGAAAAAAAACTCAACAGTAAAGACACATTTTTAAGAAACCAAAGCTTGAAGATGATTTGACAAATGAAATCCAATGTACTCGTAAAAAAGGAAAGAAAATCGAACAAAAACAAATTCATGGAAATTACATACAGCAATTTACCTACATACACATGTGTGCCATGCTTATGCAATCTTCAGTGTAGGAGATAATAATTCCTGTCGGTAGAATGATTCGAGCACAGTTACACAGTCACCTTTGACTTTGCAGCCTGGTATTAAACCACCATTAATTACCATGAGAGAGAAGATAATTAGCAACTATATTATGTTGAGTCGACGGACATACATAGTAATCTAATACTTAGAGTTTCTACGGCGAGCCGCAACATGGCATTACGATTCGATTGATAGCTTATTATTAATTCTCTTAGATGCGCGGTCTTTGTTTAACGAAGTTTATAACAATATTTTTATTTTAAATACTTTTATTTATTTTTTTAGTTTTAGTTTTAGGTACAGACACATGCGTTTCATACTTACGCAATCTTCACTTTAGGAAGGTATAATTTCTGCCGCTCGAAGGATACGAATTTAGTTACAAAGTTACCTCTGACTCTACAGCCTCTTATCTCTTTGTTTCTCTCTATGTCTGTCTGTCTATCTCTCTCTCTTTATATATATATATATATATATATATATATATATATATATATATATATATATATATATATATATATATATATATATATATATATATAATGATTGGCACAACTATTAGAACACATTTTAAAGGCTATTTGGAGAATTTAGAAACAACGAAATGTTATTTTCTTTTATTCATATATTAAGTAATGAATAACATTATTTTTTAAAACACATATCTCTGAGACATTCGGTGTTAGACACCCTTTACGAAGAGTACTTCCTTTTCTTTCTTTTTTCATTTTGTTGATAATAACCACAAGAAGTCAACACAGAACTGAATAAAAATAGATTTGTCGTCTTACTCTTTCTTCTAAATCACATATTAGTTATTTATTTTTTCGCCTTATAAATGAAATCAAATTATATATAAAAGAAGTTAAAAGTCGTCGTCGCTGTTCAAAGATGTTCGGTGTCAACGTATAATCCATTATATTATTGTAGAAATGTATACTTTTATCACTACTGGAATCCGTTCATGATTTTAATCGAAGAAAGTTGTTATCTTGGTTTAAAGCGGTGTTCAATTGTATTACTTAAAAGTGAGACAGAGAGAGCACACACGAATAGTATCGTATTACATATATACTATACGTAGGTTATATGACTTAAGTTTTGCTTCGATGATAGAGAAAACGCGCACATGTCATTTAACCAATATATTTCGAATGCTATCAATATTCTTTTCTGTTATCACAGATTCAGCCACGATTATTTGTTCTGACTTCGATTAAAGACGTTTCGATTTGTAAAGCTCTTAATTTTAGTTGATTATTCTCGTGATCAATTCAAAAGATGCTTGATTATATTAGTAAAAATGAAGATGAACAATCAATAAACTTACCCTTGCAACGACATACTCCCTGTAATTATAACTACAAACTATAATTATAATAATATTCGCTCTGTTATAAGTACTACTATAAGTTTTTTTTTTACCCCGCCTAATAAACCGGTATTGTCTGGGACGCCGGTCTATTGGGGGTGGTCGGTCCTGTACAGTTCTAGGAGGTGCACCCTCCCAGGCTTTGCCTCCTCTCTTTGGGGAGGAGTAAGTTTATTGCTTACTGTCTGAGGCGCCCCTACCGGGGAATGCCGACGGGGCCGCCCAGGCAATTTTTAAACAGCCAGAGTGCTCAAATTCTCGAGCGCTGGTTCTTTCCCACTTTCCCGACCTTGTGTCACATCTTACCTTGTGGGAGGAAGATAAATAGAAGCACGATAATGTATGAATCCATTGCTCTTCCCCTCCCTCAGACGTAGGAAATGTTGTATGGTAAACTAGACTCTTAAGCCCTAGAAGAGCAACTAGTCTAGGAAAAGTAAAATTTAGAAATATTGCCTGTGCCCAGGTTGAGTCATGAGAGATTATAGATATATAAATGCATGCCTCACTCGATAGGGAGAGCGGTTGGTATTCTCCGCAATCGAAAATAGATGCTAGTGTTGAGTCCGCTAATAATTTCGAATTGTCTTCCTCGTGATTAAATGATTTACTGTAAATACTACTACTACTACAACTACTACTACTATTGCTACTACTGCTACTACTGCTACTACATCTAATAATACGTCTACTACTAAGTCTAATAATACGTCTACTAATAATAATACTACCATAATTATGCGTTTTTTCATTATCGATACTTATCGATCACACTTCTATTTTAAATATATATGAATATTTGTGACCGATCATCAAATTCATGTTAATCGATTTTTTTCCTCTCGGATCGATCAATGTTCAATTAAAGAAAGACTCGCTTTCAACAGTTTTTCAAAAAAAATGTTCTTTATTTATTAGTAGTTTTCTATTCATTGTTTTAATAAAGCAAGAACAATGACAGCGACATGCACATTTATATTGGAAAAATGTGACGGTGTGCAATTATATCTCCCAAGGCAACGAAAAGAAGAAAATGGAACTGAAACAAATAGAAATGAACGTTCGTAGAAGATACATTTATTAAGAAAGTGAATCTTTAGTTTTCGTAATTATTCGTTTGCTTAATTTTAAAAATAGCAGTGAAGTCGACTTTCTCCAGAGGCATTAATCGTAAAGTGCGTGTTATCATCGAAGGCTTTGAATGGTGGGGATCGAAGAAACGGCAATGCGATGTGAATAGTTGTTTGCATTTATAGATTGTGATTTCACGAATTCTCAAAAACGCCTGTTAAAGAATGAAGAGAATTGGAAATATAAATATATATATATAAAGTTATACAGTTCTATATCTATAATGCATAAAGTTAAATGGATAGATACCTATAATGCATAATATACTTGGACCTATTATTTGTGGCGAAAGGAGTTAGGTACTTTGACTGTTGATGCCTTTTGTAATTGACCCGCAATTCCGATTTTGAATCTTGGCAAGGACACACTTGCAACACGGATGAGTCGTAGATGAATAAATTATCCATATAACAATGTTGCACCACTTTTACGTCCCCTTACGAAGATTTAAGTTAAGATATAATTTAAAATAATTCAGACAAACTGACAATTGGGAATATTTTGAATTGATCTCTAATACTTATTGTTACAATTTTTAAAAATTCGGAGGTATCGGAATTTTATGAACTATTTCCAACTCTTATTACACCTTTGCATAAAACTAAATACAACTAAATATAAGACACAGTAAGACACATTACGCCAACAACCGTATTCAGAAAGTCATACTGATCGGTTAATTAGTTTAGGTGGTTACCCTTCACATACAAATATATAAACATACACACACATCTAACTTTATATATATATATATATATATATATATATATATATATATATATATATATATATATATATATATGATAATTATTTAGATACTAATCCAACATAATGATAGATGAAAAAGGAAATACCAGAAAATTGTGTATAAGTTCATCAACGTTTCGTCTTTATTGTAAGATACTCTTAAGATTACTGATTTGAAAAAAAAACATGAAATAAATGTTTGAAAATATATGCTGCGTCTATGACGCGAAAATATTTTATTTTCAAACATTAGAATTCAAAATATATGGTGCGTTTATGAAGTGAAATAAATATGTTTTTTATATGTGTTATATTGATGTTACTTACAAAGTTGTGTTGTGAATATGCTGTAAAATAGCTAGTCTATATCTAAATGTAAGTTCTGTTTGGTTAATAACTGTTTGCCGATTAAAGGAGATACATTGTGAAAGTCGTTATGTTGTTAAATTACGTCAGAGTTTGTAATAGATGCTGATGCAAGGAGTCTTTGACGAGATTTATTCAAAATGAATTTAATACGTCTTACTTGTTTAAATGCAATCTAATGCATAAGAAAATAGAACATTCAGGTAATTGTCATTTTGATATGTCTTTTATGTTAACCATTATTATGATTTTTCTCCCCTGTATTCTTAATAGCTAGAAATGTCATCGACTAAAACAATGCCACAATACTCTTTTATATTGAAAAAAAAACGGTTTTAGTTACTGAACTACATTTCCCGAAGCATTTCGAATAATCTCAGATTACCTCTATTGTTGTTGTATTGTTAATTAGATAATTAGGTTCTTCGTTTTGTTTTGTCAAGTTTTTTTTTATCAAGTTTGTCATTAATCAAGTTTTTTAAACTAGCCATTGACTGGCAAGCATCCATTATTCTTGTCTCCAATTGCATCGTGACCATTGTAGCAACTTCTGTTCAAGACATTAGAGCATGTCTTCAAACGTACTAGCCTTCTAAATATGTTAAACTTCATTTTGGACTATATTTCCTAAAGTAAAACTTACTTTGCAAACTGGCATAGTTTTACGAGCGGATTATAATTATTGCATCATATATGAGCCTAAAAAATCAGAAAATGTCTGATGCTCGCCCACTGAGAACCATGAATTTTGTATGATATTCCTTTCTACCGCATTGTATATGTATATACATATATATATATATATATATATATATATATATATATATTTGCGTACAATTTTTCAAATGATAATTGAAACTGCTTATACTATATATTCAATCTGTTTTTAGTAACCTACAAGGGGGTCTTCTCTGTAGATGAGTATATTAAATGTCATGATCTATAGACTTTAAACACTTTAATATACAGAAAAAGCTATATTAAAACTTGAATAATATTTGTGTTAGTGTTTTATATATATAATATATATATATATATACACACACACACACACATATATATATATATAGTACATATTTGTCTTGTTTATTATCTATGCACGGATACGTTTCGTCTCTTATAATCGGGACTCATCAGTATAGAGATGTTACTATTCACTACTGGTCGCGCGATTCGATACCCCAAGCTTAGAGTATTTTGCAACTCAAATCACGACATCTAGAACCACTCGGCCACCGCTTAATAGCTAAATAAACAGTGATAAGTTTAACACTTTATTCAGCGACTTTTACGTTCAGAGAGCATTCTACTTAATGAAATAGTTATTTCTATTTGTAATCTCGAGCACACCTGATCTTATAATAATTCTGTTCTTATCTGAAAAAAACTGCCTTTCCTGATACTCTGTATATAATAATTATAGCTATAGTTATTTTTAAATAAATAACTAATTATATATATATATATATATATATATATATATATATATATATATATATACATATATATATATTCGTATCAATATGTTTACATACAAACATGTTAACGGCTACACATCTATGAAAATGTTTCGATCATTATCTACGATCTCATCGAACAATATATTTGTATATGTTCATATTAAAAAATGAAAATAAAATAAAATACTACATAAGAACATTCAAAAATAATATTTTAAGCAATACATGTTTTAAGGTTAGATAAGTGTCAGTTTATTTAGAATTACTCGGGGTAGCTAGATTGAAGGTCAATGGGTTAGGGTCGGATGTCATAATTTAAGGAAGGTGTAAGGGGTGTGGGATGGCAAATAGTAAAAGAAAAGTGAAGGAAAGGGAGAGAGGGTATAAATCATAATAAAACACACCCACAAACACTAGACAATGTCTTATACTGTTTTTACGGGTTACAACATTTTCAGAAATTATTACCAATATTATTTTGTTAGGCCTACGCAAATTAGTTAATAATTGAAATAAAATAAATTTCAATAAATTATAATTAAAAGTTAAATTATAATAATCGAATAATATATATATATATATATATATATATATATATATATAAATATATATATATATATGAAAATAATATATATATATAAGAGATTCAAAATATTATATTAAAATAGATTTAAAATAAATAATCTGCAAGAAATCTCATATACTACCTCCTTCCCCGAAAGTGATGGCACATGCCTCAGCTAATACCTCACACAATGGTCGTAAAAGGGTCAAGGACAATGAGAAGACCGAGGATAGAGAGCACTAAGTAGACCTCCACTGGAAGAGTGCGGAGAGTAGTGAGATTTTGGGGAGGTTTATTGCCACCCAAATCCAAGAAGAGACCAATGGTCGTTGCCAGCGAGAAATCAATAGTAGACGACTGTTGCAATACCGCAATAGCTTTTGCGGTGGGTATCGTAAAGAGGTGGAGAACACTGGAAATGTGGGGAGACTTGTTGTCACTCAGATTTCAGGGAACACTATCAGTTATTGTCGGTGATCAATCACTGACGATGACCTGTGTCATAACTTATAGTGAGTACAAATAATAATTATAATAATAATAATATGAAAAGAGCATCGAACTATGAGAAGATATAGGCACTTGGCGAACATGATCCATACAAATATCTGGGAGACGCTTTCTAATCCAGAGGAATGAACGAAAACGTTAGAAAAGAACACCTGTTGATAAGGTAATTAATCGGCAAATCACATAATAAGTGAATGCAGCAAACTTACACAAAAGGAATGCAAAAAAAAGCAGCATACTGGTAACTATGCAAACCTCTGTACTTTTAACATGGCGACATAGACGTACAGCAGCAGTGGAAAAATGAAAAAGATTAAACTTAATGGGACATAAAGGGACAAACGAAAATATTCATTTAAGTAAGAAGACATGAGATGAATCGAGGAAAGGTGATAGTGGACTTTGGGTTTACTTTCCGCAGCCTCGTAACTCTCGATTTCCTTATTTTGTCTGTTAGTTCTCACATTCAATTAGCGAGTAATCTGATAAAGGGGGAACAATTGCTGTTTTTCGGGTCGGAATCTATCCATATACCAGTTATTGTTGGCTAGATTTTTACCTTGAAGTGGAATTGTTAGCTCCTTACATCAAATGGCTTCATACCAAAAAACTAAATAAAGGAAAAACCCCAGAAAAATCGTAGATTTCGCCGTCCTCGCAGAAGAATGGGAGAAATCAAAGAGGCACAAACATTAAATAAATACATGAAACTTGCATATAGATATGAAAGAGAATAATTAATATGACGGAAAGTACTGTAATACCAATAATTGCAAGAGTGCTAAGAACAGTTCCAAAAAACATTGAAAAAGACAAAGTGAACTTGGAATCAAAGAGAATACATGTACCATACAACGGACACGATTTTACGAGTTAAGAAACCAGTTCACATTACTAGGTGAAACCGACCAACCACAGGTAAGTTGAAATGCATGCGCTCCACTCTGTCTTGAGAGACAATGGATAGCCCCTGTAATGTGGCTGAGCATGTAATTGTGAAGCAAGGTTGCGCAAAATACCACCTCCCTTCTGAGTCGGCACTGCTAGATTGTAGTGGCAATGGGAAATTCAGGACAACGGGAATCCATGCCGAGATAACGGAGAGCACATACAACACTTAGTATTCCGAAATAATCACCCATTTTAGTACTGAATAGGCCCAATGTCGCATAACTTTGGTAATCTAACGGGAGCCGGTGTGTCAACGTAGTTATGCCGTATATATATATATATATATATATATATATATATATATATATATATATATATATATATATATATATATTAATAATGAAGTTTATGTATCTGTCTGTCTGAAGCCGAAACTCCGTCAGAGTACTCTTACTTACTCTGCCAGCTTTTATATATACTGCTACAAAAACTCGCCCAAACACATGCATGTTTGCCAATTTACATAATTAATTGCTTTTAAACTTCTAATAAATTAATATTCACAAATATACACTTATAACTCGTGTTCTCAAATTTACATATGTATTTATAATATTTTCCTCCATATTGAACACTATTATACTTCTATTATTATTTATCTTTTTATTCTTAATTAATTTAGTCCTTTTAATTTGTATTAGTAGGTTTATATTTTATTACCATTATAAGGTCACTCATACACACACATAATTGTATATTATACGCGCTCTTATTTCTTGGCGTCGTGGTTAAAGATTGCAACTAGATGCTAAAATACATGTTGCATGATGATTTCTGGAAACCCGCGAATGCCCGCCTGTGAAATCAAGATGAGAGACACTGCAGTTTCGCAAGTACAATTATTTAACTACTTTGGGTCAGTGATATCATCATATTGTTAGTGTAGGTCAGACGTAAATCAAGACTCCCCTAGCCAAAGATTGCGTTTATGAAGTTGTCTTATCTTCTTCAGAATCGTACGATGTAGCTGGACACCAGATTCAGAAAACTTCCAGCGTACGCTTGGTCCATTCTACTTCATAGATGCGAGACTTAGACTATTTATTCTTAATTAGAAACTAAACTTTTTTCCCGGAGACATGGTTTATTCGCCGGATGCTGAATATAAACTGGAAGCAACATGTAACCAATGAGGTGTGGAGTCGATCTGGATACACACCTGGACAATTAATGCAGACTTTAATGAAAAGACATATGCATTTTATCTGCCATATAGAAAATGTAGTGCCTGACTGTGAGTCAGTGAGCAGACCAATATTTAAGTTTATGTGTCGGTGGACAAACCGGAATGCAATGCCAATATTTCGTTCAATAGATAATAGGACAATGTGGAAGACCATAGTCACGGACGCCTTACGAAGGCAGGGTCTCCCAGAACGAACATTATTACATGCGGAATTCGACAACATATTAGGAGTATTGTTACCGATTTTCCATGATCATAATATACGTTAAGAATTATGTTTCTTATGTTTATTTGGCTGTACTCTAAACGTAATTTTATCCTGAAAACAGAAGCAAATAAGATTAAGATAAGTTATACTGTAACACATACTACGATAATGAATAATAAAGTAAATTGAGCAAACAACATTTATCATTGTAACATGGAAATTTAGGTAGTAACAAACGAACGTATATGGAATAATGTATGTATATATATATATATATATATATATATATATATATATATATATATATATATATATATATATATATATATAGTGTGTCAGGTTGTATATGAAAAGAAATCAAATAAAGTGCTTAATCACATAAGAGAGCTAATATAATTTATTTAAATACTGTATATAACATATTTCAGCAATGTACCGCCGTTTCATCCAAAAGGGCAGATTTAGACATCTTTAGTAAATCTCTGTGCCCAGTGGAATCATCGGCAAGCTGAAACGATTGTAGTCACGGCCCGATAGGGAATGGCGTCAGCAATAACAGAAACATCTCTGAGGGGGTCCCCGAAAAAATCCGGTGTAGGATAGTGATTAACTAAGACCTAAGAGAGTTCGATGTTAGTTCGTGTTTGAAAGGCCTTCTATATATATATATATATATATATATATATATATATATATATATATATATATATATATATATATATATATATATATATGGGTGTGTGGGTGTGTGGGTGTTTATATGTGTGTGTGTATGCGTATAAATACGTTAACCGTATCCAACTTTATCACTGACAGTTTTTAACCTCTATTAATCGGAGGGCTATATAAAAGTATTACAGAGCCATTTTTTACAACAACCGACTGCAAAACAGTCACACATGCTATTTGTGTACCCCAGGCTGGAGTTTCAGTGTATCCATTAATCAGCAGGTATTGATGGACGATCGAAGTGATGTATAGTGTTATTTGAAATTGAAAAATTCGAATGCAGAACGTGACAAACGCCTCCCCCCCCCCCTAAAAAACGTTTCAGAAAATGGTGCATTAAAACACTCGACCACAAGCCAAAACCATGTTTTATATTTTATGATGCCGGGATAATTTTGTTTTGCTTTCGATAGAAAAAAAAACTTTTAGTTGAAGTCTAGATTTTATATGTTCGTATTTGTATTGTTTAAGGACTCAATTTGAGGGAATTGGATTTATCGCGTTTTGCATTCATACTGTTCAATTATCTATTTTGTTTCATTTTACTTCATTCGAAGTTCTCAGAAATACAGGGGGCCTTTTCTGGGGCATACACTTGATTTCTATATGAGAAATATAGATATTCGAATATTCCATTCAAGTTCTTTACTTTTAAAACGTTGAGTCACTTAAGAACATTAACTTTCAATCTTTAATTGACAAGTTTACTGTGTTATTGCTATTTTTCTTGTAGTCTCTTGTTCTTACCGGATTCCAGGACAAGAATTCATCTAGTCTGGTGGATTATCCAGCTAAGTGTTGTTACTTCAAATAGCATCACTAGGAGAATTCCCTTAAATTGAGTCCTATTCCTTGTATGAGCCAGGGTATAGCCATACCGAAAATATCTTATATGTGCTGTGAATACTATGTTATTTTGAATATTTGGCGCGAGTATCCTCATGTCAGGTTGTCCTGACAAACCATTGTACAGAGAGACCGAATACACTCGAAAGTGGTGTCTAGTACGTTGTGCGCGCTCATATATATATGTAAATAGTAAATATAAAATAGAGATAGAGAGAAGGATAGAGAGGTGGTGAGGGTAAGAAGCAAATAGGAGTAAAACAGAAACGTGATTGTTGATAAAGGCCTGTAGATATCGACTTTTCTTTTCAGTATATGATCAGCCGAAAAACCGTACAAAGTCCAATGCCTTTTCATTAAGAGATTACATGAAAATTTTGAAGATTTCATTAAATATTTACCAAATACTCAATTAATCCTCTCTCATGAAAATAACAAAAAAAATATATTAAAAAAACTCATGCGCATGGTACATTGAAATTTTTCGCATCTCGTAATGGATTATAATCCACCGAACCTTTCCATTTGGATTACACAAAGTGAAGTCAACGAACAGCGTTTCTTCTTTAAGTGAGTTATTTTATTTGTATGTTATTTGTCTTTCCTTTCCGTCGCTTCTTTCCCGAAAGTTGAATATGCCTCCATTGGCAAAAGATTTTGCTGACTTCCAAGCTAAGAAAAACTTTTTGTAAAGTCGACGCTTTCAACTTTAAGTTGTCGACTTGCTTTCATTTTGTTCCACGTGCCCAGCATTTATTCAGATTTTTATAGTCACGTATTACACAAGTAATATTCTCAGTCCCATCCAACTTGTGGCGGGAAATCCCGTCACTTACGACGGAATGGCGAGTTGACTGAGGTAATTTTCAAAGATTGATCACAAGCTATCATGAAAGTATATTATTTGTTCGGGATCAGATCGTTAACTTCTCGGACTTTACCGAGTTCTTTCGGGTGAGTATTTGCATGTCGCCTGAGGTATTATAATTCGCCAGTAAGTGCCAAAGGGACTATGCAAATATATTTGCCCCCATGCAAATTGCCCCTTTGACAGTTGAACCAAATTCGCATTACTAACTAAGCTTGTGCCTAACATTACCCCTGTAGATAGTTACTCAAATAGAGATATTTGTCACCGTTCATGTAGCATTCAGTAATGGCTAAATCCTACATTAGGCATAAACGATTACCAGATCATGCCCTCATGAGAAGGCAGATAAATACAAATAGTATACAAATGTTTAACATTTCATCTTTACCAGAAGCACAGGCTACTAATAATACACTAACATGATCACAAAGAAGAGTCCAGAAATGTTCGTTGTTATTGGAGATTGCTAGCCGGTCGTCAGTTGGTAGACTATTATCACGGATCTTAGTACTAACTAAACACATTCACAACAAATGCTTGTCTAGCTACAACCACTTAAAAAATTCCTTTTCTCACTATGTGTTCCTAGAACTAAGCGGATCTCTCATGAGCAAAGTTTATTTCCAATAACTGCTCGTCCCTAGAACACAGTATCACGGGGATGCTTCCCGGCTGACTATATCATTGCTATTTCCAAGTCCGATATAAGTAAATAATTGTTGAGCAGTCCTCTTAAATAATCACTTTACCCGCCAAACTCAATAATCCTTATCCTCGTTTGGCCCGTGACCCTTTGCTAACTGGTGACTCGTTAGTAAAAAATATATATAAAAAAACTAACCAAAAATATACATTATCTTACACTGAAACAGTGTATAAACGAGATTATAGACAGAATATTTTTAATGCCAGCATAATAGCATGACAGTAAGACATCTCGACAGCTAGCCAAACGGTCGGGTTTCGAGTCTCTATATGAAAAACTCGCCACGTAATTTTTTCCCCGAAGAGTTTACTTATAATAGCAAGATACTTTCAGTTTCCTTTAAAGGTCACTTTTAAAATGGTAATTTTTTATCTGAATGGATATTGACTTGGTATATGAAATAACTACGAACGAGCATTGTTCTTAGTTGTTTTAGGCTATGTCCTCTCAGGCATGAATCAGCCCTTATAAAAATGATTTTAAATCGAACGTCGAGGACAAAGGGGCATTAAATTGATTTTATTATTATGCTTCTGACAAAAACATAAAGCTCATTGGTCTAATACTATAGACCATTCATCTGCATTTTATTGCTAAACTTTTCTACATTAACTTATTTTCGCATTATCAGTACTCTATTCACATAGTATATCGTATCAAACCGAATACATTTTCACATTGACAGTTCACTCCTTGTATTTACCCTAACAAACTGTATCATTCAATCCTTGATGAACACTAACATCGCAAAAAAAATGTTATTTACCAACTTTTATTTATATATAAGACCACGCACACACACACACAGACATATATATATATATATATATATATATATAACAGAATACATACAAGAGGATAGGTATGGAATAAGTTGTAAAGAACCCGTTACAAAGTAAAAAAAAAGGTTTCAGAGAAAGATGTAAGATGGCACCGGTCGCCTGAAGTAGATACACGGAATATCTTCATGGGAGGAATTATTCTATTGAATTATTGCAATAGAGTGTTGAATCTAGCGTGAACTGTTGGAATCAATCACGTACCTACGCACAGACGCACGGGGTATGCCTTCGAACATGGTATACAATTGAATCAGCTTCTCTTTTTATTGGCGCACATAAACACGCACACATGGCCTAGAGTAAGTTTACATTTATACACAACTATATAAAAGAGCATACATATACGCAAACACACGCACACATACACCCCACACACACATACACATATATATATATATATATATATATATATAATATTATATCGTGATATAATATATTGTGTATAGAGTTTTAGTATCTAGTTCAATAGCTGAGTGAAGGTTTGTAGTCATATCAATAGTACTATAAAATATAATTAAATTGCATAGATGCGTCCATTAACTTGTGAGAGAAAAATCACGACATTACTTAGCTAGACTAAACACTATTTATATATATCTATAAACTACTAGTAAAAAAATACGTGTACTTTTCCTGATGATTCCCTGCTACAGTGAAATATGGATGATTCTCTGTAGCTTAATTCCGCATAAATATATTTCCTTATTATACATCAAAAAAACAAAAAAATATATATATATGAAATAAAAATAAAATAACACGGAATCATATATATATATATATATATATATATATATATATATATATATATATATATATATATAAATATATATATATACATATATATATATATATATAAATATATAAATATACATATATATATATATATATATATATATATATATATTTAAACATATATATATATATATACATATATATATATATAAATATATAAATACACACATATATATATATATATATATATATATATATATATATATATATATATATATACTAATGTGTGTGTGTATGCAAATGTATGTGCGTTTGTGTAAAAGGTATACATTGCCAGCGTATATACCTCAACTTATCATTAAGAGCATTTTTTCTTCTTTTTATTATTCAATCATGATTCTTTTTTTTTAGCTTTAAATTATTTGTTCAGCTTTGAGGGTTACTTATTTTTCATTTAATTGTTTTTGTTTACCTTTTTGATCGAACGCTCCTACCTTATCGACTGTGGTAATTGTTTGAGCTTTACAATATCGCAAGCTAAATAAGGTTATCGACACAATAAACTCTGTGAAGACATGCATCCTCCGTCAAAAATGAAAATCGTTGGTCGAATCGATAGAATGCGACAAAAATGCTCCTGATACATGTTAGATTCGCCACACGACTCCACTTACCTTTGCGCCTCAGACGAATACTGGATAAAAGGATAGAAAAGAAAGCTGACGAAAATGAATAAGGACAGAATATATATTAAGCACTCCTAATTAAACTAAGAAGATTTAGCATCACACAATATAAAAATAAAGACTATATTTTTGTTTACGGGTTGTAAAACGTTCGTAAGACGGAAAAATATAAGCATTCGCCGAAATATAAAAAAAATAAATTATGAATGTAGACTTAAGTTTTTTAGGGAGGCATTGAAATGTAACCAACCAGTATATATGCTCTGAAGCCGATAACAAAACATCATTGAGCATGTAATCTAAAACAATTCTGATAATATGATAAGAGAAATATATCTTTAAAAAATATATATTCTTTATATAACCCCAGAAATATATATATATATATACAGGGTGGGCAAAAATAAGGGTCCTATTTTTAAAAATTCATAACTTTTTTATTTATTGATTTAAAAAAATTTTTTTTTTTAGAATAAGTAAAGGACCCCTTCCGAAGCAAGCATGAGCCGTATTAGCCCTAAGGAACGTACCCTCATTTAGAAAACATTATTTTTGCTTAAAAAACTCAAAACAGTGTAAAAAACAATACTTTAGTTTTTGTAAGTTTTAAGAAGTGTTTTTCGGCTAAAATTTGTTTTGTTTATTTCAAAAAATCTCGGAAGGGTCAGTCTACACACACATAAAGTTTGGTGAGTTTAACTTTCATTTTGTGGAAGTTATTCAAATTTAAGTTATTCAAATTTAAAGATAGGACCCTTATTTTGGCCCACCCTGTATATATATATATATATATATATATATATATATATATATATATATTTCTTTCCTTCTCTCGCTCGCTCTCTCTCTCTCTCTCTCTCTCTCTCTCTCTATATATATATATATATATATATATATATATATATATATATATATGCGCGCGTGTGTAGCCGAACTGTGTGTGGAGGCAATAGAAAAGGAAAGGTGGTAGATTTAGAAAGATAAACGTCGAGTGATGCGACGGGAATCATTTTATAATGCATTAGAATGTAATAAATCAAGTCATACGTCACTATTGTGACTGGTATCGACGTTTCGCTAGAGGTTTATTTTTTTAATCTCTGACGTATCGATGTCTGACTCTGCTAGTAAAAGTCGAATGATTTTTGGAACTTTCATAATCACTGCCAAGCAAATATCAGCACAGACGCAGCCTTCCACTTCTATACATACACTCGCAAAAAATACGATATATATTCATAAAGAAGCATATATGCATCTATATATATATATATATATATACATGTATGTATGTGTGTCTTTCATAAGAATGACTAAAATCTTTCTATGTAATACGAAGGGCTTTCTATATGTAATATGTACGTTCGATATATTATATAAATTCTTCAGTTATGAAAAGCAAAGAATAAAAGTATGTCTTCAAAATAACGTTATTATTATGAACGAATAAGGAAGTATAATTTACAGAAAAAATAAATAGAAATGTTAAAAAATACAATAGGTACGCACTAAAAAAGGATTGTAAACATACACGAATTGATTTCTGATGTCATAACATACGGGTGCATCTTTCTATGTATACATGTCTTAAATATTTAAATCTATCAATGAAAAAATCTCTGCAAAAAATAAAAATAAAATGTGTATTCTAATTCATGAATTATTTGTGGGTTATGTTCACCTATTAATATTTGGTTTATTGGTAGCTGCCCTATTTTGCTTTTTGTAGATTATATATACTTACAAATATAACAATATTTTAAATATATATTTTTTTATGTATGAAAAAATGATTCAGGGAAATAAAAAAGAAGTACATTACAATATACATTAATTAATTAAGTATTCAAATAAAGAAATATATTATAAAATATTTGTCTGTCATCCGTAGAGTTTCAAAAATAAGCTCTTTTAATCGGAGGAAAAATAAGCAAAAATGTATTACTGGTAAGCATACATTTAAAAATATGAAAATTTGTGAGCAAATAAACATCTGCAATATAATTTTGGTATAAACATATAGTGGGCTTATATATATATATATATATATATATATATATATATATATATATCGTCTAAAGAAGCTTTGAGTCATTTTAAACAAAAGAAAAAAAGAAGGAAAATGCAGTTTCAATTCCCAGAGAAACTAACAAAATCCAATAAATTGCAGACTTAACATTCGTTGAAAAATTCATTAAAAAAAAATAATAATAAGTGAATAAAATAAAAAAGGGGTGTTAAGTATCTAAAAGTGAAACAAAAACAGGAGACCTTTACAAAAGCGTCTAATATTAACAAAGCTGTTTAATATGTAACAGTTTCGGAGATTTAAAAATAGGACAGTTATGATATCCATGGCTCTCCAATGGTACTGATCAAACTACCATTTCCCCAATAATCAAGTGTCGAAATAATTCAGCTTACAATTTCACTAATATATACATAAATAAATAATAATAATAATAATAATAATAAAAATTTAAAAAATTATAATATATTACCCTTAAAACAGTTATTATAACAATAATAATAATAACACTATCCAAACACCACACCTAAGAACCAGTCTGCGATATGGTAGCTAGCCATAACATTATATAGGAATTAAAGTTGCATTAAAAAAAAGCTTAAGTACCTTAGGTACCAGAAAGGCAAGTAGATAAGATGGAGGAAACCTAGCCATACAGATCTAAATACCCAATATATAGTCTAAAGAAGTTATATATATATATATATATATATATATATATATATATATATATATATATATATTATAACAATTTCGTTAAACGTTAACACACATATATACACAATGTTTAGTTAATTTAATATTAAAGCTAAATTGAACAATTCAAATGCCTTTTATTTTCCAAATATAACTAAATTTCAAGTTATGTATTGTTATATGTTTATATATTTACAAGTAAAATATCAACTACTAAATTACTGAATCAATCATTATTTATTTTATAACACAGGTACAATGCGTAATGGGTTCAAAGGTGGGCTATGTTTTGTTTAATTAATTACTCGATTTCAATCTCCGTAACGGAACTTACAATTCATGCAAATTGATTCTGCTTGTGGAATTATGTTTAACTATCCTAGGAAGGGTTCTGCTCTAGTGTGTATATATATATATACATATATATATACATGTGTGTGTGTGTGTGTGTGTGCGTGTGTATATATATATATTTATATATATATATGTATATGTATATATATATATTTATATATATATGTATATGTATATATATATGTATATATATATATATGTATATGTACATATATATATTTATATATATATGTATATATATGTATATATATATATTTATATATATGTATATATATGTATATATATATGTACATATATATATATATGTATATATATATATATATGTATATATATGTATATATATGTATATATATATATATATATATATATATTTATATATATATATATGTATGTATATATATATTTATATATATATATATATTTATATATATGCATGTATATATATATGTATATACATACGCATGTATATATATATGCATGTATATATATGTATATATATATACGTGTATATATATATATATATATATATATATATATTTATATGATATTAGTTTCAGTTCTTTTTTATTACACATCAGTAGCATTTTACAAGTTTTGTGGTAGCTATTTTTTTTACTTTTCTCTGGGTAGCCGTTTCGATTAGACGAATCGAAAATGCAATCCTAGAAATGATTAAATGTGAAAAAATATATCTAATAGGTAATAATAAGAAAAAAACACTTTTTTCATGGCCTGTAAATACGAACGTCAATCGATATAGGAATGAAAGAGTGTGTCTTATTTATGATTGGATAGTCATTTGACAAAAGCATCACATCTCTCCTAAAAGGAGGCATAGGTGTGTATTGCCCGAATAGAGTCAGGTATGTATATATACGTGTTTAATGAAACAGATTTACCATCTGCTGGGTGGCTTGCTCGCTTCATTGCATATTAAAAGAAAATGATTTGCTTAAATATGTGTTTTTTTGGCGAAATAAATCTGGGTGACGTTGCTGTTTCTTATTGGTCGAGACAAATCACGTGATAGTTAAGGGATAAGCATTCGAAAAATGTCAGCAGTTTTCAACAGCGACCAATGGTAGTTTGTGAGACTATTTCTGGTGTCAGGGCTGTCTGAAACGGAAATAATAATAACATATTTAAAGGCGACTCTAAATACTGTAAATAACCAAATGGTCTGAGGTGATCGTATGAGAGAGCAAATCTATGTAATAATATAACAACGCCATTTCATGTTCGTGCGGACGTTATCAGTTTAAAAGCACATAAAAATAATGAGATCGGCGATCAGCAAAGATTAATCATTAATCTTATGTCGCTTAGGTAAACGCATTTTAAAATTAATTGGACCAAAATAAATTATGTCGTTCAGCCGACTACAACAGTATAATTTTTAATATATACATTTCAAAAAGTGACATTTGTTTTATATATGTAATGAATATTTAACGGCTGATTTATTTTAATCATTTATACAGATAAGGGTAAAAAACACCGGGAAATTTCTGCTGGGTCCCGCTAGTAAATAATTATTACGAATATTCAAGATTTTAATTCCATGTCTGCTTCCAGCTACAAAGACGAATAACAAAATGGTCACACGGTTCAGCAACTTGAGTTTATATATCAGATAAATTGACGTATAATATAACAAATAATTGCTCTGCATCATACGATATTTCATGTCTGAATTATCTCAAAGACCTTCTGTCTCTGATTACATGGCTTACCTGACTGATTGATCCAGAAGTTTAAGACGATATGTTATCACAACACTTGATAATGTTCGAAAGTTTGTCAAATGAATATTAATCAAGTTTATTATTAGGATTATTCGGGTTACTTGGATGTTATTGTCACAACAGTTCGACCGATGTAAACTCTGACCTGCTCCATGTGCGTGTTGTCCAAATACAAAATTACAAACGGAACTCTTTTTTTAAACAACAAGCACATACCTGCTATTGTTCCGTCAATCATGATCGGGTAGAAGATTTAACTAATTCGTTATTTTATTCTTAATATCGCCTGTACTAAGGATTGACCTTTCAACATCCAGAATATTGTCACTTAAAATTGATTACAACCTAGCACTTACATCCGTAGCGCCACGGATCATTGTCTGCACCTTGGATGAGAAGATAAGTCCGAATAATCTAAATAATGTATTGCCTTGTTAAGAAACTTAGATAAAAAACTACTTCAAAATATCGTAATATCTGCAGTTTTCTAATAGGATTTCACAAGATTCATTTTAGTTGGTCCCCCGATTTATAAAATCGGGGGACCTACGTTTTGAGGCATTTCCGTCCGTTCGTCCGTCCGTCCGGATTTTTCTCCGCAACCATCCATTGAATTTCTCTGAAATTTTACATGAAGTTGTAACTTTTGTCAGGTTAGAAAGTGACATTTTCCGATTTTTGAAAAAAAATCTGGCTAGCCCACCCTGGGGGTCAAAAAGCCCCAAAATGGCAAAACATGACATTTTTGCCCCATAACTTTTCATCCATCCATTCAATTTCTCTGAAACTGTGGATTTCTCTGAAAATGTGGAGGCAACTGTTCCTAATAGAAAATAAGTATCGCTGACCTAGGAAAACAATCTGGTTCGCGTCCCAAGAGGGTCAAAAGCCCCCAAAATGGCAAAAAATGACCCTTTTCTCCCATAACGTTTGATCCATCCATTTAATTTTTCTGAAACTTGGCAAAAATGTAGAGGCAATTGTTCTAGATTTAAAATGAGCATCCCTGACCTCAGATCACTCTGGTTCGTGCCCCCAGGGGTTACAATGGGGGTCAAAAATGCCCCAAATTGGCCAAATGTATTGCATTTTACACTCGCCACATACAGAGGGGACCACGTATGCGCGGCTTGTTTTTCTTTATTTTTCATTTCAATAAATATTCGATTTATAGTAAATAATTTTAAAAATCAATATGTACTTATCAAAGTTATATATAAGCGATACACACACATATTCGCAAAGTATTTTGAAGTTTTCTGCTCGTCTTTTTTCAAAAGCATGGGGTAGACTTACATGTCCTTCTTTTATATACGTTAGATGTTTAACTCATGGAAAAAAGGACTGTTCGTTTTATTGCGACGACCAAGCGTTATAACCATTGTCATGTGGCACGCCATAACATATTCTTAGTTAGTTTCAGTGGGAAACTACATAATTCTATCCAGCGTAAAGCACTCAACTGTTATTCGATTTGTGATACAATCGTCACCAGCAAGAATAAGCTACCTTTTCTAAGTGGACTTCGACTTCGATAGCTATTTATTTAATGGCCGCTACTAGATACAAGTTAAGTGCGCTGATCGACGCCAGGGTAAGGGTTTCGCGATAGTCTCCGGCATTAAAGAGAAAGGCCATTAGCGGTTTTATTGTGAATCTCGGCTTCCTGACATGAAACGCAAAGGAAGTGTTTACAAGTTCAAAGCTGAGAAGCGAGCGTCAAGAAAAAACAACAAAAAAGAAGTCAAAGAACTTTAACTTCGACTGAGTAGTCTGTTCGCCTCGGGCTTGTTGAACGGAGAGGTCGATTCGTGATATGGCGGCTGTCTTATAAACACCGCCGAGAGTTTATGATGGCAACGGCATTGAAGGCCAACGGAGAAGAAAGAGAGTAAGTAATATTGTAATGGATATCATATAGCCCAACTAATTCAATGTAATAAAAAGGCAATGTTTTCTCTTCGACTGTTTTTTTTTTCAAAACGTCGGTAGAGGTAAGGATACCACTGTCCACATGTCTAGAAATCTCTGTCTCTCTCTCCATATATATATATATATATATATATATATATATATATATATATATATATATATATAAAGTCTGATTACAGTAACCACGACTTTATTTTTTTTTAATCCAGATCTTAAAGGACCGTTTCGTTGACACCTAGACAGCAAACAAATACAGAGTTATGTATCTTTGGTTTTCTTAAGTGGGAATCGTTAGAAAAAAATCTGATTTATTTAAAAAGAGACATGGATATTTTTACAAATAAATAAAGATATGGTTAATTGAATCTAACTTCTGATTGTTTATATATGCTCAGGTGTAAAACAATTAACATCCATTGGGTTTAAACCTTGATGGTCTGATAATTAATAATGTATATATATATATACATATATATATATATATATATATATATATATATATATAAAGAGAGAGAGGGAGGAGAGAGCGAAGTGATCTAAATCTCTCTCTCTCTCTATATATATATATATATATGTGTATATATATATATATATATATACATATATATATATATATATATATATATATATATAAACTGCTTTTTAGACAGTTAAAATAGGAAAAAAGAAATACATGTCTGTAAACACTAAAAAATCATGTGTGTATCCACATATTTCTTTTATTAGAAAAAAAGTCTCGCATCGCTTACAATCTGATTGCATAATTTTCACTTGTTAAAATCTTTAAATACCTCTGGTAGAAGTGAGTCTATTTGCACAATTTTTTTCATAGGAATATGCTAGTTTAGTATTAATAATAACACTAATACAAACTATTTAATTTCAATGTTAAACCAGTGATTAGTATCAACACTTTATATACCTCTGCTAAAAGTTCGTCCGTTTAAGCAAGTTTTTTCATAGGTATGAATTAGTATAGTATCACTAATATAAATAATTCGATGCCAATACATAATTGTTGATAAGTATCAAATCGAACAATACCTTTGATAGAAGTGACTCGATTTCAGCTACTTTAAAAATATATATTAGTTTAGTATAAATAAAACAAACAATTTAATTTCAATTCTAACATTTTCATGGTTATCTAATCTTCATATACCTCCGGTAGATGTGAGTCTATTAACACAAATCTTTTTTCATGGGAATATGTTAGTTTAGTATTAGTGATAATACATATTATGCAATTTCAATGCTTAAACATTGATTGGTATAAATTCGTCAAATACCTTTTGTAGTACTGCGTTCGTTTAAGAAAGTCTTTTTTAATAAGAATAGTATAGCTTAATATTAATACTAATGTAAATGATTATATGTCAATACTTAAATATGCATATCTATCTAATCATCAAATACCTCTGGTAGAAATGAGTCGATTTAAGAAAATCATTTTCTTAGGAATTTCCTAGTTTTGTATTAATAATAATACTTTAATTTCAGTACTACAATTACATTAAATTATTTATATTAGTTATACTAAACATATATACAATTCTTAGATAAGATTTGCTCAAAAAGACTCACTTCTCTCTAAAGTATTTTAAGATTAGATCACCCATCAACATTGGTTTGGTATGGTTTGGTAGTTTTGTTTTACGGCATATCAACCCTTTTTGGGTTATTTAATGCCGAATCTGGTCTTGTTTTCTTCTCTTTTTTGTTTCCTTCCCCTTTTAATATCTGTTTCTATTGAACCCATAGTTGAGACCCTAACAGGTACTACCACTCCGGGTCAGGGTGGACCTGGGAGCAATGGAAATTAAGAGGAGGCTCCACATTCCCCAAAGTCCGTAAGCCGGATCTCACCATCGGATGTAGTTTAAGGTCATATCCAGGACCGGGAGTAGGGTAGGAAAAATAAAAAAGGGGAGGGAGAAAGGGAGAGGGGCTGTTGTTTTTGTTTTTGGTTTTGTAGAACATAATTAAGTTTTACAAAAAAAAAAAAAAAAAAAAAAAACGTCAATGTAGGTGAATTTCGTCTCAGGGAGCCACAGGGCAGCCTGATCTGGTATCACCAGCCCATCAACATTGAAGTTAAATTATGTTATATCATTATAAATACTATGCAAAGATATCAATATGAATAAGTTTTGATTACATGGACTCTCTTCGACCAGACGTATTTAAAATTATATACAAATGAACATTTAAGTATCTAAACTAAATTATTTGAATAAGTAATATAACTAATCTGTTCGGTGTATTACATTAAATAATTAAGTTAATCAAAATCCAATTATTTAAATTATTATTAATACTATGCAAAGATATCAATATTGATAAGTTTTGATTACATGCACTCCATTCTTACCATACATACTTAAAATTATTTACAAATCAACATTCAAGTATAAAAACTAAATTATTCAAATAAGTAATAATACTAATCTGTTCGGTTTATTACATTAAAAGAATAAGTTAATTATAATCCAATTATTTAAATTATTTACATTAATATGACAACTCTGTCTACAAGACAGGTATTTAGCTTGTATAAACATACTAGCAACGCTTTTTAAAATATTTTTGTTAGTAGCAACGAATAGTATCTTTTTTAAATTGTTGTCTCAATCCAGAGTGCCCATTTAAGTGGAGTTAGATTTTCCTCACATCAGACACCTCTTACCTCTGCGCTTGTCGTACGGAAAGTAAATGGTGGTACACAAGTCATATATTGGTCTAAGCAAAAAATGAAATTAAAAATATATAAAACAATGAATACGAAAATACATATAAAAAGTAAATAAACTTAAATAGCATATCTATTTTTTGTTCTCAGTCAGTGAAGGAGAAATCCTTCTCGATGGAATTAAAAAAAAATGTGTTCCAATCCAGAAGTTCCCATCTTAGGGGAGCCGGATTCTCCCCACATAAAACACGACCTTGTGTCTACTTCTGCAAGCATGGAGAGGCAAGTTAATAGGAGCATATCTGTCAGAATATTTGTTCACGAACTCATCTTCAGATACTGGGCATAGCTTATCATAACCGTATATATTCTGAAATTATATTACCCTTGATAATTAGATAAGTATATTTCATTTTGACAAAAACATGTACAATATTATTGTGGGGTTTGTGTTCGTGCTTGACCTATAAATTTTAGCTATAAAAAATGAGAATATATATGTTACTAAGGGTTCCAAGGTTTGAGGAAGTGTGCATATGAGGATCCTTATACCTTTCATAAACACGCTGGATGTGTTTCGGGGATGGGGAATAGAATATCAGTCTATCAACATTTATTTCAGTTAGTATCCTTGTATTCGTTTTACAACCTAATAAAATCCGAGTACACCTATTGGCCTAATCTCCGAAATTGAATATTATAGAAGATTAAATGTCAGAATGTAAAAACTACTTAGAGTTTCTTATTCAATCCGCGGTGTTACTGTACATTACTGTTAGTCAATAATAGAAGTACTACATGTAATGTACAGGAGCAACACTATAAAGTTAATTAAGTCATGCCACCGGGAAAATATCACTATCATCTGCCCCGTGGTCTAGCTGACTGTTGGGGCGCTAAAGATTACCTGACCACAAGCGTTTTTCAACCGATCCTCGCCAGCTGCTGTTTTACTCAGCGCATACCCTGCCCAATCACGTATGTTGTCCACCCATTAGTTACTTAGTCTGTCCAGGCTAAAAATTATAGGGCGGAAATAAAAGAGAAGGAAGAACAATTAAAAGACAGAAATACAATGGAAGTTGGTGAGTTAGTCGGATTTGATTAAAATGTGAAACGAAAGGGTATTGTAAAGAGTAATTTACACCCACTTGCAAGAAAATATCTGTATTGCTCGTCACAGATGTCCAAGCGAAAGGTGAAAGGCCAGCATAGTTCGTCTAATTAATTCTGTTTTTTTTTATGAAGGAGAAGATAATTCAAGGAAATTCTTCGGTTAGAACAAAAATCACAGTTAAAATCTACCGGCTGTAAAATGGTGACCCCTGATCGAAATTTGAAATGAGTCTTGGAATGGATGAGTAGGATTTTCGTACTGGACAAATAAATTAAATATGTTTGATCATGTAATGTTTTTAGTGATTTATTTCAGGGGTCGGATTGTTATGTAAATTAAATATGATAGTGTACAATATCCAATTGCCTTGAACTAGACTATATTTGAATGTCGGATATTATAGGGAAAGCTAAGTGGGTTTCGGAACAAACAACCGGTGCTAATCATGTGTAATACACCATGAGACATCCTAAAAACGTTTTATGACTCATGTGTGTTAAGGCGTTATTAATCTGACTAATCTTAGGTGCGCCTTGATTATAAAACTAATAGATAAGTCAATAGCCAGAACATGGAAAAAATTGGACAACAACGCGGCTCCAGTCTGCTTAGTCTCTGACACAATCTACAGGCACATTATGTCCCCGAAAGGAATACGTCCGACTATCTAATAATAAAAGATATACAAACGAATTTTACTTGGAAGACGTAACAGTTGTTATGTATTTTCATCGTTACCGACAAGCTGGTGTATAAGAGTAGTCAATCCAGGTCGATGTTCGCGTTGCCGAACAGTTTTACTTATGTGAGAAAACGAGACTAAATAGTTTTATTTAAAGTAAACATGAAAGCCGCGATTTGAGGTACTAGGGTAGTTTTCGCCTGTGCCGTTTCGTTTTCTTTCTTTTAATCTCGCTACAACTTCTAAATAATATAACCAGGATTATCGTCAAATATGTTTGCAAATAGATCTATGCACCGGAGAACGATAGGAAGCATGTCACTAGCGAGTATCTTCGGATACGTGTGGTTCATTGTGGTGTGCTTGCGATACTTTGTGATATCCTACTTGACATTTTTGATTAGACGCTAGAATGTTTAATTAAAATAGTGATAGATTGAAACACACATTACTATAGCAAGTTCTGGGAAGAAACAGAAATATAACATTTGCAATATACTGCGGATGATTTTTATTCTTCCCTAGACCGCTTTTTCACAAATGAGACTTTGCTTTCCATGGAAGGTGCTCGGCCAAGCGCCAATCTCTGGCTCCCTATTTAAAACGCATATAGAAAGTAATGCTCTTTTCTACCACCACTACAAAAATAATCCATCTCTTCCTCTGTATACCGACAACCAAACGGAATGTCCATACACCGTTTCCGTCCATCCTTTATTCTTAGTACTCTTGTCAACTTGGGTGTAATTCTAACAACGTTTCGGCCGATGTAATCACCAACCTACTTCAGGTGTATCTTGTCCAACTCGGGAATGCTTCTGTCGAACTCGGGAATCCGTACGGAATTTCGAACAACACTTCTTATTTTAACTTGCTTTTGTTCAGTCAGCAATGTTTGGGTAGAAGTCTGGAAAAATTCGTAAATAGATTTTTAATATCGCCCTCTCTGAAAATTGAACCTTCCCCCTCCAGAAGATTATCACTTAGAACTGATTATTACTTAGCGATTTATCCGTTAGGCCACATGCCCTTGCGGAAAATATATGCATTGACTCGTGACGTAGCATAGTAGAGGAATTTAGTTATAAAATAACGTATTACATGGAGTTGACAGTTATTTCAGATACTTAACAATAACAATGGTGTTTGTACTGATACTTACTAATATGTTTTTTTTTCTGGTGGGGCGTAACTCATTTCAAAACACTCTCGTAAATTGTGTAAATACATTGCATTAGTTAATGTTTCAGGCGCTAGGTGTCGATTTATAATGTAACTGAATTATGTGGTTTATACCTAGCTCGTTAAGGTCAATGATCACTGATTTGTGCGGGTTTAATTGTCAACCGAAACAGGGCTGATAAGTCATAGTCACGTCGACATCTAGAAGGAGTGTGCATTGTTATTTATCTGCTCTCAGCACCTTATAAAATGCGGTGCATACGATTGTTCTCAAAGAAGCCACGGCTGTACCGTTAGAACCATGTCGCACCACGATGGTATGTCTCTGGTGCGTGTTTATAAGTATTTTAGTTAATTCTGGCGATTATGTTGTGTGCTAAAGTTAAAGTGTTTTCTCCGACGTCCTACTGTCTAAGTTAAATATTAATCAGAAAGATAATATCTAAAGATGCAGACATGTAAGTTGATTGAGAAAGAAAAAATTTAAGAAACTAATAACACACACACACACACACACACACCCACATATATATATATATATATATATATATATATATATATATTTAAAGTACACATATATGTAACACTGTCATTGTATCAATGCGAGTGCGGAATCGATATATTTAATAAATCGCTTTATATAAGTAATAATTTAATCAATATTGATTCAGAATGTTATTTCTGAGTATGACAATTAAACTAGTAACAGATTCAAAAACAAATTACTATGAGCAAGTTCGGGGAAGAAACAGTAAGATTACATTCGCAATATACTACGGATGATTTGCATTTTTCCTACAGCCCTTTTTCACAAATGAGACTTTGCTCGTCTTTCTTTACTCTATCGTTATCTCGAGTATAGGTGCGCTATTCTATCTATCCGTAGATAGAACTCGACATGAAGCCCTATATCAAGAGATTAAGATAGCAACAGCTCTAGATTAATACATCGTAGAAATTGAGAGGAAATTGAACACTTCCTACCTTCAAAGAAAATAGATTTTTTTCGCGTGTTGGACAAGTGTTCGTTATAGAGAAAATAACTTGCGTTTATGAGTGTTATAGTATCTACTAATTCGCATGTGTAAAAATCAAATGACTATTTAAAACGACTGATTGAAATAAGACTGCAAGTTGGGTTTTGCCAGCTGTGAGAAAGCGTTAGTACTGAATATATTGCCACTCTTGATACGGTGTTGGATTAAAAGAAGTTTCTTCTGAAGTTTGGACCGTAATTGTGAACTTATTACGGTTACAAGAGATTTACAGACATATGTGATTCTTAAATGCACGAATAAATTGAATAGTACATATCACCCTATTAAACCAAACGAACAATTAAATAAAGCACGCACATAAAAATAGACATAAACAGTGGGGCAGTATTGACTATAAAGCAGTGGCATTACTACAATATTGTTTATGATTGATCAGTGTTAATGACCTATCATGGGATGATGCAAATAGGTAGGTCATTTAGATAAAAATACGGTATAAATAACCTAGCCTAACATCACCCTGTTTCTTACATATTAGTTATAACTTACCCAAACTTGCAGAATAGTCGATGTGATGTCCAATATATATGCCAACTTAATCATCTAAACCACGAGATATGACTTATACCACTGAAGACATAAGACAAGTAAATGTATGTGTATGTCGTTAAAACTACCATGAATGGTCCCGATTTTACGTAAAAGTAAATAATAAGTTCAATATTTGGGGCAGATATATTTGTACTCATATGCAGGAGGTGAACCCGTAGAATGTGTATGTACGTGTATAGACATGCGTACCTATCTTTATCATGTGCGTATTGATTGCCATTACACATACATCAAAATAACAGATTTCGAATTTTAACTATGGACTTTGCAATTCAACCATACATACAATATTTCCAACAATGTTTTCTACAAATTTAATAAATTCGTATTCTATTTTATATTAGTTCTATTGCTAATATTATTGACATCGTCATAGAGAATGTAACACTAGGAAGGTGGTCCTCTTAGGACTGAACATTAGTTTGTTTATGGAAAACTAGATCATATACTACATGCTTTCACTTATCGTGATTATAAAGATAATACACACAATGTTTAAATCTACTGACGTATAAAGAGATACACGGAATAATGAATAAACTAACACAAATAAAACGGTTACTTGAGCTAAACGGCCGAAATGATACATAGATCAACTAACTTCATAAAATAAGGTTACACACGGGTATTAGTGGAGATTAGCCTTGCAATCACAGATGCCAAGAAATCAAAACTGTTTTGTAGGCGTTGATGAGCAGAGTTCGGAAACACATAGAATCATCGCCAGCGTGTGCCAGAGATATATACTGAGTCCAACACTCTTCGTGATCTTCATTAATACTCTGTGAAATCATATCCTGAAATGATTTGCAGACATAAGTGTCTTTAGCAGCACTTCCAAGAAAACTGATGATCAAGATCCCCTTGTTTCCTTCCCTCTCCCCTCTCCCTCTCTTTCTCTTTCTCTTTCTCTCTCTCTCTCTCTCTGTTCGAATATGGAGCATTGTGGTATACTCCATATCGGGGATGTATATTTCTGCTTACCTTGGCGGGTGTGTACCCGGCTTCTCCTTTGGTGTTCGGTGTATCTCGGGCTCTGAACCATAACATGACGCTAGTCTAGTTTTTAGAAGTTTTATTTAAACATAAAACAGATGACAGGTTTTGGGTTCGCTTGCATAAGAGATAGATAGATAGAAACACAGAGAGAGAGAGAGAGAGAGAGAAAAGAAAGAGAGAAAGATAGAGAGGGAAATAGAAAGAATTAACTGACTACTGGGGGAGCTATTAAGGCTATGTGCGCCACTATGTGTGTCGGCCGCGGTGGCTAAGCAACGGACCCGCTTTTCATGTCCTCCTCTCTTGGTCGTCACGAAACAGAAGCCAGAAACAACTCTGAACGAAAATAACACACTTTCTGATTTGCATGCTACCATTACAACCTTTAAATACGGTGTTTCTCTGGACCCATTCACTATTTGACAGCATGAGGAGTAATTAGCTCGTACAGTTAAACACCTCTAACACCAAGCTTTTCTTCTTTTCACTACAAACGCTAGAATCCTATGTTTTTCGGCTGTAATAGAATTAAATATATTATTCAAGAAGTTAAAATAAATCGCCCAGAAATCTCTTCCTAGTTTACAATTAAAGTCCCCAAATCGATCGACTATTGTCTTATTTCATGAGACAAACATATATTAACAAATGTTACATTACGGCAGTTTATCAGATTAGGACCCGAAAATGTTCAACACAAAAGGTAATCTTATAGTTTCTTTCTTCGTCTACTGGTCGTGATCGCTATCTGTGCCGTGGTTCCATTACATCTCTGGCCGTGATCGATTCTATTGGTCTTTGTTCTTTGGACAAATTTTATTTTCGGCAGAAGACAAAACTCGGAGATAAGTTTTTTTTTTCAGAGAGAGATTCGATTCTTTTATTCGATGTCTTGGTTGTGGAGGGGTTCCCATCCATTTGTCCCATCCATACTTCTTCGTTGCGGGGTGGGACCGATGCACGGGGATCTCTGCCGGATCTCATTCGAGATCCAGCCCATACGACAAGCGGCTACATCGTGGACTTAACGCTATCACTTCTAAAGCGCTCTCTTTCGAAAACTATAGTTCTTGATGAAAACTAATGACGCAACAGCCACTTGTCTCGCGTCGATTAATCAGATACAAGATTCACAATCGTACCACATCTGACCTTTTTTGACCTGAGATTTTTTGTGTCGGCGCCGAATTTGAAACTTTGTTATGGTCTGACAAAATAAATTGACTCATAACAATCCCCTCCAGTGCATGTCAGCTCGACCCGCACTCATTGTCTCATTTGACTCCAGCCATAATCCACACTAGCTAACTTAATCGTTTCTAAAGATATGGGCCCCTATAATATAACACAAAAAATAAACAATAACTTAATATATATTAAATTGCTACTTGCTTTTTGTTCCTCCATGTGAATCATAACCAAAACGATTGGCGTATCTGTTTTTATCGATGCTTGAAAATAAAAGTATCACTCACCTGAAAAGAGAGGAAATACAAATAAATATTTCAATGAAAAAAGACATTATAAAGGCGGTAGAATTTGTGTCAAATTCAAAGAAGTAATAATAATACATCGTGCTGATAATATTTCTATTTCTTTCTCTCTCTTTATCCCACTCTCTCACTATATATATATATATATATATATATATATATATATATATATATATATATATATATATATATATATATATATATATAAATGTAAGTTCGTAATCCGAGACAGGAGTAATGCGATATAGGTACCGGAAGGTGGAGCAGATGAACAAAAATAAATGAAAAGAGAAAATATGAATGGAATCTCAAATCAATTCATTAATATTTCACGGTTTAAATACCAAAACAGTAAATAGAAAAAGGTTTACTGTCAAGCATTTTCAAAGGTCCGGGATAGGGGGTAAACTTAAATTTTCGAGAGTGGAACCTCTCATTATCAAAAGAAACAGATGAGTAAAATATGACCAAGTGGTCGAAAAGGCGAGATGGAGAGAGAGGGAGAAGCAGACAGACAGACAGACAAACGGTTTGTTATTAGTTTTATGTTGTGTTACCGTAAACTTGACAAACTAATTAACCTTTACACTCGATGTGCTTTGGGGCCTTTATAAGCGGTGACTGATTAGTAAAATAAACATATTTGGATATTTTTAATTAACATTCCAAATATACCGAGCCGTTCTTACTTGTAAGATATATGTCGTTAAAGATAATTACTGATCTCTCTCTCTCTCTCTCTCTCTCTCTCTCTCTCTCTCTCTCTCTCTCTCTCTCTCTATACATATATATATATATATATATATATATATATATATTAGCAAAAACCACCCGCTTTCCGAAATTACTGACACAGTAGTTTTCTTTACAGAAAAAATGATATTTGATATTTTGGTAATTTGAAGGAAAACAACAAAAATATTATTTAGTAGTGTTATTTGATACATCCAAATGTTGGGGAAGTTACTGCGCATTAACATAGTCAAATGTTATTTATTAGAAAAAAACAACAATAAAAAAGGTTTGATGATATGGTCTTTAAGACATTCAAAGTCGAGGAATTTGATTTTGTTACAGCATAAAAATGACAATGCATTCCCCATTAAAAACTGGTTATATAATGAAATGAACAAATAAAAGAGTGGAACGTCCATTGATCAAATAAAACAATTGCATGTTATTGAGTTATTAAAATAGGTTACTTTGTGCTTTTCGCCTAAAATACTTAATGAATTGTAAGAAAAGGTGTTGTAATTTAGAAAAATTAGAGAGGGTACTTTTTCTCTTTCATGACCAATGTTTAAGTTATCATCATCATCATCATCATCATCATCATCATCATCATCATCATCATCATCATCATCATCATCATCATCATCATGTGTTTAGGGTATTCGCACGTAATCGGATTAAAAGTAGATTCTCATTTGAGGGATGTGAGATGGGTGTCAATCTACAATGACACCCAAACTTTTTATATTTTTATCTACGCCTTAAAAAAATGATATTTAGTTAGCCGATTTTAAAGAAGTTATTTACTTAACTTTCACGGTAAAACTAACTAAATAAATCAATTGGTTAAAACTAAAATTTAAAAAAGGGTTGAATAGCTGAAAAAAATTAGGATTAAAGAAATGAAGTATGGGTAACTTAGTATATAAACAGTCTCCTCTAAATCCCCAACCAATAAAACAACATTCTGCGTTTTAAGGCAATTACATCTGAAGAGTGAATACTGTGAAAAACGGAAGTACGAAAAAAACAATTATTTTAGAATTAAGAGTGGGCGATCAGTTTCATATATATATAACGTAATATGATCCCTCATCTCCAGGCGATTCTAACTTGTTAAGGGAATCACTCATTTTTTTAACAACTAACATTAAGTCCGACGGGCAAGATCACACAACTACATGTAAACTAGACTTAAGATCAAAGTGTAGTATCTGTTCCGATGGATACTGCCCCCCATAGACTGGTATTGTCTTGGCCTTCGGGGCTTGATTTACGCCGGTCTATGGGATTGTCCTGTGCAGTTCTAAGAGGTCCATCCTCCCAGGCTTTGCCTCCCCTCTTTGGGGAGGAGTAAGTTAATTGCTTACTGCTTGAGGCGCCCTTACCGGGGAATGCCGACGGGGCTACCCAGGCAATTTTTGATGGTCAGAGTGCTCACCTCTCGAGCGCTGGCTTTTCAACCCCCACTTTCCGACCCGACCTTGGGTCACATCTTACTTGTGGGAGTAGGATAAAACTGGCCTTGTGCCTAACTCCTGGAGAGGAGTAAATAATACCCCAGGAAACGTTACGGGTTAAGCTCCTATAGCTACAGCAACAAATATGTACCTTCCCTATAACGCTAGAAGGCCCGGAAATGAGGGGATCCTTTAAAATTAAATATATGTACGAAACTGATCCCGACTCTAAATTCTGAAATAAGCGTTTTTTACTTCTTTCCACCAAGTTGTTAAGGGTGTTAATACGTAATCGCGTAAAAAAAAGAGAATCTATTTGTTTTGTTTTGTAGAAGGTTGGGTTATTTAACAGATGATGGTCATCAACAATTATACTACGAATCTATTTTCCGTAATTTGGACAGAATAGTAAAAAAGCGGTTTGTAAAACAAAACATTAAACGATAAGTGTGTTATTGTTTATTTATTTTTCACGGAAAATATAAAAACAACGAAAATTAAATGCTGAAATAAATTTTAAAAACGTTTTTACCGCGTTTAGCTATACAATTATGTTTACAATTCTAATTCAGAAATAATGAATGTTGCGTTTATAGGTAGAAATTACGCTTTAAAAATGAGGTACATAAAATAATCCGTAAGTTTAAAAAAAAACTTATTGTGCTTGTCGATTGGTGTGATTAAGTGATTTGTCAAAATAAATTATTCTCCTTGCGGGAGGAAAGGGGCGCACGCAATTTGAAAAGTAATGAACTTTGTTTTGATTGTTTGTAAGTTGTTGTTATCACTTTAATTAATTACTGGTAACATAAACAAAACTATTCCATATATATAAGCAAAAAGGAAAATCAAATGATAATGGAATAACATCAAACAATTATTTATTTCGAATTGCTTGACATCTTCTTTCAAAGAACACACACAATCTGTAGTTTAATAGATTTAGCTTTTTTCTTTCAACCTTAACAGAATTGAATTTGAAACTTTCTGATTA
This sequence comes from Sepiola atlantica, assembly GCA_963556195.1. Classification (NCBI taxonomy): domain Eukaryota; kingdom Metazoa; phylum Mollusca; class Cephalopoda; order Sepiida; family Sepiolidae; genus Sepiola; species Sepiola atlantica. Next base: position 86,609,268 of record OY744528.1, read on the forward strand.
AAATTATTTCTTTTCTACTGAAAATTATTTATTTCTTCATTTTTGTGATATTGTTTAAAACTTTATATTCATGTACTCTTCGATTACTCATGTTCTTTGATGAATCTAGTATTTTCTAACAACTGAAGTAAAAATAGAAAAAAATTGAATCTAAAATTAATTTTAATTCTTTTCTATTTTAAGTACTTTATATTTGTTATTAATATATATATATATATATATATATATATATATATATATATATATATTCGGAGTCAATTTATTCCTTCCCATTTTAGCTTTTTATGATATACAGTCCATTTGTAAAGGCTTCTTTGGAAAAGTTTCCCTCATACTCTCGCAGTAATACTTCTCCCCCCCCCACTCTCCTCTCTCTTTCTCCTTCTCCCTCTCCCTCTCCCTCTCTCTAATATATATATATATATATATATATATATATATATATATATATATATATATATATATATATATCTCAAAGCTTCTTTAGACTATATATATATATATATATATATATATATACAGGGTGATTCATAAGTCACTTAGCTATTTATTTTTGAAATTCTGAAGTTAAAAAATACGGTAATACAAAACAGAAAGTTTATTCAGCAAATTCATTTATTTGAGGTTTGAATTACAGCAATCTTTTTAAATTTTCACCTTCCTTCTGCATGCATAGCTCCATTCTTTATTGCAAGGAATTTACGACTCTTTGTGGCATATTTGATTGATTATGAAATAAATAAATATAGAAACACATATATAAACGAACAAATTTAATATAACAAATATCAGTGATTAGAGAGTATAATAACAATTATCAAAAGTTCATAGTATGTTTGTGCTTCATATGGTAATCATATTAAATAGCTAAGTGAAGTTACTTATGAATCACCTTGTATATATATATATATATATATATATATATATATATATATATACGATATAAAATATGTATCATTATACAAAATAAGCATGCGGAAAAAGAAACACACACACGCATACACGCACACACACATATATACGTATGTGTTTGTATGTGTGTGTGTGTGTGTGTTTGTGTTTGTGTGTGTGTGTGTTGTGTGCTGTGTGTATGCACGCCCGTGTTTCTTTTCACGGATAGTCAATTTTGTATATTGATAGATTTTTTATATCGAATCATAGATACGCATATTTATGAGCAGGCTGATTAAAAAGAAAGAGGTTTTAATTTTGTGTATTTTTTTTCCCGTTTATGTTTTTGTTCAAATAACTTGAATATAAAAGCAGGATGTAGATGGAGAGATGATAAAAGATGCATTAGGAACAGGTTGGATAGAAAAACCGGAAATTATCTCTGTTTATCAGACGTTCATAAAAGCCTATCTTCAGCCGAGCTTAACTAACGCTAAAGTTTCACATGAAATGAATGAAGCATAATAAATAAATGGGGGGAAGCAAAACAACGACAAGAAATGGCGGCGAATGAGATAGAACTTCCGGTATGTCTCCATAAACGTAAAGTTGACATTACTGAAATCCGACGCTGTGCCAATTTAATCAGGTGCCGAAATCATAATAGTACATTAAAAGGACAGGAAAATAAGTAAACAAATAAATGAATTTCCTGTGACGTATAAACAAACAGAAAAAAAGACGCAGCATCAAGAGAGCAATGAATATTACGAATTATCTATTACTATACTGAAGCTGAGTTAATCAATGTTTGTTTATCTAAGACTTTTCTTCTATATATTTAAATCACACAAAATAAATGCTGAAGTATTCCTTAATTATGGGATTGAGTTATATTTGAATGGAATACATTTAAGACGATATATTAAACCGTTTCTTTGCAATTAACTGACCAATTTACACATCTCTTACGAAATGTATGTCTATCACTCGTACTCTCTCTCTCTATCTCTATCTCACTCTCACTCTCTCTCTCTCTCACTCTCTCTCCCTCTCTCTCTCTCTCTCTCTCTTTCTCTCAACATATGTTATTTGACTTCCTTCTTTTAAATTGTATACGTTGTCAATTACTATCGCTCATCTCACTGTGTTTGTGTTTCTAAACAATCAAGGGTGATAATAATCACTGTTAAACGCGATTGGTAAAATCAATTGTAAAAATAAGGACTTATATATTAATACCATTTAATCCCAGGAAGAGAGAAAGAAAAAAAGTAATTGGGGAAAAATGGATATAAATCGAGAAGTAAAAAAAACCCACTAATTTTAGATGTTGTTTTTTTTTTAGTTTATTACATTAAATTGATTTTGCACTTTCAATTTTTCTCGATTCAAATAATCTAACTCAAACACAATCAGTGACTCATCCGATCAGATGGTGTTATTGTATATATATATACAGGCGGTTCTCTGTAACTGCCATTGATCAACAGCGCGAAAGACGCGAAAGAACAAAAACATCTACAAGTATCCCAGCCGATTTGTCTCAAGATCTTCCTTCTTGCATCCATTGTGGGCTGGTTTGCAAATCTCTCGCAGGACTCAAATGCCATTTACGATTGAGTAAATGTAAGCATGCTACATCCATCGTAGACTAAACAAATTTTGAGTTGTCAAGACCTCATACGTCGAAATCGACGGGAGAGTCCATGATATATATATATATATATATATATATATATATATACATGTTTACATATATATATAGTATTAGTTAAGAATTATTATTATGTAATAAGATTTCTTAGTATATATATGTTCCATTATGTATCAACACTAAAATATGTATTTATACAGCTGCTATATATACTATATATGGGTTGGTTGGCTTTCTGCGACATGTTTAGACTTTGTTGAATAATATATGAAAAGTTCGAATTCAAAACGCGATGAATCCAATTTCTTCAAATTCAGAAAATAAACATTACAAGACGAATATTTCAAATCTTAAATTCCACTGTAAAAGCTTATTTAAATTAAACGCAGGAATATTAACCTAACATTACGATACTTTAACGAAATGGTTTGGTAGCGTGATGCAATCAAACATTTTTAGTAGAGATAAGTCAACAACTTTTTAAATGGCGTTTATCGCGTTTTGCATGCGAACTCTTCATATGTATCTTAATGTAATTGTACTTGATGTATTAAAAATAAATGTGATATTCGTATATATATATATATATATATATATACGTGTATGTGTGTGTTTGAGGGTGTATAATATGTGCATATATATGCGTTAAAGACAGCGTAATTTTCTTTTTTCATCATGTTCGTAAACGTTGTCTCGGCTCGACGAGCTTGTTTCCGAGTCTCAGGTGTTAATCCACGGAGTATGGAGGTGAAAGTACTTTTTTCGGCCACCTCAGGCGGTTTCTGGTCTTTGCAATTTTCTTTATGAGTTTTTTTTTGCTATACTTTTGTTATTATTTAGGATGTTTCATTATTTTGCTCTCCATATTTTGTGGGGTAAAAATAAGGTTGAATCAAATCTGTTATATATTTATGTATTTGTATATTTTCTATTAATTTGTTGATTCAATAGTGTGTATATATATATATATATATATATATATATATATATATATATATATATATATATACGAATCTGTGTATTTATATGTATGCCTTTTTCCCATATATATATATACGTACATATAAATATATTTATATATATATATATATATATATATACATATATATACATATATATATATATATATATATATATATATATATATATATATATACATATATATATATATATATATACATATATATATATATATATATATATATATATATATATATATATATATTGCCATGTTCTAGTAGAGTTGTGTAATGGAAACATAACAGAATTGGCTTAGCTACATTCAAATCTAGTCTAATATATTCATTTACTTATATTACTATAACATTGAGATTTGTGTTATTTCGCAGTGTTTTCTGCCTTTTAGACTAGTTCCAACGCCAATCTTTATCTGCTTATTCTGTTATTGTTTACTGTCACGTTAGCTTTCTTTTTACAACTGGATTAAAGAACTGTAAACTCAGGAGAATATGCGGATATAGATTGCGCGAATCTTGCTTCACTATAAACTCATCGTCCCGCAGATTCCCCTCCACGAGCATCTATTGTCTCTGGAGTGAGTAAGATTTTATAAGTTCGTTAATTAACTTTAGCAAATATATGAGCACCGAATTTATTCAAAAAATACCTTGAAGTGATCGGCTTGAATAGGCACTGTATGTATCTGTTATATAAAAGAAAGTCGTATTACCGTCTATTGCTGGTTGTTTGGCTTAGACTGTTAAATTACCAAAAATAGACTTTCACATCTTATATATTCGGATTCAGTGTAACTCCGAGCAGGCTATGGTTAAAAAATCATTCTAATAGTGGTTCGCTTATGGTCAGCGTTGACAAAAGGGCGGAGTCAGAAGAAGTAATTTCTATCATTTGTTCTGGAAAACAAGAGTAAACGGTTAGGAAGCTGCTTATTAGTTTATCTTTTCTGTCTCGTTTTATGAATTGGCAAAGTGTGTGAATGAATGAGGGGTTTGTCCGAAAATAAAGTGACTGAAAATGTGAGTAGAAAAAGCACGACTTTTGTAAACGTTTCTACTTTCTCAGCCAGGATCCCAGACAATATCTGGTAGCCACTCTATTATATAAATCAGAATATCATAGATTACCATGAAATAGACAAAGTAACCACCTTAAAAAATAATTATAAGCTTAATATAGTGAGTTTGAAATAATATCAAATTAAGTGAATTTCTTTAAAATAACTTGTACATGTTTATCATTATTTTCCCAGAAAGGGAATACTAATTTGTATTTTTTAGATCATTCAAACTATTATTTCAATCTTCATTTTTATATCCATAACGTTTCGGCGGAAGTAACTTCCGATCTTTTCCAGGTGAGTCTTTCGACATTAAGATTCCTAAGTTTAACTATTACTTTTCCAAGTCCGAATAGATACACATATAGACATTCTCAGATTACATCAGCCGAAATATTTGGAATATAACAACCAGTAGCCTAGCGAATAAATAATAGTTTTTTCTAGCCACACTAGCCTTAGCAAGAATGGTGGTAGGTTGCACCTCTTGAGAAGGTCCATGTGGTGGATCTGTTTCCAATCGTATTTGGTTGATACTATAGAATGTTCCCCTCAAGAGCAGGAGCAATAATTCACCAAGTGGCACAACGGCGATCAGAAAAATGGGTGGGTAGACAGCTGGGGAGTGGACAAGGAGACCGAACACCGAACATAGGATTTCCAGGTATGACTAAAATTATTTAGTAGTGAGAGTTTTTTACGACAACATCTGCGATATACTGAATTATATGACGACAATTTACGGCAGTTTTTAGTTTAAGACAGTTGACGGCAGTTGGCGTCTCAGGGAGGAGACAATCGGATGAAATTAGATCGTGCAAACCCTTATCAGATCCGAGATGAGTTGACGACTTCGGGTACCGACAATGGGGGCCTCGACTGACCCTGACGGTGTCACACGCACTCAGAGTTTCAACTGACTTATACAGAATGTATATGAGTTTGTGCTTTTCTTGTGAGTTGTGTTGATTTGCTTTTCTTTACTTGTACACCAGCGCTATTTTCCTTGGCGATCGTCAGTGAAAAAGATGGCATGACCAAAACGAGAACGAAGGGTGAAGACTAGAAGAAAACCACGGCACGCACAACGTTTGGGTTGATGGCGACTTAAAAGAGAGATGCACGTGGTCCTAGAGTCGATTTTAAACATTATATTAAAGTTAAGATCAGATGGGGGAGATTGCATCGAATGGAGTTCGATAGGAGATGGGCGCGCTGATACTAATGTGTGTATCCCTTGAGGAGCTGGGTATGAGTTTGTGTTTTTGAATAGGGGTGACACACATATCTCTTGGTTCTACGGAACTCACCCATTAAATTTAAAGAACCCTTAGTTGAGTAAATAGGTCCTGACCGTGTTTTGTTTTTGGTACTAGTGATCTTTCAGAGATGACTACTCCAATCATTTATTTTGCCCTCGGTTACCCTTAAACTGTTGTATTACATCTTGGAGGACACAATTCATTCCCATATTTCAGCAAGACCTGTTTTATTTTTACACTCAACTTAACTAACATTCCGATATAGAGATCGACTTGCTTGTTTTCGGAGCACCCGGAAAAAAGTGGTCGGCTTAACACTTAGCAGAATGTCAGGATGGCACTATTAATCTAATATTTTCTATTTCTCTTTTGAATATTTGTACATGCTGCCCACTCTTTCCCTTTTAAAACAAATTGAATATCATCTAAGTAAGATCAAGCCACAGAGTGAATGTGGTATTTCGGTGAGAGTGTCTAGCCTAGGATAAGCCTAAAACTTTTGAGAAAATTGGATGACCTTCGATCCACCCACCCTCTCCCAAAGCGACCTCGGTTTCATGCCTAAAGCAAAGGATGAACTTTGTAATCATTGTTTTTGGTTTAAAGATCAAACCTTGTTTTGAATGAATATTTTTGCTTAAATAAAATAACAACCAATATGAGAATAGTAGCCCGAATAATTGATAAGATGCAAAGGAGAGAAAACTCAGCATTTTTGGCTGTCATCTTTTTAGCCGATTATTGCTTTATAGAAAATTGACTTTTTAATGTGTAATTCAATTTTTTCTTAGTTTATTCATTCTTTATTCAATTATTTATAATATCATTTTGGATATCTTTTTCATTAATGATCTATTTACCTCGGCTCTTAAGAAGTCCTTACAAATAACAAATACACTATAAATTCCATGATAAATGCCAGTATACTGAAATCATATGCCCTTAATAGGGTAAAGATGAAAATCCAAATACACTAAATGTACTAAAGCAAGGAAATTCCCAAATTTTTACACTTTTATTGTCATCAATTAAGGGTATGACTACATATCAACAAAATCATTTCATTATCACATCACTGCAGTATAAATCTCTATGCATGAGTGGATGAAGTGTGTGAGGTGCGCTGAAGAAGAATTCCTACCAGTAAAATACATAGCCCTGTTGTGCTCGCATACTCTTAATTAGAATAAAAGTGTAAACATTTGGGAATTTCCTTGCTTTTGTACATTTAGTGTATATGAATTTTCATCTTAACCCTATTAAGGGCATATGATTTCAGTATACTGGCATTTATCATGGAATGTCACTACTTTTGTAAAGGCTATGCCTCAATACAATGGCCATTTTAAAGGTTATTTGGAATTGTCTGGAAAACTAAGGTATATGGTAAACTGAAATTAAAATACCATCAACTAGACCCTAGAATCTCTATCTCTGCCAGAAATCAGCTGAATCCATCCAGTACCTGATGAGATACAGGATGGCATATAGTACGTACGTACGTACATACGGATAACATGATTTCATGATTGAACTTTCTGGATCTCTGGGTTGCCTTGACTAATGATGCTGAAATTCTACACACTGATAGAACCTATCAAATAACAATGTTGTGCAAAGTGTTAACTAATTTGGTTTATTGGTCTTTGAGTTATGATTGATCAAAGAAATGAGATTTCAACCATAGGCTATTCTTGAAGTCTATTAAGGGATAGAGCGCTCTCGCGCCTCCCTTGATACAATTTTGATATAATATAAAATAAACATATTTCATCCAATAGTTCTCCAATATGTTTTTTAAAATATATTTACGATCATTTCTGAATTCATGAAATTTCGTTTCAGGATTTTTTAAATGAGGATTTATTAGTTGTATTATTGGGGTTATTCGAACTACTATCTTCATATTAGGTTTAGATCGGCCAAAACGTTTCGAAAATAAAAACCAATGTGAAAATAGTAATACTAATAATACAAGTAATATAAATTAACCTATTTCATCTGATCTTTTCTAGTGATATTTCTGTTATTAATATGATCATGAAACGTTCACAATTATTACGTGGGCTGACTCTAACGAGCTAGTACACTTCTCACACCTGCCAGTATACTATATTTCTACAAATCAACCATTTACCCATACATAAAGTATTGTTGTTACATCTGGGCTGGTGCACGAACCGCTAGATTCTCATTTAACGTCAGTGTTAAGAAAAAGAGTATTTACTCTAATAGACCCCTCACTATCAATCATGCTCCATCTCCTTCCCTATCACCACAATGTTGCATCCCTGTGCTTGTTTTATAAGTACTTTAATAAAATGTGCTCCAACTAATGTGCTGCACTGGTCCCTCGTCTACGTAAATACCGCTGACAAGTTAGCAAGATCCCGCCTTTTACATGTTGAGGTTTCTTGATGCCGGAGAGCTTTCTACTCTACTAGCTTCTTTCCTCGTACTGCTAGCTTTTGGAATTACCTTCCTGCTTCCTGTTTTCCTGACCGTACTAACATGCACACATTTAAATGTAACGTGAACAAGCATCCTGCTGCAGAACACTCCTATATGATCCCCCTAATTAACAGTAGCCCTTACGTCTCATTGACAGTGTGCGTTGTTTGAGGTTTACTTGAGTATAACTTTTGTTTTAAATTGAACGAGTAACGAACAAATATGTTTAAACCCATATAATTCCAATTAGTAACTTTTCTAACTTGTGGTAAAAGTGTTATTATTGATTATTTGTTTATCTCACGTGTTTCTCTGTTGGAAATTGTTAACAATCGTCAGGAGTTTAATTAATTTTTTTTTATTTCTGCATTGTCAAGCAACACGGTGTAATTACTGAGAAACAATGTCTTAGTTAAATATTAAAGATTTATACATTTTCCGATTAATTTTGAATACATCTGTAATTTAAAATATTAAACAAAAACAAAAGAACCTTTTCATTCATGCAGATATCTAATTTATGTGAATACAGGTTCAACGTGGATATTTTGATACAGCATTTCGGGTTTGTAAAAAGGAAAATTACATGAAACATTTCATGTCTGTTTTGTAAATATATATATTTTGTCCGATTATTTTATTTCTTAAACTATGTCGTATATTGAAAAGCATTACAGTTCCTTGCATTCTTCAAGTATAAAAGGCGTTAGTCAAAATATATTTTGAACGCGTTTTGAATTATGAATGAACATTATAAAATGTTCTTAAGCATACATATAAGGTTGAGTTTAAATAACTTTTGTTGATACATTTTAGAAAAAGGATTTTCTTTTGAAAAAAAAAAAGCACCGACAGCATCCAGTATATGTCATCCATTGCAAACATTGTTAAATATAAGATTATGCTGATGAAAAAAGAAACTAAAGATAAATAGATAAGAATTCTACGTTGCATAGTCGTCAACTTTTAGGAGTGGGATCGAAACCCAATAAACTGCTGTAGCTTTTTGTACAATTGTTTCTTTTCGTAAATCTTCTGTTGCTACTTTTACTGCTGTCTGTTTTTAATTTTTGCTATTTTCTATTTTTAAGGTGACTAAAAAAAGGAAACAGGATCGATGATTTATAGTTTGCTCTTTTCTATTATCACCTTTTGATTAAACGGAACAATTTTCCGTTGACAGTTCATTCAATAATTAGTTGAGAGACTGCTACGTAAATCTTTGTCTGTATGCTGGCAAGTAAAGTTTTTTATTTATATCCTAAGTCGTTACTCAATTTACGTGTACCTGTGTGTTAGTGTATGTTTGTTGTGTTCTAGCTTTTAATGTAATTCACCTGCTTCACTCGATTATTCTGCGCTGCTTTCTTTTTCCTTATTGTATTCCTCTACCTTTGCCTGCATGTTGTTGAGCACTCCGTCACTAAGTGTTAACTAAATAATACATTATTGTTTCTTCGTGTTACATATGTACAAATTTCACGATTCACAAACTGATGACCAATGTACAGGCTCAAGAATAGACATGAGTGGAAAACAAAGACCTATTTTTCAAATCATAACTGAAGCAAGCAATTCTGTGATATAGAGCTTCCTTCTCAGTGTCCTTATACCATTCTCTGAAATGTTACTAAACGAACATCCGTAGCTAATAATAAAATACTGACGAACAGTAACAATGTATATGCAATTTTTTTCTGAGTTATACCGCTATATAAAAGTATACGTTGCACCATGAATACTTTACAAAAATTGTATTTAAAAAAAATACTATTTAATTGGTTGTGCATCTTAACCTGACGAATTTCCGAAGATATATTTTTAAAAAAAAACTATTTAATTGGTTGTGCATCTTAACTTTACGAATTTCCGAAGATATATTGTTTTTAAGAATCCACTTAATTCTTTGCTAATATGTTTTCAAACAAATACAGCGTTTTTATTAAATTTGGTATTTTCTCTATTCATTGTATTTAACGTATATATTGTTTTGTCCACTCATTGTATTTTTCGTATTTAGTATTTCGTCAATTTCTTGAATTGTTTTTCTTTGGATATCATTCATCTTGAAAGACAGCATATTAGCAAATCATTTTTTTTATTACATTTTTCTCGGAATAGCTTTCTTTGTAGCGGGAACCTTTTTGTTTTGCAAAAGGAAAACGATGTGGTATATTTAGTGCACAAGTTTTTTGGTTTGGACCCACTCCCGGGTAAAAATGATAAATTATACCGCATCCTCATCTGCAATTGCATCATATAATGTACTCGATCAAACTCAATGTAAAGTCGGCATTTTTTCTTAATCAAACATCGCATTTTCTTCGTTCACTAATCCATCTTCACGAGGCTTTCTTCGTTCACTAAGGCTTTCCTAAAAGAAACATACAAACGATTCAGAGATAACAAAAATGACTACTATGAAATATGACAGCGGTAAATTAGACTGTTTTCCACCGACATTACGATAATGGCGGTATTATTTATAATAATAATAATAATAATAATAACAATAACAATAATGATGATGTTGCTACTGTTGTTGTTGTTGTTGCTGTGGTGGTGTTGGTGGTGGTGGTGGTGGTGGTGGTGGTGGTGGTGGTGGTGGTGTTGGTGGTGTTGGTGGTGTTGGTGGTGGTGGTGGTGGTGGTGGTGGTGTTGGTGGTGATGGTGGTGTAATACTAAATGAGTAAAGTAGGATGGTATCAATAGTGCGGAGAGTACTAGAATTCTAGGAAGACTTATTGTCAAACAAGTCTAATTTCAAAACAGTGCAAGGGGTCAGTGTCAGATATAAAGTAATGGTAAACGACTGTTGCCGTAATACAAAACTGCTCTACAACGGTAATCTAAATCGGCCGAAAGTGCTAGGAATCCCTGGCAAATTTCATCACCTAGTGTTAAGGGGACACTAAGGATTATAGTAAGTTAATATATTGTGTAATAGTAATAATATTAATAATGAAGATAAATTTTAAAAAACGCAGTGGTCCTGGGGTGCTTACACACGTGTACATCTTAAGAAGCAATAAGATAATCCAGAGATCGAGTGGCGAGAGCTGGACGGTCTGACATCTTCAAGAGGATTACTATCATTCAGTTTACAAAGAGAACTACTGACACGTATCAGCGTGAAATCACAGGTAAACGGTTGCTGCGAGAATATCAAGTCAGATGCAATTATGATGGAAAGTATCAGAGATGTATAGAGACGGTCTATATTCCCTGATGAGAAGAATTTATCTTTGAAAATCCATGAATAATGAATTTGAGTTTCTCCTTGTTTTCGAACTTGATGATTTAATAAAATTTCTAATTGTTCCAACTTTTATTGTCATCATTTTTTAAATTAATTTATTGCTTTATCTAGTATTCTCAGTTTTCACTCATCACCATAGGTCATTATATAAAGATACAACATTTTTATTTAAAGTTTCATGCATTGTTATACTATTTTTTATATATACATATGTATTATTGTTATCTACAGAAACGTGGGTGTTATTCTTATACAATCTTCAGTGTAAGGAAATGATAATTACTGGCAGCCAAGATTCGAACCCAGTTGCAAAGTCACCTTTGACTCTGCATCCTGGTATCAAACCCCTAGGTCACCATCAATGTACATAAGAATTAATGGAATTTAATATAATGTCGAATCGGCGGACATATACAGTAATCTTAGTCATATAGTGTTCAACAACAGAGGTTGGAACATCGCATAACACATAATTTGACAGCTTATTATGAATTCTCCCAGAGGCCTAATCTCTCTCTTTCTTTCTCTATTTCTTTCCTTCTCCATCTCTCTCTTTATGTATATATATATATATATATATATATATATATATATATATATATATATAAAATATTAGTATTTGCGTAATTTCATGTATACAAGTATAAAATTACATTGATATATAATATATTATGTATACATTTTTAGTATCTTTTTCAAGAGTGCCCATTACGAGAGTAGAGCTAGGTAGTAATGTATGAAAATATATTTATGACAATTGAGCTACACAATGCCATCGGCGCGTTTTATCCCGGTAGGAAATCGTTAGGCAATATATATATATATATATATATATATATATATATATATATATATATATATATATATATATATATATATATATATATATACATATATATGCGTGTGTGTATATGTGAGTGCGTGTTCTATTACTTGATTTGTGTTGTCTGTTCTCTTTAGTTGAAGCTTTATTGATTGCTTATGTTGATTGATAAAAACATCACTACCTTTTTTACTCATATTAGCTCACAAATTTATTATATACTATCAGAATAATTTCGCAAATATTATATTTAAGCTTCAATCTTAATGGTTGTGATGGCAACATATAGGATGTGTGTTTCTGTGCGAGCGGAGGGTATGTATGCATTTACTTTCTGTAAATAAATCACTCAATTTTTTATCAATATTTCTTCCATATAATAATAGTGAACTGTGAAACAGAAAACATCAATGATGCTTCTTAATATTTTAGTATCCATTTAGTTATTTCAAAACAGATGAAACATTGTGAGAAAAATATATTTTATTTCAGAATACGGCATATCGATATGAATATTTTCCGTTATTTTTGACGCTACATGTACACACGTATTTAATATTTTAAGACAACCCCTCTTTTTATTTTTCAATTAACAAAATACTATCCATGTTTCGCACATAATGCAGCTTAGATTATAAAACGAAAATTATATATATATACATATATATATATATATATATATATATATATATATATATAGAGAGAGAGAGAGAGAGAGAGAGAGAGAAAGAAAGAGAGAGAGAGAAAGAAAGAGAGAGAGAGATACGAAGTCGTTTACTGTTGTTACTGGCGACAGAAACAGTGTTGTGTTTAGTATTTTCTACTTTCTAAGCGGTAAAGAATATTCAGAATATTGAATTAAGTCGGCTTTAACAGGGTGTGTCATATATATATATATATATATATATATATATAACTTTTAATATCTCTTTAAACCTCCTCCGGTTTAAATCTCAACTGTTACTTTTTACCCCCCCCCCTTTTTTTTCAAACCTTCCTTACACTAAATTAAAATTTAAACAAAAATACACAACGCTCTAAGCAAATAACGCGTCAAAACGAGAGTGACACGTGATTTCACATTTCCGAAACAGATGACAACATAAGCTGAAGAGAACCGGATGGTTAAGTCCTTCCGTGTTTGAAACTGACGGTACAAATGTTGTACTACTTTTTCTGTACCAATATATATATATATATATATATATATATATATATATATAAAATATTTCACATAAATGTTATGTTTTTTGGAAATGTGAAAAAAAATAATGAAATAAGAACATGGTTATTGGAATATAAAATACACCTGACTTGATTGGGAACATGAGGAAGGCGGGAGTTAGTTTGATATTCAAAGTATGCTTTTAGTAAGTGGTGGTTTAAGCATAGCATTATTCTTTCTTTCATTATACTTCTGTATTATTATAATTCAATATTTCAAACGCCTTGCGTTCTACGTCAGAAATGACTGGATTGATTAAAAAAGAGAGAATGTGTCGGTCCATGAGTGCGGTTTTATTATGCTAAAAATATGATGGTCATATGTATTTTAGGGGGTAGTAGAAAGAGTGGGAGGTGTCGGCTAAGTGTTTTTTTAAATGTGTTTAGAGGCTGTTATTTTTAATAAGGCGTGTGGTTATTTGATCATTAACGTATACTAGTCGTGTGTGAGGTATCTGTGAGACTGTTAGCGACCACTTCCGCTGTAGTTTTTAATTGACACTGTTTACCTTGATTTTGTAAATAAAAACAATGGCGATATTATTTTGTATATAATATCACAATTTATATTAATATTAAAATATCAGAAACCCGTCAAGGAACGGGTATTTTAGTTTGTTATGCACTAAGTCTAATCATACCGTCTTCATAATTTCAGTGCGAAATAACGAACTCATCTTTTATTCATTACTGAAGCAATTCTAATTATTCCAATTATTTTAATTATCATTTTTCTTAAATCTTCCAAAACAACCGTATTAAGATTGATAATGTCTGTAATGAAGAGAAGGAAATTGGTAATACAATTAAACTTTATTTTTAATTAACGGCGAATTGTTAGAGTAATAATATTAATTGAAATTGCAGGAATACCACGAAGACGGAAAGCCGAAAGGGCAATCAAATATAATTCTAACAATTTGTTTGTGAGGAATTAATTTGTCTACAAATTGTTCGTCTGCGAGTCGAATTTACAGAAATAAATTATTCAACATTAAATTACCCTCAAGGATTGATTTGTCATCCAGCAAATAAGCTAAAACTGAATTACTTCTTGTCTAAATAGCATAAATGTCTAGTCTATATTATAGCGCATTGAACTTATTTACTGCCGAAGTATAAGACTTATAGTAGAGGTATAGAGTCTCCTCTTATTATTGCGCATAATAGGTTCCGGATTAAACCGTTGTAGTTTAAACATAGTTTTATTTTAAATAACCGATTGATTTGTACCGTTGCAACACCCATTGAGCGTAAGTTAGATTTTTAAGGGAAAACTGAGTTTGCAAATCCAATTAAATATAACAGTAACATAAAATATCCAAATGTATGCTCTGTATGCTCGCCATCTTCTTCCTTCTGTATTATTTTCGTACAGCTACCAGTTAAATAATATATTTTGTAATCTTTTTTTATTCTTTCTTTATTACGTTTGAATGTAGAAAACAGTGATACAGTGATAGATACAGTATAAAATAAGAGCGAAGGATCAAACAACATAAAGTGAGAGAGGGAGAGAGAAAGGAGGGTAGACTGATATATATATATATATATATATATATATATATATATATATATAAACTAATTAAGAGAGGGTAAAATTGGGGAAGTGGATTCCAAATAGCGGATAATTCGGACGACGGAACCTTTTTTTCAAAAAATGTAATCTCAAAACCATGGAAGAGTTTAAATACATTTTATATGATTACAATATAGGGGGAAAAGTTCTTAGAGAAGCTAACGTTGATTAACTCAGCTTTTTTAAAGTTATATGTAAGTAAAACAATTAAAACTTGTTAAATCATTCAAAAACAATCGCAAACTCGTATTTTCTTTATAAAGCATATTTATTGAATTCTGTACTTCTTTAATCTAAGATGAAAATACCTAGTTGAACTGTAGTCCAAGTTCCATACGCTAGCGTTTATCTTTTCTTTATTGTTATTAGAAGGCTACTATACAAGAATATATTTGAATTTCGACTTCATATTATTTTATAAATTAATCGTTTTTACTTTGATTAGTTGTGTACTATTTTATAATGCTATTTTTATTATAGTTACTTTAAAAATGCATTTTTTTTAAATTCAAAGATGAATATTTTTCGAACAACCGCGATATAAAATTAGATATGTGCGATTTAAAAGGCTTCAAGTTTCGAAACCGCGTATGAAACGAAGCGTGACAAAACAAGGAATCACTGTAAGTTAATCATAAATTCGTATGACTGAGATTGGTACAGTTTTTTGACCGGCTTGATTCTATTGTTGCCATTTGTTTACCTAATAATTTCTAGGGTCATGCAAACATCCATATTGAAAGTAATGCCATCAAAGCGACAGGGTTCGAACTTTTTACACACCACTGTTATTGTATACAATAATAAACACAACAGCCCATTTCGTATAATTATTACAGTGTTCGCTTATGGATCGGGACACTTGGGTTCAATTCTCGGTTAAAGCATACCAAAGACTCGATACTGATATACAATGTCAGCTTGACAAATTTCATATCATAAGGTGGGGAAGAAAGTAAGTGTAAATAGTGGCATCCTGCTCTAAGCCCCAGTGTAGTACCCAACAAAAATGCACTCTTCGGGTCGATTTTCACTACGGCCATACTATTTTATGAGTACACATTCTTATTTTAACTATAGTTGGATGAACCATTCGTGGTTTATATCTTTCAAAACCATATTAGTTTGTAATTGCGCACAACAGATTTGATATAATTCTAATTAAAATAGCCGGTCTCATTGTCTGCAATTCATTAAATTAATCACGCACCGTATTATTATAAAATAAGAGAATTATATTTGAGACAAAAAAATCACGCACGGTTCGATGTACTGTTTAACAAAGCAATAGTTTCAATATTTGTACCTCTTACTACGTTAAATGAACTAAAACATTAAAATACTTAGATATTTTAATTTATGTAAATAAAAACAGTTTTTTAACAAATAATTATATTATAGTAGACAAGATTTTCTCTTATTTTTACTATTGGGTCACCTTGTGTCAAGCATATGAGCCAATCAACGGTAAGGGTTACTGAGACAGAATGATTGTGAGATGAGGAAAACTATATAGTACAAATATTGATCAAAGGTATGAACTGCATTTGAATACTAATGAAGAATTTTATGACAATAATTTGTTGACAATGGTTTTGAAGACAACAAAGCGGTAATCAGACGGGAAGCTTTTCGTCAAGATGAAAGAGATCTTCCACAAATTAAATTAGTGTTTATGCCCCACACAGAATTGCAAATAACGTACATTTTTCTCACTTCTTTTTAAATATTTTTTAAATATTTCTTATCGTTCGTACGCGTTCGGTGCTAAGTGTAGATATAATTTCAGGGTTCAATGGTTACACAGAATGGTTTAGGGTATCTGGAACTTCATACAAGCTGATTGTTTGACTTAACCTCATTACATGAGAACTATTTAAGTAAGTTTAATTTTGTGTAAGAATCTTGTATTAGATGTTATGAAAGGATTTGAAAAGAAAGGGTTTCGAAGACCCCCCCGATTCAATTCATGTAAAAATGTTCCAGTGAGAAGTAAGTGAAGTAAATAGCGGTGTATTAATTAAGTTTGATAAGAAAATGTTATAGTTAAAATCTTCGTCGTCTACTTCAAGAAAATATTCATCTTTGACACACAAATATAACATTCACTTATGGTGGCATCAAGCACCATTTTTTTAGCCTTTGATATGACTTTACCGAAAATTGAACTCGTCACGGTATGGATTCGAATTCTCTGAAATGTCTCATTTTACATGAAATGTCAATTAACTTGCATATATAAGAATTCCTTAAAACATATGATATCCAAAGAACATTCTTTTAATTGAGGAATCACGACTTATTAAGGAAAAATAAAACTGCTCGAGGAGTAAGGTTAATAGATTGGTACGGAAAGCTGAATGACGATCCATAGGGGTTAAGTATAATTTTTCTTCAGATACTACACCAGGGAAATTATTATATTCGTCGCAAACCAGCATGCCCCATTTTAGAAGCTGCATTTTCCAAACATTAAAAGTCGATTGTGTGTATAACCTTGGCCTCGTGGTGTGGCAAGTAATTAACGACTAGGAAAAGATTTAAAATCTCCACATACCAACAACTAAAAAAACAAACTTATTCACACAAAATAGCTATTAATCCAACTTTGTCATTATTATCGGTCACTGAATGTGATGGCTAAAAATCAATATAGACAAAAACAAACGAGTGGGGTCAGGCTGTAGAAAAGTAACCCAAGATCCATGGCATATTCTCTAATATTTTCACGCACATAATTCTTTTATGTTTTAATAGGAGACCTTGTATGGACACCGAAGTAAATCTTTTTATATTATATATATATATATATATATATATATATATATATATATATATATTTATTTTGGTACAGAAAAATTAGTACAACACTCGTACCGTCGGTTTATAGCACGGAAAGTCTTAGCTATCCGGCTCTCTTCAGCTTCTGTTATCATCTGTTTGGGGAATGTGAAATGCTTGAAACCGACGGTACGAATGTTGTACTAATTTTTCTGTACCAAAATAAATAAATATTATGCTCTTAATTTTTAACTTTAATTCTTAATTAATCGAGCACTCTGCTGGGATTTTTTCTACTATATAACAAAGAAGTAATATTTATATATATATATATATATATATATATATATATATATATATATAATTATTATTATTTCATGTATCAACATAAAATGTTATTAGTAGATATACACGTTCATGTATCACTTTTTAGCACTTACTTTAACAGTGCTCAATACGCGAATAGAGCTAATTAGTAAGTTATGAAATTATATTTATAGCAATTGAGCTACATGGTGGCTTCCACAGACGTTCAACAATAATCGAACGGAAAATACTACGACACACCAGTACATGGAGAAATATAGGCGACCCGTGTAGATTGTGTCTGAATGAGAAATTTGAAATCCTAAACTTTAAAGACCCTAAACAACTATTAAACTGTAGAGGTAAACAAGCAAACAACTGCTTACACAGAAAATAATTTACCTAAGGTTAACAATACATAATACATAAATAATTGAACAAATAAATAAATAAGATACTAAACAAAACTAAACTAAAGTAAAACCTAATATAGAAATACGAGAAACCCCGTGTTAAAATAAGGCAACCCAGTATTTTGACACAACAAAGTAACATGGATAGGCCACCCTATAGAAAACAGAACAATAGAATAGGAAATAATAAGTAAAATAAAACGAACATTTGTTTGTGAGAGGCCCGAATATTGGATAAAAGTATAACAAAGAATCTGATTGGTTAACTTAGACTAAACACCACGTGAATATATAAAAGCACCCCGCAAAATAGACCTAATGCATTTTGACCCCTACGGGAATGACACACAGAAGCCTCTGTGCAGCTTAATTGCCGTGAATATATTTTTATAACTTAATTTATGTATCTGTATGTCTGTATGTATGTCTGTATGTCTCACTCTCTCTCTCTCTCTCATATATATATATATATATATATATATATATATATATATATAATTATAAATACTCGTTTATCTACATACATATACGTTTCATCCTTCTGGAATTGCCAGTATAGAGATAATCATTCAAATCAGTCGCAAGATTTGGAACACCATGACAAGTCATGTTCATAAAATTCCGACGTCTTAACCTTCACGGCCATCATGAACAACTACATAAACTGTGAAATTTGTAAACCTATTGTAGGCAGCCAACGTAAACGGTGTTCAACTGTTGAAGGAATATATGTATATATATATATATATATATATATATATATATATATATATATATATATATATATATATATATATATATATATATATAGTCTCGGAAGTTACTCAACCATTAAAACTATATAAAAATACACACATTTTAGTCATAAGTTGTTCGGTGAAATATAACTGTTTTGTAAGTCAATTTAGTTTTTGCAGTCACACACACACACACACACACACACACACACACACATATATATATATATATATATATATATATATATATATATATGTTATTGTTTCATTAGAAATTATCAAAGCATAAGACCACTTGAGAGTAAGGATTAATGAAATGGAATTATAACTTGTAAAACGGTATATGTCTGGAATATGTTGACATTGAATTTGGTGATGACTCTGTTGTGATCAGAAAGGAAGTAGTCGCTTGGTAATAGTTTCAACACATTGAAATCTATTGCAAATAAGCTCTGTTTGTAGAGATTTCACCTTACACAAGGCAGGAGGGGATGAAGAAAGAAAAGTTAATTTAGGATTGAAGTAGCAAAGCGAGTACTTGCTGTGAATGTTTTACAAGAGGGGACCAGACATAAGAAGTTAATAGACCCCACCTTCTATGAAAGTGGCGATAGAGTAGAGATAGACTAGTGACGTCTTTTGTGTGAGAAAAATACTGCAAGGAACGTAAGAAATCATCATCCGCCTGAAGTTGACTTTCGGAAAGACCAGTGCTGTTAGCAGCGCCTACACAAATTTGGTAGCACTGCGGACGTATGTGACTCATATATAGGAAGAAGATTGCAACAGGATGCATGCATTTTCTGGAGTGATAGAATGACCCAACCATTTTCCAGCGACATCAGAAACAGACTGTATGTAAGTTTTGGCGTAAAGGTTAGTTCTAAGATCTTATCAAACAAGAGTCTTCTACTTTGAGAGCACTATTAATATATATATATATATATATATATATATATATATATATATATATATATATATATATATATATATGTATATATGTATATATATATATATCTATAGGTTAGTTGGGAACCTCGATTTTTTATGAAATGGGAGTTTAGTTTTGTTTTAACCTATTTTAATGGCGAACGTAGAGTAAATAATTTGTTTACATATATATGCTTAATTTGTAGTGCCATAATATATTTTTTATTATATTGCTGTGTGTATCTATACGTGTGGCAGCGACATCATACCCTAAATCAGCAGGCGCCTACTTGATGTATTGGTATTGTCTGTAAACAACACTGAAACTGTTATTTCAAATTAACTCAATAAAATATAACAATAGTGTTTTTAGGCAAACGGTCAAACTCGTCTTTTTGCGCGTACACTTTCTATTTTTACTGATCTTTCCGTAGGAAAAATCCTATATTAAGGCCGAAAAACCTATCTAATAATAGCGTAACGCATTTCATTTTCGTATGTACGTCATCACCTTTGACACCCATAAAAATTAAGATTAGCAAATGATGATTAGTGATTAATCTGATGTTGCTAAAGTGTACAATTCCGAATTTACCCATTTAAAAATGAATTGTTCCAAAATCAAATTGTGCACTCCCGTCCACTAAACGACTTCACTCTTAATTAAATATATTTCTAAAAGTGACATTTGTTTTATTTATTTGAAGAGTATTTATAGTTTTAAACATAATTTAAATGCTACAATTTTAAATAAATAAAAAAGATAAATATTTAGGTAATTTATTTAAAAATATTTAACTGTCACTGGCAATTATATTTACGGAAGAAGAAAAATACTTGTTTTTTTTATAGTATATGGACAATGATGGATATTTATTTCAAAATCAATATTATTATCAACGGTAAATTATACAAATTGATGGAATTTCCACATGGCCCCGCTAATCATCTTAATATTGTATTCTCGTTTTTTTTTAAATTAAAGACAATATTTTATAAATCATGTTGACCAATATATTTATACCAATTACTACACCCAAACAGAGAAAAGCAAACTACTGTATTTCAGAATAGAATAAAACAAGGATAAATGAAAACGAATTGGTTTAGCAAAGCTTACCATTAATCAAAACGCAGAGTTAGAATAAAAAATGAAATAAAATGATGGCGGAAATCAAAACAGCAAATACCAAACAAACATACAGAATTAGGAGGCGTAAACAGGTCATCGAGTGCATATCTAACAAACAGCAGCAACTACAGAAACAGCGCCAACCACAGCCAACGAATT
>OY744528.1:86635909-86665909 GCA_963556195.1 Sepiola atlantica
ATGAATTGATTACAATTCCTCTAATGAATGTCTATTAAATGAAGAAAAATGGGTTAATACTGCTAAAATACACAGCTAGATTAACGAATAGACATGTGATGACCTGCTCTGTATTTATTTAAATAGTATCGTCAGGTAGCATATTTGTTGACAGACTTCTTATATTTTTATCGAGTTTCTTGTGGTATTTTTGAACATTTCAATTCTGTCTTCTCTTTCTCCGGTGCGCTTTTTATTGATTTTTCTTGGGTTCTTTCTGCGAATTATTATAAAACTACACGTCTAAAATAACTGGTTTTATTTTATTCGTGTCTCATCTTGACCACCTGTCTCGCTCCCGATGAATGTATATGGATGCCTCTCTACCTTTCTCGGTCGATCTGTTTTCTCTTTCTTTCTCTCTTTCTTTCTTCTCCGCGCTCTGTCTCTCTCTCTCTCTCTCTATCTCTCTCTCTCTCTCTCTCTCTCTCTCTCTCTCTGACGCATTATCTTTTATTTACTTTATCCAGCTGTCTCGCTCTCGATGAATGTATATGTATGCCTCTCACTCCTTCTCGGTCGATCCGTTTTCTTTTTCTTTCTTTCTTTCTTTCTTCTCCCCCTCCCCCTCTCTCTCTCTCTTTCTCTCTCTCTCTCTCTCTCTGACGCATTATCTTTTATTTACTTTATCCACCTGTCTCGCTCTCGATGAATGTATATGTATGCCTCTCTATCTTTCTCGGTCGATCTGTTTTCTCTTTCTTTCTTCCCCCCCTCTCTCTCTCTCTCTTTCTCTCTCTCTATCTCTATCTTTCTCTCTGACGCATTATCTTTTATTTATTTTATCCACCTGTCTCGTTCTCGATGAATGTATATGTATGCCTCTCTATCTTTCTCGGTCGATCCGTTTTCTCTTTCTTTCTCTCTTTCTTTTCCCCCTCCTCTCTCTCTCTTACCTTCTCTCTCACACATTATCTTTGTATTTACTTGATCCGCAGTACATTTATTCGTATTACCATGAATATGTTTCCCTCTCGCACTCTTGGCCGCTCTTTTTGACTTCTTCTCTATTTCAATATCTATTTGTTTTATCGGTGTATCGTTTAGTAGAGTGTCATCTTGAACCCCTAACTCCCACTCTCGTTTTCCTTTCTTTATATTTCTCTCACTATTGCTCTTCAGCTCTCTCACACGCACACACACTCACACACACATATACACACACCCACACACACTCACACACACATTAACACTGTTTATATTATTCTCTCGGTTATCCTCTTTCTCTATGTGTCTTCCTGTGCCAGCATTGTATTTGTCATAGTGGATGTAGACTAGACCATTTTCTCTCTCTCTCTGTCTCTCTCTGTCTCTCTTTCTTTCTGTTTCTCTCTATCTATCCATCTATCTATTTATCTATCTACCTATCTATATATCTGAAATAGCGAAATAATCTCTCTCTCTCCCCCTCTCTCTCTCTCTCTCTCTCTATATATATATATATATATATATATATATATATATATAAACTAATCAAATTTAAATATATTGATTGAATGAACATAAAACACATATTTTTCAAAAGTGCTCAATGACACGTATTGATTTACTCCTTTCCAGGAGTTAGGCACAAGGCCAGTTTTTATCTTACTCCCACAAGTAAGATGTGCCCCAGGTCGGGTTGGGAAAGTGGGGTTTAAAAATTGGCTGGGCAGCCCCGTCAGCATTACCCGGTAGGGACGCCTCAGACAGTAAGCAATAAACTTACTCCTCCCCAAAGAGAGGAAGCGAAGCGTGGAAGAGTGGACCTCCTAGAACTGCACAGGACAGACCCATAGACCGGCGTAAATCAAGCCCCGAAGGCCAAGACAATACCGGTCTATGGGGTGCAGTATCCATCGGAACAGATACTACAATTTGATCTTAGCCAAAAGTTATTTAGTAGAGCATTTATAAAATTAAAAAGACACTGGTACAGGCAACGTTAATTAACAAACGTTTCGATGATATTACATATCTTCACGACTGCATGAAGATAAAAAAGTGAAAAAAACGCGCATCGAAATTGCCACCAGGTATCAGTGTAGTAGGCCCTCCGTTCAGTCTAGAGAGACTATGGATACCCCTATAAGGGGCTGGCTGCGCGTGTAATTATGAAGCAAGGGTTGCGCAATCCCTAACAACACCTCTCCTGAGTCGGCACTGCTTGATTCCAATGGCAAGCAGTTCAAGACGACTGGAAACAATGCCGAGATAAACAGAGAGCACATACAGCACCTGGTAGTCCCAAATGGTCACCCATTTAATACTGGCCAGGCTCAACGTCGCTTAACTTCGGTGATCTAACGGGAACCGGTGTGTCAACGTGATTTGTACCGTATCAGTGTATATATAGATATACCTCGCTCTTTTTCTTACTATCTTATACTCTCTTTCTCTCATACTCCCTTTTTATCTCTCTCACGCGGTAATATTCTCTACCCCTTACACACACACACACACATACACACACACACACACACTCTCTCTCTCTTTCTCTCTATCTCTCTCTCTATCTATCTATCTATCTACTTTTCATCTATCTCTCGTGTTATCGCCCTGCCTTTTTGTTTAATGTTATTTCTTTGAATTTAATTTTGTTTAATTTGATATCTCGCTTCAATATGATAGCGGCCAGTTCTTCCTTATCAGAAATGAGTATTACACACCGATACAAATTTAATAACACCTTTTTCTAAATTTCTTTTACACTCGAAAATTGTTTAAAATATTCATTTTATGGAGGAATAACACGGTTTAATATATTGAATTAACACAGCTGAGAAAACAACGCAAGAGGGAAGGGTGATTACCTAATATATACCGTCGCGGACTGTACAGCACATGTTCTATTCGAATACTATTCGATGTATTGTAATTATTCACGCTATAACATTTCTAGGAACGGATTGTAACGCTTTCAAAAGTTTACACAAATTAAATAATCGAGAGGTTTGTGATGGATTTAATTTAATGAATACATTATCACTTTTTGTCTGCGGAGTCACCGCTTTTCCTTTGTACGACCTTCTTTCCTTTTGTGCTTATAACGATTAAGTACCATTAAGTGATGACAGAATATACCTAGTGAAACGTATATTTTCGCGTTGTATACAAAACAAACAATATCAAACACGTTATTGAAACAATGTAGCGCTAGTATAAGCATATTTATTCCTAAATAAAGTTCAATTCTCGTGCGTGTAAGAGTAGGAATGTTACTCGAAGTCAAGCGCCGAAAGTTGAATTGAGAATGAGCAATAATCATAGTGTATATTAATTAAAAACATTATTTGGGCAAACAATAAGTAATGATATGCGAGAAGATAGAGTAAATATACAGAGGGATTTGCGAATATGTGCTTTATCGATAACTTGTCTTAAAGAGTGTGCTGGTTGCAGTTTGCGCGCGCTTACCTCCGATAATTATGGTTCTTTTCATGATGGGAGGAATGACTTTTGCATGCGACCGCCGTCTGTAGGCTTCTGTTGCAATGCAGACAGGCCGACTTCAAACGAAGTAAGTAAACTGAAAAAGAAGTATGGCTGTACGCGACCTCTTTCTGTGGGCTTCATACGAAATGAGATGAAAGCATCGCCTACTGTTATACGATGACTAGGATAAAACGATCGAACTCATAGCGTTTGAGTTCATATAGACTTACTATTGTTACTAGTAAGGGAGTAGTGATTGGATTACTTTTAGGACAATTCACGCGACCCATAAATGGGCCAGCGAGATAACACCTGACCAATCTATGAGTGTGTTATAATTTCCAGTACTAGTAAATATTTGAATGAATTTACTCTGATATAATTTTGAAATATACTCTATATATTCAATACGTTGTACATTTTGTAACATACACATCGTGGACTGTTCTTTTGTTTTAATATCAATGGCTAAGTAAATAAAAGCATTTTGTGAATAAAACAAAATAAAACAAAATAAAACATACTTCATAAAAACTCAATTCCTTATCTATATCAGATTATTTTGTAAATAAAAAACATTTCTATTTATTTTTTTCAATAGGTCAAATACTGGCCTTGATTAGACAACGAGAGTGAAAAATAACATGCTTACGCATTGCTAGTCATATAGTTAACGTTCCATGTTTTAAAGTAGAAATACCTACCATGGACATATTTCTAACAATCGTACAGCAAGAATGTAATACTTAGTTCGAGCTTATGTCGCTTTATGGAGTTTATTTATTGACATTTAATTGTTAAGCCGCTGTGCTTTGCGTTGCTCTATCACTCATTCGAGTTATTATTGTCACACTAGATACATATGAAGATAAATGAAAAAGTTACAATACACCGTATTTAGATATAATTAAGTTATCTCACGCGCTATAGCCTCTCGATGAAATTATAGTGTACGCACAGGTGTATATTATAACCAGCTTTTGAAAACAGAGCTATAAATAAAGCTATGTACACGAATTTGCATAATGAGGACAAATATACACCAATTAGTACTAAAAATCTTCCCGCGTTTGTACTCATAGTCAGCTCCTCGGAGTAAGGTAATTTTGTGAGTACTAATGGTAGTTGAAATTTCACAGGTTGTTTCTTCATACATCTCTTTTTTTGTGCCTTTTTTTACGGTGACATTTTTTCTGTGTTTTTTTTCTGTGAGTTCATGGTTAATTTATAAAATACTAGACGTTCGGCACAGCGACAACATATCAATGTAATTACATTTTTTGCCTTACATCTTTGGCGATCTCATCATTAAAACACAGGGTGATTAGCGATAACTTACGTACGACTAACATTCTCTAGTGCATTGTTATATAGATACTAAAACGTTGTATTGTTATTCTTAAAAGTAGATAGTCTGTGGTATACCTTTCCATATAAAAGGTAATTATATTCTTAATATAACTCCTTCACACCTAGGTGTTTAGCAATGAAAATACTATTTTTTATAATAAGCTTTACTGGCGCCCTTAAAATGTTTCTCATCAGTTAAGCGTGACAGAGGAAAGCACATGTTATTTCACACTTAAGCGGAAGAGACTGACGGGGATGCTCTGTTAAAATTAAGCATGTCAGATGAACCGAAATGCTATTTCGTAATTAAGTGTTATACACCGATAAAAATTCTTCTTTAAACTTCATTGAAAATGTTATTTCAAAGTTTAACGTGGAGACAATAGCATATGCTATTTCAAAGGTAATTGTTACAAACCAACAAAATGCTATTTCAAACGTAATTGTTAAAAGCAAACAAAATGCTATTTTAAACGTAATTGTTACACACCAACAAAATGCTATTTTAAACGTAATTGTTACAAACCAACAAAATGCTATTTTAAACGTAATTGTTACACACCAACAAAATGCTATTTTAAACGTAATTGTTACAAACCAACAAAATGCTATTTTGAACGTAATTGTTACACACCAACAAAACGCTATTTTAAACGTAATTGTTAAAAACCAACCAAATGCTATTTTAAACGTAATTGTTACAAACCAACAAAATCTATTTTAAACGTAATTGTTACAAACCAACACACTGCTATGTAAAACTAAAGCGTGACAGCCTACACAAATGCTATTTTAAATTTAACCGTGAGAAAAAAACGAAAATTTGAGTCCAAACTTAAGCATGGCAGACTTGCAAATGTTCTATTTCAAACTTAAGCGTTACATACCAAACAAAATCATAATTCCAACTTAAACGTGATTGACCTATCGATTTACAGTGCATCGCATAGAGAAACTCGAACGTCCTCGAGAAACCACAAATATACACCATACTTGATACATAGGACAAGTACATGGTTAAAGGGCATCGACCACCATCTTTCTAAATGCTACCGTTCTAAAATAAATCGCTCATTATATACGTTTAAATATATAAGATGCACCCGTTTTTATTTGCTTAACATGACAAATCGCATACACGGTTCATTACGGTCTTTCGATCGAAGTGTTTCAGACTAAAATAGAAATAACGTCAATTATAAGTATGGAAGTAAAAAGACTGCCATCTTGGGAAATAATTAAAATCAAAATGCAAGATATTTACCAGATTTAGAAGAGAGGAGAAAGGGTAGAAAATAGAAGTAAGTCTTGAAACAACTACAATGAAAGGCAGTCAAACGTGTTTGACGGAAGATTGAAACAGTTATGTTTTTATCCAACCTTTAGAGAATAGAAACGATCTATATTTGATATACGTGATTCAGTCATTAATAGGCGTGTCGGGTAATGCATCACTCTTTTTATATCGCAAGATTCATAATTTTATCACTTGTATTGCACACAAGAATCACACACACACACACACACACATCCACATATATATATATATATATATATATATATATATATTACTATTTCATGTATTCACATAACATTTTATAAGGAGATATAATTTTGTATGTATCAATTTTCAGTATTTACGTCAACAGTGCTCGATACGTAAGTAAGGCTAGGTGGTAAGCTATGAAAATATATTTATGGCAATTAAGCTACACAGGGTCTCTCGCGTTTCATCCCCGGGGGGAATTTTCAGGCTAAAATGCCTGAAGATTCCCCCCGGGGTTGAAACACGGAATCCTCTGTGTAGCTTAATTGCCATAAATATATTTGCATAGCTTACTATATATATATATATATATATATATATATATATATATATATATATATATATATATATATATATATGGGTGTGTATGTGTGTGTGTGTGTGTGTGTGTGTAAGTAGATTTCGAGTACAAGAAAATGGTATGATAAATCTCAGTAAAAACATTATTTTAATCAATGAAACGGTTAAGCGGAGAAAAAAAAAGAAAATTGCGAACATTTTCCTTAAGGCTATAACGTTTAACCCTGGAAGAGGAAACGTCACAATGATAAATTATAAACTAAGAAAACCTAATAAGATATGAGGGGAAAATTGTTTCAGTCGGGAAAACCATTGAGAGAGAGGGAGAAAAAAGGTAAATCTCTCAACGTTATGGGAGAGTTTAATGATTGAAGATCTTCAACTGATTTTCACATACTTTTGTTTACACAGGCTAGGTCGAACATTGTTAATAACTATTCCCGAAATAATATTGATATTATAGTTCGACCTGGCACTGTGTAAAACAGAAAACCACTCATCGGAATACTGGTCAGAACAAATATTTGTACCAACCAGGTGATTACCAATGACGGATTCATGTGCCTGAAAGTTCTCGGATGATATCGACACCGTGTGTAAACGCATATTACGTGGTATATGTTGCGATATTCTCATTTAAAATCTTTGGGATATCTTGCCAACGTAGCCAGCTACACACGTACACATGAATTTATAAACGACATAATTTTTGTTGAATGGCTGGCAAAACATCCATACGGAAAGAAGAGAAAAAGGTTCGAGTTGTGTAAATTACTCTCAGCATGATTGCTGGAAAACAGTGTTAAGTAGAAGACGAAATCCTTTTCAAAATATCTAGGCCACACGAACTTAACTATGGAAGTTTCAAATAGATGGGGCATCGTGACGGGGCAATACATTTATCACTATTAAATATAGAAACTTTGCGCGCAATGGTGCTTTTATATGATATTAATATGGTATGTATTAGCAAGAAAAATATTAGGAATTTAATCAAGTTCCGCATCGAGTCGGGTTGGTGAACAAATTATAAGTGCTCGATGAGTAAGAGTACCTGTAAATTTATTTTTCGCGATTTAAGGGCGAAGGAAAACCAATTCAGATAAATACCTGTAAAGGTTGGTTTTCTATACACATAGGTTCTAAACGTTAAACCGGCTTTAGACACTACATATAAATGAATGGGAGGAAACTATAATCCTCGACCTCCATAGTACATTACAATCAATGATGCAAGTCACGAAAATAACAGAAGAAAACAGTTCAACCTCACTACGTGAAGGAAAGCAAGCAAAAGTGTAACGAACGTAACGGGTATAAAAAGCCGGCTTGGTCATTTAAAAAACAATTGGGTTTCAACAAATCTAACGAGAATGTTTGCTAACGATGGACCAAGATGGCTAACCATGCACATACCATCAATTTGTCGATACATTATATTGTTAAAACTGAGGAAAACTGATTTAGTAGCAAGCTTCATCAGTCCAAGAAAAATTCGTTCAGGAAATTGTGGTATTTGAAAGGGCCAAGGTGAAAATAATCTGCACATATACTAATGGGGTCACCCAATGGTACATTAGAAAAACATACTATTAATGTCAAATTAAAGCCAACAACTCGGTATCCTTTGTGAAAGATGATGTGTTTATAAAATACACAAATTGAATATATATATATATATATATATATATATATATATATTATAAAATGAAGTAATTAAATTAGGTGTCAATCAATTTTTATTAGAATTCAAAGTTCAAGCAAAGTATCTTGAACTTTGAATTCTACTAAAATTTGATTGACACCTTATTTTATTACTTCATTTTATATTATAATATTAATGCTCTATTCAGTATATTGAGCTTCAGTTTTTATCCGGATGTTTAACTAATTATAAGATATTAGTTGACGCTTATATCTTTTGTTGGATTGCTTCATATATGTATGTATATATATATATATATATATATATATATATATATATATATATATATATATATATATATATATATACGCATGTATAAGAAATCAATGCGAAACGTATATATTCTACTATATCTATTGTTTATTTTCTATATTTTGATGTGTAGGAATATCAATTGTCCCTTATGTATCATAAGTTTTTCTTAAAAGGAGAACAAAATTCTCAGCCGCGATCCTTCGGCCTTCATCAGTGTAATAGGGGATGATGTGTGTACTGTACTGTGGGAGGTGGGTTGAAATAGACTAGGAAACAAGGTGTGGAGAAGGCCAGTTTAATGGTGAAGAAAAACTAGGAGTCCGTCCCTTATAAGTGAAAGGCAAGAGTCAAGTGGTTAGAAACATTATTCAAATATATATATATATATATATATATATATATATATATATATATATATATATTGCAAATCCTAATTAAGGGGCCATCTTTATCGGATCTCTCTTAAGTCTCTATTTACGTATGTATTCCCAGAAAATAACTGTTCACGCGTTATGTAAATTGTCTCACGATATTTCAATTTCCTTTTAATTACCATCATCAACAAATATATGTTCAAAGCAACACTCGTTTAAAATGTCCAATTTTTAATTTGGATTATTTTGCAATTTTGTAAAAGTTTTTGCGAAACAGTTTCGTTTTCGACATTTCCCTTTTTATCCTTTCCTTTTAACTCCTGTTATAACGATATGTGTGAACATCGTCTTCATTCATATCTTTATTATTATTTATTAAAGTAGTTTTTTTAGTCATTTGTTCTTTTTAACTTGATTCATGAATTAATATGTTTTGTTTCTCTCTCATATGTAATAAATGTTTAAGTCTAATTATTATATCATTATATTATTTTATCATAATTGCTTGATATAAATTATTATAATGATTTATCAATCTTTTTCTAATGTTCTTAGTTAATATAAAAGTACTATACTAGCTTTGATTTTAATCCCGATTACGGAGTTATCCCTCTTATGCTACCATTATATCTTCCTGTATTTATGTTTTACGTAAGATAACCGTGTAGGTTCACATTTCTTTTTCTTCCTTCTTTCGCCGTCAGGCGGGAATTTCTTAATTTTTTAAAATCTTAATCTTAAATATTGTCTTACTTTTTAAATCTAGATTTTATAACCTTTATTTCAAAAATTAATTTCTCCGGGATCGGAGGGCAACATGACATTGGTATTGTGTCGACACATTTTTTCCAAGAACAAAAGAAAACAGCTTTTTGCTCGACCTTGACTGACATACTGGCATAATTTGCACGTAAAAATGCCCAGTTACTAACAATTATGATTTTTAAAAAAAAATCAGAATATTGTGAGGAAATTAACATAACGCGTGAGCAGCCATCTTTGGGGGGGGGCAGATGTAAACATTGGCTAAAGATAAAGAAAGCTTTATATATACGTTATTCTGATTTTATATAATAAACACATTAATGTATATAGTAACATATATATATATATATATATATATATATATATATATATATATATATATTAGTAATATATATGAGACCAGACAAATCATGTTAAAGTATTGCTATTGCTTTACTATTAAAAGTTACATGACTGTGGGGGCTGCCTTTAGTGAGGTAAGTTTTGTATCCTTTATACGAAGAAAATACACCTACATAACTGGATTTAACAGTCGCCGAAGTTGTTATATCATATTTTCTTTTTTTAGATAAGGGGACATTTTTTCAGGTAGTTTCATCGCCTCTCAATATTTTACTTATACATATATATGAATATATATATATATATATATATATATATATATATATATATACATATGAGAAACCAAGGATAAGGGTAATCCGACGTAATGGGAAATGAAAAAGGAAAAACCAAAAGATGTTTTTTTATGTATTCATCAACGTTTTTTTTTATTTGTAAGACTTCCTCAGGATGATGATTTTAAGAAAAATGTCACCGACTTGGTACTGCACTCCCAGTAGTTGCTACTACTTTTTCTCATTAACCGATCATACCAACCCAATATTTCTATGACCTTTTTCTTAAAATTATCATCCTGAGAAAGTCTTACGAATAAAGACGAAACGTTGATGAATACATCAAAACACATATTTTGGTTTTTCCGTTTTCATCTCCCATATATATATATATATATATATATATATATATATATATATATATATATATATATATATATATATAGAGAGAGAGAGAGAGAGAGAGAGAGAGAGAGAGATATATACTAACAAACTAGATATAAGTGTACCATTATAGATGCGGAGTGATTTATAGGCGTTTATAAAAACAAAATACACTTTCAACGAGAGGGCCATCCATTTCAACATGAGTTGTCCACGTATCAGATGGTAAATAGAGAGATTTAGTGTTTTAGAGATATTAAATGTAAAACGACAGTTTTCCTCATTGCAGCACATGCTCCAAATTAGAAGCGAGAGAGTCAGCAAGATATTGATAAGAAATGCTCTTCGGAGTGCAGTTGTGCAGTAAGTATAGAGGTCCAAAGTCATTGGACGATCATTAATTAAAATCTAAATAAAGAATCGGCCATTTCTGTCAATCAGAAACTATGTTTACAAAACTATGAGAAAGAAAAGATTTGATGGTTGAGATCATATCGCCAGATATATGATAGCTAGCAGGTTTTTAAGCAACATTTCGTGTCAGACTATAAAATGCTTTTGATCACTCAAAGATCCCATCGAGTGATTCACTGATCCTATGCGATTTTACATTCAGCACGTAAGCAGTTAATCGTGTAGAACATTATCCATAGTAGTTGTCATTAAATATTATTTTGCTGAGGTAATTGACAACTTATTGATTCATCACGAATTCAAACAACTTACTTATGACGCAAGAGTCTATTCGGTATGTAATGACTCGATGGGGGAACGATCAGCAAAATTCGTAAATGCTTGGAAGATTGACATAATTTCCCAATGAAATTGAAAACATTTCTACTTTAAGAACAAGCTCTCACAGCACTTTCTATAAAGACAGTGACTGTAATGTTGTTCGGAACAATTACGTTTCTAAGATAAAGGTGTTTAATGAGTTAGACAATATATCGAACAGATAATTATATAACTCAGAATATTTTAAGTCATACGAAGAAAATCCGGCGGTTGGTGGCTCTGATCGCAACAGATTGATTTTCAAGCCAAGTTCTTTGCAAAATGTCTGGCTTTGTTAGATGCTGTTTGTTTATTATTCTTCAGAACTCTAGAGAAAAGAGTATGTTTCAAGCAAATCTTGCTCTAAGAGATTGGGCTTAGGACACTTTTGCCTTTCCTATTTGACACGGTTGACGCCAGTTGTAAATAAAGCTTTACTCTCAAAGCAATTATTCAGTTGATAACAATTAAACTAATGATCACTGCGACCAATGTAAGTTGGCTGCCTTTTTGGTATCTGGTTACATTTTTCAGAAGGTATACACTCAAACACCAGTGATTAACCAATCAGATATATACAGCATTCTTTGCCCTTCCTGCACTCGTTCAAAGTTATTTTACTCTCCACATATTTTGATAATCTTTGCAAATGATTTTACGTGATCGCAACAACTGCTTACCATTGATTTCTCGCTAGAACGACCATTGGTGAGTGGCAATAAGCTTCCCCAAGGACCAAATACTCTCTGCACTCGTCAACTGACGGTCTTGTAGTGCTCTTCCTCCCCCTCTTTCTATTCTCCGCAGACCCTTCAGTTATTTTGTGTAGTATCTGCCGAGGCTGATAATTTATGTGTTTTTTTTGGGGGGGGTGGCACTGTTTATAAGATTGATTGCACTTTCAGTTCATGTGGTGTTCCTTCCATCTTTTTTGTTTTACTTCTTTACGATTTCTGGTTAGTGTTTGTAGTTTATGTAGGTTAGTTCTCTCATTCAGGATTTTCCTTAAGATTTCAGCATTTTTCATCATTGCCGTCTGTTGTAAAGTTTCAGTCTTCCCCTTGATTCCAATTTCTCCCTTTTTCCAAGGTTTTTCGGAACTGTTCCTTGTGCTCCTACGATTATTGTCATTATTTTGACTTTCTTCATGTCCTATATTCATTTCAGTTTAATGGCAAGTTTCGTGTATTTGCTTCGTTTTTTTATACGAATAACGGAATGATATATATGACATCGATTCTAGATTAAACATATACACCCATTATTATAATTACTATTATAATTATTATTATTATTATTATTATTATTATTATTATTATTATTATTATTATTATTATTATTATTATTATTATTTACTCACATAGGTCATCACCAGTGATTGCTTACTGATAATCACCGGTGATGTTCCCTGGAGTCCGAGTGACAACAAGGCTTTGAGATTTCTAGTACTCTTCACCTCTTTCAATAAATATTGCAAATGATTTTTCATTATCGCAACAGCCGCTTACCATTGATTCCTCACTGGCAATTGCCATTTGTATTCCCTGGGATATGGGTGGGAAACAGCTTCCCCAAGGTCCTAGTATTTTTGCGCACTCTTCCAGTAAAGGTCTGGTTAATGTTCTCCCTCCTCGTGTTTTCGATCCTAGACCCTTCATGACTATTTTGTGTGGTATCAAAATAGACTAGAACCATCTCTTTTTAGGGGAGTGGGAGGGTCAATAAATTCAAGTGTTTGCGCTTTTAGTTATCTTGGGGTCATGTTGTCGGTTCTTTCTGTTTTGTTTTATTTCTATTTCAACTTTCATGTGTCTGGTTACCGTTCGCAGTTAATGTGGATTCATTTCTGCATTTGAGGATTTTCCTTAAGATTCTAGCTGTTTTCATTATTGCCGTTCGCTGCACCGTATAAACGTGCACTTTGATTCCAATTTCTTCAATTTTTTTTCTATTTTTTTTCAGGATTGTTTCTCGTGCTCGTACGCTTATTTCTTTTAACTTCACTTTTTTCATGTTCCATATCCCTTTCAGTTGTCTAGCAAGTTCCGTGTATTTGTTTCGATTTTCTGTCCCCTTGATATTCACGTTATTGTCTGCGAAATCCACGATTTGGCATAATTTCTCCTTCTTGATGACTATTATGCCTTCCAGACATGGTTGTGTCTGTTCTTACATCATCATCATCATCATCATCATCATCATCATCATCATCATCATCATCATCATCATCATCATCATCATCATCAATAATAATAATAATAATAATAATAATAATAATAATAATAATAATAATAATAATAATAATAATAATAATAATAATGATAGAAGCCTTAAATATTTGTTATTTATATTCTTTGTATTTCTCGTAGTGAAGATTGAATCTTAAACTTCCAGAAGACTGTCATTACTCAGCACTTCATCCACCTTAAAGTTTTTTAAAAAAATAAATACATTGAAGAACGTTAGTATATGTATAGTGATGGTACATACTATCACTAGGTAATTGCTTACAATTTAACTTTGATAGATTCAACAGTTTTCCAATTTATGTGAAATGCTATTTTCTTTGGTTTGTTACGCTTACGTTTAAACAAACATTTCCTTTGGAAGAGTACGGTCAAGTTAGAAATATCATTTTCATCGCTAAACGCACAGATTGATTGGCCGCATCTAACGAACATGCATTTTTTTTATTCTATTTTATTATTCGTAATTGTATTTCATGTTTTCTTTTTATGTCATTCTTCGTTTCGTGGTTAGATTCGACGTTTAAGAGCTTTCCGAATGCTTATCATTATGGATCCATCGATTTCTAATCAAATTCACGTTGAATGAAAGCTACACCGGCTATCCATATCGGCGAATGAGAGAACCTTTTCTAAGAAGCCACAATCCTATTTACCACCTGATTAACTGCCTATCTATACTCCTCTCCCTTCTTGTCTTTATCTCACTGGGTTCTTTATTTCAATTCGCGTATATATATATGTATATATATATATATATATATATATATATATATATATATATACACACACACACACACATATATATATATATATATATATATATATATATATATATATATATATATATAATCATCCACGGAGAGCTGTTTCGTTGTCTCACAGTCTTTAGCCTGGCTAGGCAAGTCAGTGTTTCAATTCGAGATTCGAAACAAAACCTCTTTGTTAACATGCGGAACCTCGTACACTTATGTAATCACACTCGATACGAAATAATCATACACATATATGTTTGCGTTTGCTTTTGCTTTACAGTTTGCCGAAAGTGCTCTATGTTTTTAAAAATATTAATGTCTTACGCTAAGTGGAACCCTTTTATTGTGTTACTAGATAGCTCAATCAATAACCCATGCGCGTATATAAGTATCTATATTATGGATCTTAGGTAACCAAATTTACAACATATTCCTTTGCATGCGTTCACAGAATTCAATATAAACACAGTTTCGTGTACGATCGTTTCTGATACGATATGGAGTTTTATTGATATCATGGTGTGTGTTTGTGTGTGCATAGTTACATGGTTTCCACTTAAGCGTAAACGTATGTTTTTCAAAGGATTTGAATGCTCTAGCTTATCAATAACGCAAAACGTAAACAAATGAATACAAATAATTTCGTTTTAAAGGGACATATATTTTTTTCTGTAAATGCTACAGGCAGGTTAGTTCAGGTGGTAGACCGTCAGATTGCTATGATTAGTTGTGACTTATTTCTGGGGTTCTAATCTTGGAATTTATGCTCTCGCTACGTTCAGCCACACTAATATTTATTGAAATGACTCATCTCTATATTACTCTAGGAACCGCTTATTGAGTTCT
Source organism: Sepiola atlantica (assembly GCA_963556195.1). Classification (NCBI taxonomy): domain Eukaryota; kingdom Metazoa; phylum Mollusca; class Cephalopoda; order Sepiida; family Sepiolidae; genus Sepiola; species Sepiola atlantica. Next base: position 86,651,280 of record OY744528.1, read on the forward strand.
CTTAACGACTTGCTAGAAATTGCCATTAAGACGTTAATTTATACTCACCTTTTCCAGGCAATGCTTGGTAGACACAACGGTACGCGCTCCGACTACTAAGTATAATATGACTTTCGTATAAGGTTTCGAACCATGTGGCCAGCAGGGATTGTCTCCTTCCAGACTGACGATTGCAGATTTGGCATGGAACACATGTGTATATGCGTCAATTTGAAAATATTAGTCATAAATAATTATATATACATGCATATATATATATATATATATATATATATATAATGTTAGATCATAACAAATGAATGTGTTCATATATAATAATAAGAGTGTTTGAATATTCCGTTGTAACATGTAGCTATTTATAATAACTATCAGAACAACGATGAAATAATTATTTAAATAACAAATAATGCTAATTTTCTTGTAAAAAGATTATATAATGCTTGTGTGACAGGTAAACACACTAATATACATACGTATATATATATATATATATATATATATATATATATATATATATATATATATATATATATATCGAGAACGAAAGAGAAAGATAGCGTTTGTCTCATGATTCAAGCCTAGATCTTAGAACGGCGTTTGAGCCTATGCATCCACCTGTTACCGCCACACCTACACTGATGAGGGTAAGATAGCCCGAAACGATATCGTATGTAGGTTAAACACACTTTAATATAAATATTTATAGTTAAAAGCCCCTTTAAAGATGTAATAGTCTTAAAAGTAGAGCACTGTTTGAAATGAAAAGTATGTTGTTTTCTGTGATAAGCTTGTTTCCGTCGAGCGTTGAACAATGTAGACATCAATGCCACTTTTCTCGCCTTCCGGGTAAGTGGATCTTGATGTCAACTACTGTCTGTATCGATTTCCCGCGGTCGGGTGGTCCTGAGCATGTGTCTCATGATTCTAGCCTCAATCTACGAACGGTTGCAACCGCCACTCCTACACTGATGAGGGTAAGAAAGCCCGATGTCGTCTGTAAGTGAAAAACACTAAACTAAAAAATGAATATATATATATATATATATATATATATATATATATATATATAGGACAGAAAAAAATGTTATATTTTGGGGGGGAATATTTTTTAAAATGACATTTTTTTTAATACATTTAATTCAATCATTCGTGAGAGCACATAGTAGTAAATTGTAGGGTTTGTTAGATTTGAGATGTGGGTTTACTAATAATATAGATATATGTTAATCAAACAACACTCCCACCATGAAAAGAGTAAATGGGACCTAAAGAAACAAAATATGTATACTAGAAAAACAATTATGTCAAAATCTTTGTAAAACACAAAACAATGTAGACATAGACACAACATAAAACTAAATTGATTACAATAGCGGATAAAATGGGGGGAAAATAAAAAAATATAAAAGTATAAAAACATATTTTCAGAGTTTTCGTAGTATGAATTAGTTAGCGTAGTGAGGGCTCGTCAGTTGACGACCAAAGCGACTGTTTCGGAGATTTGAAGACAATACAGTCAACATGCTCTGGCTCCCCAAGCAAGACTAGTCAAGTTCTACTGCCCATACTTTGAAAACGTCAAAATATATACATAGAGTATTTACAGGATGTAAGTAAAATTGTATTGACTGACCAGCAATAACCATTGATTCTCGTGGTGGTTATAACAAAGTTCAGTAAGGCATCATGATTACCATAGAGTTCCAGTTCTAGTTTTTCTTGGTATATTTGGGTAATTATTTTAGAAGCCATTATTAATATATATATATATATATATATATATATATATATATATATATATATATATATATATATATATATATATATATATATATATATATATATAGTACACGTATTGTATTACTTTCTGTAGATATAAATCCGTTGAAACTCCAGTTTTTAAAAAAAGTGCTCAATAACAAGTAGAGCTGTTCTTAGGTATAATTTTTTTTATTCATACAAACATTATTGTTTACATATGTGCATACATGTTTCGGTTGTACTCTTCACAGAGAGTCAACCTCTTTAGATCAAAGAATACTTCTCTGTCTCCTTTGGTCCGAAGAAGGGGACTCTGTAAAGAGTACAACCGAGCATGTATGCACATATGTAACCAATAATGTTTGCATAAATAAAAATTTATACTATATATATATATATACTATATATATATATATATATATACATATATATATATATATATATATATTATTGTACTTTAGTGTAAGTTCTCAGCCCTCAAGGTACCTCAATGGACATCAAGGGACATCAAGGGACCTCAAGGGACCTCAAGGGACCTCACAGGACGTTAGTTCTCAAGGGACCTCTTCCTGTGACTAACAGTTGATCTCTATATGAGATATATAGCTATTTAAGTGTTTCATTAAAGCACTCTTTTACTTCTAAAACGTAAGGGTAGTAAATCAGTGAAGAACATTAAGTTTTCTCCCCACAATCTCCCATTTAACTATGTTATAATATATCTTTTTTGTAGTCTCTTGGTCTTACCTGATTCATCTAGTCTAGTGGAGCATCCAGCTAAGTGTTGTAACTTGAGGTAACATCACTAGGGAGAGGTGTACCATTCTTCGGCTGACCCAATGTGTAGCCGTCTTATTTTGACTTCGAATACTAGGTTAATTTAAAGAGTTGTTTAGATGAAGTATTCTCATGTCAGGTTTTCCTGACAAACCCTTTTACAGAGAAACTGAAGAGAATGGTGTCTCGTAATTACAACTTCATATGTATATGTGTGTTTATTGAAATTATGCATTTTTTAGATATTTTATGACTAAGTAGTATTTTATTTACCTCCCCTCCAGGAACGAACTAGATTTGAACCCCGCACACCCAGGCCCTCAGTCCGCGTCGTTAACCACTTAGCCACCGACACATTACTAAGTAGTATTCACACATTTATTCTATGGTTGTCTCTACGGCATGCCATGTGCAATCCGCTCAGGTTCTTTTCTAGGATCGCCATAGTGACAAACCTAACTCCTAAAGTTATCGACTGTTAATTCTTCATATACTATTGAATTGCGCTATTTTCGTCCCGATCTCACAGTTTTGAAAAAAAACGTTTTCTTTTTTCTCTCGTGATGTGTAACTACCGACGTGTTATCGAAAACACAAGTGAAGCCCCATATGACATAACAAGTGTCGAAATACCACGTGAAAAAATTATGTGAATGGCGAGAAACTAAATTTACTTTACTTCTATTCTCAGCGAAATATTCGTTTTCCCTAATCGAGTTTAATGTAGGCCTGTACACACAAGGATCTTTTTTTTCTTCAATATACTCTTTTAGTGGTCGATATGGATTTTGTTCACGATAAAAGACAAGATTATTCCATGGAAGCGGTAGCATTCCTGAAACAAGGATGTCGGAGAAAATTATTTGAAAATAGCAAGGAATATTCCACGTTGCTCGGTGCCATATTTGTTTAACATAACTAATAACTTTATCGATTTTGAAGCAATGCCGGAAAAGCAGGCAGTACTGATGCCTTCGTAACATGTAGTAATTGGTGATATTTCTATTAAGTATAGCACTGAACACTTGATATCTGAGTATGAAACATTATATTTTGTAATTAATAATTATCACAACAGTTAGCTTTTTAACGCTGCACATTAAATTTGAAGTATTTTCCTTACTTTTGTAACTATTTAATTTGTTTATGATATCATACCGACGATTCCTCACTGCTAACAAATGTTGGATCCTTACAGACCTTAGCCCGTGTGACAGAAACCAACACAGTTCAATTATTTTTGCACATATAATCACTAAAGTCGATCAACAAGATCTCATGAAAGCGTCATATTAGCAGCATCTAGCCGCACAGTATGAAAAAGTGCGGACTTTATTATTTTACCTTCACAAATGAGGCTCGCTATCGAGGTTGCTATACGGAATCCTAGCAGCAATAGTGGCCTGCTCCTCTCGACTACTTGCTTGAGAGAACGGGATTTTACTAGCACGGTGACGACTGTGAGCAGCGGTGGCAGCTTCTCATGTTCTTTCTACGGGGCATCAACAATACGTGCAATTAAAAAAAATATGAAAATCTCTCCAGACAAGGCATGAATCTATTCAATGGAATGGGTAAACACACACAAATATGATTATCGCAAATGCAGGAGATGCCTATTGACCTCAGTCTTGAAAATGCCAAGGTTATAGGCAAGAAGAAAACAGTAAGCAGGAAGAGAGTTCCACAAGCCTGGGGTTTTTGGAAAGAACCTAATGGAATATGAAGCTGTATTACAATGAGGTATCAAAACAACGAATTGATGGAGACAACTGGACCAACGAGTCAAACGAGCTGAAACAAAAGAAGCGGGAAATAGATCACATAATTCTAAAGAACACATGCCATAATATTTATAGAAAATATTGAGACTAGCAATTATAATCATCATCATAATCATCATCATCATCATCATCATCATCATCATCATCATCATCATCATCATCAATATCGCAAAAGAAACTACATAGCTCATTTTAACCAACAAGTTCATCGTATCTCGAGCCGGTCATCATACTCACCAAGATTGGCAACTCATTCTTCGCCCAGCAAAAGTTCTACTACAGTTTCGTAAAAATCAACAATTCTCAACGAAATAACAAGAGGGACACTTCGGCAAGGATAACGATCACCACCATCTTACGGTAATGATCCATTATTTTTCCTGTTGACTCACTGAATTATCAACGCTTTTTAACGGTCACATATTGTTTTCTTTGAAATAGATTCCACCAGTATATTTTGCTGCACACACCAGCTCGGTTTCCTTCTTTTCCGTAGCCGTGTTTTCCTGTTTGTCACCTTTCTTAGGATCAAGCCCGATCAACAAGCATCGGCCCCTGCAAGAATATTAAGTAACTTAAACATATTTTTATTTCATATCATGCCGGGTTTTCTGCTGTTTAGGAAGTAGACCATATTAGGCAGAATACATAAAAATGCTCCTCTCGGATTGTATCCTGATTACTACAGTCGCCCTTTAATGATGTACGTTTGTAGATCATATTTCAACTTCGTACCAGTTTAGTTATAGCTCAACGCACAACCATATAAAAGCGAACATTAGACTGACTTTTACTTCATCATCTTTTGTAGTGTTTTCTATAGGGGCGACGTACCATTTTGTGAATCTGTCCAATTATTAAGTGACCTTAGTTTAACATGTGCCTGCTTGGTGTAGTTTTTCTATTTAAGGTGTCGCTTTAGTTTCGTTCTTATTGAATAATTCTATGTTATTTTTCTCATGTATTGTTATCCCAAAGTAAAATGTATTCTGTGTATACACTTGTTTACTACATTTTAATAGTTTTATTTAGTTTAGAATTTCAAATATCTCAATCAAACAATCTACACGGGTCGTCTAATTTTCTACATATACTGGCTTGTCGTACGATTTTCTACTCCGTTATTGGGTAGCATACGCTTGTGTGCAGCTCTCAGTAATAGGTCACTAGTTCTGTTTTAGTCGGCATTTTTTGTTATTAAATGTGCTTTTATGGTCGTAATATCTGATTTAAGATCTAGGGAGGACATACCTACGTAGTACTCCTTGTTATCCGGGCTTTTCTTGGAAAATATTGTGGCTTGGTAAACAATGATTTTAATTAGGTATTTATTTTGTAGTGGACGAAGTGCATATATATATATACATATATATATATATATATATATATATATATATATATATATATATATATATATATATATACACATATATATATATATATATATATATATATACACATATATATATATATATATATATATATATGCATATACACAAAAAGAGGATTAAGATTAATGTCCAACGGTGCATTTTACACGTATATGATTATATAATATATGTATAGATATATATATTCAGTATTTTCTCTCTATCATCCATTTACGTATTTAAATAGTTCTCTCTTACTGTGTTTTTTTCGTTTCTCAGTTAGTTCCCTATCATTCCCGGTCTTTTCAATAAAGAAAATGTTTAACTATTTCATCTATCTAACAACTTGTATGTAAAATTGTTAATTGCACTACTACTGTTACTTAAACCACTTTTTATATTATTGTTATTATTATTGTTAGTATTGTTATTATAGTTATTATTGTTATTATTATTATCATTATTATTAATAATAATACTATTACTACTAATAATAATAATACTAATATTAAATACGCAACAACTCACATGTACAGAAACATCATCGAGTGCGGAAGCCAACCCGTATACCAAGGTGACACTAACTAATTGTTAGATTATGACAGGCCCTGTATTTTAAACGGATAGATTGGCTAATATGAATTATGAATTGTGTGAAAGAAATAGGATTAAGTACAATTTAAGGGCATCTGTGATTTTTGGAACAAACAACCATGATTCATGGTGACTCATTTTATAAGCACAAACAAATTTGAGGTATGTTTTGACCGATAGGAAATGCTCAGATCAAAGGTCAGAGACAAAGGCGATTTGAGTCTGTTGTGACATTCGTTTGAGGGGCCGGGGGGCTCTTATGTCACATATTATTTTTGTGTGAGCAATTAGTTTTTGGATCAGTTCACGATGGAAGCCCGTAATGTAGAGACGTATAGGCTGGTCTTTGCAGTGCGAGGTATGTGTGAATCGCGAGAGATGGTCTTACTTTACTAGAAAATAGCTAACTGCATCTAACATCCCACAGTCGATGTGAATGTATGAACCGACGACGGGACCCCCCTCCACTGGAATGATGTGTGAAATAAAAAGAACAAAAGAAATCTCTCTCAGAAAAACCGTCTTCGAGTGTCTCTGTCCTCTGCTTGAAAGTAGAATCTGCTCCCAAAACAGATACTCCACGACGATCACGAGCCAGCAACACAGATGAGGTGCCAACGAACTTACGATCAGCGACGAACGAGAACTGCAATGGTAACTTAACATGATGTAAAATATCTTGAAAATGTGCTTGAAGTGACGCTCTTAAAATATGTGTTAAAATGACGCTTAAAAACATGTGTTTAAAATTGACTATGAGAAGTGCCTTATAGAAAATGTTTTACAAAAGTATTAAAAAAAAAGATTGAAATCACTATTAATCCTCTCATGAACTTTTCGTGTTTTTTTCGGCCCGGAGAGGATATAATTCGAACTGTTGAAGTGGTTTCGGAGAACTGCCTCAGTCGGGAGGCTTAGTACTTTGTTAATAATAAGCTCGAACCCTCCCCCGTTTTAAGTGTTATGCAACACATCCCCTTGTGCTGTCACTCCTTTGAGTGGTTATGTAACACAATCACATATAAGTTAAAATATAATAAAGATAAGTAAATACAATAAAATGTTTAAAAAAAAACATTTTACGAATCTACATGAACTGAAACTGACAGGTAGATATAGTATGAAAAAAGAAAACATCTGATATCTCGTCCATGCCCTAAAAATTTAAGCATTGGATGCAGCACTGATTGGCGCGACGAAAAAATAGTTGTGAAAAGCCATTAAGGACCAAAAAGAATACTGGAAATGCACCATCTAAGCCTCGACTGCAAAAGCATGGAGGTACTGGAATCCTGACGTGAATTAGTATCATCCATAGAAGGTCATCGACCGTTATGAGGTCGAATTCAATGATTAACAGCTGTTACGATTACTGAAAGATATATGCCATTGTAATCGAAAGGAGCGGAGATTGCTGCAAAATTTACGGAGAGTTGTTGTCACTCAGAACTTAGGAGAAATACCTGTTGTTGCCTGTAAGTTATCACTGATCATGACTCGGGTCAGTACTCCTACACTCTTAGAAATAATAATAATAATAATAATAATAATAATAATAATAATAATAATAATAATAATAATAATAATAATAATAATAATAATAATAATCTCATCCAGAAAGCGATGTAAACATGGAGACTAAAACTGACAGCCGGAGGACATTACCTGTCTGAGATAAAAATACAGAGAGGCATTTTTCAAGGAGACTCTCTATCACCACTACTGTTTATAATAGCCATGATGCCACTCAACTACATACTCAGAAAGTGTGATGCCGGATACAGGTTTACGGATACAGAACAAAGAATAAACCACCTGATGTACATGGATGACGTTAAACAATTGCAAAAAACAAAAAAGAAATGGAAAAGCTGATAAACACAACCAGGATATTCAGCCAGGATATCCAAATGGAGTTTGGAATAGAAAAATGTGCACTACTAGAGATTAAAAGAGGAAAACTGGAGACGACAGAAGGTATAGAACTCCCCAACCAAGAGGAGATGAGGGCGCTAGGAGAACAAGTTAGCTACAAATACCTGGGAGTTCTGGAAGCAGACACAATCAAATATACAGAAATGAAAGAGAAGATTGGAAAAGAATATCTACGAAGAACAAGGAAACTCTTAGAAACTAAACTATATAGCAGAAACCTAATAAAAGGAATAAAAACATGGGCTATATCACTAATAAGATACTCTGGACCATTCATAGGCTGGACCAAAGAAGAACTCAGGCACCTTGACCAAAGAACTAGAAAACTAATGACTATGCACAATGCATTGCACCCAAAAGACGACACGGACAGACTCTACGTGAAAAGAAATGAAGGAGGTAGAGGACTGGTAAATATAGAAGACTGTGTGGAAGACACCAAAAAAGAGATGGAGAAATGTGTAACCCAGAACACGGAAAGACTGATCACCACAGCAAGAGACACTAGCCCAACAAACAACCCCGGAAGTACTGAACCCAGAAACAAAAAGACAAGAAAGGAAAAGTGGGAAGAAAAACAACTACATGGACGCTTTATAAGACTCACAAGCGATGAAGCCAATGAAAACAGCTGGGCATGGCTAAGAAAAGGACACCTGAACAGAGAAACGGAATCTCTGCTGACGGCCGCACAGAACAATGCGATTAGGACAAACTTTATTAAAGCAAAGATAGATAAAACCCAGGAAAACAGCAAATGCCGACTGTGTGGACAAAGAGACGAAACGATAAATCATATAATATGTGAATGCAGCAAGCTAGCACAAAGGGAATACAAGAACAGACATGACAGCATGGGGAAAGAAGTACACCGGGAAATGTGCAAACAACTGAATTTCGAATATGCAAAAAAACGGTACAAACACAAACCAGAAACTGTACTAGAAAACGAAACACCCAAAATCATATGGGATATGAATGTACAAACAGACAAACCCATAACAGCAAGGAGACCGGATATGATAATAATCAACAAGAAAGAAAAATCCTGCAAAATCGTGGACTTTGCCGTTCCAGCAGACCACAGAGTGAAGATCAAAGAGACGGAAAAGAGAAGCAAATATACTGAACTTGCCAGAGAATTGAAAGGAATATGGAACATGAAAGAAAGTCACTATAACACCAATAATCATAGGAGCACTAGGAACAGTCCCCAAAAACATGGAGAAAAGACTAGGAGAAATAGGAATCAAAGGGATAACTGAGACCATACAAAGGACAGTAATGATCAAAACAGCTACAATCCTGAGAAATGTCCTCGAATGCGGAAACCAACCCACATAAGCAACGAATGGAGAACAAACACATGGAAGCACAAAACAACAGAACCGGGGAAAATACAATCGCACGAATGAGGCGCAAGCATAGGCTGACGCCACAAAAATTATGGACAGAGGGTCGAGGAGGGAAAGCGCAAACCAGACCTCCACTGGAAGAGCGCGGACAGCTCTGGGACCTTGGGAAGGCTTGTTGCCACTCGGGCCCCAGAGGGGATCAATGGCCCTTATCAGCGGGAAATCGTTGGTAGGTGGCTGTTGCGATTACCGCAAGGTCATCAGCGGTGATGAACGAAAAGAGGTGGAGCATACTGGAGGCCTGAGGAGACTTGTTGTCACTCGGACTCCAGTGAATACCACAGGTTGTCGGCAGTGGGCGATCACTGACGATGACCAGTGTGATAACTCCTAGTGAGAAAATAATAATAATAATAATAATAATAATAATAATAATAATAATAATAATAATAATAATAATAATAATAATAATAATAATAATAATTTTTTTTTTTAATTTGAAATAAAATAGTTTATTGATATATTTATTGATTTATTTATTTTTTCATTTATTTTTTAAATGGTGCCGGCCTAGGCTAACACCAGACAAACTATTTGTAGAGGTTCGAGAAGGATGAGAAGACCGAGGAGGGACAGCACAAACCAGACTTCTACTGGAAAAGTGCAGAGAATGCTGGAACCTTGGAGAGGCTTATTGCAACCCAAATCCCAGAGAAAACCAATTGTCCTTACCAGCGAGAAATCAATGGTAAGAGGCTGTTGCGATTCCGCATCGTTATCGAAAAGAGGTGAAGAATACTGGAAATTTAGGGGAGCCTTGTTGTCACTCAGAATCAAGGATATACCACTGGTTGTTGTCGGTGAGCAATCACTGACGATGATCTGTGTGAGAACTCTTAGTGAGTACAAATAATAATAAAGTGTTTATTTTCTTAATCTAGAATCGATGTCATATATATCGTTTCGTTATAAGCAACATCTGTTTACTTTTCTTTTAAAATATATATTTTCATCAGTATAATCACTGAGGTTGAATTCAATAATTTGCTTTTATCTGTGAATCAATTATTCTTTTTTAATTCCTATTTCAACTTTAATCATTTTCATCGGCAGCATACAAATTATAATTATTATTAATACTATTATTTTTATTGCCAATGCGCCGTAAGGTCTGTGGATTCTTCACTTTTTCCAGCTAAGTAGGCTTCCAAAAAATGTCCATTTCTTTCGCTACTACTCCTCATCTCGAGTAGCAAAAACGAGTGGCTCCGAAGTACGCTGAAGACCGCGCATCACTTGAAAGTTGAATCCATATGGTCTGGCAGCGGCGGCGGCAAAGGCGGTGGCCGGGCTAACTATTGATCATTTTCTCGAGTACGCGCCAGCAACGGCGAATACCGACCAAACCCCGAGGCTGCCTGTTGCCGAGCACAACGCTTTTATAGCTTCCGACCGACCAGTCCGTGAAACATTCAATCGCATCTTCGTTTGCTGGATTATTTTCCAAGTTTTCAGCCTTTATTTTCGCATGCGTTTCTTTTTTATCTTTTTCGAAGTTTTGATTTTTTAATTTTTCCTGTGCAATTATGTCCTTGTTGTATAATAATTTTCTTTATTTGTTTTACTATTGTGATTTTTTATTATATTTAATAATTCCTATCCAAAATTGATTCTTAGTCTTTTGACTAAAATCAAAGTGTAGTATCTGTTCCGATGGATACTGCACCCCATAGACTGGTATTGTCTTGCCCTTCGGGGCTTGATTTACGTCGGTCTATGGGTCTGTCCTGTGCAGTTCTAGGAGGTCCACCCTCCCAGGCTTCGCCTCCCCTCTTTGGGGAGGAGTAAGTTTATTGCTTACTGTCTGAGGTGCCCCAAACGGGGAATGCCGACGGGGCTGAACAGGCAATGTTTAATGGCCAGAGTGCTCACCTCTCGAGCACTGGCTTTTTACACCCCACATTCCCGACCCGACCTTGGGTCACATCTTACTCGTGGGAGTAAGATAAAAACTGTCCTTGTGCCTAACGTCTGGAGAGGAATAAATCAATATCCATTTATATATATATATATATATATATATATATATATATATATATATATATATATATATATATATTCTTTGTCTGTTCACTAATATCTAACTTTATTTATACATTAATATATCTCCGTCTCTACAAAGAACATCCGGGCGTTTACAGAGCACATCCGGGCGCTCACAAGTCCACGAGTCATCCATTGGACAGCAGTTGTATGATAATAAAAAGTGCGGTGATGCGTGCTCCGATCGATGTTTTCTCATTATACACAAGGCCCGTTCCGAACACCATCTCACGGTTCTGGAGGCCGTGAGTGTAACAATGCGAAAGCCATCGCCCTGTATGCAAAAAGAGTTGTCTCACAAATTGAACTTATTTATAGAGTTCTAAAAAAAATAAAACATGTCTTTGCCTATTACGTCCATATATTCCTTTTCGGTTTATAATGGCGATAGCCAATCTCCCTGGTTGTTTTTTCTCTCTACGTTACTCTTTTCCCCGTTTTTAAGCAATATTCGCACACGCTTCCCTTTGAATTGTGTTGATTGAAAGGTACCTTGGGATTGAGTTTGTTAATTTTAGTCGATCTTTTTATTCTTTTTAAAAGTTTATATCGAATGTCTTCCGACGATTAAATATATTACTATAATTTTCCTCTTTTTATTGTGATATTGTCCTCGACTCTCTATGGCGCCGTCCATCCTATTTAAAAGCTTGATAAAATTCTGTACCACAAAAAATCTGTTCAAATATATACATATATACATATATATATATATATACATACATATATATATATATATATATATATATATATATATATATATATATATATATATATACAAATATATATATATATATATATATATATATATATATATATATAAATATATATGTATACAAATTATTCATTTAAAAACTATACGTTACATACTTCAGAGACGTACCATGGTTTCATTGATATAGGCTGACCTTTCATTCTAGTTAAAAGAGTCGTTAAATCCCATTCGAATCATCAGCGACTCACGATATAAAGACAAATAAGAGAATGGAGTTTAAAGATCACCGTAACATCTTCCGGATTACTCACTCAAGCGTATAATTTGGAAAATGTACCGAGTAAATAGAGGAGGACTGCATATTTATATGGGACTTAATCATAAATAAGTAATATTTAAAATCAAATAATTGTTTATAATGGATGTTGTTTCATACTCTGCACTGATAATAATTCATAGTGATAGTGTGTGTTGTAGTTTAGGTTATTCCGTATCATTCAACTACGCTTGCATATATATATATATATATATATATATATATATATATATATATATATCATTTCATATTCCTTGAAGTTCAAGAAAAATATGCATAAAATATGTATTGAAAAAACTAGAAATTTACTTTTATAGATCTAGCATGTATGTTATTTTATTTTACCCGTTAGAAAATGCTTTTTGTGTTATCTATATTTACTTCAATCAAAATCGGAGGCTTGCTTACGTGTTACTATTATTTTTTTACCGCAGTCCTATCTGCAAGATATCAAAGAAAATTCGGAACGCTGACTACTATATAGTCATACCATAACGCCCCATATATATATATATATATATATATATATATATATATATATATATATATATATATATATATACATATATATATATATATATATATATATATATATTATTTCATGTATCAACATGAAACGTTATAAGGAGATATACTATTTTATGTATCGATGTTTAGTATTTACTTCAACAGTGAACAGAGCTTGGTTGTAAGAAAATATTACCATAAATATATTATCATAACTTAGTATATATATATATATATATATATATATATATATATATATATATATAAATATATATATAAATATATATATATATATGTATATATATATATATATATATATATATATTTATGATGATTTTGTCATCACTATTATTAATATGATTTACTAATTTTAATCGTCTAACAATAACCCACTCCTTCGTTTTAACTTACAACTTCCGTCCCATCTAAACTTAATAGCTGATACCTTAAAAATGTTATTAATAGATTGACTTTTTATCTTGTAACTCTTCGCCTAAGCTCATAAACGGTGTTTTCAATAGTTTTAAATTTGACCATGTTCCATCTCGGTTTTCAATTTGGGTTTTCTTTTTTATTTTATTTTCATTCTTTCCAAATATGAACATCTGAGTATGATATCAGATTTTTTCCGCCCGATTAGATCTTAGTTTCTAATAACTATTGATCGATAACATCGACATGACAGTGTAGCGGCTTTTCGTACATATCTTTTTAAATAAAAATACTTATATATATATATATATATATATATATATATATATATATATATATATATATATATATATATATATATGTGCGTGTCTGTGTTTGGGGGGTGCATGTGTGTGGGATGTGTGTGTATAAATACAATGACTACATTAATAGACAAGAGTATAAAAGCTAAAAACAGAATCGGAGTAAAAATACATTCCGGATAATCTCCCTTTTCCAAACCTAGTTGGGCTTTTCTCAAGAGCAGTGTTATATGTATAAAAAACGCAATTTATCTCTGATTTGCTACACACTTTCTCACACTAATTCATAAGCATAATATATATTCATATATATATTATGCTTATGAATTTATAATGTATAGAATAGTATACTAAATTAATGTAAACTTTGCAATACTCTGTTTCTATGGTAACTGACTGTTGAGAACTGTTAGTTACCTGTCCTGAGAGAGTAACTGCTACCATGATGAATATGCACCTCTTTTCTCACTACGTAGACTGAACAGCGAAACACTTATACGTTAGAACTGAAAGTGAAAAATGTTACGTAACAGTTATTAAATACTAACGGGAACACCGGACGTTGCTCAGGATTGAATGAGAAACACAACTCCGTTCTATTTTTACTATGTTCATAACACAATATTATTTTCTTTTTTTGTAGTCCTCATCCTGTTTCGCCCCGTAATGAAGTCGGAAA
>OY744528.1:86670909-86685909 GCA_963556195.1 Sepiola atlantica
TAAACAATGATAATTTTAACACAATAACGGCGGCGAAAGCGTACAGGCATTCAAACTTCTATAAGGGAAGGAACGATGCATAAAGCAAGTGACGCTACGCTGTGTTACTACTACCATTTTACAGTGCTCTACTTTTTAACGAGGAGCTTCAAATATAAAATATTTGTTATTGTTTATCTATGGACGTATACGTTTCGTCTCTTTTCAATCAAGACTCATCAGCATAGAAGTACGACTATATATATAAAATATGAGCTTCGATAACGCAGGCAGAGATCTAATCCTTCAAATGACCAAATTGAAACATAAAACCGCAAACACAATATGCATAAAAGTTTATGAATTGAACTCCGAACGTTGAGTTTGTGCAAAATATTTTTCGAAACTCCATAGCAGTCGAGGTTACGTGCTCGACAATCAGCTCGATGCTGACCTAACTCTGTCGGCTAGATGTATTGTTCTGATCAGCCTTATGAGGTTAACCCTCCCAGGCTTTACCTTATTTTATTGATAATGCGGTTAGTTTATCGTTAAACATCTAAAGCATTCTTTTGTGTGGGCCGTCAATCTCCACATTCCGACTTTTTTTTACATCTTCCCGTGGTGTGACTAAAGTAAATACCATGTGCGACGGAGGTAAATAGCGTGAATTGAGAATGTTCTGAACAAGAAAATAGTGTTCTCAGTGATATAGCTGTTATTGTCAGCGTTTTACGAAACCTTTAATAACTGATGAAGACAACAGGATAATGGTAAACAATTGTGCTTTAAAATAATTTGCAAAAGTTTAAGAAATTAAAAAAAATAGAAATGAGATTTTCGGACATTTAATGCCGACACGATATTTAAAAAAAGAAAAACTTTAAAAAAGCTTTCTGTTATAGTATTATTATAACAAATTATTTTCTCTCTAAAAAAAATAAAAAGGCTAATCTACTACTCATAAGTCAATGAAACGATTAATATTGATTGTATGTGACTGTTGAGCCACAACCACTATTTAATTGACTTTGATTTCATTAGAAAATTAATGAACTGTGATATATCAGTAAAAATCTTAGTCATTCACATAAAAAAATAAGTGTATTCCCTTGTATATTATTTAATGTACTTTGATTTCATTAGAAAATTAATGAACTTTGATAAATCAGTAAAAATCTTATTCATTAACAACAAAAACAAGTGTATTCACTTGTATATTATTTAATGTACTTTGATTTCATTAGAAAATTAATGAACTGTGATATATCAGTAAAAATCTTATTCATTCACAACAAAAACAAGTGTATTCACTTGTATATTATTTAATGTACTTTGATTTCATTAGAAAATTAATGAACTTTGATATATCAGTAAAAATCTTATTCATTAACAACAAAAATAAGTGAATTCACTTGTATATTATTTAATGTACTTTGATTTCATTAGAAAATTAATGAACTGTGATATATCAGTAAAAATCTTATTCATTCACAACAAAAACAAGTGTATTCACTTGTATATTATTTAATGTACATTGATTTCATTAGAAAATTAATGAACTGTGATATATCAGTAAAAATCTTAGTCATTCACATAAAAAAATAAGTGTATTCCCTTGTATATTATTTAATGTACTTTGATTTCATTAGAAAATTAATGAACTTTGATATATCAGTAAAAATCTTATTCATTCACAACAAAAATAAGTGTATTCACTTGTATATTATTTAATGTACTTTGATTTCATTAGAAAATTAATGAACTTTGATATATCAGTAAAAATCTTATTCATTCACAACAAAAATAAGTGTATTCACTTGTATATTATTTAATGTACTTTGATTTCATTAGAAAATTAATGAACTGTGATATATCAGTAAAAATCTTATTCATTCACAACAAAAACAAGTGTATTCACTTGTATATTATTTAATGTACTTTGATTTCATTAGCCAATTAATGAACTTTGATATATCAGTAAAAATCGTAGTCATTCACAGCAAAAAAATAAGTGTATTCACTTGTATATTATTTAATGTACTTTGATTTCATTAGAAAATTAATGAACTTTGATATATCAGTAAAAATCTTATTCATTAACAACAAAAACAAGTGTATTCACTTGTATATTATTTAATGTACTTTGATTTCATTAGAAAATTAATGAACTGTGATAAATCAGTAAAAATCTTAGTCATTCACAGCAAAAAAATAAGTGTATTCACTTGTATATTATTTAATGTACTTTGATTTCATTAGAAAATTAATGAACTGTGATATATCAGTAAAAATCTTATTCATTAACAACAAAAATAAGTGAATTCACTTGTATATTATTTAATGTACATTGATTTCATTAGAAAATTAATGAACTGTGATAAATCAGTAAAAATCTTAGTCATTCACAGCAAAAAAATAAGTGTATTCACTTGTATATTATTTAATGTACTTTGATTTCATTAGAAAATTAATGAACTGTGATAAATCAGTAAAAATCTTAGTCATTCACAGCAAAAAAATAAGTGTATTCACTTGTATATTATTTAATGTACTTTGATTTCATTAGAAAATTAATGAACTGTGATAAATCAGTAAAATCTTAGTCATTCACAGCAAAAAAATAAGTGTATTCACTTGTATATTATTTAATGTACTTTGATTTCATTAGAAAATTAATGAACTGTGATAAATCAGTAAAAATCTTAGTCATTCACAGCAAAAAATAAGTGTATTCACTTGTATATTATTTAATGTACTTTGATTTCATTAGAAAATTAATGAACTGTGATAAATCAGTAAAAATCTTAGTCATTCACAGCAAAAAAATAAGTGTATTCACTTGTATATTATTTAATGTACTTTGATTTCATTAGAAAATTAATGAACTTTGATATATCAGTAAAAATCTTATTCATTCACAACAAAAACAAGTGTATTCACTTGTATATTATTTAATGTACTTTGATTTCATTAGAAAATTAATGAACTTTGATATATCAGTAAAAATCTTATTCATTCACAACAAAAAATAAGTGTATTCACTTGTATATTATTTAATGTACTTTGATTTCATTAGAAAATTAATGAACTTTGATATATCAGTAAAAATCTTATTCATTCACAGCAAAAAAATAAGTGTATTCACTTGTATATTATTTAATGTACTTTGATTTCATTAGAAAATTAATGAACTTTGATATATCAGTAAAAATCTTATTCATTCACAACAAAAATAAGTGTATTCACTTGTATATTATTTAATGTACTTTGATTTCATTAGAAAATTAATGAACTGTGATAAATCAGTAAAAATCTTAGTCATTCACAGCAAAAAAATAAGTGTATTCACTTGTATATTATTTAATGTACTTTGATTTCATTAGAAAATTAATGAACTGTGATAAATCAGTAAAAATCTTAGTCATTCACAGCAAAAAAATAAGTGTATTCACTTGTATATTATTTAATGTACTTTGATTTCATTAGAAAATTAATGAACTGTGATAAATCAGTAAAAATCTTAGTCATTCACAGCAAAAAAATAAGTGTATTCACTTGTATATTATTTAATGTACTTTGATTTCATTAGAAAATTAATGAACTTTGATATATCAGTAAAAATCTTATTCATTCACAACAAAAAATAAGTGTATTCACTTGTATATTATTTAATGTACTTTGATTTCATTAGAAAATTAATGAACTTTGATATATCAGTAAAAATCTTATTCATTCACAACAAAAAATAAGTGTATTCACTTGTATATTATTTAATGTACTTTGATTTCATTAGAAAATTAATGAACTTTGATATATCAGTAAAAATCTTATTCATTCACAACAAAAAATAAGTGTATTCACTTGTATATTATTTAATGTACTTTGATTTCATTAGAAAATTAATGAACTTTGATATATCAGTAAAAATCTTATTCATTCACAACAAAAATAAGTGTATTCACTTGTATATTATTTAATGTACTTTGATTTCATTAGAAAATTAATGAACTTTGATATATCAGTAAAAATCTTATTCATTCACAGCAAAAAAATAAGTGTATTCACTTGTATATTATTTAATGTACTTTGATTTCATTAGAAAATTAATGAACTTTGATATATCAGTAAAAATCTTATTCATTCACAACAAAAACAAGTGTATTCACTTGTATATTATTTAATGTACTTTGATTTCATTAGAAAATTAATGAACTTTGATATATCAGTAAAAATCTTATTCATTCACAACAAAAAATAAGTGTATTCACTTGTATATTATTTAATGTACTTTGATTTCATTAGAAAATTAATGAACTTTGATATATCAGTAAAAATCTTATTCATTCACAGCAAAAAAATAAGTGTATTCACTTGTATATTATTTAATGTACTTTGATTTCATTAGAAAATTAATGAACTTTGATATATCAGTAAAAATCTTATTCATTCACAACAAAAATAAGTGTATTCACTTGTATATTATTTAATGTACTTTGATTTCATTAGAAAATTAATGAACTGTGATAAATCAGTAAAAATCTTAGTCATTCACAGCAAAAAAATAAGTGTATTCACTTGTATATTATTTAATGTACTTTGATTTCATTAGAAAATTAATGAACTGTGATAAATCAGTAAAAATCTTAGTCATTCACAGCAAAAAAATAAGTGTATTCACTTGTATATTATTTAATGTACTTTGATTTCATTAGAAAATTAATGAACTGTGATAAATCAGTAAAAATCTTAGTCATTCACAGCAAAAAAATAAGTGTATTCACTTGTATATTATTTAATGTACTTTGATTTCATTAGAAAATTAATGAACTTTGATATATCAGTAAAAATCTTATTCATTCACAACAAAAAATAAGTGTATTCACTTGTATATTATTTAATGTACTTTGATTTCATTAGAAAATTAATGAACTTTGATATATCAGTAAAAATCTTAGTCATTCACAACAAAAATAAGTGTATTCACTTGTATATTATTTAATGTACTTTGATTTCATTAGAAAATTAATGAACTTTGATATATCAGTAAAAATCTTATTCATTCACAACAAAAAATAAGTGTATTCACTTGTATATTATTTAATGTACTTTGATTTCATTAGAAAATTAATGAACTTTGATATATCAGTAAAAATCTTATTCATTCACAACAAAAAATAAGTGTATTCACTTGTATATTATTTAATGTACTTTGATTTCATTAGAAAATTAATGAACTTTGATATATCAGTAAAAATCTTAGTCATTCACAACAAAAATAAGTGTATTCACTTGTATATTATTTAATGTACTTTGATTTCATTAGAAAATTAATGAACTTTGATATATCAGTAAAAATCTTATTCATTCACAACAAAAAATAAGTGTATTCACTTGTATATTATTTAATGTACTTTGATTTCATTAGAAAATTAATGAACTTTGATATATCAGTAAAAATCTTATTCATTCACAACAAAAAATAAGTGTATTCACTTGTATATTATTTAATGTACTTTGATTTCATTAGAAAATTAATGAACTTTGATATATCAGTAAAAATCTTATTCATTCACAACAAAAAATAAGTGTATTCACTTGTATATTATTTAATGTACTTTGATTTCATTAGAAAATTAATGAACTTTGATATATCAGTAAAAATCTTATTCATTCACAACAAAAATAAGTGTATTCACTTGTATATTATTTAATGTACTTTGATTTCATTAGAAAATTAATGAACTTTGATATATCAGTAAAAATCTTATTCATTCACAACAAAAAATAAGTGTATTCACTTGTATATTATTTAATGTACTTTGATTTCATTAGAAAATTAATGAACTTTGATATATCAGTAAAAATCTTATTCATTCACAACAAAAAATAAGTGTATTCACTTGTATATTATTTAATGTACTTTGATTTCATTAGAAAATTAATGAACTTTGATATATCAGTAAAAATCTTATTCATTCACAACAAAAAATAAGTGTATTCACTTGTATATTATTTAATGTACTTTGATTTCATTAGAAAATTAATGAACTGTGATATATCAGTAAAAATCTTATTCATTCACAACAAAAAATAAGTGTATTCACTTGTATATTATTTAATGTACTTTGATTTCATTAGAAAATTAATGAACTTTGATATATCAGTAAAAATCTTATTCATTCACAACAAAAATAAGTGTATTCACTTGTATATTATTTAATGTACTTTGATTTCATTAGAAAATTAATGAACTTTGATATATCAGTAAAAATCTTATTCATTCACAACAAAAATAAGTGTATTCACTTGTATATTATTTAATGTACTTTGATTTCATTAGAAAATTAATGAACTTTGATATATCAGTAAAAATCTTATTCATTCACAACAAAAAATAAGTGTATTCACTTGTATATTATTTAATGTACTTTGATTTCATTAGAAAATTAATGAACTTTGATATATCAGTAAAAATCTTATTCATTCACAACAAAAATAAGTGTATTCACTTGTATATTATTTAATGTACTTTGATTTCATTAGAAAATTAATGAACTTTGATATATCAGTAAAAATCTTATTCATTCACAACAAAAAATAAGTGTATTCACTTGTATATTATTTAATGTACTTTGATTTCATTAGAAAATTAATGAACTTTGATATATCAGTAAAAATCTTATTCATTCACAACAAAAAATAAGTGTATTCACTTGTATATTATTTAATGTACTTTGATTTCATTAGAAAATTAATGAACTTTGATATATCAGTAAAAATCTTATTCATTCACAACAAAAACAAGTGTATTCACTTGTATATTATTTAATGTACTTTGATTTCATTAGAAAATTAATGAACTGTGATATATCAGTAAAAATCTTATTCATTCACAACAAAAAATAAGTGTATTCACTTGTATATTATTTAATGTACTTTGATTTCATTAGAAAATTAATGAACTTTGATATATCAGTAAAAATCTTATTCATTCACAACAAAAACAAGTGTATTCACTTGTATATTATTTAATGTACTTTGATTTCATTAGAAAATTAATGAACTGTGATATATCAGTAAAAATCTTATTCATTCACAACAAAAATAAGTGTATTCACTTGTATATTATTTAATGTACTTTGATTTCATTAGAAAATTAATGAACTGTGATATATCAGTAAAAATCTTATTCATTCACAACAAAAAATAAGTGTATTCACTTGTATATTATTTAATGTACTTTGATTTCATTAGAAAATTAATGAACTGTGATATATCAGTAAAAATCTTATTCATTCACAACAAAAAACAAGTGTATTCACTTGTATATTATTTAATGTACTTTGATTTCATTAGAAAATTAATGAACTGTGATAAATCAGTAAAATCGTAGTCATTCACAGCAAAAATAAGTGTATTCACTTGTATATTATTTAATGTACTTTGATTTCATTAGAAAATTAATGAACTTTGATATATCAGTAAAAATCTTATTCATTCACAACAAAAAATAAGTGTATTCACTTGTATATTATTTAATGAACTTTGATTTCATTAGAACATTAATGAACTGTGATATATCAGTAAAAATCTTAGTCATTCACAGCAAAAAAATAAGTGTATTCACTTGTATATTATTTAATGTACTTTGATTTCATTAGAAAATTAATGAACTTTGATATATCAGTAAAGATCTTATTCATTCACAACAAAAAATAAGTGTATTCACTTGTATATTATTTAATGTACTTTGATTTCATTAGAAAATTAATGAACTGTGATATATCAGTAAAAATCTTATTCATTCACAACAAAAAATAAGTGTATTCACTTGTATATTATTTAATGTACTTTGATTTCATTAGAAAATTAATGAACTGTGATATATCAGTAAAAATCTTATTCATTAACAACAAAAAATAAGTGAATTCACTTGTATATTATTTAATGTACATTGATTTCATTAGAAAATTAATGAACTTTGATATATCAGTAAAAATCTTATTCATTAACAACAAAAATAAGTGAATTCACTTGTATATTATTTAATGTACATTGATTTCATTAGAAAATTAATGAACTGTGATAAATCAGTAAAAATCTTAGTCATTCACAGCAAAAAAATAAGTGTATTCACTTGTATATTATTTAATGTACTTTGATTTCATTAGAAAATTAATGAACTGTGATAAATCAGTAAAAATCTTTGTCATTCACAGCAAAAAAATAAGTGTATTCACTTGTATATTATTTAATGTACTTTGATTTCATTAGAAAATTAATGAACTGTGATAAATCAGTAAAATCTTAGTCATTCACAGCAAAAAAATAAGTGTATTCACTTGTATATTATTTAATGTACTTTGATTTCATTAGAAAATTAATGAACTGTGATAAATCAGTAAAATCTTAGTCATTCACAGCAAAAAAATAAGTGTATTCACTTGTATATTATTTAATGTACTTTGATTTCATTAGAAAATTAATGAACTGTAATATATCAGTAAAAATCTTAGTCATTCACATAAAAAATAAGTGTATTTACTTGTACATTATTTAAATGACTTTCATTTCATTAGAAAATTAATAAACTATGATATATCAGTAAAACTCGTATTCATTCACAACAAAAAAAGTGTATTAACTCGTATATTATTTAATTTACTTTGATTTCATTAGAACATTAATGAACTGTGATATTTAAGTTAAAACTTATTCATTCATGACTAAAAATAAGTGTATTTACTTGTATATTATTGTCATGGATAGTATATAAGTAATGAGTATTCTTATTTAGCTATCTAATTTACATACGTATTGACGGCGCGTACGAAATCGCTGGATAAATTAGCTGAAAAAAGAGGATCCATCTTTCTCTACATGGTCACGAATACATTAAACACTATTAGATCATGGTTGAATACACACACGGAGAAGGCGAAAATAAACGCATAAATAGTAAAGGTTCGTATGAAAGAGATATTATTTCGTATGTTCATGTGTTTATTTCAAGCATATATTTAATTTTTTCAGTCTTCTTTCCATAAAACTATTCCAGTGTTATCTATAATGTCGATTTTCATTTTCACTTCACACATCATCTTCTCAAATTGATTTGACGACGGTATCATGTTTAATATCTACAAGGCAAATGACGATTCTTCCAGATATACAGTAAGACCATTTTTATTGCAATTACAGACGCTGCCATCTTACATTAACGCGTGCTACTCGCCCAGAATAATTGCGATATTGAAGTCTGATTTCATAAATAATTGCGGGAAAATATAGACGCACATTTTGATTATATTATGGAGATGTCAATTTCAGAAAAAAATACATTAACATCACCATTTATTAAATCGAAGATAATACAAAGAGAAGCTCTACACTTAATCATGAAGTTGATTGTGTGTCAATTTTCACATTGAATGCCATTCTATTTAATAAATGTTATTGCAAAAATAACATTTATGACAATACGACTTCTACAATTATAGATGTCGAGGTAACCCAGTTATTTTCCCTATTGGTGACGGAGACTAACCTTTCCCATATGAACAATTTACCAGCAGTTGCAATAAGGATATGTACGTTGAATATATACAATAAAAGAAAGAAAAAGATGGCGAAAATAAAACGAGTGAAACAACATTGACGAGCATTGGGGTATATGTATTTATGATTAGCATTCTCGGTTCAGTGTTTTGAGATAGTGTTAGTGCAAAGGAGGTGTAGAAACGTACAATATAACGAGTCTAGTTTTAACATATAAATGATTACAGGCTATCTATATATCGGGAAATGTATCCATCTATCAATTTACCCATGTGATTTTCCATATATCTATAACACTATTAGCATCTATCTATCTATCTATCTATCTATCTATCTATCTATCTATCTATCTATCCATATCTACATCTATTGCTTTTCATAACATTGCCACATAATTTATCTTTCTCTGTATAGAACTATTAGCAGGAAGACCCAGCATCTTCTGGGATGAACAAGGATACCCTACAACCTCCTGCACCTAGTCCATAACAAGGTGTTACAATTTGTACTCTTGTTTTTCTTTGACATTTTTATTATATTCCATTTTGGGGCTGTGGTCAAAGCATAGATTAAACACTGATTTGGTCGGAGCAAATATAATTCTAGTGACATTAGTTAGAATGATTACGATAAATTTATAGATTATATCATCTTGAGACACTCCCGGCGTTTTCTGGGTATGAATAAGAGTCCATGTGCATTCGTGACACTCATATTACCATTTTTGAATTCTATAAGTGTCCAGTTATAAAACAAAATGAATTAAGTAAAGCGTTGCACTTAAGTTTTATAGACATCAAACACGAACGTAAATTGCTACAATTGTATTTTACCGACTATTTTCACAATGAAATATACCAAAGTGTATTTCATATTGTATTTCGGAATATATCTGGGTATATAGGTCTATCAATATGTCTATAAAAGTGTAGAGTTCGGCAACAAATTAACAAAAGGATATAGACTACAAGTTATATATATATATATATATATATATATATATATATATATATATATATATATATATATGTATGTATATATATATATATATATTTATGTATATATATATATATATATATATATGTATATATATATATATATATATATATATATATATATATATATATATATATATATATATATATATATATTATAGTTGGAGTCCAATGACCAGAAGAGCATACTCCATAATCATGAATTTCATCTGTTCTTTCAGTTTCTTTATCTTCATATATCGTCGACCAACCATAACAATGACTTTCATCTGTTCCTGTAATTACTTTATTTACATATATCGGCGAATATCTGTAATTCCTCTCTGTCTCACTAACAAAATGTATTCATATAAGTATATTTTATTTTTTATGTTTATATATATATATATATATATATTTAGTTATATATGATGGCCAATTTATGTCTGCACATTTTTGTTGTGATCTTTTCCAATTTCCGAATGTGTTTTCTGGTTTCGAGCGGAACTTGCCGATATATCTACCGTATTCGCTTATATCCCCAGTACTTTCGGATCCATCTGGATCTATCTTCATATGTGGTTATTGAGTACAGAACATGGTTCATATATATTTATGGTAATTTTGGTGGGAATAACACATTTTAGTAGGTTTTTACTATTATTGATTATTATAATAGTGGAAACATACTAAAATGCTAATAATTCTAACACTGGTACCTTATTAATACTATAACTATGACGTAACATATCTTATCCTTGGTTTTAGTTGATTACCATTTAGCAGTATAATGGGAGGTGACGGTGGTTAAGTGGTTATTGACACAGACTGAAGACCTGGGTTTTCAAAGTTCGAATCCTGTTGGTTCCACATTATCACTTTAACTTAGAGATGTTGGCAACCTTCCCGTAGAAACTAGAAACACATTGGGGGGAAGCTAATGCCAACACCAGCATCATCTTATTCACACGAAAGAAGAAGCAGTATAATTATTTGATAACTGTGTCACTACAATTTTAATCTAAAGTATGACATGAGGTATTTTCAATTCTGTACAAAATCGCTGTCGTAAAAAGAATGCGATACGAAATGTGTATATTACATAGAGAATAATTTAAAGTTAATATATATAAAGTATTACGCATCAAATCTGAAGAAAAACACGTTTAAAATGCTAGAATAATCGAAGTTTTTTTTAAGATGGTGTCATACATAAACCTGTAGTAGGTTATCATGTAAAATGCTGACTGAGTTTACATCACCTGAAAAAAAAGTAAGCGCTTTCATTATCCCAGAACAACATTTTAATAATTCCTATAATAGTATTTAATAATAGTTACTGCTCCTAGAAAGCGTCTGAGAAGTATTTAGAAATTATCTATCATATTAGAAAAATAGTTTAATATTTTAAATAAACTATTTTTACAAATAACAAGTCATTACTTTGTTTCATTACACATAGTTTTCGTTCCAGTTTTTGTATTATTCATGGAGCCATGATTGTTTTTTGTATGGCTTGAGCAAAACACTGTGTTAAAATGTGATTGTTTCTATTACTACGTAATACTAACATGATTTTAACTCAAAAACGTTCATTATAGCATCATCTTAAAGACAACATTATCGCATACACACTTGTTTTATTCATAGTTGTGAAGAAATTGTTACGGAGGCGATCTTATCATTTACCTCGAATCCAGAGAATATATATATATATATATATATATATATATATATATATATATATATATATATATATATATATATATATATATTTAGGCAGCAAGATATTTTTAGGCCGGCTTTGTAAAACAACACGGAATTTTCACGTTTGTATAGCTTTTTGTGAGGATATATAATCGTCGAGCAATCCTTCAGGTGGTAGTTTACACAATATTCACCCACCAAGATATCTATAAAGAAAATATCTAAAGTTTACTCAATTATAATTAAAAAGAAAACTACTCCTGAGGATTAACAAGAAGGTCAAAAGCGCTAGACAAATGCCCGAATTACGAACAATCGGTGAAATACTACCCGAAACCCGAATGGATAGCTCGACTATTTGGAAACTGCACAAAAAGGTGTATATATATATATATATATATATATATATATATATATATATATATATATATATATATAAGTGTTTTTAAGGTTCATTTTTTTTTAAAGCATCTATTGTTAAATTTACGAAGGAATAGGTAAAATAAATACCTTTTGAAGCATTAAGATGCGATATCAATTTTTTTTTATAAAAAAGAAAAATAATAAATCGAAACTGATTTTTTTTCTTCTTTTTTTTATTATAAACTAGCATTTTTTTTTTGTTAGTTTAAAGTGATACAGATATTTCGCCAAAACCTGGCATCCTCGGTGTGTAATATATCCTGATGTCATCGGATTTGTATTTTTTTTTCCTATTCCTTCTTAAATTTAACAATAGATGCTTTTTTTTTTAAATATGAACCTTAAAACACTTATACAAATCACGTGCTGCATTCACGTTCTTCATATTTGATAGTGGGAAACAACAGCTAACCCATTTGGCCCGGCTGTAATAACAACAACAAGCCGGTAGGAGAAAAAATACAAATCCGATGACATCAGGATATATTACACACCGAGGATGCCAGGTTTTGGCGAAATATATGTATCACTTTAAACTAACAAAAAAAAAATGCTAGTTTATAATAAAAAAAAGAAGAAAAAAATCGGTTGCGATTTATTATTTTTCTTTTTTATAAAAAAAAAATTGATATCGCATCTTAATGCTTCAAATAGTATTTATTTGACCTATTACTTCGTAAATTTAACAATAGATGCTTTTTTTTTTAAATATGAACCTTAAAACACTTATACAAATCACGTGCTGTATTCACGTTCTTCATATTTGATAGTGGGAAACAACAGCTAACCCATTTGGCCCGGCTGTAATAACAACAACAAGCCGGTAGGAGAAAAAAAATTACAAATCCGATGACATCAGGATATATTACACACCGAGGATACCAGGTTTTGGCGAAATATATGTATCACTTTAAACTAACAAAAAAAAATGCTAGTTTATAATAAAAAAAAGAAGAAAAAATCGGTTTCGATTTATTATTTTTCTTTTTTATAAAAAAAAAATTGATATCGCATCTTAATGCTTCAAATAGTATTTATTTGACCTATTACTTCGTAAATTTAACAATAGATGCTTTTTTTTTTAAATATGAACCTTAAAACACTTATACAAATCACGTGCTGTATTCACGTTCTTCATATTTGATAGTGGGAAACAACAGCTAACCCATTTGGCCCGGCTGTAATAACAACAACAAGCCGGTAGGAGAAAAAAAATTACAAATCCGATGACATCAGGATATATTACACACCGAGGATGCCAGGTTTTGGCGAAATATCTGTATCACTTTAAACTAACAAAAAAAAATGCTAGTTTATAATAAAAAAAAGAAGAAAAAATCGGTTTCGATTTATTATTTTTCTTTTTTATAAAAAAAAAATTGATATCGCATCTTAATGCTTCAAATAGTATTTATTTGACCTATTACTTTATATATATATATATATATATATATATATATATTTATATATATATATATATATATATATATATAAAGCTATATATATATATATGTATATAAAGCTATATATATGTATCTATATGTATATATATATATGTATATATATAAAGCTATATATATATATATATATATATATATATATATATATATATATATATATATATATATATATATATATATATATATATATATATATAGTTACTTTTGCTCTGTGTATTACATCTGTCCGGTGATGTAATTAAAAACAAAGACACATTGCAGGATCAAATTACATTTTCTCGAGTAAAATGTTAGGAGAAATGTAATAGTGATATACATTTTATATTCGTTTATTTTCAATCATCAAATATGTTTTATTTATTTTATCTTATTCCTAGTAATATGGTGTTTACATTACAAAGCATAAATACACAGGGGTCCAAAATCATTCCCGGACAACGTCGAGTGTCTGCTAGTAACTTCAAACATATTCTAGATGAAAATGAATATGCTAGAAAATTCTTCATCTGCACAGGATGTGCGCACACATGGGTAAACGTTTCAGAATAAATAGAAGAAATAAAGAAAGAAATAAAGAAAATCCAAAACAAAGAGGAAAACAAGATAAGACAATCAATAAACAATGCTAATGAACAAAAAAAAAACGTACATGAAAAAATAAAAAAGGAGATTAAAATTACCCGCGAGGAATAAATATATCAACATAGCGATGCTTGAATTAATTTTAACGTTATCATGTTATCGATAAACGATAAGATTGAAGATGAGACTACGAAGCGTGATGCTGTGTCGTTTGTGCTCGAGGTATAACCGAACAATTGGGAAATTAAATCCTAATTTGCTTTTGAATAAGATATTATGGCTGATGAACAGGCATTTGAAGCATGTTTTGCTAT
>OY744528.1:86688409-86693409 GCA_963556195.1 Sepiola atlantica
AATCATTTTCTATAGAAGGAATTCTATTAAAAATAACTCGCCGGCGCTCTGTCGGGTATTACATTCTTTTTCAAGTTTTCCAAGTGGACGTATAGACATTCGTGTTTCCTGATCATCTGTGTGATTTTGCTATTGATTTAGTCGACCTTTCAAATCGTCTGGCTTATATTCGAGAATTAACAGAAAAGATAAAGTTCACAGTTCACATCGTTAGAAAACTCTAAAATGTGGTTTCAATGTAAATCTAAATAAAAAAGACGAAGACAATCATAAAAATTTCACACACAATTACATACTGTATATACATGTAGATATAAATATAGCATTTTCTTAAATATAATGGTACTTATATCGATCTTGACCCAGTTTCAGTAAGTTTCTTGTCGGAAGCGTTCGGCTATCCTACGAAAACGCCCGAGAGATGCCGAGCCGATTTGTACCATACGACAATTTTTATACGGTGCTGCGTCCTATGATAATAATGTTTTGCTTGCTTTGTTTTTTTGTTGTTGTTAGGGTTAGGGTTAGGGTTAGGGTTTAGGGTTAGGGTTAAAAATATTTATTTTATAACAGTAATTTCTCTCTGTTTTGCTTGTTTTATTTGTTTTGTTGTTTAAAAAAATGATTGCAACTATAACTAAAAATTATAGGACGCAGCAACGTATAAAAATAATAAAAAAATATTTATTTGATAACAGTAACTTCGCTATGTTTTGCTTGTTTTTTTTTTTGTTGTTGTTTCTTTTAGAAAATTTATTGAAAATATAACTTAAAATCATAGGACGCAGCACCGTATCAAAATTGTCGTCTGGTACAAATCGGCTCATCTCTCGGGCGTTTGCGTAGGATAGCCGAACTCTCCCGACAAGAAACTCGCGAAAACTGCCTCAAAATCGATATAAGTACCAACATAATATATTTATTGTCAAACGTTTAAGTAAAATATATCCGTTATATATGTATTTATAATTAATATATCTGTCTATATATATATATATATATATATATATATATATATATATATATATATATAACACTAATCAGTAGTTCGACCGCCTATAGAAACCTTCGATTAAATGAACACACTGGCAAGTCAACCTCCATGTGTTTTATATACAAAATAATTATAATCTTTAGTCGATGTTGTGATTATCTAATACATTATTTATTCTATAAATCTCCACTGAGTCGGTGACATAATTGGAAAGGGCGTCGGATTCAATTAACTCAGATCACGGTCTCGAATCTAACCAAAATTAAGCGTCCGTGGGTATTTATTTCATAAATAAAATAATATATAGACATCCCCAGATATATAGGGTTCGACACACAATAAACTGATGGTGACTCTCTCAGAGCATTAGGGTTAAATGCTTGACCGTAGATAATTGCACTTGTTAAAATTGTCTCTATCGTTAAAATCGATAACAAACAGAAACGATTGTGTACTCGTTTATGAGCGAGAAAATGCCCAGTTATTAAAGCAAGATTCCGTCGACTAATCGGTGGGAGCATCGGATTGCAATAACTGTGATTACGGTCTAAAAGATTTAGCAACGCTGAAAAAACCCCAAAAAACTGAAAAGTCGTAGATGGACAATCGCGTTATTTTGGGGAAAATTATTTTATAAATAATATATATATATATATATATATATATATATATATATATATATATATATTGTTGTGAAGTTGTCCCACAGTAAATAATAAATAAAGGAAGTCAAGTCGAGGGTTGGTTTAACAAGTGTATTAACAAAGTCAGAAAATGACTAGCTCTTGGCTAGACATTTACAAGACTGTGCTTTGTTTTCTGGTGACTCGCACTATTTATAGTGACAACCGGTGTAGTTTCTCCTGTGTAAGAACGGCCGGTGTAACATATATATATATATATATATATATATATATATATATATATATATATATATATATATATATTTGGTAAATTCATTTTTAAGCATCTTTAAGATTTAAAACTTAAAGAAAGAGGTAAAATGCCTTCAAAAAACATATGTTAGATGCAGATACTTTTATTAAAATCAAAATCAAAATTCAAAACAAATTTTTTTTTTCGTTCATCTTGACTTTTTTCTAATAATTTTGCTTGATATAACAAGCCTCGTCAAAGCTTTAGACAAATAAAAGGTAGAAACCTTTTTTTTTTTCGTTACAATCCTTCCTGATCTTGTAGAAGTGACACCGATGTTGTGTGGACTTAACGGTGTAAATGTATCTTTCAAATTGAACATAAATCGCGCATGGTCGCTGGTAGGTATAAATATCTGCATCTAACATAATTTTTTGAAGGCATTTTGCCCATTTCTTTACGTTTATATATATATATATATATATATATATATATATATATATATATATATATATATATATATATATTATAATATAAAATGAAGTAATAAAATAAGGTGTCAATCAAATTTTATTAGAATTCAAAGTGCAAGCAAAATATTCTTAAGTCCTTAGCTCATGAGTTTTCAAAGATAATTCTTCTCTTCAGAGTACCATTACCGCAGTTATACTACTACAGGTAATAAAATTACGCTTTGAAAATATATAAAATTATATACACCAATACACAAAAATACATAACATCAAAACATATCAACCCAAAAACATACTTTTTGTTGAATCCATATAGTCCATCCAGGTCATACATATTGAGAAGCATAATCAGGAATGACAATTACTCCAAGTTACAAACAGCAGTCTAAATACGTGTAATTGATGGTGCCGACAAAGTTATCCAGTCCCGAAAAGTGTCAATATTCAATGTTAATGATAAATAAATCAAATAATATAGAAAGTCCAATCAAAGTTCAAATCCCGAAATGGGCAACCCAAGTCAAATCAAAGTTCGTTGTTTAATTAGAAAACCCGTTAAATCCGAATTGAGCAAAAAAAGACTGAATCCCAATCTCATCTTGCTAGCAGAACGAAAAATAAGTAATCTTCTCTCACCAGCGATACAACCAGACATGACTTCCTTTACCGTTTTAAAAATTAGAAATTTAGATGCATTCAAACAGTGGAAATATTGTATTCATATCCATATTTATATATATATTTATATATATATATATATATATATAAATATGGATATGAATACAATATTTCCACTGTTTGAATGCATCTAAATTTATAATTTTTTAAACGGTAAAGAGACCATACAAATGCAAACGTTTTTTAAAAATAACATTATTTATTTCAAATTCAAATTTTCGATCCATAAAATAATCTCCATCATGAGAATACAGACAATATTTTTTCTTACTGTTTTTTCAAGCGACGTGTTGTCACTTAGTCTTGGAATTCTGTTCATATTGAATTCTGGTGTGTAATATCCGATATAAGTTGTGTGCCCTGGTACGCACGTGTAAGTTATGAGTAAAATATGTTCACTGTTTGAATGCATTCAAATTTGTAATTTTTAAAACGGCGAAGAGACAAATAAAATCCAGACTCACAACATACACGTGCGTACCAAGGCAGATCACTTATATCGAATATTACACACCAGACTTCAATAAGAACAGATGATCAAGACTAAGTGACACATTAAAAGAAAGAAAGACAAAATAGTGTCTGTTTTCTCCTGATGGAGATTCTTTTATGAATCGAAAATTTGAATTTTAAATAAATAATATTTTATTAAAAAGAAAAAAGTCTGCATTTTTTTGTCTCTTTACCGTTTTGAAATTTACAAATTTAAATGCATTCAAACAGTGGTAATGTTTTACTCATAACATACGCACTTGTATGCACTTGTACAAAGGCACACCAGTTATATCGGACATTACATACCAGACTTCAATAAGGATTTCAAGACTAAGTGACAACATGTCGCTTAAAAAAAAGAAAGAAAAATATTGTGTGTATCCTCCTGATGTAGATTCTTTTATGAATCGAAAATTACAAAAAATAAGTCTGCATTTTATTGGTTTCTTTACCGTTTAAAACAATTATATATATATATATATATATATATGTGTGTGTGTGTGTGTGTGTATATATATATATATGTGTATATATATATATATATATATATATTAGCGTCACACGATAAAATTGTATGACGTAAGTTTTTTAATTGTACGTTGCTGTGTTCTAATGAAGATAGCTTCGAGTATTTCTAATTTTTGAAAATTGTTTTTGGAATGCATTTTCTTAACTAAAATCTGTCTTTAATCATAGGAGGACAGTTGTGTTTCTGTAGGTTGTGTTAACTTAATCTAGAGTTTAGCAGATGCATGGTGTTGCGGCAGGGTAGGGTAGTTATTGAACACACATGTGACGCTCATTTTTGCGTCGCAGGAATAAAATTGTTAACGCCCTTGGTGAAACAGTGAAAGACTTCACCTGCGTGTTTCTCGGCTGTCTGTTGAAATATCGTTTTGTTTCTCTAGCTTTTTGTTCAATTTCTTTTGTAACCTGAAGATGATGTGACGAAAGACTCGAAAACGTTTGAGATTCATATAGAACATACATTATTTTCTTTTAACACACAATAGATAATTAGAACATTTTTTTAAATAAAAACGGTATAATTAAGAATAGTAAATCTGTTTTTAACAATGTCTGCTTATATATATATATATATATATATATATATATATATATATATATATATATATATATATATAAAATAACATTTGTGTGTCCTTTTGTTAGTTTTGCTTTTATTCTTTTCTAGTAATCGATATCTTAACATTTTCAGAGATTATTTATTTTGAAAGGAATTTAATAACGTTCTATAAAGTTCCCGCCAATTCTATATGGCGTCACTCAGGTCCAATTATCGATTCAAATTATCGCTTACCGGAGATGCAAGGAAACACATACACTTTTACCAATATTAAACACTATTTTTCAGCAGGAAATTCTTTCGAGAAATCCAAAGGTTTTATCAATTTTGTATAAGGGTTTTTAACAATATTTTTGTGGGATATGCATTTGCGTTGTACGTCTATAAACACTGGGTT
>OY744528.1:86698409-86730909 GCA_963556195.1 Sepiola atlantica
ATAAGCTAGATTTACCATTTATAATTATTTATCTATCTATTATCAATATACTAAATGTGAGTAAATCAATGTCTTTTTAACTTAGGATTGTTTTCTAGATATTATAACAACACGACTATTCCTTACTTTTGTGATTGAGTTATCTTTTGAAGAAATACGGTTTAATTGATTTAATTAGCCGTAATCTATAATACATACGAACTATATATATTAGTAGACAGTTCACCCGCCTACTGGGTAAGTGAATCTAGATTGTAATTACTGTGTGTGTCGATTTCTCGCGGCCGTGTGGTCGTGAGCGTTTGTCTCGTGATTCTAACTTGAATCCGCGAACTGCGTTCGAGCCCATGCACCCTCTGCAACCACCAGTCCTACACTGATGAGGGTAAGAAAGCCCGAAACGACGTTGTCTGTAGGTGAAACACACTTTAATATTCAAACGAACATTTATAGTATATATATATATATATATATATATATATATATATATATATATATATATATATATATATAAAAGTAAGTATAGTAGGTTACAATTCCGAGGCAGGAGAAATACAATGTTGAAAACCGGAAGGTGGAAAATGGGATGAACAAAAATTAATGACGATAAAAAAGTAAATAATAATTAACAAGTAATAAAATAAAATAACTCTAAATATAAATATTTTAGATTAAGTACATTAATTAATCTTGATAATTTATAGCATATCTTAACGATTGCATTTCATCTTTTTAACTCTCCTCCTTGTCACAATTTTCTGCAACCCTTGTCTCCCTTTCTGCAAATCTCATACTTTGAATAGAGGTTTTTACTCTCGAAATGATTACATTTCTACCATTCCGGACCTTTAAATATTAAGCAGTAAGCCTACCATTTTACAAGTTACTGTCTTGATATTTACTTTTTTTAAAAAATATAAATGAATTGATCCGAAATTAACCGCTTCTTTGTCATTTATTTTTCTTCATCCCATAGTCCAATTTCCGTTTCTCAAGATTGCATTGCTCCTGCCTCGGAATTCTCACCTTCATACTTACTTGTTTACCAGCAATGCTTCAAGCAAACTACAATATATATATATATATATATATATATATATATATATATATATATATATATATATATATACGTCTTTAAATGTTTCCTAATTCAAATATAACTCGCGTATTGCGAATCGTTTGACCTGCAGGGATTGTCTACTCTCATACTGATGATTGCAATGTGGCATGGAACTCATGTGTACATGGGTTAATTTTTTAAATATTTCTTTATAAATAATTGTGTATATATATATATATATATATATATATATATATATATATATATATATATATATATATATATATATATAGTCTCCGAAGTTTCTCACCCATTAATACTACAAAAATAAACAAAAAAAACAACTTATAGTCCCAAGTCTTTCAGTGGAAAATCACTCATGTAAGTCAATTTAGTTTTTACAGTTATTATATTAGTTAGCTTCTAACATTATTTAAGGGATCATCAGTTGTTTACCATATATATATATATATATATATATATATATATATATATATATATATATAAATTAATATATATATATATATATATATATATATTTATTTAACATATGACTATTTGTTTACACATTTCGATATATAGGATTCACTCCTAAACTACGAATATTTTAACACAGCTGCTTAGTATAGTCTACGAAAACGAACACATTGAAAACGAATCATTCATAAGCATACTATGTGTGTTTACTTTCCTGTTTGAACAAAACAAAATCTATAAAAATCGTCTTAAAATGTGGCCTATACGACATTAGTTGGATCTATGATCGAAACAATAACGGACTTATGTTATACTGGCAGATATACCAACATTGCCTCGGATTGATCAGGATAATCCTATGTACTTTTTCACTATTCTCATAATACCATATCACTTTCTTGGTTTTTACTGTCCTCCTTCCCGTTTCGCCCATTTAATATAGTAGGGACAAGCCGAATGATTGGAAAACTCTCTGAATTAGTGTCTTATACATATTGTTTTGATTTTATTAAAATCAAATATACATTCTCGAAGTTTATAGGGGGTTGTGTCCCGATGGGTAACTAAGACGTAGGGGTGTTTTAATATTCGCCACATAGTAGGTTCCGTAGATATTTGGACCACTTTTATTGCTTTCTTATGGAAAATGTTATACATATCGTGAAGTTCATCAAAATAAGATATTTTAGAATTAAAAAGAAGTTTCAGCCGCCATAGCTCACTAGAGATTCAGGACAACTTCCATTGTTTTCCAAGAAAATGTTTAATAAAAATAATATATATTTGAAGTGTTAAGAGTTTCACGTAGATTCGGGAATACCTATGTTGTTTCCACCGATCATTTTATGTAGATTCGCTAACATTTCTTTCCATAGCGAACACACAAATATCAAACATACATACACAAAGACATTGAGTTATATATATATATATATATATATATATATATATATATATATATATATATATATATATATTTCGGCAGCAAGTCGTTAATTAGACATGCGTCATTAAATACCACGGAGTTTTCTTTCTTTACGATTTTTTTGGTCAATTTCTCGACTCGGCGAGCGATTCTTCGGGTTTCCGGTTATAATTGATGAATCATGGCGCCTAATGTTGTTTCCTGGGCCATTACTCGAGCGCTTTCGGTCTTGCGACCGTCTTCAGGAGGTTAGATCTAATTATTTGCATATGTATATATATATATATATATATATATATATATATATATATCTTTATTCTTTTTTTATTACTCATTATGCATATATATATACATATATATATATATTTATATATATTTATATGCACGATTGTATCATGCTATGAAGATGAGCATGCTTCAAACCTAAATAAAGAATTAGTGCTCATATATGTATTATCTGTCTCCAGTTTGGCGCGCAGATTAACATTTCTTTTGTTTGCCCGATTAAGTAGGGATCTAATCAGATATCAGATGTATTTTCCGAGAAGAGTACAATAATGAGAATATCGACCAAATTGTTGCTGCAAATGTTTTAGATTATTACAATCAAATGTGAATTCGTATTACAGAATTCAAATCTTTGCAGATCTGTATTGCTTAATCAGACATTAATACCGATAGAAGTGATACACACTGAAACTTTACCCTTATCCATTTGTAAAATAATGAATGTTGTCAAACTTAAAGTTGGCGATAATCGGCATTGCGTCTGAGTTCATGTCGTTTGAAAAATGTAAAATAGATACACCAATTAAAACAAACCTTTAAAGAAAATTTGATTTTACTCATTAAATTAAATAGAGTAGCACGTTCGTATCGAGTAGCACAGCCCTATATAAGATTTTCTCCTGTGTTATGTCGACATGACAAACGAATCATGGTTGCTCTCCTCATTTCATGCATGCAATGTTGTTTCAAAGCAACTCTAAGAGTAACTGTATTTAATTTATATCGTTAGAGTCACTTACCAAGTAGCTGTTAAATATTGGGCGAGTAGAACAACTAGTATATATACTGGTTAGTTGAAAATGACAGGTAATGAAACTTAAGCCGGGGTCAATTTGCTCAACTCGAGATTAGATTTACTACGGTTGTGGAAATTGATTAACATTTGATGCGATGTCACATGGGTCTAGGAGAAGGTGAGTATAAGAAGTTGGCAATTCGTTGGGATCACTACACGTGTGAACATGTTATTCTCTGATAAGATATTATTAAATAGTGTTTATCGTTTCCTCCATGTCTGCCCCTTCCAACACATTAGTCAGTGATTTGGAACGAAGAGCTCAGCGAATAAACCTGCTTAGTGTCCAACAGTTTTGTTATGACTTAATTCTTTTTTTAAGTATGAGATAACTTATTTGCCGTCAGCGTTCCATTTAGTTTGGAAAAAAAACCGTAAAATAAGTTAATACATGAGCAAACAGCTAAGAAATGTACAAGTATGAATTTTAATTCATCTCTAGAACAAGGTTAGAACGTAGCATTATCTAAATATTAGGTTATAGTTGATCCGGTCATTGATCAATTATAAAGGTTAAACTTGTAAAATATCCATAAACTTTACTTCAAAGTCAAATAAAATGTAACATCGCTCTGCAAAATGTGTCCATAAATGCTTTAAACATCACTCAATAATTCTGTTCCTAACTGATAAAACAACAACCATCAGGCAAAGTTCGACTTTATTCATCAATAATTACAATGCTTCTCCAACAATTCGATGCCTTGTTTGTAAATCAATTCGCCTCTGGCCTAAAAATACACCTCACTTTCCAATATCATTTCGTCCTTGGATCCCAATCACTTTCGCTGTACTATTCTATGTTTGATAACTGCCGAATTTCGCCGATCTATTTTAAAGTCGGAATACGACTTCTTTACTTGTTTTTTTTTTCTGATGGAACAAAGTCATTATTACACGGATACAAACCATTGCTTTGCTTCAACACTATTTTCCCCATCAGAAAACAATGTTTTATGAACAAACAACCCAGAGTTTTCTATTGTTTTGAAAATGTTCAACAGTAACCTCATTTTAATAACTGTAATTTGTAAACTGATAATCCGATTCGGCGTAGATGTTGACACCGTGACTTGAAGGTTACTACTTTATAAAATCATATAGAGTGATTTTATTAGTGATGCAATCTAAAT
Organism: Sepiola atlantica; assembly: GCA_963556195.1. Taxonomy (NCBI): domain Eukaryota; kingdom Metazoa; phylum Mollusca; class Cephalopoda; order Sepiida; family Sepiolidae; genus Sepiola; species Sepiola atlantica. The sequence goes on from OY744528.1 coordinate 86,703,089, forward strand.
ATCAGGCTCGGAAATTATTGACTGATATATTAGGTTTATTATAGATTCAGTACGAGTTCTTTAGAAAATGTAAATGTAGCTGAACGACGTACGACCGCTGAATCATGATTTAAATAAGAAAGGAGAAAATGCATGATCTTTCGAAAGTAGGTAATGGATATAGCATTATGGTGCCAATGCATCATAATACACAGCTGATATCTTAGAACGCACAGAGTGTAAGAAAAAAACTGTGTTCTTATTCTTTCTCACATCTTGTGCGTTTTAACCTACTTTTAATCTACCTTTTAGATGATATCTTGGGAACTGGTAAGCCGAGTTTAAGTCCAGTTGGATCAGTTGCATATTTCTTCCCAATCTGTAAGTTCGGAATTATATTTCTAACTCCCACAAGGAACACAATCGAAGATATTCCCATTAGACGTTGCGTGAAGAGGAATGACTATTATTTCTGCTACTGAGACTATATGAAAAGGATCCGGCCAACATCGCAAACAACGGTAATAGTAGAGAATTGTTGCGTCCGTGTAAACAGAACGGTACTATTAACATTTACTTACTAAGAGTTTTCATACAAGTCATTATCAGTGATCGTTCACTGCAATAACAAGTGGTGTTCGATTAGAGTCTGAGTGGCAACAAGTCTTATTATATTTGCAATCTTCTCCACTTAATTCGATAAGTTTTGCAAATAAATTTGCGTTATTACAGCAACTGCCTAACATTGATTTCTCGCTCGCAACGACCTTCTCCAGAATTGGAGTGAGAATAAGCCTACCCAAGATGCCAGTACTCTCTCACCCTTTGGTGCTGTGTTTCCTTAGTAGTTTCGTCCTCGACCCCTACGATAACTTTGTGGTATCAGCTGAGACTTGTGCTAATTACTCTTTGGGGTGGACGATCATCTTATGAAGTTTCCGGTTATTTCAGTTCCTCTCGGCTTGTATGTTCTATCAATGACGTTGCTGTTTATTTATTATTATTATTATTATTATTATTATTATAATTATTATTATTATTATTATTATTATTATTATTATTATTATTATTATTATTATTATTATTTACATTTTATCTGTGTTTGATTTTCATGTTTTGTTTATCATCGATTTAGTAATAACTGCAAAAAAATACGGTATTACTCGGGATTAATATAGGGAAGTTATTACTGAACTACTTTTATGAATTAACTGATCAGATCATCTATAGAGCCTTACGAGATATTTACTACACTGGCCCCCAAAGGACGAATTAATGTCTCGGGGGTTTAACAGGTTTCACGAACGTTCTCGATTTTTCGTCGAATTGTAAGATAATGAAGAGTGGCAAAAATGAATCGTGGACGAGTCTATTGATGGTAGGACGTTGAGAAAGAAAGAAAGTGACTTGATAACTGTTAAAAAGGAGAAGGCTCCGCAGTGCAAGCGAGACATGAACGGCGGCGGTTTCAGAACCACGAAGAGCCGGTGAAGGAGAGTTTACCGATGTTTATGGTACCGATGAATCTTTATTTGTTATGGTACCCAAGCCCGTCTTGCTGTTAGACGTTCGTGTCAGCTGACTAAAAATGCGACTGATAAGCAAGTTGGTATGTGAAGGAATCCCCTGACTTGTATTTCATCAAACAGACAATTGGAAGTGGTTGTGGAATAATTGCTTCAGTTCACGGTCGCATAGACAATGCAGAGCAAATTGCTCTCCAATCGGATGTATATATGAACGAGTTTCAAGCGGAAATCAAGTCTGTAACCTCAGCAATAAAAATACTTTCTTGAGACAAAATTATGTCAAAATAATTATTTATATGTGTGTGCGTAGCCGGCGTAAACCATCCGGTGATGGGAAATAAAGAAAACCAAAGTTCTTCTATATACGTTATAGAAACCAAACTGCTAACACGTTGATCCATTTATGAAGTATATCAACCCTTCAAATATCACTTATTAATCTTGAAAGGAGGTTACATATTATACGGTGTATTGCCTTTAACGAACATCTCTACGTACCTTGCGATATTGGACTTATGCGAGCTTTTGTGTAGCCGGAATTTCGTTGTATAAAGAACGTAAGATGTTCAGCAGTCACACTAATGACTAGAATCCCCCGACTAATAGGATTGACAATCGATGCGTTTTCTTAATTCCTGTGGGACCATTGATTAGGATTAGTTCAAAGCCTGTTAAATTTGCCGTTAGCGAGGAATATAATTATCGAGGATGGGTTCCATTAAGTTGTCGTCTCTCGATTCAATAGACGGGAGTTTTCTTCGCCATTGTTAAGACACTTGTTTTAATCAAGTGTTATTAATACGAGGTCATGAGCTGATCATATTAAATTGATATTTGCAATTAGCAATGTATTTCTAAAAGCAAGTGTATTTTTTATTTTGCACACGAGCTAAACTTACTAAGTGACCTTCGTTACAATGTATCAAAAGAAGAAAGTTTAGGAACGTGCCGTAGACACACACACACACACACACACACACACACACACACACACATATATATATATATATATATATATATATATATATATATGAATGTGATTATCTTATTGGACGTGGACATTTTTTTTTCTGAAGTGGTCACATTTACTTTACGTGAGTGTTTGCCATTTATATACTTCAGTTTGTCGAATGTTGTTCAGAACTCAATCTGGAATTTCACCGTATGTTTCCCCGCCGGTGTATTTATAATGCTTTGCTATTTTAGCATTTAACAATATCTACTGCGACCGCTGATGATTGCCAAAATTTAACTAATAAAAAATACACTCATCCGATTTTAGCCATGAAACGCGCGTAAGGAATATAAATAAATGTCCAATTCGAATAAATTACCTCTGTGTGTAAGATGAATGATGTAAAAAAGCTTAATTGAAGTACAGAAATGAAGAAGTTTTTAAAACTAATGAAAATTATAGTTTTGTATTAATTCCCAATTGTCAATAGAATGCATATATATACATATATATATATATATAAATATATATATATATATATATATATATATATATGTGTATATGTATCTCTCTCTCTCTCTCTCTCTCTATATATATATATATATATATATATACATATATATATGTATATAGTAATAGTTGAATTAAGAAAGACGTATCAATTATCTCTGTAAAAATATAGAATATAGTATATAATATCATACTGTGCTAATTCAATTATTGACATTGATAGCGTTGTTTGCAAAAGGTGCGGACATTCTTTGCCGTTAGAGTACTATCCTTAGTCAATAGGCTAAGGTTTGAGTTTGAAATAGCGTTTATGATGATGACAGAGGCCAGAGTTATATTCTCAGCCGAACGGGTTGGTTTTTAAGCATCGGTATAAATATGTCATTTAGAATTATAATCTTATATATATATATATATATATATATATATATATATATATATATATATGATACGGCACATGATGTTGAAAAACCGGTTCATGCAAAGTCACCGAAGACAAGCGACGTAGCGCCTGGCCAGTACTAGTGTGGTGACTATGTGGACACCGAGCTATTGACAAATTGCGTCGCCACTCGCGGTGTCTAGCGTGGCGACTATGACAAAACACACAATGCCAGACACTTATGATGTTGACGGAAACAGGGAGAAGTTTCACCTTCAGGAATGATCAAAAAGCCCAGATGCTGATATATATATATATATATATATATATATATATATATATATATATATATATATATATATATATATATATAAGTCTGATTCAGTAAAAACGTGTTATATACGCAATCAGATAGTTTTCACTGTTAAGATTCATATTAGTAGAGCAAATATATTGATAAGTGATTTCGCTTACACTGATAATTACAAATACCTGAGATAAAATATTAAAAGTTATTCCAGCCGATCTAAAACTCCAAATAAAAAAAATTAATAATACGCGAAATAATTTAAAGAGAAATAATTTAAACAGAGACACACTAGGAAGGATATCCTTTAGTTAGCTTCCATTTAATTCCCTCGTTTAGCGATTAGTTATGTTTTTAAACTAAGGCGTGACAAATCGACTGAAATGCTATTATAAATGTAAGCGGATGACACTTCTATTTAAGACAAAAGAATACCAGATCAGCCAAGGGGCTATTTAAAAATAAGCGTAACAAACCGACAAAATACTATTTCAAACATAAGTGTTACGCACCGACGAAATTGAATGTGAAGCTTAAACACGACGAACCGACCAAAAGGCTATTAAACGTGTAAGCATCGGAGACCAATCAACGGTCCGAGCCTCATACGGATATACTTTGGTGCTTCTGAAATATGATTGCTCAATTTAATCAGTGTATTCAATGACACAAATATTATTTCAATAATAACATACCAAGGAAAAGCCTATTTAAAACTTCAACCTGAGCGACTGATCAAAGGACACATCTTCTGTTAGATATGTTCAGTTGCATCTATGAAAAATCTGGATCTATTCAATCTGCGCACTTTGCAATGATGAGGATGATGATATCCCATATCGAATACAAGATCTTATGTCAAACTTGACTGTGCTCAATTTAATATAATTATTACATCTGCCCAAAAAAGAGAGGGGTTCTTTTCACAGCTGCCCGTTGGATAAGTTTGGTTTTGCGAGAAATTTTGCACTAAATGGCTGAATTTCGACGCCCAGATTGATGATGATGATGATGATGATGATGATGATGATGATGATGATGATGATGATGATGATGATGACGACGACGACGACGACGACGATGATGATGGGGTGGTGGTTGTGATGATGATGATGATGATGATGATGATGATGATGATGATGACTTCCATCTCACACAATCATTAGCAATTCGCACAATTCTTTCTACTGATAGCCGGGTCCATTCTAGCACGTTGTCAATTCACTGCTTGTCAGGGCATCCTGGTCTGCGAGTAACATGCACTCAACCTTGTAGTATGGTGTTTCCTAGAGTTTGATGTCGTAATATATGGCCTAACAATTTAGCAATGCAAATGTTAGTTAATCCTTACGTGTCACATAGCAAAAACAATGCGTAACCGACGAACAAATATGCTATTTAAAAGTTAATCGTACTAAACCTTCGAAAATGCTATTGTAAATAACAGCCTAACAGACCACTTACAATTATATTTAAAACTAAAGCCAACAGACAACGAACACATTTACTTCAAGATTATACGTAAGAGAACAGCGAACATATTACTTCAAGCTTAATAATGACAAACCATCGAAAATACGGTTTCAAATTTAAACGTAACAGCTCAATAAAAATTATATTCAAATAATTTCAAACTAAGGCATAACCGACTAATGACAGTGGTTGGTTAAACTTGGGCGGAATATTTTAGATAAATCTTACTTAAAAGTTAAGCAAAACGACAGCGAAAATCCTATTTCAACCTTAAGTGTAACATAACAACACAATATATTAAATATTAAGCGTAAGAGAACAACGAAACTTATATTTCAAGCTTAAGCGGAACAAACTAACGAAAATGTTATTTATAATTTAAGCGTAGTTGCCTAATTAAAATGTTATTTCACCTATTTCTAAATTAATTGTGACAGAAAAATGAAAATCGTATTTAAAAGTTTAGCAAAACGACACCAAAAATCTGATTTACAACTAAAGTGTAACATAACAACACAATATATTTCAAAATTAAACGTAAGAGAACAACGAAAATTCTATTTCAAACATAAGCGGAACAAATTAACGAAAATGCTATTCATAATTTAAGCGTAGTTGCCTAATTAAAATGTTATTTCACCTATTTCTAAATTAATTGCGACAGAAAAATGAAAATCATATTTAAAGGCCAAACATAACAGCTGCATATGAATGCTATTTGCCAAAATAAAATATTTTAAAAACTATTTCAAACTTACGCGTAATAGACGAATGAAAATGCTATTCAAAACTTTAATACAGAAAATCAACAAAAAATGCTATTTCAAACGAGAGCAATTAGTTGTGTTAACCTAAAACGCAACAAACCAAGAAAAATGCGATGTCAAATGTAAGCGCAACAGACACACGGAAATGATATTTTAAACTTAACCATATGATCTTTATAAGAGACAATGTTCATTAGTCGTTCACTAATGAACATTGTCTCTTATAAAGATGATTCGATGCATATAAAATAAAATACGCGTTCATGTAATCTACGCATAGACGCATCTCAAATTAGATACGAATATGCAATCTAGGCACAAACGAATAAAAACTCAGATACAGCTATGCAATGTACGATTGAGCGCATATAAAAGAAGATCAATTTAGACAATGTACACATAGACACATATAAAATAAGATATGTCTATGCAATTTACGCATAGACGCACATCAAATAAGATATACCTATGCAATCTACGCAGTGACGCATATCAAATAAGATACACGTATGCTATATACGCAGATACGCATATGAAATAATATATGCTCATCCCATCTACGCATTGCCGCATATAAATAAGACACGCTTATGTTATCTAGGCATGGACGCATTACAAATAAGATACGACTATGCAATTTACGCATAGACGCATATCAAATAAGATACGCCTACGAAAGCCTCACATGGGAGCATTCTAAATAAGATACACATATGTAATCTACGTATTGACGCATGTCAAATAAGATTCGCCTATGCAATCTACGCATGGAAGCATATAAAAAGGATACGCCCATGCAATTTACGCATGGTCGCATATACAATAAGATACGCCTATACAATCTACACATAGATTAATATCAAATTAAAAACGATTATGCAATCTACGCGTGGAAGAATATAAAATAAGATACATTATGAAATCAACGCATGATTTGATATAAAATAAGATATACATATGCAATCTATGCATGGACACATATTGAGTAAGATACATCTATGAAATTCAAGCATGGACGCATAACAATCTCCGTATTTAGCGATACAAATGCTATTCCAAACGTACGTATGACAGACCAATCGACATACCGACAGACCAAGCCCCTGATAGAGATGCGAGTACAACGCTATAAATAAAAGAAAGATTAGAAATGGTAAAAAGTGTAAAAGGAGAAAAATGTATGAATTGACATTTGAAGAAAGAAACAAAGAAATCAAAGTATGACTCAAAGATCGTGGCGGAACAATGTCGCCTCTTGCCAAATAATAAATAAAAATGATGAACAGTCTAGTGGGAAATCGACTATCACAAAAGAGTGAAAAAAATGTATAATTTATTGTTGGAGGAAACGAATCTACGATGAAAAAGAAAATCATGTTGTAACGGTAGCGGAAACAGGAAGTATATACGTATATAATATGTCAATGTCAAAGTTACATATTTGTGAATTCAGTTTTAAATTTAACTGACGGATATTGAATCATATCTTTCTATTCTTAAAAAAGAGCTGTACACGTGCCGTTAAGAATAACAGCAGAATCTCTAATCTATTTTAGAACAAGGCGTTTCAATTTTTAAGATATACGTATCTTATATATATATATATATATATATATATATATATATATATATATATATATATATATATATATAATAATGGTAATAATCCAGGTGAAAAATATCCACGGGGTGGTAATCCAGAGAATTTTAACCGGGTTTATAAAAAGTGCTCAATATCAAAATAGAGCTTTATATATGATAATTTTATTTACACAGACGTGTACAAAATCTGCGACACTGGCATGTCGATGTTATCGATCAACAGTTACTATAAACTGAGATCTCATCAGGCAGAGTTAGAATCCGATCTTAACCTCAGATCATATTTGGATCAGTGTCGCAGATTTTGTACATGTCTGTGTAAATAAAATTATCATATATATATATATATATATATATATATATATATATATATATATATATATATATATATATAAGGTTAATACAACAAAAGATATAAGAGGCAACTAATATCTTCAATTAGTTGACATCCGGATAAGAATAAAGCTCGATATACTGGATAGAGTATTAATAGCAACAGATAAAGTGAAAGAATAACATTAGGTACGAATTAAATTTTATTACACTTCAAAGTTCAGGCAAAGTTCTTTAAAGTTCTTTACTCATGAGTTTTCAAAGAAAATCTTCTCCTCAGAGGACCATTACCGCAATGATATTACTGCAGGTAATAAAAATTAAACTTTGAAAAATATATAAAAAAATATATAGAGAAAAATACATAAATGTATATACAACATCAAATATATCGACCCAAAACATACTATTTAGTGAAACTATACAATTCATCCAAGTCAACAAGTATAAAATAACTCCAGGCAAGACATTCAAGGTGTTGATTAAAGAATAATCCAAATAGTGAATGGTAGTCCAAGAGCGAATTATGCGAAAAATAGTTTTTATCCAGGCTGGAAATTCACTTACTGTCGATGTAGTAGATAATAGTGAAAATTGTGAAAATTGTATTACAGGTATTGTATATATATATATATATATATATATATATATATATATATATATATATATATATATATATATATGAGAAAGGAAGGATGAAGGTAATCCGACGTAATGGGAAATGAAGAAAGAAAAAAGGAAAAACCAAAAAAGGATGTTTTTTATATATTCATCACCGTTTCGTCTTTATTTATAAGACTTCCTCAGGATGATAATTAAAAGACAAATGTCATGCAAGTACGTGAAATGTCAACCCAATATTTTCACGTACTTGCATGACATTTTTCTTAAAATTATTATCCTGAGGAAGTCTTATAAATAAAGACGAAACTTGGATGAATATATAAAAAACATCCTTTTTTGTTTTTTGTTTTTTCATTTCCCATATATATATATATATATATATATATATATATATATATATATATATATATATTGTGTGTGTATTTAGACATACGTATTTTATTTAAGCAAACATTTTTAAACATGACAGACTTGTACTGCTTGATTGTACGATTTTTATTTTTTCTATCTTTCTCATTTTCCTTTTAGTGTAAACATTGAAAGATACTTCTATAAATATTACAACCACTATCGATTTTGCGTCCAGTCCTCTTCAGCTGACAATAATAAAATGAACCAAAATCTGAAGAAAATAATGGAATTAAAATAAAACAGTAATGTTCCTTAGAATCTGAGTGACAACAAGCCTCCCCAAATTTCTACTACCTTTTTTCGACCACCACTGCAAATTATATGCTGTATTGCAACAGTCGCCTATAATTGATTTCTCGTGTGAAATGACCATTGGTTTATCCTGTAATTAGGGTGACAATAAGCCTCCCTAAGGTCAGTGCGATCATTTTTTTGGAGAGGGCAGCTTATGATATTTCTTGGAGTTTCTGTTCCTTGGTACGTGCGCTCGTGTCTTCCTGTACTTTTGTTTCTTATTATTGTAACTTCCTTGTTACTGCTTACTATTTGCAACCTATGCTGGTTGGTTTCGGCATTCGATAATTTTTCTTTATGAGTGCAGCGGTTTTCATTATTGCCGTTTTTGTATGGTCGCAGTGATCTCTTTGATTCCAATTTCTCCAAGTCTTTTCTCCATTTTTTGGGAGAATGGCTCCAGTGCTCTTACTATTATTGGAATTACATTGACTTTCTTTATGCTCCATATCCTTTTCGGTTCTATGGACAAGTCCGTGTAGTTTCTTTGTTTTTCCTCCTCTTTGATCGTAATTCTGTTGTCTGCTGTAACGGCAAAGTCTACGATTTGGCAAGATTTTGCTTTCTTGTCGATTATTATGACATCCTTTCTTGTATGGGTTTATCTGTTTGTGCATCCATATTCCAGAAGATGTTGTGTTCTTCATGTTCCAGTACTGTCTCTGGTTTATGTTTGTACCATCTGTCTTCATGCTCGAAATGCAATCGTTTGCAGAGTTATCAGTGCACTACTTTTTCAACACAGTCGTGTCTGTTCTTGTATTGGAGTGGCTAGTTAGCTGAATTAACTCAGCAAAGACTTTACTGTTTCGTCCCTTTGTCTAAACAATCTGCATTTATTGTTTTCCTGTGTTTTATCTATTTTAGCTTTAATGTAGTTTTGTCCTAATCGCATTGTTTTGTGCAGCCGTCAGTTAAAGATTCAGTTTCCTTGGTCAAGTGTCTTTTTCTTAGCTATGCCCAACTATTTTCGGTGGTTTCTTCTCTTGTCAGTCTGATGAAGCGTACATGTAGTTGTTTTTCTTCCCCGTTTTCTTTTCTTATTTTTTGTTTCTGGTTTCGGTGCATCCCGAGTTGTTCGTTCGGATGGTTTCTCTTGCTTCGGTGATTAGCCTTTCCGTGTTCTGAGTGATGTATTTCTCCAGATCTTTGTTTGTGTCTTTCACACATTCTTTTATATTTACTAGTCCTCTTTCCCTTTCGTTTATTCATGTAGAGCCAGTCCGTATCATTATTTGGGTGTAGTGCGTTGTGCATGGTCATTAATTCCCTAGTCTACTGGTCAAGGGGTCTGAGTTCTTTTTTAGTCTAGTCTATGAATGGTCCAGAGTATCTTATTAGTCATACTGCCAAGGTCTTTATTATTATTATTATTATTATTATTATTATTATTATTATTATTATTATTATTATTATTATTATTATTATCAGTAGTAGTAGTAGTAATTGTAGTAGTAGTAGTAGTAGTTTTTGTACTAAGTCGAAGCTCTCACACAGATCATCGGCAGTGATTGCTCACCGACAGCAACCAGTGGTATTTCCTCGAGTCTGAGTGACAACAAGCCTCCCCAGATTTCCAGTATTCTTCTCCTCTTTTCGATAACGATGCAGTATCGCAACATCCTCTTACCATTGATTTCTCGCTGGTAAGGACAATTGGTTTTCTCTTGGATTTGGGTGGCGATAAGTCTCTCCAAGGTCCTAGCATTGAAGTATCCTCGAATGCAGTGGAACAAAAATTTACAGCATGTATTCGAGAGTGCATTCTCAACGAAGTCAAAAACAGCAATGCAGATGTAGACATGGCACCAAAATTACAAAGCGGAAGGCTGTCGGTACGAAGCAAAACGATCTGGACAATTAATAACATCGTATTAAACAGTCATATCTCAGACGGTGTACATGTTGACATGAGTAAGAAACTATATACCTTTCGTTTTTCTCATTCAAATTTAAGACAATACATATACTGTTGTTTGAATGCAAGCCTGTTTAGTTTCATTTTCTTTGACTATGGAATTTCTATGATATATATCTCTAGACATATATATTTTAAAACACCCTATACACCTACACACACACACACATATATATATATATGTATATATATATATATATATATATATATATAACATTTTGAAACACTCTGCACATACACATACGAATTTTGATGGTGTAAATATACATAACTAATTTTTATAAATGAACATTTATTATCCATAAATATATATGTTGCATGTTGACTAACACTCATCAGTGGGATATATATATATATAATTGTACCACTGGTATAAAGATTAGAAACTTGCATAAAGATGACTCTAATCTATAATTGTAACTACTTGGTCACCAGGACACTGATATTTTAAATGCGAGAGAAATAAGCCTTATATTTAATTTACGAATATAGTAAGTTCAAGAAATGTTTCAATCTACGAAGAGAGAGAGAGAGAGAGAAATCACCGGCAGTATTGCTTAATAAGAAACTTTTCATATTTCTCTCACAGTGCCTGACTTGTACGGGACATTAAAATTAATAATAATAATAATAATAATAATAATAATAATAATAATAATAATAATGATGATGATGATGATAATAATATATATGTGTATTTACACATAATGAGTGATGAATTAGATACAATTTGTATAGTTTACTCATTTATTAATTTATCATTTCCCTTTTAAATGATTCAAAATTATTCCCTTTAGCATTTTCAAGATATTCACCTGTAATAATTAATTCATATTCAATAATTATTAGTCAGATTTTCTGACGATGAGAGTGTTATCCTTTAAAAGCCATCGTTTAAAGGTCTTTCTTGTATGTGTACCTCTTGTTTGAACACGTTATGAAGTTTATCCACTTTATTACTTCATTATCCAGAGCTAAATGATCTATCCACTATATAAGGCTTCACCGTGCCTCGAAAGGATCTAATATGTTTTTTGAACTTTGTATTATCCGATTATATATATATATATATATATATATATATATATATATATATATACATATATATACATATATATATATATATATACATATATACATATATATACATATATACATATATATATATATACATATATATATATATACATATAAATAAATGTTTTGAGGTACTAAACTTATAAATGCATTTCAAAAGGATGCGCGGAAATCTCTCTAAGGTCCTTTCGACTATCATCTCGTCAGGAGAAAATTGATAGTTTTTAATTAATAATATTGTCGAAAGAAAGAGCAAACGGGGAATTAAGTGTGCCAGAATTAACGATGGAGCGATTAAAAGAAGTGAATTTAATGATTTCGTTAACAAAAACGATTAAAAGGCACTACGTTAGGGGAAAAAAGAATGGAGGGAGGGGGTTCAAAGTTCCCCAATATATACATATACATCATATATATACATATAGAGTACTGTTGCCACATCTGAAGGTATAGCCACTCAAAACACCAATTCAATGTCTTGACAGAGTACAAAACCGACTTCGAAATCTAGTGGGGGTGCCCTGTTCTCTTATCTAAAGCCACTTGCTCACAGAAGCTATAACACCTGACAAACTTATTAACTCTTATCCTGGAATTGCTATCTGACTTTGATAAGGTGTGACTCTGTATTAATAAAAACTACGTTTTGTAATATTTCCTTTTGTTAATAATGCACTGTGCTTATCTATAGTAAGTTTGAATAGAAGTGCCTGTTAATAAACAGAGAGAGAAATAGAGAGGGAGAGATGGAGTCGAGAGTGATAGACAGCGTATAAAATAAGATCGGTAAAATAACATAGAATAAAAGACGGTGAGAGTGATAGACAGAACTAAGGTAAGAGAATGATTAATCTGTGAGTTAATTGCAAATTACTTGTAAGTAGACAAATTTAAATGTTTGCTTAGAATTCAAACATAACTCAATCTCAAAACTAAATAATATTTTCTAATGTATTTGTGTAATTAAATATATTAGATAAATCAAAACCTTAGTGAAACCAACGTTGACTTACTCAGCTTTAATATAATATATGACATGCGTAACTTTTGGTAATATAATGTTACTCGAATTTTTCTTCATATATTTCTATGAGCGAACAGCAGGTGTGTACACATTAGGTCATTGGGAGTAAAGAATCTAATCATAGGACTTCTAGCACGGTCGGTCATTGGTAATAAAATCGTGGCCGACAGATGTCTGTGCCGTCTATGTATATCCGGAAATATATTTATAGAGAACTTGTCTCCGTCGAGATCGCCAAATGGCATTCATAGCTATAAAAGACGAATAAAGTGCAATATCGACCGAGCGAAAAGCAGAGAGGTCAAAAACAAATCAGTAGGTGATAAAATACAGTTTCATTGCAAGTACTACTGTTTTACGATCACTGTGAGTATTGCTACTAATACCAGTTTCATTACTCGTATTGTTACATAAAAGACAACTCTCATTGGTATTTATCTACTTACCTCCACGCGAGGGCAGATTAGAGAGAAATGTTTGGCTTTTAATGTTGAGAACATCTAGCTCTGAAATAGGGGCACTCTCAATTAAGACAACAGTTTAAAATTGACTAAATATATAAGGATTCTCCTTTATTGACCAGAGACAGAAAAGATAAAGTGCAGTATCATAACAGGTACTATACTTTGCTCATAGTCAAAACCCAAATAGGGCAGATTTTATAAGTCAATCTTAGTCACTTATTAGAAAAATACATGTTTGAAATTGGAAGTAACTATTTAGCAGTGTTGTTTTTTTTTAAATAAAAAAAAAATATTTAAACACAAAAAGTAAATTCGAATGAAACAAGATGATGCAGCATTGTTGACCGTCTTGGTTCTGTTGTTGGCATTCTTGTAGGAAAGACCACGTGGTGGTTGCAAACATCCCTGAGTGAAAATGATACTATGGTACTGACTGGTTTCGAACTTTGCACACCCAGATCGTCAGCCTATGTAGTCACCCACTTAACCAAGTTCACGTAATCTAACATAACTGATCACGACTTCTGATATATCTTATAATCGCATTATTTTGTTATATTACTAGTTATAAAAACGATATTAGTAACATTAATATTAGTTAAATATAGTTAGCATAGTTATGAAATAATTCAAGCAAACTTAAAAGCAACATGTATATTTTTAATATACCTCATGTATATATTTACACAGGTGGTTAAGTGGATATCGACACGGACTGAAGCCCTGGGTGTTCCAAGTTCGAATCCAGTCGGTTCCACAGTACCACTGTCACTTAGGGATGTTGGCAACCTTCTCGTGGTCCTTCTCGTAAGGTAGGTTTGGTAGTTTTGTTTTACGGCATATCAACCCTTTTTGGGTTATTTAATGCCGAATCTGGTCTTGTTTTCTTCTCTTTTTTGTTTCCTTCCCCTTTTAATATCTGTTTCTATTTAACCCATAGTTGGGACCCTAACAGGTACTACCACTCCGGGTCAGGGTGGACCTGAGAGCAATGGTAATTAAGAGGAGGCTCCACATTTCCCAAAGTCCGTAAGCCGGATCTCACCATCGGATGTAGTTTAAGGTCATATCCAGGACCGGGAGTAGGGTAGGAAAAATAAAAATAAAAAAAGGGGAGGGAGAAAGGGAGAGGGGCTGTTGTTTTTGTTTTTGGTTTTGTAGAACATAATTAAGTTTTACAAAAAAAAAAAAAAAAAAAAAAACGTCAATGTAGGTGAATTTCGTCTCAGGGAGCCACAGGGCAGCCTGATCTGGTATCACCAGTCCTTCTCGTAAGTACCCGATGTCTTTCCAGACATATTTCTAACTAGAAAAACATCGGGGAAACTAATTCCAACATAATAATCTGATTTACACTAAAAGAAGATATTTACACATTGATAATATTTGGGGAAAAGATCATACGTGTGAGATGTGTGCATTTATGTCGGCCATGCTGCAAATCGACACATCCAATCTCTTTCTATTGCTCTCCGCAGAGCTTCACATACAAAAGAGTATCCCTCTGCTTATCGCTCCATAGCAACGGTCGTAACTTTTATGTAACAAAGAATTATCTCCCTTTGATCATTAGGCTTACCTCGCAAAACTGTGTTTTACCACCTACTGATTTGTGTTGAACTTCCATGATTTTTGCTGGGTCGATACTCTGCATTTTTAGTATTTTATAAATCTGAATTTAATTGCAGAGTCCGTGTTCGCATCATTAACCTAGAAGAGAGACGTCTATGGGAAGTTTGTAAGAGTCGATTCTGTGACTAAGTACTATGGAGAACATGATGAAATAACCTTGTGAATATTTAAACTGTCCGTATTCTATACTTTTCGGCCAGACGAAAATTAATTCGAAAATAGCTACACGGGAACACGTTCGTAAACAAACAAATACACAAAGAAAACACACACGAAATAAAAATGTATAGATTCGAATGACGATATTATCCAACCAATAAATTACTTTTTTGCAATTACTAATATAATTAATTGATTAATGGTTATATTTCTCGCTTTATTCCAACATTTATTTAATACATAATTACTACATTGGTCTGTTTATATAAACAAACACTCAATTGATCGATATGTTCTCATGTGTCCATATATTCCGATTGTTATTCATAAAGTATTATCTTGAATTACAGCCTTCTGTACATTACACAGGCAGCATAATAGTATGTTTTCACTCAAAGTGATTGAGATATTTGCTTTTTAAAAAGTTCGATGAGATCTTCAGCTACAATTAATTCTCAATTTTTGTTTTAATGAGGTCTGCAGTTCTAATCTTGCTACGTTTAGCCACACTGCCGGGTCGTAGAAACGCGTATTTGTTGATGACTATATTATATATGCTGCGTGTTCATAAAGTCCGTGTGCACTTACACAAATTGATAACTTTATTTGCATTTCTGATAGATTAGGAAAAAGTAAGTCTATATTTTTAAATGTTTGATTAAATGTTTATTTAAATTACCGCATATTCCCCATCATTAGCAATACAAAGGGTTATACGAACACATTTGCCAACTGATTTACATTAATGTCGGAAATCACATGAGTTATTTTAGCCTTCAAATGTTCTAATGAACGAGGTTTTGTTGCATTCACAATAGTTTTCTCATTCCCCCATGACAAATGTAATAGAGTCAAATCTGGCTAGCGCGAAAACACATAAAATGGTCCACCCCTTTCCTGTTAGAAAATTCGTGATTTAGAAACATTTTGTTGCAAATTTTGTGGTGGAGAATTATTCAATAACTGTACTTTAAACAAGAACCATTATAATATTTTTACAGATTATTTTTTATGGCAAATACAAATAAATTCATACATTTTTGGAAATGTACATTTAATTCATATATATATATATATATATATATATATATATATATATATATATATATATATATATATATATATTGTTACAAATAAATGGTAGTTGAATCTAAATTATCAGAATTATACAATGTATTTCATAAATATTAAATCGAAGCGAGCTAAATCTAGTCTGTTCTGTGTTGTTACTATTTTTCCTTTGAACCTAAACAAGTCATAGAGGAAGCAATTGTATCCTGTTTGACCGACGCCGTCAACTACCCTTCAAATTATGCACTTAGGAGAAGAGAATCGTGCGTCTTCTTTAACGACACCCCACCCCCGTCCTGAACCTTAATACGATACACCCGCTAGACTGTCGTCTCTTAAAACATATACGAGCGTCGTGACTTCACACGAAAGGTAAAACTATTGTAGCCTTTTAACTGTTTCTTTCCGGTTAGCGACACCCTCTCCCCATCCAAAACCTATAGCCGAAAGGGAAGTCAAACGTCGACCAAACATGTTGTGTCATTTCATAACATTTACGAATGCCTTGACCCCAAATCAGTAAAAGTATCGTCGCCTGATAACTCAAAGAAACCCTAAACACACACACACCATTTATCAGCAGAAAATAGATATAAAAAGCGAGTTGGCGAATCGACATGGGAGTTCCTGGCAGTCGAAGAACGATCTGTCGCTAGTTGAGTAACCAGTTAGCACCAGTATATGTGCTGTGGGCTATGAAAAAGAAGTAAAAGACGAAAGAGAAGAAGGAGAAGAGGTAGAAAAAGAAGAAGGAGAAGAAGAAGAAGAAGCAGAAGAAGAAGAAGAAGAAGAAGAAGAAGAACGAAACAGAGAAAAACTCTGACTCCACCACCGAGCGGATTCCTCTGAGACTTTCTTCTATGACGAAAATTCATTTGACGTAAACAAAATGTATCAAGATTGTATAATGCAACCTGCGTTTATTTTAAATATATCACACTACCGCCGAGATGACGAATAAACCTCCTATGTCAATTTGAGACTTTCATGATTACACCCGTATATATATGATTTATGGCCACTCATATCTTGATATCCACTTATGAATGTTCAAGCCAAAGATCAGTGTGAATCTTGGATGAGTGGGATTTGTGGCATTTCTTCATAATTAAACTTTTAAACTCCCGTGGGGCGTATTGTAACACCCCTCTACATTATGTGAGTTAACAAACCTTTTACTTCCGTGATTTGTTTGGGACACTATTTTGTGCATAGACATTTCTTGCCATTAATTAACGTTAAACAGTATCCCTTTTTCCCTGAAATATTACCTTGTTTTGTTGTTGTTTCGTTCTTTACGTGTGTATCTCTTCTCTTACTATTATTTAAGTAAATATTTTTCGAATCTAAACATGGTGTTTGAGTCATTTTTCACCTGCTTGTATTCTACCTTATTTCTATGTGATGTTTTGAACTGGAGAATCCGTTTCCCCCAGTATTATGTAGATAATATAAGGACCTATGGACTTACAAGCCACTTCCAGAAACTTTTACCTTTATATATATATATCATTATTACAGGCCTGTCGTCATGTGACAATACATATATATATACATATATATATTCTTTGACTATATCGTTGAGCCTTATCTAAATGTATTAATGTTTGCACTCACCGCTCTCAACGTAAATATAACATAATTTATTCGTTATCACGTGATACCCGCTAATTGGCAATGGTATAAATTAACCACTTTCAGATTCAAATTATCTCTGTGAACCGGGTTCGCACGCTGTGTATGTCCGAGATTGTAACTGCCCTACACTGAGGAGAGCCGAAAACTCAAAAGGACGTCGTATATAGGTCAACTATTAAAATCAAATGTTATATTATATATATATATATATATATATATATATATATATATATATATATATATATATATATGTGTGTATTCTATGTGTTGATGTGTGTGCCTTTGTTTACATGTTGTGGGTGTATGTGGCTTTGTTTCCATCTATAAATATTTATGTATGCATATACAGGGTGACCCAAAAAAACGGGCCCACACTCTAATTAGGCCCTGTTTCTTAGTGTTTCGTCCGAATGAAATGAATTTTTGGTCATAACTAGTTTATCATATTCTAAACATCACATCAAAACACTAAGATCTTTGGCTTTATTTTCTCGGTTCTACAGCATGTCTTCTAGATGGCCTCCATTTAGCTCCGTGCATTTCTTGAGGCGCAGAACGAAGTTGTCCATGACGTTCTTACAGACTGAATTGGGAATTGCTCTCATCTCCTCCCCGATGGCTTCCTTGAGTTCCCTGATGGTTCTGGGTTTCCCTGCGTACACTCTGCCCTTAAGATAGCCCCAAAGTAAACAATCTGAGGGGGCTTAGGTCCAGGCTATGGGGTGGCCACTCAAAATTAGTCTTGAGACTGATCACTCTGCCTCCGAAGTTCTATTTCAGCCAATCTCGGGACAGGTTTGAAGTGTGAGAACTTGCTCCGTCTTGCTGGAACCAGAACTTGCTCATGAGCGACGGGTAGAGGGTCTGGAGCTCACTCTTGATGGTTTTGAGGACCTCCACATACCGCTCCTTTGTGACTGTCACTGCTCCGCCAGATTCTTCGATGAAGATTGGTCCGATGATGCCTCTGACCAGGATTGAAGCTCACACCGTCCACTTATGAGAGTGCAGGGGCTTGGTGGCTACTTCATTGGGTCTGGAGGACCCCGAGAAGATATTTGTCTTGGAGTTCGCCTTTCCGTCAAGATGGAAGTGGGCTTCATCTGAGGTCCAAAGGAGGTGAAGGAAACCTGATGTCTCCTCGATCTTATCGAGCATCTTGACTGCCATAGCGCTCGTCTGCTTCTTGTCTGAGGCTGTAAGGGTCTGCAGTGTCTGTATTCTGTATGGGTAATCCCTGATATCGTTCAACAGCACTCTCCTGTAAGTCTCACGGGAGATACCGAGGGACTGACTTCGCTTACGCACAGAGCGTTTCGGACTCTCCTGGAGAGACTCTCTCACACTTTCGACCAGCTCGGCTGTCCGCTTCTTGGGACGTACCGAGTGACTTGGACGGTTCTCACTGGCAGCGTTAAGGTTCTCGACGGTCCCATACTTCTGGAAGTGGTCTATCCAGTTCTGAATTCTGCTTTTGGATAGAGCCTTTTCACATTCGAACTGATGCATGAAACTGTCCTGGGTTTTCTTAAACGAGCCTGTCTTGTAGTAAAATTTAACACAGTGTATTTTTTGTCCCAGCTCCCACTGAGGTTGTGGTGTACTCACGGTCGTTGATTCTGCCATGTCCTGTAAAATAAGGGCAATCGGTGAATAAAAAAGGAGATATCACCTAAAGTGTACACGGGGCCCGTTATTTTATCAATGAATGAGTAATATCTATAAGATATATATGTGTGCATTTTTGTAATAATGTAACTATCTATATATGAGTGTATGTGGGTGGGTTCCAACTGTTATCTAAGTTGAATACTTTGAGGTATCTCTGAATTTAAATAACATAGAGAACTACTTATTAATATAGTCATATGTATTTTTGTACATAAATGAACAAAGCAATCATGAGATTTACATTCCTTTAAATATAAGTAATGAAATAGGTATTATCATCTTATATGACAAACCTTTTTGAAAAACAAATATGGGAATTTTTGCGTATTTTGAATCTATTTTTTGGTTTACGATAATATCTATTTAGATGTATTAATTTTAATAATTAATAGTTTTTACTGAGATATTTTACAATGGTTCGTTTCTGGCGATGTTTGTTTGTTTTTTAGTGGAAATTTTAACTTTCTCGAATATTTTTGTTGATATGAGTTTCTGTTAAGAATAAAGAGCGGAATTTTGCTCTGAAGACTGTTTTAAATACATTTATGGTCAATTGTATAATTTAAAATAAACATCGCCTTAAACAGTTGTAAACATTTAAAATAGTGTCGTGTATTCTGTTTATTTGAAAATTGCGAAAAATAATTAAAATCATCAAATACATATTTCTCAATCTATATATATTTATCCAGAGACAGCTGATTTGTCATGCAACAACTACGAGTGTGGCTAGACATAGGGAGCGCATAAGCGGCGCTATTTCAAACCCGGACTCAAGCTACAACAAATCGTGACCACTTACGTCTGTTTATATACTATATGAAATAAGGAACGTATATATATATATATATATATATATATATAGAGAGAGAGAGAGAGAGAGAGAGAGAGAGCGAGAGAGAGAGAGAGTGACAGAGATAGAGAGAGATCGCCAAAGAGTTGAAGAGAGCTTATCCTGGATAAAGAGCCTGATATCCTACCGGAAATCTCGATCACGAAAAATGTATCTAACTTCTATCAATAGAAAACGGACAGACACATTTCTAATGATCGCTTATCGCGTGAAACTGCAATAGTGTATTAGGAAGTACAAATGTATATAATTTATTATATATATATATATATATATATATATATATATATAGATAGATAGAGAGAGAGAGAGAGGGAGACACACACATGGAAGTAAATCATTTACAAAATACCTTTTATTGTTTCTCCTTTTTTGTTCTTCAAACGACAATAACGTCAATACTGACTTTTATATTTTCCTCTAACGATTTTGAGACTCTTTTCTCAGCACAACAACATAAATTCCTCTCCAAAGCACCTATGTACATAGACATATGCTGCAAGTGTAATATTATCGATAAAATTGATTTAGAAGCAAAACATAAACATTCTCCAAACAAAGAATGTCCACAAAATGGAAGTTATTTCTTCTGGGATTTAATAGTCTGATGCGTTATCTGGCGAAAGCGAAATGATTTAAAATTGATAATAGAAACTACTTTAGAATTCGCAAAACTTCTATTGATTTACACACAGAAGAACACACAGACAAATATATACGCGCACATATATACCTATACTTATCTATCTATCTATCTATCTATCTATCTATCTATCTCTCTCTCTCTCTCTCTCTTTCTCTCTCTCTCTCTATATATATATATATATAAATATATATATATATAAAGGGAGAATTATTTATATATTAATGTATGTATGCATACATATATATATATATATATATATATATATATATACATATTCATATGTATGTATATATATATATATATATAGAGAGAGATATATATATATAGAGAGAGAGAGAGAGAAAGTATATACAAGTAAACATAAAATTTATAATATTTATCTAAAATAAAATTAATTATGTTTTTATATATCTATATATATTACTTAATATATTTATGTATGTGTGTGCGATGACTGTCTGTTCTCTATTGAAAGAAAGTGTTATGTGATAGTGATCTTCCCTTTTTCTTGACTATGTGTCTCTTCTAAAGAAGAGATTACGATAGAGTCTCGAAGCGGTTTCTCCGCAGGTTCTGTCGCGTAGAGACTCTGCACTGCTTAATACTAGTCGATGACCGGTTCTAGACAATAAGTCCGGCGGGAACTGGCCCATTACGGCGGACTTCTATCTGTCGGGCTGTGGTATTTGTTCTGAGTAGTCCTAAAAAGGTCCATCGTACCAAGCTTTGTTTCCCTTCTTTGTGGTGAAGTAAGTTTTTTGTTTACTGCCTCAGGCGCCTTGATCGGGGAACGCTTACGCGGCTGCCCAGACAATTGTTGAATAGGTCAGAGTGTTCCTTTTTAGGGGATTCCTCCCCCTAACATTCCGGCCTTGTGATATAAATCCATTTGGTGTGAAGATAGTAAATGTCCGCAGTTTTAGTTGCTTAGAGACCGGACTCCTAAATACCAGTCGAGGACCCGTTCTTGCCAATCAGACCGGTGGCTTTTTATCTGCCACGCTGTGGTATTTGTCCGAGTAATCCTAGGAGACCCACCATCCCAGGCCGTGCCTTTCCTCTTTGGGGAAGGTTTAGTTTATTGCTAACTTCTTGAATCTTCTCGACCGGGGAATGCTTACGCAGCTGCCCGGGACATTTTTTATATGCCAGAGTGCTTATTTTTTAAGGACACTGCCTGATTCTTCCCATCTTCAGGCCTTGTGCCACATGTTCCTCTGGTGGGAAGGAAGTAAATATAAGCGGTGTTTCTGCAGCTTCAGTGGCTTATAGACGCTGCACTTCTGAATTCCAGTCAAGGATCACTTCTCGACAATCAGTCTGGTAGAAACTGGGCTATTTCGGTGGTGTCTTATCTGTCAGAGTGTGGTATTGGTCCTGAGTAGTTATAGGAAGTTCACTCCCAGGCCTGCCTTTCACTTTTAGGAACGCGTATGTTTATTGCTAACTCCCTGAGGCGCCTGACCAGTGAATCCCGACGGGGCTGCCCAGGGAATTTGTAATTTGTCTGAGTGCTCCTTCTTTAGGGGCGCTGGCTTTATTTTCCCCATCTTACTCTATTACGAAATACAAATCTAAAGCTAAAATATGTATGCACACATGTGTATATGCTTAATATATAAATTGAATGATAGATAATTACAATTTCTTTTATTGTTTCCACTTCTATGTACCAATTTAACATTAGTTGAAGATGCACTGCGAGACCCAAACTAAATGAATTCATTGTAAAACAAAGCAATACATCATCACACTCTTTAACATCATCTATCAGCCATTATTATTATTTTCCCACTAGGAATATTTAATAGATTAATTACAAGTGATCGCTACATTTCACAAATAGATGATGTACCCGGCGTTTGAATGAGAGCAAATCGCCCTGGACTTCGAGTAAACTATATGCTTCTTTCGGTAATCGTTGGACTTCTTACTCGGCCCATTCATATCTTCTGTATGCTCCTTTTGGGTCAATTTGTTGCATTCACTTATAATGCGGGTTAGTTGTTGGTCTCCTTGTTCGCAGCGTCTACATTTCCCCTTTTTCCGAGTCTTAATTTTCTGGCTTTTATGTAGTTTGTTCTGATGACGTAGCTTTGTGTGGTTATCACTAAATAGTACGTTTGTTTGTTCAGGTGTCCTTTCTCTAGCAATGTGGATGTATTTATTGCGCTCTTTTATTTGGTTGGTCTTACAAATGATCTATGTAGCTACTATTCTGGCTATCGTTTTGTCTTTTTCATTTTTTTTTGTTTCGATTTTCTCCTTATATTTTATATATATATATATATATATATATATATATATATATATTAAACATAGTCTACCTCAAACAAGGCATACCGCCACTCTAGACGTAAGGGGCTACTCAGAAAAAAGGGTAAAGGTTTTTTTTTGGGGGGGGGGTCAACCTTATTTAGGAGCTTCGCAGCGAGATGTCTGATTCATTGTGCTTTTGGCGGCGGTAGTCAGCCTCTATGGATTTTTCTTGATCTATAACTTTAAAGTCATTTAGTTGCACCGTTCACGCAGTTTTCAATAGTTACCACTTAACGTCCCCGTTCTTTCCTTTTCACATAGAGTCGTTAGTATCATCATTTGAGTGTAGTGCGTTTTCCATGGTCATTAGTTTTCAGATGTTTGCACCAGGTTCCTCAGCTCTTCTAATTTTTAATTACTCAATAGGAGTTTTCACACGAGTCAGTAGCAGAGGTAGCTTTAATAAAATAAGAAGTGTTATTTCCTGGAGTCTGAGTGACAAAATGTCTTCCCAGAGTTTCAGTACTCTAAACCCTTTTGAATAACTACCGCAAATAATTTGTGTTTTCGCAAAAAGCGTTTACCATTAATTTCTCGCCGAAAACGACCAATAAGCTTTCGCAAAGTTCGCGTATGCTTCGCAGTCTTCTAATGGAAAGCTGCATTGTTCTCTCCCACCTCACTTTATTTATCCACCTTCAACATTCACAACCAGTTTGTGAAACACCAGCTGAAAAAGATGCCAGCACGTGTGTGTGTTTTGTGAGAGTGTCAGTTATGGGAGTTCTGGCATGTTTAGTCCCTCAGCGTTCCTGTGATATTGTATATTCTATTTCTATCTCAACTTAACTGTCTCTGTTTAGTGGTTATTCTGTTTGTTGGTTGGTTTCCGCATCCAAGGATTTTTATTTCATATTTCATCTGTTTTTCTTACTATCTCCGTGTGCTGTATCATGTTAAGCTTCCCATTGATTCCAATTTCCCTCTCTTTTTAAAGCATGTTGCCACTATTTCTATTGTTCCTACACTTATTGACATTATAGGGAGTTTCCTCTTGTTCAATATTCCCATTTATTCTGGACATGTTCCATGTATTTTCTCTATCCTCCCCTTGATCTGCACCGCATGATACACTAGGACGGCGAAATCTGCGATTTGACGAGTGATTTCGTTCTAGTTGATTTTATCATGTCCATTATCCTTACTTGAATAATTTTCTTCTGTTTGTACATTCATGTTCCAGACGATTTTGTGCGTTTCATTTTGCAATACTGTGTCTGCTTTGTCTGCATTTTCTATGTGCAGGCGTTTGCATAGCTCCGAGTAGAGTGTTTTTCACACCCAGTCGTGTCTTTTTTATATGTTTTGGACTAGTTTTCTTATTTCATTTATTATGTAATTTATCGCGTTTTTCTAGTTTTTTTCTCGGACTCTTTATTTACTGTTGTTTTGGGTTTGAGCTATTTTGGCTTAAACATAATACGCCCAGATCGTGTTGTTTTGTATGCTATTAAAGCGCCCCTTTCGTCGCCATGCACAAGTGTTTTTTGTCTTATCAGTCTTATATATGAGCAATGTAGTTGCTTCTCTTCCACTTTTAATATTCTCGGCCCTTTTTTAGTTTTAGTTCAGTTGTTTTCTTGTTCATTTTGGCCGTACCTCTTGCAGCCATAATTAACATTTCCTTATTCGTTATGCACTCCACAGTCTTATATGCCTATCATTCTTCATCTCCTTCTCTTCTTTTATTGTGAAGTCGACCCCCATAAACCTTCGACTGTAGTGCATTGTGGGTTCTCATTAGTATCCTAGTCCTCTACTCACCGTAGCTGAATTCTGCTTTTGCCTAGCGAATAACGGATCCAAAATATCTTCATTAATTCAGGTTGATTGGGTTTACACAGGGTTTATTCTTTAAATCTATTTTTACTATAAATTTGGATTTCTAAAATGTTTCTTTCATATCTGAGATTTTCATTTCTAATCTTCCTGTTTTCTGTTCATCTGATTGCGTCTGCCTTCGAATTAATAATAATAATTGATATTATTATTATTAGTAGTAGTAAGAGTAGTAGTAGTAGTAGCAGCAGTAGTAGTTGTAGTATTATTTTCTACCCATTGTTCTTTTAAATTAATCCTCTTTAACCGGCTTTTGTTATTGAATCCCAACTGATAATCACCCATCTATATGTTAGATCTAATCTATCTTCCCAGTTACCGTTGCCACGTCATCATTCTTACTCTCCACGTCTTACTTGACGTGAGTGCCTAATTGGCCTAATGGATACCATCGTAAATTATGTAATAGGCTGTGAAGATTTAAAATCCTAGCTGTTCTATTCTGTGTCCAATTACTCGTATAGATAGAATAAATCGTTGGCTAAAAGTATTTTGCTTCGTCTTTAACTAGGCATTTAAGCTATTACTACTAAAATTGTCGTGGCATTACTGCGGGGTAGCCACTCCTTTATATAGGAAAACTGGAAGTAGTTGAACAGCCGGGTTATTCTAATTTAATTTGAAGAGAAGTGACTTGCACTTTTATTTTGGTCTGATTCCTGATTTCTAAGGAACATTTATATTCGAAATCAAATCAAGCGCATATTATACAGCATCGCAGCGTATTAAAGATGCCAGTTACGTTAACGTGGGTTAATGAGTGATTATTATCATTTTCATTATCGTCTAGCAATCTTCAGGAAACGGTTTCATTAGATATCAGTCAGAGCCACTATAGGCAATAGTTACGCTAAAGTTTGAGCACATCATAGATGATTCCATAACCGCCAAAGTTGAGTCTATTGTCATATATTGTCGCGGCCGGAAATACACAGAAAGACCATCACAGTTTGAAGACACTTAGTCTCCATGAGGCACATAATTTCGTGCCAACCTGTTGTTCGGCGCGTGTGGTAATTGTTTCTTTAAAGAACAAGAGTATATCCACCCTTACTTACTTAGTGTGAAGGTGGAAATGAAAATGTATAAACATTCCCTTGAAGCGATTGCAACTAACGAAGATCACATGTACCGGCTTCGATTTTGTTTTTCAATAGTTAAATAAAACAGTTGACATTTTTGTTAGTTTATAAACATTTTTTTTTCTATTTAATTCTTTAGTCTATTCTAGAGCACGTGGAGACAGGGTATTTTGTTTTCAATTCATCCTGCCTTCATATAAGGCAAAAAAATATACTTCATAAAATTTGAACCGCTAATCAGGTAAGATTTTGAGACTAGAGTGCTCCAAGTTCAAGTAAACAATGAAAAAGTAAGAAAAAAAGACAATAAGTAAATACAAAATATCAACCCTTTTATTTAACTATTTAAAAAAAAAATTAAAGCCATGCTAAGTGGTTTTTGCAAGTTGCAAACTCTCCAACCGAATGCTCTTTCATTTACATCACAACCTTCATACTAAAAAATTTTTCAGCTAAATTGGTTTGCAGCTAGAACTGAGACATGCCTGCAAATGGGTTACAGAATAGTGTTGTTAGTAATAAAAATGTATGCAAACATGAATCAATTCAATTTATTATTGAGCACTCGTTATAAACACAGTAAGGATTCTCTGGAGTGTTTATTCTATAGGTGCAAATTTTACATATATATATATGTATATATATATATATAATTATGCACATACAGTTGTTCTGCCGTATCACGGCTCATTAGTGTGCTTAACATGATCAGTGTTGATAGGTGAGACTAGAAGCAAGTAGCCTATACAGTAGTGAGAAACATTTACATTTCGTCATGTCGCTCACCAAAAACATAAGAGAAGTTTTGCATTTGTGTGTATGTACACTGCGTGCTAGAATTATATGCAAATCGATTTTTTTGTTCTACCCCCGATAGTTTTAAATACAAATTAGTGAAACTTGGCACGCTATATAGCAACATTGACATGTGCGCCGCTAAAACATTTTAAGCTAATCTGTAATAGTAAACAAATGACAGCTATTTTGCTGTTTCAGCGTGCCAACGTTATATGTAAATCATTGCTAAAGTGTGAAATATGGTGAAGTGGTGACAGAAAATTAAAGCATTGATAATTACATGTTCAATGTAATTTGAGAACAACAATAATACATAGCAAACATCTTTAATATGGTTTCATAGTACAATCTGTATATAATTGCCATTTTTATTAACAACAGAAATAAGCTATTTGTCTATTAAAGATGTCAATCTTTCGATTTAACCCGATAAAATTTATTTGCCAACAGTCAAAAAACCATTC
>OY744528.1:86735909-86740909 GCA_963556195.1 Sepiola atlantica
TGTATCTGATTACGTGTATCACACGTTCAATAAATGAAAAAGGTGAAGTTATCAATGAACCATACCACACGTTATGACGTCAATGATGTAGAAACTTAGGAAATACAGATTATGTGTTTAAATCTATATGTAAATGTTAAGTCTTACATGGAATGCACAAAGGTTGCTTCTACGTCACATAAAAAAATCACAAACAATTTAAGTAAGATAAGCGAAAAAAAAACCCATATCTCTATGAAGTATATTGAATGGCATTTATTATCTGCATTATTTCATTATCGTGCAGGTGTTGTGCAAGGTTTACCGAAGAAGGATGAATACGTCGTAACGACGCAGCGTTCCTTCCGAAAGTACTTTGCACTCCGTCGTTATGATCTGCTACAGGATCAAACAAACAATTCGTAGGTGACTTTCTAAATGTAGACGCAGACCATAGACTTTAAACCAGAAAAGTCCTGGCCGTCTTAGGACAACTAAAGTGACAAAACATGTATGAATCAGTTGTTGTAGATTCAATAGAGCAGTCACACAGATGTTTCGCGCAAAAACAAGCGCCTGTCGTACACATGTCTACGGGAAAACATGAAAATGCGACTGCATCAACACCGACCAAGAACTGTAGACTATCTAAAGGCAGCTATAACTCAGAAAATAAAGACAATTCCACCGGAAGTAAAAAAATGGCGGTCGCCATTTGAGTTATGCAATTAAAAAAAACACTTACACCACAAAAGCATGTAATGTACTAAATACAAGATTTCATTTTTATAGTCATGTGTTTCTTTTTGCATTAATCTTTAAAATGGGCGAACTTTTATGCTCAACCCTGTATATGTAGCGTGAGTTTAAATAATTTAAGAGGTAGACTTTTATTTGATTTTTGATGAAGAATCTCCACTCATCAAAGAAAATAACTACAAGAGGATAAGTGTTGGTATATAACAAGTGTTTATTGGCATTAGGTTTAAAGAGGACCATGTATTTGTCTTAAGGAAAGCAATATTATCGTTCTTAAATAGTAGAATGTAGTTAGAATGTCATATTTGACGAATAACTTTGTGGAGGGAGAAGTTATAGAAAACTTGCTTTGAAGGTAAAACTATATTAGTGTACATCGTTTTACTCATCCGTGATATATACAACTGGTCATTTTTTTATTACGAGGATTATTATTGTTATCCTTTGACACAATTCTGCACCAACCATTGTCTGTAATTATTTGTATTCTTATTCATTAAAGTTGTACGATCTTAGACAAAGATATCTTTTCGCATAATAATAGCTATTTCTCGTAATGCATATTTAAACGAGTTAATATTTTATGGCATTCCAATTTCTTCCCTGTAATTATCAAGATTCACGAGTATTGATCTAATCTAATTACAACTGATGCGACCCTTTGCCTTCTCATCTAAGAGACTGGATAATTCTCCTTTGGGTCCACAATAATTCTTAATTATATATGGTTTCTTTGCAAACACTGTGATCACGAGAAATCAATCCATCGATAGTTTTATCGAGATTATCTTGTTTATAAACGACAAAGATACAGGTTATTCGAAACAAATTTAATACTTACTAGAGATTCTGTGATTTCAGATATGTCTGAAATATTTAACTACTTGAATCTGCTATGGCTAGCTGTTTATGTGTACTGTTAGAGGGTGGTTGAAAGCTGGATAGGATAGACGGCTGGAAAGCACAGATATATTTAAAGAGAGTGACTTGCGTGGCTAGTAGGAATAGTAATAGTAGTCATTTTCACTGTGTTCGTATAAAGATTGTTTTATCAACTAACTTTGAAGTGAATAACTCTAAAAAAACTATCTTTGCAAAACCCGGGAAGGTTACCTAAATACCTTTTAATATGCCACTGACATCCTAAACTTTTACACACTGAACTCAAATACATAAAAATTGACCGTAAAAATAGGTTCGCCGATGATGAAATGCTATCCCGTGCAAGCTGCTCTTTGTGTGTGTTTAACCTTAAGGAACAATGTCTTTTTTGTGGTTCTGGAGCAAAATCTGATAGAAAGAAAAGAAGTGTTGATGTTTCCCATGTAGAAACTATTGAGTTAAAGGACAGAGTGTTAAAAGTTTGTGAGAAAGTCCGAAAGAATAATGGCTGGGCATCCACTGTTAAAGGTAAAATAGAGTATATAGCTGACGTTGTTTCAGAAGAAGCACGTTATCACAGAACATGTTTTTCAAACTCTCATTCAAATACGAACATTCCTAAGGCATTCTCTTCTGCTGATTCTTCTAAGAAACAAAACATTGTTTGACCAGAAGATTCAGAGAGAAAGCCGGCATTTCTGGAAGTTGCTAAATATTTGCAGCAAAATGACGATGTGCAACTCACTATTCTCGCGCTTGTTAATAAAATGGAGGAAATTATCGGGGACACTGGCTTTGAACCATACATTCTCTCATACATGAAATCTCGATTGTTAGAACATTTCAAAGACAAAATCATTGTGACTGAAATTAATGGGAAACATAATGTTGTTACAATCTTGTTGGTACAGTAAAATATATCCTCCATGAATTCTATACACAGAGCCGCTAAACAGTCAATTCAGAATCAGAGGCCATTAGAATCATAGAGATGGCAGCCAATCTTATCAAGAATGACATTAAAGGTATCCAGAAAAGTTCAGAATATTACCGGTCTAAGAATGATCTTGAACAGGATGCGATTCTTGAATATGTTCCTAAAACATTGTTGAGTTTCTCAGGAAGATATTTGCAGGCAAAAACAATTATTTGAAATATGCATCCGCTAACTATGCATGCTGCTAGACCCAGAGTTCTCCTAGCAACTTTTGCAGTTTGGTTTAGCAGTAGAAACGCATGACCAATTCTGATCGCGGTTTACAATGCAATAACTAACAGGCATTCGTTATGGCACAAGTGACCAGCACCATGAGTCTACTTCAACAAGAAAAAAGTGAGAGCTGTGGGATACATGGAAGCTCTATGCGTTTCTCCAGACCTATGACACTTTCACGGAAGATCCGTCCATTCACAGCATTTCAAGTTAAGTAACTGGTAACAGAAACGTGAATGTGGACATAGCAAACTGTAATAGTTGGCGAAAATTTCAACGACACACTTTTAAAAGAAAGGATCAGGCAATCACACTTGGATCAAATTATTTACTCAGCAAAGATGAAGCATTTGAGACTGATCCACAACTCTTATTCCAGAAACTGTGTGTGCTATCTATCTATAACAGCCAACTCAGCAGCATCAATAACATTTCCAGTATGAGCTTCGTGGTTACCCACCTGCCATTTTTTATTCTTTCGGACTACCGCAAGAGGTAAAAACGGCTTTGACCGACGCAATATGAAACCTGACTTCCTCTGTAAAATCAGGTACACAGTCTTCAGATCCAATGTATCTCTTAGATGGTGGAGCACTACCTCAACACCTCCCATGGCAAAAGGGTCACACATTTGATGAGATCAGTGCCCAATACTACATATATTTCCCAACTATATATGGAAAAGCATGCATTGATTTTGATGGGTATGAAAGTGGTCCACCCATTAAAGACGCAACTCACCGACACCGAGCAGGATGCCTCTTTCGGTGTTAATGTGTCACTGACCCCTTTAAATGTGTTCAAATTTAATAAGGATGTTTCCTAGAAAATCAAGAAAACAAACAATTGTTCATTAACTTGCTGGGAAAGAACTTGGAGGAAGCATGTTGTAAAGTGGTCCATGCATCTGGGGACGCTGACGTATTGATTGTGAAGACTGCTCTAGAACTGGCACGGGCAGGAGAAACAATTTTGATAGCAGATGACACTGACCTATTGAAACTTTTATGATATCATGCCGATATAGATGATGGTTACATCTTCTTCACGACACATCCAAAGGATAGTTCAAAAAGTGTTAAAGTCTGGAACATAAAAAATATGAGGAAATCTTTGGGATCTGTGATCTGTTTCAACATTCTTTTCATCCATGCCCTACTGGATTGTGATTCTACATCCAGTGTTTATGGAATTGGGAAGGCAGCATCCCTTCGAAAGGTGATGAACAGTAGAAACTTCATCAAACTGGCAGAAGTGTTTGGCAAGGATAGCAGTCCAGAAGAGGTTTATTGAAGCTGGAGAGAAGGCTTTAGTGGGCCTGTACAATGGGAATGATGGGGAAAACATCAATCATCTCCGACTGAGGCGCTTTAAGGAAAAGGTTGCAAAAAGCTCAAAGTATGTTTAGGTCAAATCATTGCCACAAACATATGCAGCTACGAGATTTCACAGCCTTCGAGTGTACTTCCAAATTCTGGAATTGAAATGTAGAAACAAACTAAAACCTGACGGGTGGGGATGGACACTTTCAGATGGTAAATTACAACCAATCAATACTGACTTGCAAACTTGTCCTGTAAATTTGTTGGCTATAATTAGGTGTAATTGTACTTCAGGGTGTACTATAGCAAGATTCATTTGCAGAAAACATGGCATTGACTGTTCAAACTTGTGTTGTAATTGCAAAGGCCTCAACTGCAGCAACTCACCAAAGCCAGATCTTGATGATGAAGTTACCATTGACTAGTTATTGACAAGAAATGTTGTTTGGTCCGTTCATAAACATGTTCTGTAGTGGTTATGCAAGAGCCTTGCTCCAGCATTCGACCAATTGACCATTCTTTTATTGTAAATTTTACATATTTTGTACCTATTTTTTATGAAATGTCAGGAATTAATGTGACAGTTGCTGCCCTGAAACATTCTACTTAGTCTGTTATTGTACCTTTTATAAACATATTTGTATGAGAAATAAAAAAAATGAAAACAAAGGCAGAGGCTAGTCATTTTCTGGTGTTAGTTTATTATCAAGCATATAGCTACGTATCTACACAATTTAAAACACAAAGAAAATGTCAAGCTGACTTTGTTGGGCCCTGTGTGAGTTTTCATGCAAAAACATTCTTTTTTTACTTCTAATTTTATAAAGGTTTTTCGTCAGGAAACA
>OY744528.1:86745909-86775909 GCA_963556195.1 Sepiola atlantica
GGTATTTACTATAACAATGCTGGACACATGGGTAGAGCATATTAGTAGAAGAAAACTGTATTTATTGGACTGCAACGAATGTTTGTGTTTCATTCCATCGGTAGAATTCGTCAGATTAACTTAGCATTAGTGTATGCTATAGTGGATATGTATATTCAGTTTAAATTATAGTACAAAATGTAAATTCCCACATTATTTTATATTGATAGGAATATACACTAAACCATTTACTGTTATTTATTTACTGTCGATTTTCATTGAGGAAATAGCTATAATAATTATATATGCTGTTTAAGATCAATTTTAACCAAAAGCAACTTCCCAAACATATTATTTAGTTATTTAAATTTTTCTGCCCACGAACGTTTAAGAAATATTAAAACTCAAGTTATTTTTGAAGACAAGATGGCAATGCAAAAAGTGTATAATACTTTGAGTTAGATCGTCGCCATGTTTCACCATCAGTTGTTTAGCTTTTAATATGAAATGCACAGCCAAAACTCGATGTTGGAAGGAGCCTTTTTACATTAATATGGCTTCTATTCTGCGTTTTTGTTGATTTCTGTAACATTTACTTGCGGGTTTATTTCTCATACATTTTGTGATGATTTATATAGATGTGATTTATTTTTTAAAAGTTTTGTTGATTACTAGGTAACTGTAAATAGCCAAGAAATATAATATATTATCCAACCGTGATATCCGTAAAATTACTTTCGCTATATTGAAATTAAAATGTTATAACTTTTTAATTTAATTTATTTATTTCTATACTATTTATAAATGACGTATTTTAATATCACTTATGTTTAAATATTTATCTATTTATATCAGAATAGTTTGTCTCCATTTACGAATATATTTATCGACCTTACTTAAAATATCTCCGTTTAAAATAAAAATTCATATACACCTTACATATCTATACATTAATGTTAATTATATGTATTTAACTGATTTCCACGTAGTGTTATGCATAATTTAAAAAAACATGATTTTTGTGAATAGCTTCATCTTTTTGATCATTATAATTATTAAAGTCTTTAAATTTATTTTAATTAATGTGTTATTATTTTTTTTAAATAAAAACCTTTTTCTGACTTTGTACCAGTATCAATTGCTTGCATATATATTAACGAATCAAACTGTTTGTAGCGGACATTGCTTGACTATCAAAAAGAATCATAAAATGTGAACTCATGCATTTAGCCCGACGATTTTATTTAGGAATTAAACAAACACTTTTCAGCGTAGCTCACTTGTCATCAGTATATTTCATACTACTATATACATACATATATACATATATGATGATGTTTTGCGAAATTTCACTATAAGAATAGAAAAAAAAAGTGTTAAATACCAGTGAAATCGTATTTAATGAAACGATATTTTATAGTGTTTAATGTTATCAATGAAAATATATAACTGATACAATTTGTAAACGTACTACTCTGCCAACAGAACTTCGTTTTCATGTCTACTGGGAAAATCATCAGAAGCTTCGCTTTTAGTGCAGTTCGTATTTGAATTGTTTCGAAGTAATTTTTTCAACTGAACAATAGATGGAGATCTACATATTATAACGTGGCGAAATATTTTTCTCGCTCGAGCAAAAATAACTATTTTTTCATGTTATGAATTAGTTTTAGCATATGTGTGTTGTTTTATTCAGTAAAAGTCAGAGTATATTATCACACAACGCATATACAAAAGAAAAAAATACATATAGAAACAGGTAACTTTTTATAAGTACATGAATATGGATATTGAATGTTACCGAAACACGTGGATTCTCCTGAATTGTCAACTGGACATAATTACGTCAAAACAGTTCAAATAAGAACTGTGTAGTAACAAAAAAGACACATTGGCCGGAAATTACGCATTGTATTAATGGATCAATTGTCAACAAGTCTGGATATAAAACTCCGTAAAGACAGAAATGAGGGTAAAACTGAGTTCAAAATTGCCTGCGAATAGGATCACTATGAATCTTGACTTCTACACAATTTATTCTTAAACACATTTTTCGATGTAAAATGGTGTATATTTGTTTTCTTTCATCTCTTTTTCTTCATATAGTTTAAAAGGTTGAAAAACTTCCAAGACATATATATATATATATATATATATATATATATATATATATATATATATATATATATATTGATGCACTTGTTGTTCTTGCTTTTTGTTTAAGCGATACATTGCTCATATTTACTGCTCGTTTCGACCATCGGGAGTTACCTCCCTTAGATACGGAATGCGCCCCATTATATGTGGACTTATTTAGTCAGCCACGCTAATGAGCCATAGTACGGCGAAACACGTGTCCTTGGATAAATACTTTATCTATAAATAAAGACGCGGAAGCCTCTGTGTAGCTTAAGTGCCATGAATATATATTTCATAAAATTATATATATATATATATATATATATATATAGATATATAGATATAGATAGATAGAGAGAGAGAGAAAGAGAGATAGACAGACAGACAGACAGACAGACAGACAGCTGTAGAAGTAACCTATTTTATAGTTTACTATGCATCAGTTATTGCTTCGGAATGCCGAGCTATAGTCGCATGATCCAAATTCGATGTTTCACATCGAATTTGGATCATGATCTCAAAAGATTATTGGCGGCTCATTAGCCAATAATCGGTAAAGGCATTGCTGCTTATGCCAATCGCTATACCATGGCTTAGAAAATATTTTGGTATGCGCTATCAACTTAACATCTGCAGGTTTTACAGAGGATTTACTCTTCCTAGCGATTAAAATAGTATTAACAACAGCAATTAGATTTGTTAGAGCTGTATTAACGATTTTACAAGAGCATTTAGACTGATGGAAATAATGACATTAAGAATGTTAATAACGATGATTAAAATAAGTATGAATGTCTATCAAAATATGTTGGATTATGCCGTTGTTTGACCTTAAAATGTAGTATCTGTTTAGTTCGAAGTCATAAGAGGAGTCATAGCCCATCCGTTCGGGTAGTAGCCTATCATTACGTCGAAACCAACCTTGTGTATACATTTTCCCCTGTGAAGAGGCAATTAAATAGATATTAAATTTAACACCTTTGTCAAGTTGTCATTTAGTAGATAATATTAATGGAACTTCATGAGGACACATTTGATTCAAACTATATTTACATAATCAGCTCTTCCCAGACACTCGTGCTACAAATCTTTCGGTCAGCGCTGTCTTATTCGGATATATGGATATTTTATTTCTGAACAATCGAATCCATTTGCTCCGTTTCGAAAGAGAAATATTACATTCTGTTTACTCTCCATTAATCAAACTTGATTCACTAGTTTCTAAATAAGGCATTTGATCATTGGACCGTTCTGAGCATAGTCAAAAGCTGATCCGATATTTGTTGCTTGTTCAATTAAATTAGGCCTGAAAACTTTGAATGCGTGTTTGCTCTTGTTCTTGCTATAGCATAGTTTTAGAAATCAAATTGCACAAAATATATTTGCTTTGAACAAAGTCTGGGGTCATTGGAATCGGTCATTTGAAACTGCATACGCCGTAAATTAGAGCTTACATGAACACATATTTATAGAAGATTTGTTCAATATCGCCCTTTCTTTTATATATATATATATATATATATACATATATATATATATATATATATATATATGTATAAATAACTATATAGAGATATATACATATATATATGTATGTGTGTGCGTGTGTGTGCGTGGGTCTGTCTGTCTGTCTATCTGTATGTCTGTCTGTCTGTCTGTCTTTGTGTCTGTTGGCATAGAAAACACTGAAAGCATAGATAGCGATTAAGAGTTTCAGATAAGCCTCAGATATATATTTCCATAAATATACACTACGTATTAAACCTTGCAGTTTAACATATGTATATGTATGTATATTGTATATTCACAGATACATACAATCACCCGTATAGACACACAGACACATACTGATATATATATATGTGTATATATATATATATATATATATATATATATATATTTATATATATAAATATATTTATATATATACATATAAACATATTTATATATATATATATATATATATATATACGAGATAGAGCAATTATAAAGTTAAATGGACGAAGAGTGATAAACATGCACGAATGTCCAAATTTATTTCAAACTTCAAATGTTAAAGACATGGTATATTCTGTAGTAAAAATTATGTTTTATTACAGAATATACCCTGTCTTTAACATTTGAAGTTTGAAATACATTTGGACATTCGTGCATGTTTATAACTCTTCGTCCATTTAACTTTATAATTGCTCTGTCTCGTATATTGAGCTTTTACCATTTCACTATAGGTTCTTTCTACTAAAAGTTTTACTTTTAGTTTCTTACTTATATATATATATATATATATATATATATATATATATATATATATATATATATATATATATATATATATATATATATATACATATACATATAATACCTATATATATAAATATATATATAGATATTTATATCGGTGCATACATATATATATAAATATATATATATATATATTTATATATATATATATATATATATATATACATATATATATATATGTATATGACTACATATGTATGTGTTACTGTTGCAAATGCAATTGCTACTTTCCCGTAAAAAAACAATATAACACAGTTACAATGCTCACTAGTGTCTCTAGAAACCCCAAGATATGTATTCCTCATAACTTTTGACGTTGGTGCAGTGGATAAAACTCTAACTCTAAGGAAAACAATCGGATGTCAATCATAGCTTGATCGAGTAGCCTGAGTTATCCTATTGAACAACTGTGATACAGTGAAAGTGTGCGTCTGTGGATCACTTTGTAAAAATACTAATTGTGAAGGGTTTCTTCTAGGAAAATTTTGTAAGTTTTTTTTTTACTTATATTAAACTATTGACGTAAACTCCAATTTTATTTTTATTTTTTATTTTATTTTTGTTTATTTTTTTACTTATATTAAACTATTGACGTAAACTCCAATTTTATTTTACTTTTTTATTTTATTTTTGTTTATTTTTTTTACTTATATTAAACTATTGACGTAAACTCCAATGTTATTTTACTTATTTATTTTATTTTTGTTTACTTTTTTACTTATATTAAACTATTGACGTGAACTCGAATTTTATTTTACTTATTTATTTTATTTTTGTTTACTTTTTTTACTTATATTAAACTATTGACGTGAACTCGAATTTTATTTTACTTATTTATTTTATTTTTGTTTACTTTTTTTACTTATATTAAACTATTGACGTGAACTCGAATTTTATTTTACTTATTTATTTCATTTTTGTTTATTTTTTTTACTTATATTAAACTATTGACGTAAACTCCAATTTTATTTTACTTTTTTATTTTATTTTTGTTTATTTTTTTTACTTATATTAAACTATTGACGTAAACTCCAATTTTATTTTACTTATTTATTTTATTTTTGTTTACTTTTTTTACTTATATTAAACTATTGACGTGAACTCGAATTTTATTTTACTTATTTATTTCATTTTTGTTTAGTTTTTTTACTTATATTAAACTATTGACGTAAACTCCAATTTTATTTTACTTTTTATTTTATTTTT
Source organism: Sepiola atlantica (assembly GCA_963556195.1). Taxonomy (NCBI): domain Eukaryota; kingdom Metazoa; phylum Mollusca; class Cephalopoda; order Sepiida; family Sepiolidae; genus Sepiola; species Sepiola atlantica. The sequence continues at coordinate 86,751,535 of OY744528.1, forward strand.
GTTTACTTATTCTTACTTATATTAAACTATTGACGTAAACTCCAATTTTAATTTACTTTTTTATTTTAGTTTTGTTTACTTTTTTATGTTCTTACTTCTATTTTTACTCAATAATTGCATGTCTCTCAGTTACTAATCTAAGGGTCAACACATCACTCTCACCCATGTTTCCTCCTATGTTCTGTCAACACTTAGCTCCAATAATTGATTCTAATTCCATTCAATTTCTGTTAATTTCTAAGGCCCAAGATTTCCTGTAAAAGTCGAGTATATACAAATATTTTAAATCCTCGTGATCATAATCAGAATGTGTATTTGTTTTTTTCAAGAGACTGTGGTTGTCGTTTTATTTTCATTTTGTGATTGTTATTATTCTCTTCTATTTTTCGCCTTACCTCTAGAGCAAATAATACACATTACAAAAGGAGAAAAAACGGCAACAACAGTTTTTTAAGAAAAACAAAACAAGTATTTTTGACGATCACGACGATCGAACGCGTTTGAAATAGCTGAGATAAGAACCCTCGAAGCTATACTATACCAACTACAACCGGAGACCCGAAAGCTTGCTAATCGCGTCGAGAACATTTCAAAAAAATTGCACAACGCGAAAATTCCGTGTTGTTTAACCAGACATGCATAAATAATTACTTGCTTCCCAAATACACACACACACGCATATATATATATATATATATATATATATATATATATATATATATATATATATATATATATATATATATGAATTAATTAACAAAATAAACAGTACCAATACTTTTCAAAAGTGCTCAATATATATTAGAGCTTTTTTATATTAAAATAAACATAGTTTGAGTATCCAAGAAATGTTTCAGAACATCTTAGGCTCCTCCTCAGGGATATATATATATATATATATATATATATATATATATATATATATATATATATATATATATATATATATATATATATATATATGTATATATATATATATATATATATATATATAGAGAGAGAGAGAGGGATATATATATATATATATATATATATATATATAGAGAGAGAGAGAGAGAGAGAGAGAGACAGAGACAGAGACAGTGTGAGAGAGAGAGAGAGAGAGAGAGAGAGAGTATATCCGTCAGGAGGAGACGAAGCGCTTCTGAAACAATTGTCGGATACTCAAACTATGTTTAATTTAATATATATATATATATATATATATATATATATATATATATATATATATATATATATATGTATATATTTTTCTTATAATGAAATAATTCCAGAATTAAATTCATACTCGACAATTCAAATACAATTATATTTGAATTGTCGAGTGTGAATTTAATTCTTTTTTTTTTCAGTTTCAAAAATGTAATCGTCTGGATCGGATGCTTGAAAAAAAACACAAGGTTGAAATAAATTATTGTATCGATGATTATGTAATTTGGTGTTATTATATTTTATTTTCCACACACACACACATATATATATATATATATATATATATATGTGTATGTATTGATTATGGGAATACAAGAGAAAGAGAGCGAGTCAGAGTGAAATATATATTAAATTCTATCGACTCTTGTTTCTCTAAGATATTCGGTAGAATAATCATTTGTTTTCAGGGGAAGAGGGCTTTGGAGAAGCGTTGTGTCTCTGTCGAAATCTGAAATCATGACAACAATGAGCAAGCCACCTACATTTCAATAGTCTAATATAGTAATCCTCATATATTTGAATGCTTATTCTCGCGGCATTTCAAAGGTATTTCTCTTTGTAACCTTTTCTATTTGGGAGGTGATTCTCTGTCCTGTATTCATGAAAATTATTTTTCTTCCTTGTTTCGAATAGAAAATTCCCTTTTTATATTTTATTTTCCGGAATGAATCGTCTATTTTCTTGTTTTATATCCACGTCTTTTTTCTTTTTCACACTACTTTTTATATCCCCACAGCAACAATAATACGTTATACTCATACCTTACTTCCAATATTGCTTCCAAAATAAAATAAAAACGAGTAAAACACTTTAATTTGAACATTTCCCTACTTCAAATGTCTGCTTTAAAAATGAATTTCTCTATTTTACGGATTGAATTTGCATGGCTAATATAATAAACTCAGGTTATGTATTCTTTGATGATTTTCCCTCAATAACCCTTACTTTTTCTTAGATAATATTGCAGAGTTATGATTCTATTAAACACAACAAACGTTCAGAAAGCAAATGTAACAATTAGGTAATCGCACGACACAAAACTAATAAAATCAAACGCATGTTACTTTTACGAATGTGCCAGAAATGATCAAGCCTACTAACAACTCGGAGGTAAAGAAAAATAAAATGTATCCATTGTCAGTTGAATGATGAAGGCTATTGTGAGAGGATTGAAAATAATGTTTGGAACAAAATGGAACTAAATTTAATTACTTACGAAGTTTGCCAAGATTAATTCCAAAGACTTCTTTCTTTTTACCTAGGTATCAAAGTGCCAGATTTATCATAAACTTAATTCATGCAAGATTTTTCATAAACAATGGAAATATGTTTTACTTTTTAGTTTCCATTTAGCTTTGATATATTTAGGGCATATGTGTATAATTGGAAAGTAGTATTCAAGCGGTTTTCAGAAAGTAATGTCTTAACAAAATAATCGAGTTTTGACAGATTCTCAATATTCTTATTTCTGATACTTAGCATCAAATAAACGCCGCGTTGTTTAAAAATGAAACCGCAGTTTATATTTAGCTAATGACAAGTAGAACCTGAGCATTCGTTTTCAATGAGCCATTAACGTACTTCAAGGCTATTCGGTTGCTTGTAGTGAACATCTCTGGCGTTCAGAGTGCCCAGAACTTGCCGGTGAACCGGTGTCAGTTTAAGGCGCTGAAGCGACCAACGTTTCTTGCATCATCTTCGGGATCGCATACGTTCTTTTGAATGTTGCTTCCAAAAAACGATTAAACCGTTTTGCTTTGAACTTTCTCTACTTGAAATGTCGGCCTTAAAAATAAATTTCTTGAATTTACAGATAAAAAGATAATTTCTCTGTGATTTTAAGAGTTTGCTGATAGTTAAGATAAGCAGTCATGTTTCCCTTATTACCTTTTTGCTGAATAAATGATCAGTATAAGAAATGAATAATAGACTAACAGACATTGATAAAACAAGTACAAACTGCTATTTACTTGCTGCCCCCCCCCTTCAATAGAACAAAGTTATACACAATGGTGTTTATTTAATGGGGACAAAAATCCAGCTCCCCACCCAAATATATCGAGACAAAAATAATAGTTGCCCCAGTCTACTAAGTAGTTTTCCTTTACTTACATAGGACATAAAACATGTATATTTGCATTGGAACATATACTACACTTTGCTCAACGCAAAAATAGGCAAACATTATTTTCCGACAAACAACGAAATAACAGATTCTGGGATTCAGAATACTTTTAAACTCATGTATATATGCAATTTATACTGGTTGATCAATTTATTAGATGACATATCTGCCACAAGATGGTTGAAATATGGACGGAATAATCAGAATTATTCTCAGATTTCCATTATCGTTCAATAATGCCATGATCATGAGCATCATCAATCTTGCTTTGGTGCCGTGGCATGTCGCCCTTTAACCTCTGAAAGCCACCCTCTCAGCGTCAGTTTCAATAAACACTGTGATCATGTCAAGATTCTTACAGCCGTCATCATCAATATGCTACACAGCAATCGTGTTGAAGAAGATAAATCCACCCAGAGAGACATTTTATTTCTCGGTAAAAGTCAAGAATCTTTAACGACCTCGAGAGAAATGTCGCTCGGTAAGCATTGTCGGTGCGTCATCTTACAGGATATTCGGTGTTCAATCGCAGTTTCATTCGCCGATAAAATTTGGCTGTTGTCCTATGTAACACTTGTCCGAATTGTGTAATTCCTATTAGCTAAACTGTATGTATATGCTAGAACACTCTTTATACGTAAACGTAAAAAGACATAGATTCAGTAAATAATGTATTTTAAATTATCTATGCTATTGGTAGCCTGTCCCCGCCTTATTAGGCGTGACGCAAAACACACCTCCTTCTCTCTCTGAATATATATATATATATATATATATATATATATATATATATAGTGTGTAGATTTCAATTTTGTGTTGAGAATCTGAATAACAGAGCTCAATGTAATTTAAACAGAGCAAAACAGAATTATATAAAAAAAAAACTATACACACATTAAGGTTGTACACATTATTACTTTTCTCGACCCCTTAATTAGGTCTCCTCAGATGTATAAACAACCACGTCAAAAAAACAAAAAAAAAAACAAAAAAATTGGGGGGGGGTTGACGTGGTTGTTTATACATCTGAGGAGACCTAATTAAGGGGTCGAAATAAGTTATAATGTGTACAACCTTAATGTGTGTATAGTTTTTTTCTTTTTATAATTCTATATATATGTATATATATATATATATATATATATGTATATATATATATATATATATATGTATATATATATATATATATATATATATATATATATATATATATATATATATATATACACGTTTATTTGGGATTTAAAAGAACGGCCATATATAATTACTGATAATTCAAAGAGAAACAATATGCTTATCTTCAAATGAGTTTTCGAAAAATAACATTCAAATATCCAAGACAATAATAGGAATACTTTACGAATATAATACATTGTTGAATTGCGATTTTTTACTTATAACATACATTATCAGGTAGAGTAATATCAGATTGAGAAGTTAAAGGGTTAAATTAATACTTTAATACTCGTGTCGTGTTTAAAATATGTCCGGTTTAAGCAAGTTGTTCTTTGAAAGTTGATATATATATATATATATATATATATATATATATATATATATATATAAATAAATAAATATATATATATATATATATATATATATATAAATATATATATATATATATATATAATGTAATGAATTATATCTGTGTAGTTTCGGAGATGCATGCATATGTCAACAACATCTAAAAAGAACACAGTATTATCTTGAACAGAGCTAATATATGTGACATCAAACTAATCGTGCCAAAATTCAAGTTATCCATGTTAAGAGGTCACATACAAAATACTTTCAAACTCTTTGGATTGAAAGAGACTGGGCGACTGGGAACACATTATACCATTTAAGTCATTGTGCAGTTGCTCAAAAAAAGGGACAACTACTAAAGCTTATGTCTAGAATACTTATTCCGATTTTGATCAAAATCCATCACGATATTTTGATTCTAGAAAATGTCTAAAATTTAAGGCTAAATTTTTATCGGGTCTCACGAGAAAGTGAAAATAAGGGAATATTGCAAAATGTGTGTTGAATTACTAATGATCGAATGTAATTTACATTTTATATTGGAAGTGTGTGTTGAATTATTCATTTTATATTGGAAGTGTGTGTTGAATTACTAATTTTATATTGGAAGTGTGTGTTGAATTACTAATTTTATATTGGAAGTGTGTGTTGAATTACTAATTTTATATTGGAAGTGTGTGTTGAATTACTAATTTTATATTGGAAGTGTGTGTTGAATTACTAATTTTATATTGCAAGTGTGTGTTGAATTACTAATTTTATATTGCAAGTGTGTGTTGAATTACTAATTTTATATTGCAAGTGTGTGTTGAATTACTAATTTTATATTGCAAGTGTGTGTTGAATTACTAATTTTATAGTGCAAGTGTGTGTTGAATTACTAATTTTATATTGCAAGTGTGTGTTGAATTACTAATTTTATATTGCAAGTGTGTGCCCATATTATGTTACTTAAAATATTTTGAAAATCAAATTAAGAAAGTCAAATTAATAGAATATTCATAACTTGATGTCTAATACCTATTGTCAAAATTTCACTAAAACCGGAAGCATTTGGTATGTCACGCATAGCTGCCGCGCCCACTTTTTCCTCCTTTGCAATATATATATTAAACTAAATCTACCTCATATTAGCGACCCTCATATGCAAAGCAGCAGTGTTCCCAAATTTATAAAGATTGGTTAATTAGTTTAGAAGGACATCATATTTATAAAAAGTATACGAGCATATGCACATACCTAAATTTATATAAATTGATGTATGCCCGTTTGAATTAAACGCAAGTAGAATTTACTCAGATGTCCATATATTAAACAAAAACACAAACAAGCACATACTTCAACGGTGCAAACTTTGATAAAATAGCGGGTAAGACTAAACTATATTGTATTATCAGGTTCTTTTACCAAAATAATCATAAATATATTAATTTATCATATGAGTTCGAAATTTGTGGAATGTCTTTAACATAACGAGAGCTGAAAAATAGCTTTGATGGCTTTTTGGGAGAAACATCCGCTCTTACTTACTGCATTTGGAGTGAGAACATTGGTAAGTTATATTTTGTTAGCGTAAGAAAAATAACTTATCAATACATTTCATGTACTAATTTTTTTTAGAATTTTCCACTATGGGATAGAACATATACTAACTTTATTACAACGTAATAATGTTGAACTTTTCTTAAATATGTTTTCCTGTGATATGTGTGTCTTGTGACGTGAACATAGAATAGAATTAGCATATAAGAGAATTAATAGAGCATGTCAGAGAATTAATCATATACTGAATAATAAAGCCATGTGAAGAGTCATCGCTGGCAGAGTAAAGACCGTCATGTTCGCACATTACGGTCAAAACACTATAAAACTATGGGGGAGAGCATTGGCAATACTATTTTGTGTGTTTGTTTATTACTTAACTGGTGAGGTTATTTAAATCAAATATTCTAAGATATTATTGATCACTGGGTTGCGTTCAGCCACTTATTCTGCCTCTTTGGTTGCCACATTACTGATATTACTTTCTATGGCTTCGATATTCACTGTTAAATCTTCATGTGAGACTGTAGTGTTTCGTAAATATAGATCTGAGTGCATCGGGGTGTTCTTTGATGCTGATATGGAAGAAGTCTGATTGTGCTACAGATCCGAACTTCGTTCAACATATTTTGCGGTATATTACATATTTACGCTGCCATATACGCGTATGAGACAGTCTGCCATCGGTATAGGCTAGTTGTATGTGAGTTATATTTTCGTTAGAAAAAGCCCGAGATATCAGGTGCATGTCCAGGCATTTCTGCGGATGACTTTGCGAAGCGCATTTATTATATTATCATTAACGTGTGCTTACTTCACAAAGAACGAGTTGTAGATGGCGATTCTTTGTAGATATAAGGTATACATTAGCGTCTATTACTTATAAAAGTTGTGCATTTATTTAAGATATGTGTAACTTCATTCTTATTGTTACACAATTTCGAAGTCAGAGTTGCCAAATGTGTCTCAAAATATCAACATTACAATTCATAAAATCCCTATAATAACCTATAAGATTTTTTACATCTATACACTTAGCTATGCACTACTGTAATCGATAAAACTATTGTGCAACAGACATTTCAATATGCATATACATACACACACACACACACACATATATATATATATGTATATATATATATATATATATATATATATATATATATATATACATGCAATTAATAGATACGAAGACGATCAACGAAAAAAAGATGTCTGTATAGATGTAACTTTCGTAATAGGGGTATGCTATCATATTTTATTATATTCCTTCTTTAATCAACCGATGCTTATGATTAACTTGTAAAGTATGTAACTTTACACTTATTTCATTATTTCAACATTATATATATATATATATATATATATATATATATATATTTATATAATGATGAAATAATGAAATAAATGTAAATATATATATATATATATATATATATATATATATATATATATATATAGAGAGAGAGAGAGAGAGAGAGAGAGAGAGGGAGAGAGATATGCGCGTGTATTTACAAGTTTGGAAGAATATTATTGCCGTTCGAAATGAATAAACGGAAATCTGTTTGGCTTAGTATAATTTTTTTAAAGAAGGATACAAAATACGTATTATAGAATCGGAACCCCCTAAAGAAATAATAAATGAATAAACAATAAATGAATAAACAAATAACACTGAATATGAATAAAAAAGACAAAGAAATCACGACTGATATAAGAAGAAAAAACGCATCAATGAAATAATCAAGAAAGAATGCAGATGTGTTGGAGTAATGCGGGAGGGGACAGGAGCCTTGATCGTGTGTGATAGGCGCGTCCGTGGGATAGGGTGGGTGTGACGAGTTGGAACTCAGAATAGACAAGCAGATTGCGTGTGATAGCTCTTGAAAGCGTATCAAAAATCTTATCAAAACTAGTGAAGCGACTAGCATTGAACAAGAGAGTTTAAAAACTGTGGAGTAAGAGGGGAAGACCATTTGTAAGATTAACGAAAGGAATAGCAAAAATAACACACGATACTCCCTCATTCTCCCTCTCTCTTTCTCTCTCTCTCTCTCTCTCTAATTCTCTCTCTCTCTCTCTCTCTCTATATATATATATATATATATATATATATATCTATATATATAGTAATCTAGGTAAAGTTAACATCCACGGAATAAAAATGGGCTTATAAAATAGTTCTCAATTGTAAATAGAGCTATTGATATAATATTTGTTATTCATACAGACATGTACAAAAAGCCGCTACACTGACATGTCGATGTTATCGATCAATACTTATTAGAAACTAAGATCTTATAAGGCAGTGTAACGGGGTGGTGCATCCCTACACAAATAAAAATAATCATATATATATATATATAATCGCATGCAATTAATCTCTTTCGTACATACACACGTAGGATGAAACTGTATTGATGGATAGTATGCTACACAAGAAAACCTTTGTGTTACATTTCTACTAAGGAAGCAGTCAGGCAAACATCATTTAGGTGAATATTCGTCAGCCTGAAGAATACATATGATCGAATGAAACAGCGTTTTCATGTGGCTCGCTTGCTATAAGTATATTTCTATCGTGCTACTAAGCTTTATCAATTTTGAGCACTGTTGAAATGAATACATAAAAATATATACGATAAAATATTATCGTATAAGTGTATATTTATATGAATCTGTAATATATATATATATATATATATATATATATATATATATATATATATATACCTATATATTTTAATAAAATTACAGACTAAACTTATATCATACAGTGATTTAATGTCAGTTTCGAAAAAAAAAGAAAACTAACTTGCGTTTCTAGGACTATTCGAAACATACTTCAGAATAATTGAAGCAGTAATACAAAAAATTCCATCACCAGAGTTTGTTGTCAATTTAAAACTGTATACTATCAAAGCGATAATTCATGCTTCGAAACTGAAATTAATGATTTAACTCCCATCAGAATCGATGTGAGTTATATAAAATAATTGTATTTTTATATTATCAGATATATGTGAGTATACAACTGCTGTTGCAATCGATCTATTCTAGCGTTAAGGCCATGTGTGTTACCCCTAACGACAATTTGCATAAGAGGAGATTTTTCCTGTAAACTATACACATCGTAGGTTTTCTATCATGAACCTTAGGTACCCTGCACTCTGACAGACTGACACCATCTCGCATATTTGTATAATAGCTGTAATATCACATACAGTGTTATTCTAAGCCCGTTTAATGTGTGCAACAGATCCTTTAAATCAGACAAGTACGTATCGTAATGGGATAACCTGTTCTATTTTTGATCCAACCAAACTGAAGTTATTGGCTCAGCATTTTTTTCTATCTTCGAGAATTCGAGGATTTAAATAATTTTGAAGAACTGCATACATTTTTAAAATAATGTATGAGTTCAGTCAACTTAAATAACGGATATAAATACATTCTAGATGTTAAGCTCGTCTGTAGAGCACTTTCACGGGAATAAAAAGGATGAATACATCCTTATTACAATCTGCATTGGGGCAGTAATCATTATAAGAAATTTAGCATACCAACATCTAATAGGCTAACATTCGTTTGCCAACATAAACGCAGAGACATACGTTTTTTTGTAATAAACATGAATAAATGCGAAAGTATTTACCACTATTGTAACATTAAAACACCTTTTTCTTAATGTTATGATACATAATATTTTGAGATACCGTATATGTTCCATTTGGTATCAGCAACAAGGACAACCATCCATAAAAATAATGATTGCATGACTATACATTTTATATGAATGGAAAAGAAAACCTTGATTAAATCTATAATTATATTATTTTAATGGGATGAAAAGTCTTGCATCGGTTTTGTTTTTATAAACTCGTCATCCCAGAGATTACCTCCTCCTTTTTAAGGAGTTAGGGATAATCTCGGTATAGGTAATGAAATGAAATAAATTAGTGAATCTATCAAGAGGAGGCTCTTTTAAATTACTTCAATATACCTTCATCCCCAACATAACAAAATACGGAGACGTTTTACACTTCTTGGATTATAACATAAAATCCGTCGTACGAAGACTAGAAAAAACGGATCAAATGCTGAATAAGCAGAAGTTGGCACTCCTGTTTAATCAAAAAAGCATATATATATATAAATATATATATATATATATATATATATGGTTGAATATCATTATGGATATCTCACGTATACGTACACAAAGATACCTAATAACACTTTTTAAAGTCGAGTAAAAAAACCTCAATATGAGACTATGGAAAAACCCGCTGTTTCATACTTGGCTTAACGTTTACGAAACATCATTTTATTTGTGAATATTAGGTATTTGAATTATGGAAGCATTTTAGATATACTTTCAATATTTAAAAACAAATACTCCCGGATAACGCCGTGTATGAACATTTAGTTTTATTTATTAAGAAAAAGCAAAAATAATTATTTTGTCTCTGTTTACATTTAATCGATCTAATTATTGTCGTCTCCATTGGTTTTATTGAAAGCGAATATCTTACCCTTCTTTCAGCAGTAAGAACCCAACCACCGAATCTCTCAGGCATTTCGATTTTGTAGATATGAGATATACACACAAAAAGAAAAGACTCATCTTGCTTTCCGGTACTGTATCTTGATTTTATTTCCATAATAGTTCATTATGAATATTTCGCAGGAGACCCACAATAGTCGCTCTTGAGTCTTGCCATATTTTTGGGCTTATCAATAAGATGTAGCAAAAAAAATATATATATATTGCCCCGCACACGAATCCCCATACTTATTTCTTTTGATTGATCGCGTTCGCCGCCCGGTGGCGCTGTAAGAAAAATCTCGGCTAATGGCCCAACTCTTTGCTTGGCTATAAGCTTAAGAGTAGATAATGCAACGATCTGGTCTTTGTCATGGTAGAGACCGTCTAAGCTCTACCTGCCCCCTCCCCAACGTGCGTTTTACTGTTATTATTATCGGTACGTAAATTTGTTTCGTTTATAGGTCAATATGAATATGGGAGCTTGTTTCGTCTCCCCCTACTCCACCCTGCGAGCACCCACTTACAAAAGTTTTGACTTTGAATGACTTCTTGATGCCCGCAGCATCGATTTCTTGTTGCCGGAATCTTTATCGATCTCTATGTCTTTTTACGGAATCTTTCTGGAAATGTATGCAAAGTTACAAATATATATATATTTATTGAACATCTTTGACGTACACGAACATTAATGCAGAACTATATATTACATCAAACATTGCGGTTCTCCAATCCGGCAGTAGAATATATAGATATATTTTTATATTAATATATATATATATATATATATATATATATATATATATATATATATATATATATATATATATCCTGCTGCACTCTATAATAAGATGTATATAGTGTTGTATATATATATATATATATATATATATATATATATATATATATATATATATATATAGAGAGAGAGAGAGAGAGAGAGAGAGAGAGATAGAGACAGAGAGAGAGAGAGACAGAGAGAGAGTCGGGGAAACAAGGAGCAGGAAAGAAGTACGAAGAAAGAAGCTATTGATGTAGAAAGCTCTCCGGCATCTGGGGACCTCCACAATGAATGGATGGGACTTAGCTGATTGTCGGCTTGATCTACTGTATTTACGCCGATGGGGCACAAGAATAGCAAGTTCATCGGAGCACATTGCATTGAAGTACTTGTCAAGCAAGAACAATGGTGCTACATTGCGGCTATTGGTTAGTGGCTGGAGCTCGGAGGATAGTGATGGACCTATGAAATTAACGACTCATTTTTTAACCTTGTCTAAGAGGGAGACACTAGTGGATGGTACACCATCCAAGATGAGGCAACAATTCTCCGTGCATTGGCGGGCGGTGGCTTTGTAGACATATAGGATAATGTCAGGTGTGACAAGTTTACTAGAACGGTAGAGGGGTCCCACCTTCTTTCCTGTAGCCTTGGCAATGTCTTCAATGTATTTGTCCATATTCATGTTACCTGTGAATGTTAGGCCGAGGAGTTTGAACGTTGGACTTTCAGGTAAGGTGTTATTTGTCATGGCAATCGGCGACTATACTTAGAACTGTTATAATTCTATGGGAATAATATGTGAGAAGACAGGACTCTAAAACCTCAGCAAGAAAGGGAATTCCCTAAAAAAATCAGATTCATTTTGTCAATCATTGGCATCGAACCTTTGGTATGAATATCTCCCAAACGTACAAGTGTGCACGCTCCACTCAGAAGTTAATATCATTCAGTGCAACAGGTGAACTGATCAGAGAGGAACAATTGCGTACACTGACCCCTAACTTGACCGTATTCGAAACACGCGTTCTAAGTTGAAAACACACGGGATCGTAACTATTATATAGTAGAAAGTTATCTGCTTTGTTTCATTTTACTTCAATCGAAGTTCTCGGAAATCAAAGGGCTTATTAAATTGGGCTACCACTTAATCTCTATATGAGATACATAGATATCCGAGTGTTCAACAAATGTCTTCCTCTCAAACTTTAAAGAAGTGAAGAAAATTAATTTTCCTCTCCCAACTTGACCATTTAACTATGTTATAGTACATGCTCCCTGTGCTCTATTGGTATCACCAGATTCCAAGACAAAAAATAATCTGGTCTGGTTGAGCATCCAGCTAAGTTCTGTTACTAGACACACCATACCTTAGAGGAGGTGCACCATTCCTCGTATAAGCCAGTATGTACTTATACCGAGGTTACCTTATTTGGGCTTCGAATACTATATTATTTTGAATATTTAGTCAGACTTTACTTGCAGGGGGAGTATCCTCATGTCAGGCTGTCCTTACAAACCCTTATAGAGAGAGACCGAAGACACTCGAGGATGGTGTCTCGTAGGTGATTTCTGCTCCTCTGTCTTTTAAAATGTTTCTTATCTGTCCGTTTTTGCTTGAGATGGGGCATCCTACCGGATGGCAGACATTCACCGGCTATTTCAAACACTCCAGCTGAAAGATTTTTAAGCTTCTAACCGTCCCTTTAAGTGCAATTGTTTGTATTTCTCTTGCACTCGGTTAACCGGGTATAATTGCCAGATAGCTTTTCAAATTCTTTTTCATTAGTCTTGTTGCTCCTATAATTACTGGTATGATAGAGATTTTCCTAAGATTCCAGTTCCCTTGGTATTTCGTAATTTTTTCCTATTCAGCTCTGTTTAATCCTGCATCATTAGTGACACTGGTGTGGGTGTGTGTGTTTGTGTGTTTGTCCAGCTAAATGTAACCAAAAAACTACAGAAGACAACCCCACACAGCTTTTATATTTTTTCGGCATTATCCCGGGCCAAATATAGGCATTTTAATTCGAAAAGTATGATGTTACAAACCCATTTTAACTCTTCTATTTTTGCCCATGGCCCAGGCAACGCCGGCTAACCATGTTAAACATATACCCATGTATGTATGTATTAATGTTAGTGTATTTGCATTCAGTGATTTTATATTCAAGATCTATAGAACCTTTTACCGTAAGTATATAGATATACACACTATAGCTTTTATTTCAGTTTATGAATGTACTGTTTTATGATGCCAATGAGAGCAGAATTAGTGATTCGCGTATCTTTATTCAACGCCATTTTACAATTATTACACGCATTTTTCATCCCTGCGACCCTTTATGACGAGGAGCAGGAAATCGGATCATGACATGCGAATAAAGAATGGGTGAGTTCGTACAACACAAATGAGAGGAATGAGAGGGCAAGAAATGGAAATCTTCGTCGATCTTTTATTCCTGTTCTACTGTTAGCTTTCAGTATTTCGCATGAATTACATTTCCATTACTCGCACGTTGGACAGGATGATGGAAACGATTGCCGTTCATAACGACACGCATCGAACGTCATCTCAGCATGACTTGTGCTCGTTTTCGACCTGCAAATCGCCAACGAGCGCGCCTTATCGTCAACACGCACAGGGCGAGGCATTTTCCGCGTGAACATTCGATATTTGATATCAAGTAGTTTTGCTTGCAAGGAAATTAAACGATAGGTGAGAATAAGGGTCATTAAAAGTTATATTTTAGCTAAGTTGTCTAATAAAGCTGATAACTAAATACACGCATTTAATCAGATCGTCTAGAGGCTAAAATGCTATTTCGAATTCATGTTATAGAAGAAAGGAAGTTATTTTTCGAAATTTTAAATGTCGACTGATAATTTTTATTATTTGAATATATAAGGTGCGTATAAAGTCGAACTTGCGTTTACTTCTGGGAAAGTAGAAATAATTGCTGTTGTCTGGGTCGGAATCTGCATCTAACATTATTGTTAGCAATTGTTTGATCTTTGAAGTAGTATTTTTTCTTACTCTTTACATAAAGTAGCTTCATGCCTTGTCTAGAGCGATTTCCATTAAAAAAACATTCCAACTACTATTCTTATCTTGATTGTTATTTTCACAACGTTCCGATCAATCTAACCTCCGACCTTTTGTCTAATTTCGAACTTGATAATCCGGAGGTCGAACTCAGGAACAAATATAGAACATAGTGTTCTGTTCGAAATTCCGTATAAGTTTCAAAGGTTGACATGAAGATTCCAAAGTTCGAAAATATGTACCGAGTGAAGGTTGGATATTACATCGGCTGAAACAGTTGTTAACAGTTCGTAAGACATTCGCGACATGAACTCGTCCTCTACCACAAGGGAAATACATTTCTATTTTTCTTAATGTGCTTAGCATCAAGTGGAATTTCCAAAGACAGGATTCCTTTTAAGGATTTCACTTCTACGGGAGAAATTGCCACATGACTGCTTCTCTGCAGACTACAACATAGTCGTCTTGAAATCTAATGTTAACAAGTACTTTATGAGTCATTTTTTTCTTATTCCATTCATCGTTTTAAAAAGATGTTACCATAATTTATCTAGCATTTAATTTTCTTGTCCACTGGCTGGAATCAGGTTTAGTGTTGGCATTCATAAAACGCATATTCTTCCTTTCGTGATATGGGTTTAGAATGTATGTTTTCGTCTGTGTCCGGTATACATTAGACATTCTTTTATACTAATATTAAACACGTGTGCAGTGTGATATAATTATGGGTCGTGATTCGATTATTTTATATAGAACATAGGTGACATGCTCCTTTAGTTAATATTCCGCGTAATCGCTATAAAAATGCACGCACAAAATATCCATTATTGTAATCTAAAGCTAAACATTAAAAAATTATTTGCTTAACAGAATTGGTATCCTAATACACTAATAAATATTCAAAAATACGTGTTTAATAAAGTCACCATGAGGTTACTCGTATTTGAGATGTCATGTAATAAAAACTGACCTGCGATGTAGTTTTTAAATTCATTTGGTAAAAACATACATATGGTTTAATAAGATTTCATCCGGAATGTGAACAATTTACAATATGTTGCAAGAAACTATCTATATTTATAAATGTTATGAGATAGATTCACGCGTGTCTGTCTGTGTGTGTTGCCATCGCGACTACGTAATTCACACAGTTAATTAACATTTATTTATGTAATATTCATCTGATATTTATTGAAATAAGAAATTCAATTACATAAAAAGCGTATTTTAAAAATCCTATTAAAAACAAATTAATAATGTAATTAAATCCACGATTTCAATAACAAAGTGAAGGGAAAAAAAACGAAAGGAAATCGCTAGTCTGAATCATGGTTGGATATGTCAGACACATTTTTATTTGGGTCTGAGTTTGAAAATTCGGCAAGGTAACTTTATACGTTAGATTATTTCTGTGAAGATCTATCATTTTCAATGTTTTCATTTAACGCTTTGTTTTATTTCCATATCATTTCAATATTTATTAAAGATCTGGAAATTGAAAACTTGAAGATTCCAGTTTAATTAGAAATAAATACACACTTCATTCATATTGTGCCATTCTGAAATGTATTCGTGATCAAGTAGCGTCTCCACAGTTTGTTTACACAAACAATCACTTTTTAAAAAAAGTTCTAAAGATTGTTTTCAAAAAAACTATTTAAGAATAATTGCAAATGTTTGTTATTATATCACGTGTTACCGTGATCCTATGAAGATATTCATTTTGAAACATGAGAAATACGCTTCATTTAATACCATACGGAACAAAAGCGACATTACCCCATATTAATAAAACTAAAACCACCGCAATATCGCCATATAAACATGCTTTCAATATCCTATCTTATAAATATTAATATATTTATTTCTTTTATTGCCTTATTCGCTTCTTCTGGCGGTTTCTTCTCTACGCCCAGTCGTTATTTCTCGCCATTATAGCAGGAATAGACTATTAGCATGCACTGCCTTATTCCCAGCACAACACAGTATTTCACAAAATAAGACTGCACATATTCCCATGTAGTCGAAGTGACACATTTTGTATTAGAATAAAGAATCAATATGCGGTTCTGTATCGGTATTTGGAAGCGGGAGTACAGGAAAATGTTAACAGTTTGTTTTCTAGGATGTCCCACTGCAGCGAAAGAGGGTCGATGCAGAAGTGCCTTATTTGTATAAAAGCGTGACGATTTGGATTTTCTTATATTCTTTTATCAAAAAACTAAAACTACACTAGTGAATAGCCAATAATTATTAGAGCGTCTTGATAAGTAAGAAACAGAAAATACACTAGGCCACATACAGACGCGTACATATGAACCGAAATTCTAACACTTAACTCGGTTTAATACAGACTTTATAATTGTGTTACAATGAAGACGATCGTGTGCCTTTCGGTGCATTTAAAATATTACGTTAATAATTGAAAAGGCTGAAAAAAGGATTTTGTCAACATAATGTGTCTTTCTCTTCATTAACGTTTCCTTTTAGTTTGGTCATTTTCCTGTTTTCAAATTGCAGTTTTCTTTTCGTTTAACATTTGCAAAAGAACCCTTTCTTACTATATAAGTACTTTTGCAATTTTTAAGCGAATATTTGGTTTCACTTTTTCTCACTTTGATTGTCATAATACTTATTATTGTTTTCAGGTTTCGCGATGAACTTGGGCCAGAATTATTCCCCTTGGATATTTTCGCTACAAACAAAAGAGCGCGCTTCCCCTGCAAAAAATGTAATCTCATTCTATCCTCGTAGACATTTAAGAACGAGGCTATACTTCTTTCTAGCGCCACTTTCATAGAGCATTGATGCTCCTCTACGTCATGACAAGTAGTTCAAGCCATAATAGGTTTGACTTTTGTTGTTTTTCTTAACTCTTTGGCAGAGTTCAAAGAAACTTACGATTTTGTCATACATCTTTCATTGGAGAAACTTCAATGTAAGCAACATTTACACATTCAATTTATTTGCAGGTTGCTCTATTTTCATGCTTTACAAACGCGTGCATTTCCCCATTGTAAGTTTAAGGATTGCCCCCTTTTTTCAGTATTAATGTCTTAGTAATGTCGTTGAATACTTTTTATTAATTACCTGTCTCTAAACCGTTTTAATATCTTTCTAGAACAAAATCTGAACGAATTAAATATTATTGTATCTAACTCTTTTCTCTCTACTATTCTTTTCTCCATCCAACACATGTTTTGAATATTTGTTGACACAATAATTATTACACACAAACATGGACACCACGAGTGGAAATAATGAAATAATGAACGTAGAATATCAGGTATATCTTTTGTATAACTGTGTAAAATACTGTGTAAACGATAGATATAGCGTAAAACGAAACAACGAATATTTTATTGCTTGAAAGTCATGAATATGACGTTATATTTATTGGAAATATGACCAGTCTTTATCAACTGAATCGAACAACCCATTAAATTAAGATAATTCTTTTACTTTCTTCTATTCCTTTGTTATTGCATTGTTGTTGGTGTGCTTTATAATCTATATGATCTTTTAGCATTGAATTTTGACCTTTTCATGCACCATTTTGTTTCCATGCTTCTTTCGATGCATATCCTTTTTTTAAAAAAAATATTTCATTCCCCTGCTTTGTCGTCATCTGTTTTTTTTAGTAATTTTCATAGCTATTAAACATTCTTCTGGAATTCGTTCTTTCCTTTCTTTGCTCTGATCATCGTCTTTATTCACTCGCGTCCACACGGGGGCAAAGTTAGACACAAGGTCGGTTTTTAATGCGAAACTATAAACAACCACCCCCAAAAAGACAGTTTAGTTCGGGGCAAAACTAGATTGCCGCCGTCTAGACGGATCCTTTTCAACTGACCTAGTACAAGAAAGATAGGGTGTAGTTTTTATTTACTTCCCTCCCAGTAGGTAAGACACAAGGTCAGGTGTGGGATTTGATGACAGTGCTTCTGTGGAACGAACGATGTCTTCAGTCCACGACGTTATCCACTTAGCCACCGAGCCACTTCAAGACCGATCGGCTGTCTTTTTTCATCTATGTCTTATTTTTCTTCTCTTTTTCTTTCTTTTTCGTATTTCTGTCTACTTTATTCTCCTTTATATTTGCTTGATGTTTTTCTTTGTCTTCTGTCTTTTATTTATCTAAACATGTGTATCATATATTTCATTCATTTTTTTCCGTTGTCCTTTTTTCATTTTCTTCTTTGTCTTTATCTGTTTCCTCATATCCTGGTTTAATCTTCTTCTTTGTGCGCTTTTTCTCTTATTTCTTTATTTTTATTCTCTATCTTACTCATTTATTTGGTCTTCTTCTCACGTTTCATCGTTTTCTTTAAAACAACTTTGTTTTTTCTTCATCTTTATTTTTGTTTCATATAATTTTTTCGTTTTCTTCTTCTTGTTCTCCTTCGTTCTTCTGTTATTCACCTTTTATCTCATTCCAATTACATTTTCTTTTATTTTCTTCATCCGAATTACATAATCAATCACATTCGGGCACGCCATCGACATTGAATGTCATTTTTCTTGATTCTATAATATTGAAGATTAATTTTCTTGTTTTAAAATTAAGAATAAAAAAGCATTTACAAAATAAAAAAATAAAAAAAGCAATTCAAAATTAAGAATACAAAAAGCATTAAGAAATAGAATAAAAAAGTCATGTAAAAGTTCGAGAAAAAGATAGGATTTCCAAAAATGATATTTTCTCAGAGAATTTAAATTGATTTAAACTTTCAAGAAACAAATGATTCTCTGCGTTTAGTTTCCGTATCAGTTTTAACAAACGTGTTCATCCTTTCGTCTCAGTCGACTCTACATTGTAATCACAATTATACACGCAACCGCATTTCTCAAAAATTGAGGGAAAAACTTTATTACTAAATGCATTTTCTTAAAAGTTAATAGGTCATAGAAAAGATCAAATCGACTTTTTCAAGATTGTCGATGAGATTTTTGTTTTAAAATAATAAACGCATAATAATAAAAATGTCAAGAATTTGCATCAAACTCTATTTACCCGTTTAGAATTGTCATTTCTTCGAATTTAGTTAGTTTTTCAGGGATATAATACATGAATATCCATACAGAATTGGAAATTAACTGTAATAATTACCACTAAAAGACAAGATATAGAAAAGGAATGACACATACAAACCTTTAAAGTTAAAAGTTCTAGTGATAGTTCCTATTGCTATATATGCAAGTAGTACATGGAATCTAGTAACATAGCATAAGAATAACTTCAATGTCTTTTAAATCATGAATGCGTGTACTAACTTTCCGAGATAGACTACGTCATGAGTATATTAGAAATACGTTAATATTATCAGATCAAAAACGACGTTATTAGAAAATAGATATTAATGGGAGTTTACATGATTTACCCCCATAAAAAATCATATCAAGATTTCATTGAAAATAATTGAGTGGTTCATCAACAGAAAATACGTTTCAGATATAAATACCGATTCTGAAAGCTGAGATACTGACCAAAGACCGTTTAGGCAACGGAATTTCGTTTTCAAATAAAATAGCAAAGCTGTTTGTAGTATTCCCATAAGTCAAGTAAGTCAATAACTATAATGGGAGAATAAATAAAAGCAAGAAATGGTATCAGGAAGAAACCTTATAATAGTGTATGAAAGTGTTATCCCTATAATAACTTTTGTTAATATATATATATATTTATATATATATATTCATAGAAACATAACTATCCACGAACATATATATATATATATATATATATATATATATATATATATATATATATATATATATTAATGCATGTGTTGTTGAAAAATGCATGTGTTGTTGAAAACGACATAACTCTTCTGTTTAGTGATTCCTTTTATATATATATATATATATATATATATATCCATATATGTATATATATATATATATATATATATATATATAAGTATTTTTGTGTTTTTTCTTTTTTTCTCTTTTTGCATCGTCAATTAAATAAAAACAATCTTTTAAACAACACCCGAGGAAATCGCCGATCTTCAGCAACGCTGTAAGACATCTACGATTAGGAAAAACAAACAAAAGGGGAAAAAAAGAAAATATTGTCTGTATCACCTTGATTACGGTTTATAAAAACGAATTTTTTTATTAGAAAAAATTGTTTGATAAATATTTTATTTATTTCACAAAATCTAGCGTCGAGTTATTTAGTTTCTCAATTTTCAAAGCATTACAGCGACGCCTCTAACTGTAGTAGCACCCATCTCATTAATTACACACGCGCTGCAGCGCTTTTGACTATAATAAAAAAATCTCTTCACCAAAAGCCGAAGAAATCGCCGATCTTCTGCGACGCCGTAAGACATCAACGATGAGAAAAAAGTAAAAAAGAAAAATATTTTCTGTATTACAATGATTAGGGTTTATAAAACCGAAGTAAATATGGTTTAATAAGCATTTAATTTTCTTGACACAATCTCGCGTTAAGTTATCTGGATTCGCAATTTTAAATTATCCTTTCAACAACGCTTCAAACGGTAGTAACACCCGTTGTACAAACGCGCACCAGTGCTTTTGACTACAGATATTAGACATAAAACAACAACTTTTTTACGACATCCGAAGAAATAGCCGATCTTCGGATATGCTGTAAGACATCGACGATGAAGAAAATTGAGAGAAAAAAGAAAAATATAGTATGTATTACCATGATTAGGGTTTATAAAACCAGAAATTTGGGTACAAAATGATTTAATAAATATTTAATTTATTTGACAAAATCTCGCGTCATATTATCTAGTTTCTCAACTTTCAATATATATATATATATATATATATATATATATATATATATATATATATATATATATTTATTTCACTTAGAAGATAGTTTGTTCAGTAAAGACCGGGATTAGTCCAATAAAAATAAGTTCGATGATACTCGATTACAAGGTATAGCGCCTTTATACATTAAAAAACGTATATATATAATTACATACAAATACATTAAATATTTAGGTTATAAAAATCGTACATATTTCTAGACAGAGCGTCGTAGTCCGATGGTAAAACGCTTGACTATAGACATCAATATCGAAGCCAGAAACACGTGTCCATGGATTACTTTTATGTACGTATAAAATAAGTAATATATATATTATATATATATATATATATAATATATATATAATATATATATATATATAATATATATATATATATATATATATATATATATATATATATCAACGAAAATTACGTCCTATAATGTTAAGTGCGACTAATAATGAACTTTTCTGCATCTTAATCACTAAGGAAGTGAGACAATCGAAAAAAACAACGAACGCTGCAATCACCAATAACAATAATTACATAATATATATATATATATATATATATATATATATATATATATATATATATATATAAATGGTCCTGGGCGTGGTTTTGAACTTTTTCTCGTGATACTAGTCTAAATCTACAAACTGCATTCGAAACCATTCCACCGATTGCCACCGATCGCCACCCCTATACTGGTGATTGTAGGAGAGCCAGAAACAAAGTGTTTTAACACTTTAATATTTAAAAAAGTATTTATTGTATATATATATATATATATATATATATATATAAGTGTAAACATATTCCCCCGGTTGTATCAGGGCCAACCCCGCAGTAATTGCATCGTATAATAGTTGTTTAAGAGATATAAAGATGTGATGTACCTGGGTGAATCATATTATGTTAAGAATAGTTTACTAAAAAGGGAGTAGAATTAATACAAACTCAATAGATGTTATGGGATTATTTGCAAATACGAATTTCTATTATTAAATGATTAAAACTAAAAATCGCTTATTTTATTGGCAAATGGATTTTAACAATTTCTAATAGATCCCTTTCGGTTTCTTACTAACATTATTGTTATAGTCATGTTGGCTTATTATGATAATATGTTTATAAATAGTCACTATGTACTTGCCTCTGTACGAGTACCAAGGATTAGTGTTTTAGACGGAATCATTCATTTTCTGATCTTAGCAAAAAATATAACTATTGTAATAACATACAAGGGTGCTCAAAACAAAAAATAAAAAATAAAACCTAGTATATATATATATATATACAGAGTGGGCAAAAATAAGGGTCCTATTTTAAAAAATTCATAACTTTTTTATTTATTGATTTTTTAAATTTTTTTTTTAGAATAAGTAAAGGACCCCTTCCGAAGCAAGCATGAGCCATATTAGCCCTAAGGAACGTACCCTCATTTAGAAAACATTATTTTTGCTTAAAAAACTCAAAACAGTGTAAAAAACAATACTTTAGTTTTTGTAAGTTTTAAGAAGTGTTTTTCGGCTAAAATTTGTTTTGTTTATTTAAAGAAATCTCGGAAGGATCAGTCTACACACACATAAAGTTTGGTGAGTTTAACTTTTATTTTGTGGAAGTTATTCAAATTCAAGTTATTCAAATTTAAAGATAGGACCCTTATTTTGGCCCACCCTGTATATATATATATATATATATATATATATATATATATATATATATATATATATATATATAT
This sequence comes from Sepiola atlantica, assembly GCA_963556195.1. Lineage (NCBI taxonomy): Eukaryota > Metazoa > Mollusca > Cephalopoda > Sepiida > Sepiolidae > Sepiola > Sepiola atlantica. The sequence goes on from OY744528.1 coordinate 86,774,859, forward strand.
ATAAGGAATACACCCCCCCCACACACACACATATATATATATATATATATATATATATATATATAGATAGATAGATAGATAGATAGATAGATAGATAGATAACTGTGTATTCTTTACATAAGCGTACCATTAGATTTAAAATAATATAACGATAAGGTTCCAAAAAGGTCAGTAATTAAACGTAGGCAAAAGTAATTCACTTTTATTTTGTGAATAATCATCCCAATTAAATCCAATTAGCTCTCCCACAAATAACTTCTTCTTCTCTCGAATCATTACAAATACATTTTTATTCGTTTGTGCTATTCTGAAATAGCGAACCTAACGTCGTAAAATTTCTATAGATAAATGACTATGAAAATATATTGAAACATCAAAACAGATACTCGCACACACACACCCACACGCACACACACATACACACACGCACACACACACACACACACACACACACCAACACACATCCAAACACACACTGTCAAAAGTTACGGAAAAATAAATTTCAAGTGATCGCACTTGTGATTCATCCGAATTAATTACTAAAATATTCATATAACATCATAGAAATACGTCGGTAAATCGATATTTCATATATAAATTATAATTTTGATTACTTGAGAAAACAACAAAAACAAATTCACGAACTATTGAATTTTTATTAAAGACGGAAGTCAGGTAAGTAGGAAGCTTTTGTCTAACTTGCAATTTGCTTTCTCGCTTCATCTCACTACGTAAAGTAGCTCCGTTTGGGGCTTAGAAAGGTTACGTCTTTTACTCGTTTATTGAAATTTAAAAAAATATATATATTGTGCAATGTTGAAATGAAAACATTATTATTTTTTGAGACTTTAGATGAATATATCCTTTTTCAGAAGCGAGACTTATTCCTTTTTTCTTCCTCATTAAGTTGGTATACACGTCGAGTTGTTTGAGACGATAGTTTAAAGAAATATATAGACCGGCCGATGTTGCTGCGATGGCATGGCCCCTTTTGAATCAGGAAATTGATAACATTTTTGAAGCACCACGTGTCTGAATATTTATATTGGAA
>OY744528.1:86780909-86825909 GCA_963556195.1 Sepiola atlantica
ATATCTCACAAAAAGTTACATAACGGCAACATTTAAATGCGATCTATGCTTTATCTCTTAATAGCCAGCTTTTGTATCCCAGTTGGCAGGGTGTCCCACTTCAGCCACGCTGATTGATTGTAATTTCATCAATATAGATGTTATTATATATTCCCATCACACTGTTTTAAAGGAGCGATTGTTCTACTATTAGATTTTTGAAAACGTTCTCCCTTAAACGATATGTGAATAGGTCCAATTATCATCAACGCTGAATCAACTCATACATACGATATACATTTGGACAGAAAATTGAACTTGGGTAATGTTGAATATATATTTAAAACAAAGGTCATAAAAACTGATCTTGACTTATTTTTGAATAAAATGTACAAAACACACATTGACAAATTGGGATTCAACTAATAGCTGATAGTTTAACCATTAGTCTCTAGTGACAATTATATTCATTTGGTCACTCTGTCTGTCAGCTTATTCAATTATTGCGAAGTGATATTTTTCCAATCTTCTTATACTGACTCCCAGTGTGATTTTTTTTTTGCAAATTCTCAATAAGCCGATTTCCTTTAAACTGTGCTCTACAAGTTCTGGATCTGGTTGAGATCAGATGTTGTACGAGACAGAACATTGTCTGAATAGGGTAATCATTTAATCACATTTTGGTTAATTTGACAGTGTTAACTGGCGTATTATTGTGCAGAAACATACCATTTTTGATCTGGGAAAAGGAACAAACCAACTTTTGAACTGTTAGAGAAAGCTTTTTACTTCTGAAATAATGATTTATTTTCAGGTGTTGGTACTCGTAACACACATAATTAACTAATCAATACAAAGTGGTTAAAGTACACCTCATACTATATTTTCTCCTATTTTCAGTGTAGTTTGAAGAAAATCAAACCTGAATCTTTGAAGACATTGTTTAGGGAGAACAATCTACAACCGGAAACACAATCTAATCAAGCCAAATACCATTCTAAGACTATTTCAACGGGATGATGCCGTATCCAGTAATAAAGCTCATCTTATACATGCTATCCTCGTATGATAAATGTTCTTTGCGAATTATCTTGTTGATGGATCGTTTTCATTCAATCTCTTGGCTATTGTTTTTTCAAGAAATAGTCACCCTCTTCAGTTTTAAACTCTTTGGTCAAAGTTGTACGGGTACCCTCCTGTACAGAAAACCCCCCACATTGTATGCTATTTTCCTATTGATCGTTTGGAAGCGTCTAAGCTAATCTTTATTCCCAACTAACCTGTTTGATTATATTGCTGACCAATTCTTTTCACCGTAAAAAAGAAGTTAACACTTTTAACTTTATACTCTACGCCTCTCTTTCTCAGCACGCCAATTGTAGTTTTCACAATTTCATATAAATGCTTTGTCTTCTTTAAGGAAATATTCTATTAAGTATTAAGATACATTTTGAAACTCAGACATTAATCCCCAAAAGAAGATATACAATAATTACTTGAAAACAGTATAAACAAAATTGTTGAAAAATGAGCCAGTATCAATTTTCCGCCGCGGGAGTCTGCCAAAGTCTTTCTCTCTCTCTATCTATCTATCTATCTATCTATCTATCTATCTATCTATCTCTTTCTTTGTCTCGCTCTCTCTCTCTCTCTCTCGCTCGCTCTCTCTCTCTCTCTCTCTCTCTCTCTCTCTCTCTCTATATATATATATATATATATATATATATATTGTTGTGGTGGCAACCACTTATTTGCATATACGAATAACGTTACACTATAAATGGCAAGCCTAGGTTGGCCTTAGTGTGTGTTACCTAAATGCCACCGGAAGTGACGCCGAAGAGCGTACATGTCCTCCCACCAAGACTCTCTGACTCGACACCTTCATTTGTACATACTGTAACTATACCTTTTCTTTTATACACTTATTATTGCATTATCCTTGTTGTTTGCGTCTTCATTGTATTCCTCACTAATTATTGTTCAACCTTGCAACCACAACATATATATAATTATTTATTAACAAATATTTACTTATCTACATACGTATACGTTTCATCCTTTGGGAATCATCCGTATAGGGATAATTATTCAAATCGACGGCACGATTAGAACCTCGGAAAAAAGTGCATTTAACATCAAATCTTTTATTTAATCCACGGGGGTAGCATGCACTTGTTCCGTTAGCTATGACTTAGAGAAGTCTTCAGTAATTCGCAATTATGATGATAACACTCAAGATGTGAATAACAAAAATAATACAAATTATCAATCTTCATCCCCAAAATTCAGAAATATTACATAATATATATATATATATATATATATATATATATATATATATATATTGGGGGTGTATTTGGGTGCGCTTGTATGTCTTTAGGTGAGCGATTTCTAGAAATTTACTATTTGTGCATTTTCAGATGTCTAAACTTTCTTTAGAACTGATCGTATAAAAAAAAATATTTATGCTTAATTGCCGTCCGTAAAAATATTCACTTTATACTTCGCAATGTGATCTACATTTAACCATTCACTTGATTCCGTCCTCGCCAATTAATAAGAACCCAATTAACTTACATATTTCGAAGTTTTATTTTACAGTTGATACATGTGGTCTTCACAAACATAGAAAATTGAAAATCTCTAAAAATTAATTTATCTCGAGAAAAAAAACAGTCAACACTTTGTTCCGATTGATTTTCCGTATTAGTACGAATATTTAAGTATATCTCATGTGCAGTTCTAGATAAAGGGTCCTTTTGCAGTGTGATGCCAATCATTTATACTTATTATATCCAGTGACAATATCACCGGGCGTGGTTATAGCTGACATGGTCCAATCTATGGGTAAATTGAATTGTACACCTCAAAGACATGTAACTCCTTCGGACTTGTATTAGACCTAGCCACATACGGATACCCGAAATTCATATCTCACACCTTTTACGACTTTTTTTTTTGGTTACTCTAATTTCTAACCACATTAAACATTTAAGGTCTCTAAATCCCTAATTGGCATTACTTCTAGTGACACACTGGACGCGAATGGTAATATCAGACAGGCTCAGAATCAGTATATTAAATTACATTCATCAGTTACAGACTATTTATATATAAACTCTGCGCATACAAATCAAATAATTCTACAAACCTATAGAATGTATTAGATATTTAAAAGAAAAACAAGATATTTATCAAATGAAATATATTGAGCAAAAAAATAGAAAATGGCAAAATTCCATGTAAACAGACAGGTAGACACTATTTGCATCCACACACAGTCTAATGTTTGGCTGCGTTAAACATGGATATGGCAGTGATCATTACAACCTTTCTAGCAGGTTGTTCCATGGAACAGTAACACGGACAGAAAATGTTGTCTTTCATCTATTGAACCGAAAGCGACAGTTTTTGCCGCCCCCCCCCACCCCCGTGGAGACTACTTCTTGACGCTGGAGTAAAAACTCATTCAAAGGTAGATTTCAAATCCTGTTTATTATGTTGCACGCCAGCATTAAGTATTCCCACACACTACGTTATCCAAAGTTAAGGATAACAACCTTTTATAAATATGACTAGAATCGGTAATAAATAACCTGGAATTTATTGAAATATCTTGAAACAAACTTAGATGTCAATCGGTTACTTTCATTATTTTGTGTGCAATTTTATATAATCAGCGGTTAATTGATGTTCGTTATAAATCTTTGAAACGCACGCAAGCAACTAAATAGGAAAGAACATCGTAAAATAAGAAATGTAGAAGCAACAGCGGATGATACATTACGAAACCAGTTTGTTTAACGGAGGAGTGATTGACGGATGAGGGATTAGAATTTAACATTTAGTTAACGGAAGTCGACACACTCCCGTGGCATACGGGTAGATAGAATTCGGTCTCTTGCGAATGACAACATAAGCAAACGGGATCAACTTTGTCGTTTTCCTAAAAGCCGCAGTAAGGGTGGTGGCAATCGCGCACAATGTAGTTACGTGTAACGATATAAGCTATCTATCTGTCTATCCATCTGTATGTATGTCTCTCTCTCTCTCTCTCTCTCTGTCCGTCTGTCTGTCTCTCTCTCTCTCTCTATGTGTCTTTCTCCGACCTGTAGTCAACACTTGTTAAAGCCCAGAAATTCCTTGTTCCAAGTTGTGTGTATTAATAAATATATTATAAAAAAACTAAACATCGGAGTCCGAGTGATTGTATCTACACACGATATAACGTAGGTTTCTGACTACAACAACAGGTGTCTATAATAATCTATACACGCAACAGTCAACCGAACATCTCACAGAAGGAAGAATAACGAAGTATAATTGAAAAAAAAGGGCAAATAAACATAAATACAAATTAATGGATCAAAAAATGAAGACGAGGAAGTAATATGGGACTATTATTCACATTCTTGTGAAGATGCAATCTGCTTACTTAATGAAAAGTATTTGATTCGTTAGTTGTCGTGTCTTTCAGTCTGCATGCTTCGTAAATATTATTTCAGTACGTCAGATAAGATCGTGGTTAAAGACGTCCTCGTAATTCGTAGTTTTTTTTTTTACTGCCGCCATAATTATTTCCTATTTATTGAGTGGTGCACATTACAGTATTTTGTGAATTCTTCCAGGAATCTTGACGCAGAGTAGTAAGAATATTATTAGCAGCAAATAACTCATATTTCTTATAGCATTTTCTCTCGTTCTCTTTTTTGTAAATGATTTTATAATTATTTAAAAAAACTATTTTGATATAATCAATAAAGAGAAAAAAAACAATAAGGCTTGAAACAATTGTCAGAGAAAGAAAGAGAGAATCAACAGATGACGATTAGAACGGAAGTGACGCCGCCGTTACTGACATAGCGTTGCCACGAACGATAACCAGGGAGATGCGTTGGAACAACCAGGCTGACTCACGGGGCTCGTTCTCTTATAAATCGTTCTTTATGACATCAGGATGTACATTTTTCCTTTCTTTCTGTTGTTATTGATAACGTCATCTAGTATGTCCGGTGCTGTTAACGACGTTCTCGAATGTGCACAACGCAATTAGTGACATCATCCAATTCAACGTTATAAACAATGCACTACCGATGGATGTCAACTCATGTAGACACGTATATTTGTTTGTAAGCAGAAGCAGTAATGATGTGTATTTTTTTAAAGTGGCAAAAGAAGCTCTAACAGCTACGAGCTTTTGCGTTATCAACCACTGAGAAACTTAAGAAAATTATTTATATATTTAATAACATATATAGCAAATACTTATCCAACGTGTCATGTGTGTTCTAAATTTCTCATAATTGTTTTTATATATTAGTAAAACTGTTTCCTGAAAACATATTCTAATAAGTAATATAACTCAATAATAGCGAAATTAAAATGAGACGATTAGATAGTAAAATATATATTAACACATTATTGCTACAGTTTTCAAATTGCTTTCAAGCATGTTAAAAAGATTGATTGAAGAGCGGTACCGACAAGAGAGTAAGCAAACGTCTGGGTTGCAAAAACTGTTCTTTTAGCAACCTACCCCAACATAGTCTGGTAAGAATAAGTAAAAGAGAGAACGAATGTATTTGTTAGAGTAGAATACTACGGTCCTATCTATACTGCAACAAGAGTAAACACATACACACTAAGAGAATGGCAGAACCTGAACATATAGATTGTGTAATAAGCTTTTACTATTATTCTACACTAACGTTTTACATACATGAACATTCGCTCATGTTGTCAACTTCTCAGTAACTTAAGTTGCTAAGATATTATTGAGTCATACATACCAGTCGAGAATCCGTTCTCGACAATCAATTAGACGAGAACTGAGCTATTTTAGTGGCTTTCTATTTGTAAGACTGTGGTATTGGTTCTGAGTAGTCCAAGGAAGCCCACCCACCCAGGCCTTGCCTCCTCTCGTTGTGGAGGAGTGTGTTTATTGCTAACTGCCTGAGAGGTCTCTACAGGGGAATCCCGACGTGACTGCCTAGGTTAGTTTTAATAATGCATTTTCTTTAGGGGCACTGTCTTCATTCTCCCCACCTTCATACCTTGTTTCACATGTTCCTGCAGTATATAAAATTTAATAATCAGCCGACGGCAACTGGGTCATTTATGGGCCTTTTATCTGTAAGGCTGTGGTAATGGTCCTGGTTTATCCTGATAGGTCCCCCCTCACAGACATTGTCGCCCCTCCTTTAGGCGGAGTTAATCTATCGCTAACTACTTGAGACACATTCTCCTCATTTAGAGGAGCTGACTTTTATTCTACCCACCCTCCGACTTTGTAGCACATATTCCTGCAGTGGGTGGTCGTAAATAATGGTAGCATTTTCATTGAAGGCTGACCCCACAATCCGTACGTACTTCTCTTTCCTTTTTATTTTACAAGCAACGCCGTTAATTTGCAAGTGAGAAAATAAAGTCTTTACTTATTTTTACTTAAACATGATTGTTACTTTCAATATGCAAGGCTAAGAAAGTGTTATATATTGTTTTCGAATACACTACCTGACCTGAAATATTAACCGTGTTAAATTGTTTACTGTTTTGTACTTCTTGGTGGAAACTTGCTCTTTTTCCGTAGGGTAGCCTTTATGTTTATCTTAATAACCACCAATTTTAAAAATATATTTTAATACATGAGATGTTACGTTGTTGTTGTAATAACTACAGACATTTCTCTCTTTTGCCTACCTTCTAAACCTTTTTTTATTAAATCGCTACGCGACCATCATGCTTTTCTCATATTTACCTATTAGCCACAACTTTCGTCAGCATCGCTTTTATATTCCTTCAGTAATCTAAAAAATAGTTGCTCTTTTTCATATTTTTCTCCACTCTTTCCGACATTTTCTTTTCTGTTATTTTATATGCCAATTGTCTTTCTTTCGATCGCCATTTTTATTTTCCTATTTTATTTCAGGTCGCACCGTTGACTTTTTCCTTCTTTTCCTCAACGCGCTATTTTTATTATCTCTCTGCAAGCGCGATATATTTTCTTCTAACCACCCATTCTACATTCTGTCAATACTCACGTGTTTTTTCTTATTCTCATTTAATCACCTGGTTTTTTTTTGTATTGCTTGGTAACCGCCGATCTTTCCTCGCCTCCTTAGCTGTAGACGTCATTTTTCTAATCGCTATGCGACCACTTTTTTGGATTAAAAATATATTTTTATATCTTTTTTTTTTTTATAAAACGTCATTTGTTACTCCTTTTTTAAGTTTCTTTCCACGCCATTTTTATATGCAACCGCCATATATATATTTTTTCTTTTTGGTACTCTACATATTTATATTCATATTCATTTATTAACTGTCAATTTCTTATTCATCCGTTATTTTTTATTATCTTGGTGACTACAGATTTTCTATTTTATACTTTCAACCGTCAGCTTTATGTTCTTTATATAAACACGATATTTCTTAGTTTATTTTTAATTCAATTTTATGAATTCTTTTTATATTTTCTTAGTGGCCACAATCATATTTATTCAGTTTCCTATACCCGCCATTTTCTCTATTTATTTTGCAACGGCGGTTTACTACATATTTTTTATAACTTCTCTTATCGCCGTCCTTTATATTTTGTATTTCCTTTCTCAGACGTTTTTCTAATATCTATACCATTAATATATTATTTATTTGATTCATGCAGTACTTTTCTACTAAATTCATTGGTATCGAAAAACAGTTTTCGTGGATAAAAGCTCTATTATAAGCTTTTAACACGATCTATTCTTCTAGAGTGTTCGTCATATATATATATATATATATATATATATATATATATATTTATATAATCTTTGTAACAATCTATGATTTCAATTTATATTAAAATACGATACAAAATATTTCAGTAGGCAATAAATGTTCCCTGTCGAAAGTTTCATGAGAAAAATGGACATATAAATTCAGTAGTAAAATATCCAGTAAATGAAATAAACACAGTTTTGATGGCTTTAGTCAAGATTATCTGCTTTTTTTAACTTCCGGTCTTTCTCAACAGTATGGACGTCGGTGACAAGCCAAATATTGTCCCTTCCGATTGAAGAGCATCTTTCTCTACGATAACTTGAAACTACCCCCCATTTCCCCCGATGTTAAGAATGGCTTTTAAAAAAATAATGTAATGATTTAGAAAGCCATTCTTAACATAGGAAAGGGTATTTGTTTAACTATTCTGAACTTTCACCTAACAATTTTATAAGCATACATTAAAGTATTTGTAATAAAAAAGCATATCAAAACAAAGACTAGTTTTTGTATAAACTACTTTTTATTAAAAACTACTTTCAAAAGTAAATATATTTGCATTATAAAATATTTGAATTTTTAAAAATCTGAAAAATGGCCAATTCGGTTGATAATTTATTTTAAAAAAACTGGACAAATTTTATTATCATCACATATTTTATTTAAAAATATAAAATGCTAGCAAAAAGACGAATTCGTGTGAGTATTTGGTAAAAAAAATGATACATTTTTAATTATTAGGAAAATATTTGTAATAAATACATACGGTTAAGTAATGTAGTAAATTATACCCATCTCACCCCTTTGTTTACAATGGAATATACCACAGTCGTGTAGTATATTACGAGTGGATAGTTTATCCCTATTTAAAAAAAAACTAAGCGACAAAAAGTTAAATAAAGCTCAGCAGTAAGGTATTCTGACATCCAGTTTTTATTGCACACGGTCATGTGAAATATGTGTACTAATCATTAATCAGAATGGACCATATCTGGCTTGTCATCGTCGTCCCGTCTGCGAAGCAGAAACCCGGAATCCGAAGAGCCCCATAATTTTTACTATAACCATTATATTATATAGAGATTTGAAATAATCGGATACATCTGTGTATTGATTATTATGGGGAAGATAACTTAATCAACGTTCGTTTTTCTAAGGATTATTCCTTTATATTTAAGCACACGGCATATATGCTAAACTATTTCGTAGTTTAAAGATTGACTTATGTTTTTAAAACTTTTAATGTCATTGTTCATATCCGTAATTTATAATCAACTCATCGAGTGACGCGCATCTCTTACTAAATTTCTATCTATCATTCTCATCCTCTCTCACGGTATCTTGTTTGATCCCCAGCTTTTTGTTTATATAGTATCTACCACTGGCGTTTCTGCAACTTCAGTTCATATTATATTTCAATAACCAGGGTTTTATTTTGTTATTTTTATTTTTTCACATTAAAAAAAAAACATAACATTTCTGTGAGATATATTTGTTACGGTCCGTTTCATTTGTCTTGTGCCAAACAACATTTTTATGTCAATATCGTCTCTGCCACACTACAAAATCATCAGAAAAAATTCACAAAGAGTAAAAAGTTATTGGATTAAAGTGTCTTGAAAAAACCTACACTATACAGTAGTTCATTTTTGGGTGAAAGCAAACAAAAACAAAAAAAAAAGATCAAAAACTCACACGTGGGGGGACCCACTAATACGCCATTTTGAATTTTTCGTTCAAAGCTAGTACATCCTAAAAATTTGTGCAAACAATTATAAATTTTAATTCAGTAATATTTCTTAAAATAATTAATAAGTTCTATAATTTATTTATAAAATTCTAATTCACTTGAGGGTAATTTTTTACTTACTAAAGTTTCATAAAGTAAATATATAATATAAATGAAAGTAGAAAGATAAATATGTAGGAATGACATATCTATTTCAACTTCGATTGTTCAATGTAAGGTGTTCTCGGTAAAAACATGTTTATGTTTATTTTCTTTAAGCCATGGCTTTTCAAAGATTAAAATCTTATCATCAGAGGAATTACATAATGGATAAGTTGGCGGTGGAAAAGCCACAATTAAAAATGAAAAATATATAAATATGGCGAGTAAGAGTGTGCGTGTAATCGAACAATCGAAGTTGAAATACATTTGTCATTCCAACGTATTTATCTTTCCTCTTTCACTTATCTTTATAATTGATCTATTTCGTATATTGAGCTTAAACTATTTCATTATATGTTCTATCCTATACAAGTATACTTTTAGATTCATATTTTATATATATGTATATATATTCGAGGGAGAGAGAGAAAACAACTGTTTTCTACGACAGAACAACATATTCTATTACATTAATTCCACCTGGATTTATAAACCTTTGATAAGCTTTGACGCAGTGTACACGCATTTTTGCGCTGAATTTTTATCTTTCTATTTTCAACCGTTTCTCAACAAACTATTTGTGATAATACTTTTTTTCTATCTGGATATACTTTTCATTTTAACAACATTTCTCACACACGTGTATACATTTTCTATTATTTTCTCAAATTTTTCAAATTTGGAATTTTAGCTACTTCCCTGCTAACTTATCTATCCATGTTATTCCTCTGATGATAAGATTTCGATCTTTGAAATAAAACAAAATAAACATCATTTTATTGAATACACTTTGCATTAAACAAATGAAGATAGAAATATACTTGTCATTTTTACATTTTTTATTTTACTTTTTTTCATTTTCATATATATGATTGCTCTATCCCGTATATTGAGCTTAAATCATTCTATGATATGTTCAAACTTCTAAAAGTATACATCTTACTTGCATACTTTATATATATATATATATATATATATATATATATATATATATATATATATTTATATATATATATATTCAAACATTGTTAAAAATAACAGAATTCGTCTGTTTTATTATACCTTTTTATTTTTTCAATTTTTCTAATGGTCTTGTATGTATTAAAATAAACTAATTAATAAATGCCCATAGGTATCACGAACGTTTTCGATTCTTATATATACTCCTAGCTCGTACTTTCACAACCTTTAACATTATTTAATCTACTTTCATTTCATTCGAAAGTGCATAAAGAGTAACAATTTGACTTTTCATGACATTCTTCTTGCGTAATTAAAATGAATAACAATATTTACGTGTATATTATTATTATTATTATTATTATTATTATTATTATTATTATTATTATTAGTTAGCTTAGTAAGAAGGGTGACTTGTTCAGTTAATTATGAATTACGGCTAATTAGAAAAATTAAAACATAATTAAAAATATATAACTCAATCCCATAAGTAAGTCATATTTTCGCATGTATTTTGTGTGATTACAGTATATAGTAAAACAAACGAACATGACGAAACTCGGCGTTCGTATAATAATAGCGAAGAGAGATCAGTTTAACCACGCGGATACATAGTTGCTCGTTTCATATCTCGTAAGAATGTGTTCAGTGATTAACTAGTTAACACTTTCTTCCTTCTTCTATTACCTCGTCTCTCTTTATATGTCTTCCCTTGCATCACTTTCAATCTCTATCTTTACAGTGAAAGATGGGGTCTCTGTGGAAGGAGAGTGGTAAAATAGACACTGAGGCGAATTATGAAATCAACTAAACCAAGTTCAAATCAAATCTGATAAATTACATCCGGTTGCGTTCAAATTTTGTGGCAAAAGGTATGAACATTATTTCCCAGTTATTGTCAATATGAAAAAGAAAAATTGCACCCGTTTCCAACTGCGCAACGGTTAGAAATGGGGTGGAGGAGAATACTCTGATAGGGCATGAAAATAGCGGTGGACTGACCCGTCGACATTCCGTATAAAAGCGCCTCAGAGGACTAACAATAAATTAACCCCCTTTAAAATAAAAAGTAATTTCTTTGGAGAATTCAGCTCTTAGGTCCGAGCTAGGCCATTCTTTATTCTAAAAAGCAAGGTGATAATGGCTGCGCGGATGAAATATAAAAAATCGGTGAATTCAAACTAAACATTTTTTGTCTAGAACAACGTACCAATAAACAACTTATACGAAGCTGAAATCGATAAGTAACTGTTGTTTACGGATTGATTCCGATACAGCTAGAGACTGATCATATACTTCTACAACATGAACAGATATATATTGCTGGAAGAATCTTCCCTTTCAAAACTGTGAGTGTGACGAGCCTATTCAAATAATATATAGTATGGTACTGTCGGTTGTTTTATTTGCTCAAAAATTGTTCTTTTGTTATTCAATCATTTTCTCTGCTAATTCTCGTGCTTTTGCACATCTGACCTTCGGTACAATAGTCGACACTTACATCTGTACATCGGCAGCCTTTATATTTCACATCCAATCGACTTCAATTGCATTACAATTTCTCCTAAACAAACATTCTGTCACTTTCCTAACTATGAAATTATTTCTATTTGTATTTTAGTTTTTCGTACTACAATCTGCACAACACACACTATATATATATATATATATATATATATATATATATATATATATATATATATATATATATATATATATAATGTGTGTGTGTGTGTATGTGATTTTTTTATCGAACACCAGACAAGGACGTGGCCCGAACTAAACTAATGTCACGATAAGAGCACATTTTGACGAGTCGAATCTAACAGACGTGTCCGGCTTTCATTATTTTCTATTTACGTCCTTTTTCCTGTTTTGTTCATGTCTGTTCTATTTCCTGATAAATACGCCCTTTTATTCCCATCCGCCTTCTCCCCGTTTCCGTCCGTACCACCTTCCAATTTCTCATTCCTTCCAATTCTTCTAAATATTATTTTTGGCTATTATTTTCTTTCCCTTTCCCCTTCCTCTTTTCCAATATATCCTTCCTTGCAATATTCCCTCCTCTTTTTCCCCGTGTCCCTCTCTATTCAACCCACTCTTTTTTCTCGCGTCTTACTCGATGCCCCTACCTCGTTTTCCCACCGCAATCATTACAATTCTTTATTTCTTCATATCTACCAATGTGTATCGCTCATATCTTTTTTCTTCTTCATTTACAATAATCATTTCCTTGCAAATCTTCCCCCGTTTCCTTTCTTGTATTGATTTCTTCCTACTTTCTCTCTACCCCTTTTTTCAAATATGTATTTCATTCTCACATTTATTTCCATTTTTACTAATGAGTCACCACTTACCGAGGACTAACAACTACTCGAAGATAAGTATTACTGATATATATTGATTGACATTTCCTATTTACGAGCCTACGTAGGGGAGGGGGCATGTAGGAGGTTTTAAATGTGCGGAGAATATACTCTTCAAAAGTTGAACTCAAGATTTCTTCTTCACTGACCGTGGACAGAAAAAAAATAAATTTTATATCAGACTAAATACTACACGTTGCTCCTAGCCTAAAAAGTTAAATTAGTATGAATACTAATTAGAGGCTTAAATATATCCACACTATTCAATTAAAACAAGAGCCGACACATAACAGTAATTCTTCCCTTTTTGTGAGAGACATCGTCTATGGAATGTGGAGTAACGTGCAAAAGAAGAGGAGAGTGACAGTTACAATGCTGCCCAAAGTAAACTCAAGACCCTACTGTACACCCGTATTGATGATGGTCGGCTTCCACAGAGCCCATCCGCACTTTAACAATTCTTGTGATTAGTATTGCGCGGTTGCACATACCCATGCCATCGGAAGAGCTAAAGCGTACCTGATGGTGGTTCCAGTTAATTCGCCGACATCCCGACCATGGAACAGCTAATATTAGTTTACATAGTACTAGTAGCTGGTAAAAAAGTAGTCCTTTTTTATTAGATATATGTCTATCCTCTCTCTAGCATTTTTCGTCCTAATCATACTAATCCTGTCACATTTCCTGCTCACCAATGCTATCTTCTTTTATGCCTTTCAATTGTTCCATTTTCAATTATTTTCACTTATTCTTTGTCTTTTCTTTACTCCATCCTTTGTTTATTTCCGTTTTCTTACATCTCTCTCATTTTATTCAATTATTCCTTTCCCTGTCGGAATCATCAACATCCGTGCGTTTCAAATTGTATTTCATTCCAATCTTATCTACTTGTTTTCCTTTTATTCTGGTACTAATAAATTTCCGCTTATCAAGGCTAAAAACAACTCGCGCGTAAGGTTTAATGCGATAGATTCTCAGTTTAATGATGAAGAATATTATGAGAGGATGAAAAATGAAGTATGTAATAAATAGAAATCTGATAACTTATGAGAGCTAGTTTATGACAAGTATAGGTGTTGGTTGTGCAGAATAGCACTTCCGCGAATTTAAAGGATATTCCCGAGTTTTGACGACCAATACCAGCCTTAATAGATCATAAATTGCTTGATACAAATAAAACTCTTTACAGACAAGACAAGATAATAGTAATGATCAACGTAATGAACTCGCTGATTTAATGTTTCTTTTTTCGGCTTTAAAGACAAGACAAGATAATAACATATCTTCGACTACATCTTTTGCTTTCTTAGTATTCTAATGTTGTGCAAATATGCCTTTTTCCAGTTTATCGACCTTATTTGATGGGATCCTTCCCCAACCAAAAACGTTTAATAAGAAAACAGTCGTCACCTGAATGTAAACGCCATTGCAATGGCTTTGCACCCCTCCAACCTCACATTCGAACAACGCTAGAAAGATGCGCACATTAGAATCGAGTGCACTATTTTGCCAATGTAAAAACATGCGTGCCGTTTCTTCCTTTCCTAACTTAGTCACACTAGCATCTACTGGCAATGCTTTCTTTTGCAAATAAAAACCGCAAGAATAATAAATAAAATAAATTAAAAACAAAAAAAAACTACAAATAAAAGCCATTGACCAAAAAGAACAAAACATCTTCCGTTAAACCAAGAAAAAAAAAGGTATATAATTCGTTATATAAACTGTTTGACAAAGCAAAAATGTTTGTTTTACGAGCGGCGTCCAAGTATTTAGGTTAATACTCAGGAATCTCCATAAGTACTGACATTCTTTGGTGTGCTATTCTGTACAGGTATTGTATTTATTAACATGAGATTTGAAACGGGACGATATCGTAGCCTACAGGTAGCAGTCACATGGTAGTGTTTTCCACAGATAGAACGTTCTTGGAAAGAAACTCTGTTCATGTAAATTTCGTTTTATTTTAGCCACACTGAGGAAGTATGGAAACGTCTTTGCACTTGTGATAGAAATATTTCTAGCCGTGGCTGTCTTACAAGGATTAGCCACTGATTGAAGCTCAGTCGGGCACCTAGAACGGAAATAACGGTAGAGCAGAGGAAGACTAGCAACGTCTCTTCTGTGGGGAATAGACTGCAGAGAATAGAAAAGATCCTCGATTCCTAAGTTGATTTTGTTTTGTTGTTTTTTAGGCAAGAAAGAATGCCCTGAGCGGCACCTCTCAAGGTGTAGCAACATTACTCTTTCTAATGATTTATCCGACTATATGAAGTGTTAAAAGTGCAAACATATTTTCCACCTATTACATATCAAACAGAGAGCTTTCAATATTTACTTAATTCATACATGTTGTCATTTCACTCAATTCCTTCTCCCTCGTATTCCTCATAATCACATTTCAGCCTCTTTTTCCCCATTCTATTCCAATCATCCGAATTCTTCCTTGATTATTCCTCTATTTACAAATGTCTTTTGTTCCATTCTTTCTCCCATTCTCTTTTCAAATGTTACATTCTTGACGCCTTTCCTCGCTTCTTTTATTTTCTTCATTCGTTCTCTTATTCCCTAGTTTCATATTTCATTCCAAATTAGTTCTTCCTACTTTGATGTTCGTTATTACTTAATTTCATTTCTTGAATTCCATAGTTGTTTCGTTATCTCACCTTCATTCTATTCATTCATTTCTCATTCCATCGTTCTTTCTTTTCATTTCTTTATTGGCTTCATTTATTACTTTCCTAAAATTTCTGCTACTTTTCTTTCATACGTATCTTTATTCATTCCACTTGATCTCTTTATTTCTTCTTTAACAATTCCAAAGCGTTCACCCTGTATAACCCAATGCAGACTAGAACAACAGTGACATTATTGATCGAGGGTACTTCAGTACCGTTCCGTATTTTATCTTGAATGATGAACCGTATGGTTGATAGAAAGGCTCATTTAAGGAATACATGCAAATAATCATGGCTTTGGGTTTATCGTAAAGCCGTAAATCGCCATCTTCAAAAAACGTGTTTTAAATGACTTTCGTATTTTGTGTTTCTATTTTCTGATTTATGTTTAGATTTATTCTGCTTTCAAATAAGAGTAACAATTACAGTAAACAAAAATATGGAAAACATCGAATATTTAGTGTCGCATGGAAGTTCGATTTTAGTGAAAAAATAGTTATTTAATGGAGACAAGAATTCTTAGAATATAACAAGAGAAAAGGATGAAGTGAAGAAAGTCAGAAAAAGAATGAGGTTGAGGAGGAGGAGAAGAAAATATGAAAGAATGAAAAGTGGAAAAGACGGAGTCAGTAGTTGATAAAGTGATGATGATGTTGGAGAGGTAGAATAAGAGGCTGGGGAGAGGAATAACATGAAGAAAAGGGGATGGCAAACGATAGAAAATGTAAAAAGAAAGGACAAAAAAATTGATTAATAATAAGAAGAAGAAGAAAGAGAAAAAGAAAAAGAAGAAAAAGAAAATATAGACCAATGAGAAATGAAGAAGAGGCGGTCGTATTAGAATAAGTAGAGCAATAACAAAATGTAACAGGATTCCTTGCGTGAGGTAACGGACGAGGAAGAGAAAGAAAAAAAGAATTAAAAAAAAAACGAAAATAAATGAGTTAGGTAAGGTAGGAATATTTCAGTTTTAAGGATTAGTCATATAACTAGCGGAGAAAATGTATTGAGGAAGAATTAGATTCAAGGGTGAAGTAGAGGAAGAAGAATACAATAATACAAACAATAAGTAGAAGATGGAGGAGGAGAAAGTGAAGTGTAATGAAAAGAAATGAAGAATAAGACAAAATACAGGAGATCTTCAAAAGAAGAAGCCAACTGGGAAAAGGTTTTAGAGATTGCAAGGTAAAACAACATCTCAAAAACACATCATTTAAGATATGGATAGTTCGTTGTTTTGTTTTCCGGCATATCTAACCTTGTCGAATTACTTAATACAAATGGTTTCATTGATTGATATCGTTTTTAGCTATATATGTTATGAATAATTATTATGGAAAAGAGATATTCTATTTTATTCCTAGATTGTACCCCGATCGTTACTACTACACCAGGTCAGAGTAACACTTAAAATAATGGTTACATAAGGAACATGCTACATTCTCCAAACTCGTAAGTTTAGGCTTAACAACTGGATGCAGTTTTGTGTCATAGCCATGAGTGAATATAAACAAAAAGAAAATACGAAACAACGTATAAAAACAAACATCACTTACAAAAGTGTATGCATAACGATGAGACCATTACTATTATGCATTTCTCAAACTAACTATTCTAAATCCATCCGGAACTCTACAAGTTGTTAGGAATAGTGAAAATTAGAGAAGAAAGATGGTGCTACACATAAAAAGGAACAAAGAGAAGAATAATACGAGGAACCACAAAGATGGAGCCAAATGTTATACTTTGTGCAATGCTAGTAAACATAATATACATTTGAAAAAGATAGGCAAGTGTGTATTGATTTACTCCTCTCCAGGAGTTAGGCACAAGGCCAGTTTTTATCTTACTCCCACAAGTAAGATGTGACCCAAGGTCTGGTCGGGAAAGTGGGGTTTAAAAATTGCCTGGGCAGCCCCGTCGGCATACCCCGGTAGGGGCGTCTCAGGCAGTAAGCAATACACTTACTCCTCCCCAAAGAGGGGAGGCAAAGTGTGTAACAATGAGAATAGTACTGGATACATTATTGAAGAAGAAGAGAATGATGAATGAAGTTTAAACAATAGCGTAGACGATCCAGCAAACCTTATAATTATGATTCATATGCAGAATAATCTGATAAGACTGAAAGACGGAAAATATTGTCTCGACGAGATAAACATGTAGGATGAAAAGTATATAAAAATGAAAAGGTTTAAAAGATAATAGGAAGAACTATAAAACAAAGTATATATTTGCGAAACCGAAACAACGTCATACAGGAAAACGACTTAATAATATGTACGTGTATAACCCTCTCTCTCTTTTTCTATCTCTCTATCTCTCTCTCTGTTCCTCTCTTTCTGTCTCTCCCACTCTCTCTCTCTGCATCTTCCTCTCTCCCTCTTTCTGTCTCTCCCCATCTCTTTCTGGCTCTCACTCTCTCTCTCTGTATCTTCCTCTCTCTCTCTCTTTCTGTCTCTCCCCCTCTTTCTGTATCTCTCCCTGTCTCTCAATCTTTCTGTCTCTTCCCCTCTCTCTCTTTATGTCTCTCTCCCTTTCTGTATCTCCCTCTCTCTCTCTTTCTGTTTTTCCCTCTTTTTCTTTCCCTCTCTCTCTCTCTTTCTGTATCTCCCCCTCTCTCTCCCTCTCTATCTGTCTCTCCCTCTCTCTCCCTTTCTCTCTCTTTATATATATATATATATATATATATATATATATATATTATGTGGGTGTATGTGTGTGCAGAAAAATGTGTCCGTTTACAGACGTTGCATTTAATGTTATGTAATAAAATATTCAACATTTTCACCAACAATCAACATCTCTAAATAAAAATAGGATTCGACTCTAAATACATGTATACATGTGTTGGCCTTGGTCATTATTATAGATAAGACTCAGGTCTGTAGGTATGGACATATTCTTCTCTGTGTATAAGACAGCTGTCTCGGATTCAGGACGATTAATTACAGCATTGTGTTATCTGGTGTGCAAATATCAAATATTAGTTTTAGAATGTATATTACTCTATATTTATTGTTCTCTACATATTCTCGTCTATCTATCTTCTTTACTTCCTCCATGAATATATACTTTTATCAGAAAATAATCAGATATAATTACTCACACACAATGTACACAAACACACATCTATATATGTATATATACACTCTCAATGTATATTAATTATATAACTTTAACGATCAATAAATAACTTGCAAATAACAGCAGCAACATAATTATTGAAATAGAATGAAGTATCATTATGCATATATATATATATATATATATATATATATATATATATATATATGTGTGTGTGTGTGTATAGATACATATATACATACGCATATATATATATATACATACATATATATATATATATGTGTGTGTATAGATACATATATACATATATATATATGTGTGTGTATAGATACATATATACATATATATATATGTGTGTGTATAGATACATATATACATACGCATATATATACATAAATATATATATATATATATATATATACAGGGTGGGCCAAAATAAGGGTCCTATCTTTAAATTTGAATAACTTGAATTTGAATAACTTCCACAAAATAAAAGTTAAACTCACCAAACTTTATGTGTGTGTAGACTGACCCTTCCGAGATTTTTTGAAATAAACAAAACAAATTTTAGCCGAAAAACACTTCTGAAAACCTACAAAACTAAAGTATTGTTTTTTACACTGTTTTGAGTTTTTTAAGCAAAAATAATGTTTTCTAAATGAGGGTACGTTCCTTAGGGCTAATACGGCTCATGCTTGCTTCGGAAGGGGTCCTTTACTTATTCTAAAAAAATCAAAAAAAAATCAATAAGTAAAAAAGTTATGAATTTTTAAAAACAGGACCCTTATTTTTGCCCACCCTGTATATATATATATATATGGAGAGAGAGAGAGAGAGATTGATATACAGATTGTGTACGAATAAAACATTATACTATATATATACACATATATATATATATATATATATAAGTTTTTTATTTATACAAACATTATTGGTTACATATGTGCATACATGTTTCGGTTGTACTCTTCACAGAGAGTCCACGACTGTTTCAAGGCAGTGTAGATTTTAGTGTTAAACTTATCACTGCTTATTAGCTATTCAGCGGTGGCCCAGTGGTTGTAGATGTCGGGATTTAAGTAGTAAAATACTCGGAATCTGGGGTTTCGAATCCCATGACCAGTAGTGAATAGTTATATATCTATGCTGATGAGAACCGATTATTAAAGACGAAACCTACACGTACATAAATTATAAAGAAATTATAAAGATATATATATATATCCTGGCCTCGGGGACAAAGTGAACGCTAACGGATTCAAGGTGTCTCTGTAAAACGTGTTCGCGCCTGAGATTCGTATTTCTCTGCGCTGATAGGAGCCGTAAGCAAAAAACGACGTCGTACGTAGGTAAAATATTAAAAAGAAAATAATGACATATCATAAAAAGCCTCTTTAAAAAAAAAAAAATTGAAGTTGATCAGTACTGGAAAAATTTTAAATAAATATTCACCTGAAGCCACAATGCATTACTCCCACTGTGTCGTTGATTTCTATCGTATGTGTTGATATTTATACTCACCGCTTTTAGTGGAAATATCACTCAAGTTCTTCGTAATCCCATGCCAACCGCTAGTGGCCTCATAGACTAGGTGAATGCTACAGGTTTAAGGTGTGTCTGTGAACAGGGTTCGCGCCCTGTGACCGTCTGAGATTGTTTTATCTCTACGTTGAGTAGAGCCGAATACTCGAAACGACATCGTACGTAGGTAAAATAATATAATTTAATATATATATATATATATATATATATATATATATGTTATAGCTAAAATTCTCTTAAAATGGGTAATAGTCTTAAAAGTAGAGCCCTGTTTGAAATTGAAAAGATTGTTGTGATTTCTGCGATAAGCTGAGTTCGGCTCGACCGTTGAACACTGTAGACGATCATTACCCTCGCCTCGCGGATATATGTATCTTAATTGCAATTATCGTATGTGTCGATTTCTTGCGGCCGTGTTGTCCGGAGCGTATGTCTCGTGATTCTAGCCTGAATCTACGAACAACGTTCGAGCCCATGCGACTGTCCGCAACCATCACTTCTATACTGATGTCGTCTGTAGCTGAAGAACACTTTAATATTTAAAAAATATTCATATATATATATATATATATATATATATATATATATATATATATATATATATATATATATATATATATATATATATATATATATATATATAATGTTTTTATACCTGCTCCCACACACTTGCACACAAGTATATGTGATCCATCTGTTTGTTTTAAAAATAGTTAAATTGGGCAATTTTAAATGAATAAATAAATAACATACCTATTTATTTTATTTATTTAAAGAATATTTAGATGACAAAGAAAATTATTATAACAGAAAACTGAAGCGTTATTTTTTTCTGTGATATTCTTGAACCTGTAAGACAATTATCATTTCAAACGAAATATTTGTATTACTAGTAAATTATGCAGATTGATGTAGGAAGCACCGTGGAATTTCCACGGTGACATTCTCGTACAAACAAATACCAGATAGTGTTATCGTTTGTTCGTACAAACAAACGAGTGTATTAGTTGTTCTTTCATGAATATTTTTTTCTATTCGGTGCATGTAACTTATAACATACTTACAACAGGTAGAAATTTATTTTAAAAAAGAAACGCAACACATTCAAACAAAACGTTTTGCCCTAAAATTATAAAATGAACACAATTGTTATACACTTATATTCAATGATATTCATTTAATGTTCACTGAAGGTTGTTCCTTGTCGCTTGTTCTGCTACAATCACATATCATGCCATGCCGGAGCTACTGTATTGCTCCTGCTTTCACGATCTTTGTCGCTGTTGTTGTTTTCGTTAAAGAGTATAGAACTGTTGTTTATAGTGTTTAATGATGATTAAAATATAACAGGCAGACTTCCTCTTCATTTCTCTCTATACATATTCAAATACATTCTTACTTCGTTGTCCTCTCATCAGACACAATATTTGTTCTCTATAATAACACGAAAGCACCGTTTTTTTTTTAAACTATTTATTTTTTCGACATTATTATGGAATAAAAAATTACTGAAATAGCAATTTAAGAGTGAAATCGCTGAGTTTATTGAAATGATATTAACAAATAAAAATTAACTAGTTAATTAAGTAAATAGCGTTCACATTCAGTAATTTATAAGAAACACAGCGATTGGTCAAATGTATGTCGCTTAGGCATAAAACGCTTCTGACATTAAATTCCAATATAGAATCAGTGCATGAAATTCATGTGTATTATTAAATAGAGTTCAGTCATTAATTATTGACAGTGTGGGTAGGTATGTGACTCTGCGAGAATTGAACATTAGCTACCCCGATATTTTCTATACTGACGAATCAAACGAAAAGTGTCGAGAATTTAAAGATAACAAATATTGAATTCGATTAGAAACTTTTTCGAAAATTAAAAACTGCTATTTGCTATAATTTACTGGCTAAGCAAAATTTATGATATACCTTGTATTATAAATGGTATTACTTACAAAAATGAGCAATATTGTGACTCTAGTTAAATATAAGATTATATATATATATATCTAGAGAGAGAGAGAGAGAGAGAGAGAGAGAGAGAGAGAAAGAGAAAAGAGAGATTAAGTGAGTAAACGTAAAAACTATATAATGAAAACACAAACTCTTAAATATACAACAAAACTTATATATGTAGAAAAAGTGAGTGTGTATGCGTATGCATATATATATATATATATATATATATATATATATATATATATATATATATATATATATATGTCTGTGTGTGTGATTGTATGTGTGTTCTCGGGCAGCCGAACCCTTAAAGATGCCTCTAAGGCATAAATACGAAGTCCTTGTCAAGCAATTCGCCCACGGTTATTGACTAATTCAGCCCCCTCTTGACGAACGAATGTTTCAACACTCCTTACTGCCGACGGGCACTGCCTATTCGAAGGTAATTATCTGTTATGGAAACTTAGATGCTCTTCGGTGATTTGAATTCATACAGTATTGGCTTAAGTTAATCGGCCACATAAAAAATATCACTCACTCTCTCTCTCTCTCTCTCTCTCTCTCTATATATATATATATATATATATATATATATATATATATATATATATTCTAGCCCAGCAGGTAGGAGTCATCGGACTAAGATGCTGATAAATAACGATGATTCTCTCTGCTTAAACCGCACCCAGCCCCGGGGTGATAACGAAGAAATCATGTTATATCCTCTCACGGTGATCCAATAACGAATTGAAGCAGCCATCTTCATCGGGTTCGAGTTAAACAATTCGGTCGCATCAGGTTAAAATGACATCAATATTAGCCTTTTGGCTTTTCCCTGATGGCGGATAATATGTACTAGCAAGGGAAAATGTTATTGACAACTACATTAGCATGAAACGATTCTTTAAGTACCAAGTAGATATTGTGTCGAATATGCCTCGATAGCATTTTGTCTATATTTTGCAAGTATATATATATATATATATATATATATATATATATATATATATATATATAATGTATTACAGTAGATCAGAACAACGTCGGTACCGTTGGTTTCAAATATAAACAAACAGGACCTATAATTGTGTTTTACCAGTAATTATATCTGAACAACAGAGGTAAAAGAGACCAATTATAGGCCCCCTTTGTTTGGATTTGAAACCGACGGTACCGATGTGCTTCTGATCTTCTGTAATACATATATAAATACATAGTACGCTCTAATTTTTGATTGTCTTAATAAGTTTATATATATATATATATATATATTGATAGATAGACAGATAATGTAAGTGTTACATAATCTAATTAAAAGCCGATAGTTACAATTCCTTGTTTACGTACAATAGCAACCTACAAATGGGACAGTCACCCATAAGAGATAGATAAAATAACTGATACTACGCGACCACTTAAAAAAGATACGAGTAATGCCTAGGAGGAGCGTATCATAGCAACGTAACATATATTACACTATCCGCCAACTACCCCCCCCCCCCCAAAAAAAGTGCAGGTAATGTCTCAGACGATGATATTACGACGAAAGAACATATACAAACTACTCCTCCCCCAAAAAGGGAGTAATTTTCTAGGATGATTTTCTCATAATAACAGAATAGATACTACACTATCCCTAAAGGATGTGGTAATACCTGCGAGAATGGCCGCATGATGAACGAACAAATGCTACAAACAGAATTGAGCATTGGAAAATAGTACAATAGTACATTAATGGAAATAATAATATAGAAACACAGATACCAAATATCCATTAATAAAAGAAGCACAATAGTACATTAAGTAATGATATAGTTTTGGCTTCAAACAAACAGATACTAAATATGCATTGGTATTAGATAAACCAGTTAATTAGCACGTTTAACCTTATTATATATTAAAACAAAAATAATCAATTAAAATACTTAATTTCGGAAAGCTGAGACAAAACAAAAAATGTGATCACCAGAAACAAAGAAATAAAAAAGAAAAGAAACCAAGTAAAGAAATGCGAATTTCTTCCCTGCTGTCTAGTACATGGTCATTTTCTAAATACAATGTTTATAAATATTTGTCATAACCCGTCCTCATATGTTATCTCTTCAATTGTTCATTCCATTCAACAATCTCAATCGGCTCATAATAATCTCCATCATTCAATTCACAAACTATCCATCTAATTAACCCTTATCCTCGGGTGTTTTTATCATTTATATGTGGTGACTCATGTTTATAAAATGATAAGACAGTCCGCCACTGTCTGACAAGCACCAGCGCTGCCGTATCGCCGCAGTGGTGCACCTTTGTGTTATTTTTACAATAACTTTCACGGAATTTACACCTGTGAACATACTACACTTATAGTCACTCAACGGAAATAATCGAAACTAACCCAATTAGACGCAAAATCACACCCCTTCACAGTAGAGATCCCTACATTCCTGAAAATGTTCTCCTCTATTAGGTTCTTTCCTCAGACGGCTTGTCTTTAGAAGTCCCTTCGTTCTATCTGTTTTCTAAATTGTATCGGCATGCAGAAATACAATTGGCATGTGAACAAACATCTTGCTTTCCAACTCGGTACTCAGTTTGCACACACACACACACACACACACACGGCTCCTATTAAAGTATCTCTATATTTTTAGTGGCGATATGCTTTGTTTAGGGTTTAACAACAGTCGTTTTTTATAGTGTTTTCATACCTATGCATAATATTTACTTTTTATTTGTTTCATGTTATATACTTACGCCGCAAAAGAGTTGTTGCTATTTCGCGGCATTGTCTCCTACTCAAATATGCATCAAAAGAATGCGTATGCTCGGAAATGAAATTTAATTTAATTAGTATAGCATTTTGTGGCGTCCGAAAGCTAAGGTCAGACGTTATTATTGTTATTATGGGGCAGGTGGATAGGCTTTCAATTGAAGTTATATATTTGTTTAATTATATTTGTATTACGTTTGTTAAAATGGATGTATTAGTTCGCTTGTTTGTCTACTTGACTGACAAACTGACTAACAAGTAAACTATGAACCTCTCTAATGCCCAATTAATTCGTTGTAGTTGACTGCACTTTATGATAAAGTACTTAATAAAACAAATATGCCACAAAAGCCTCAGTCATAGTACACGGTGAAAATGCTGAGGACGTTGACACCTATATTTCCATCTATCTAAGGCTGGTGAAGAGCTGGTGAAGAGCGACGTAGATATCATACACTGTTTTAAGAAGACAACCTTATAAATAGTAGGTAATCCACTATGAACATTAAAGGGAGAGTGTTCAACGAATGCACTATGCCTGTTCTGACAGATGTTAGCGAAACATAGGCACTTACTGATGCAGCTATAGAAAAGCTAAGAGTGACACGATGCAAAATAGAACCCATTATGATCGAAATCAGTCTACGCAAAAGCAAAACAAACATCTGGATCAGACCACAGACTGAATTAAACAACATCATCCCTACCATACGAATGGTTAAACATAGATAGGCAGACCACTTTTCAGATATACAGACAGCATATGGATATCTAGAACGAAAAAGATCAAGTCGAAGGCTAAGAAGTTGGTAAAGAGACGACCTCGACAGCCAACTAGGTCTTACGTGGCCATGTCTAGCTACAGAAAAAACAAGGTGGAAAGAAACCAGAGAGGAGTCCCCCCTCCAGGAGTGTAACAAAACCTTCATGATGATGTTGACTTCATATACCTTTAGATACATAAGATTGTATTTTATTATATATCTTGCGAGTATTTGTTATGTGTGTTCAAATAATTATAGTATTCGATAGAAATATTTCGGTACCAGTACGTTATTCTTATGTACTGTGCAAATAAACTTGAATAGTTCAAAGGCCGACTAGAGTATCCCATTCTATGTGCACCTCTATTACTTTCTACTACAATAGGTATCTGACACATTATCTCTTCGCGTTCTCTATGTAAAAAATATCAGCCCGACTCATAAACATATAGAAAAAAAATAACTTATTTAATATTATATTTTCACTTTAGCATATATTCTCTCCAGGATATTTAAATTCATGTTTTATTTCGTTCTTGGTTTAAACATGTTTGTATTCATAGGGCGAATAAAACATATAGAATTTTATTAGTGAGGAAAGTGTGTTTGCTTTTCGTCAAACCATTTTCTTGCTCAAGATATCTCAGAGAAATAGAAAGCTAAGAAATATTATTTTTTTGAAAATAAATTAAATATTCTTTAAATGAACATTCTAAAATAATTACTAAATCGCCAACATATTCTTACTAACAAATTTAAATTCATAATCGTAGAAAGTACACTATATATCGGCATGAAACAAATGAGTTACTTTCAATAGAGAAAGTATTTTCATTTCACTTGTTATCCCATAAAAGATAACGTTTGTTTCTTTAGTTGTTGCAATATATATATATATATATATATATATATATATATATATATATATATATATATATATATTTCTCTCTGTCTCTCCCTCTCTCTCTCTCTCTCTCTCTCTCTTTATGTATATATATATATATATATATATATATATTTATGATATCTCTAATAACATCATTAAGTAACATTTCTTTACGTTTTGTTGTTTTACACACTTATATGTTCTTGTGTAATACCATTAAATACACCGTTAATTTAGTCTCGGGGCTGGGAATAAACAAGGAAAACGACAATTACAGCAAGTAGGATGTTTACAGATAACATCCCTCAGGCGCTGCAATATATCTTTGTTTAAATTCTTACTACTCTTTCATATCCTAATTTCGAATTTGCGTCAAACGGTTAACACAGTAGACATGTTACTTAGTAATCACTCTCTCTCTCTCTCTCTCTCTCTCTCTTTATCTATATATATATATATATATATATATATATATATATATATATATATGTGTGTGTACAGCGGCCAGCGATAATAGTTTTCTAATAAAAATAAATATATTCATCATTCTGTTAACCAATTATAGCAATGTTTTGCAGAGATTCTAGCACATTATGATTACATTACTTGATTGATTTACATATTGTTGTGAATGTTTTTTACAATGATTAACGTTTCTTTCTTATTTTCAGTTGGCCATATATAATAGCTTCTTTACTTCTAAACCACAATGTGACGTTTAAAATCACTAACTGAGAGAGAGAAAGAAATTATAATAAAGGAAATCGCTACAAGAATCTACCCTGGTGTAATTTTCCGAAACATAAGTTGTCATGTGGATACTGTAAAACGATTTCTGAAATATCTTTCCCCAAAGAAGAAACGATCAGAATCTGGAACATACCAAACTGTCACTAACTAGGATTTAAGGAATATTGGTCATCAATTCCGTGGACAATCAAGAAAATCAATCTTCACAGCAGCTGGGTGTCCTGACGTACTAAAATCTACAAAGAATATGATTATTCAAGCAATGGCGTCTGTGAAAGTTCCATTTATAAAGACTCTTTTTACACCAGCACATCATACTTTTAGAATGGAATGTACAAAGAAAGATATTAAGATAGATATGAGTAAGGTTCCTTTCACTGATGAGCCCCGGGCACCTTTTAATCAACCTGATGCCTGGAAAAAGGATTGAGGCGATAACAAAAATGTAGAACACTCATGCTATTAACTGGTATCATTGGAGATAGACTTGTTCGTCCTATCAGAGTTCCTGAAAGAGTAAAAATTACGTCTGCTGCCTATTGTTTTTTGAGGGAATCTCTGGTACCTACAAAACATAAATCTTGCTCTACTAAGGGATTTTGTTTTCATGCACGACAATGCTCCTATTCACTTAGCTTATACCATCCAAACATTATTAGCATATTTGGACATTCAAAGTAAAAGGTTTAGGCTATGGCATCCATGCTACCCAGATGTAAGCCCAATAGAACATTTTTAGTCTATCATCAAATAAGATGTTTATTGCAATGTACGTTAATTCACGTCTACAACGGACTTATTGGAAGCCATTAATACTTCATCAAGGGCATTGCTACCAGTCACTATTGAAAAATGTACTTGATTCAGTCAATACAAGATATTTTGAAGTTATAATTGTCCATGGTGGTTATGTGGTTGACTAATGTATTTGTTCATTACATGTATTGAACAATATATTATTATATTTTAAATAATATCAATTAATTGTTAAATATAACCGTCATTTATCTTTAATTTATTTATTTATTATTTTCACTAATAAACGTTTATTTTGATCGTTTCCTTTGAAAAACTATTACCATTGGTCGGTAAACCATCAGTATTTTTAACAAATATGTAATTTTGCAAATACTAGCAACCAGTTTTTGATCATGTTCAGCAACACTTTCGTAACAGTGTGCTAGTTTATCTGTGAATAAATTTCCGAAATTAGGTCATAGAAAATTGAGAAATAACTAGCTGTGTAAAAAAGTTAGTATCAATGTCGCAGTGTAAATATATAAGATATATAGTGATACACATATAGATGTAAATATTAATAAATGTAGTTGTAATACTTGCAACATTTATAGAACAGAATGTTTAATGTAAGTAACAGAGCTTATATGCAGCAACTATTGGTGTGATAAGCGGACTCATCTTGCATAGCAATAAAAGGTAAGGTGTGAAATTACCAATCTCGATCCGTTGTCAACTCTGTATGCAAACTTCTCTCTTTCTTTCTCGACGTTTGCTTTTTACTAGGCGGATCCAAAGGAAATTGAAATTCTTGTTCACTAACATCAATTAGAAACAAAAACACAAATTATTTTCTGCATCCTGTTTAGCTAATGCACTCCTGTCTATGCAAATAATTAACTTACTGCAACTTTCGTTTTATATCTCAGCTCTGGTCTAGTCTACGACAAATACATGTCTGTGTTAGTTCAGCAATGTATCTATTTCAATTTACAAATGTACGTATTTCTGTAAGAAGCAGCAATTATAATCACATCTTATTTAACATACATTTTAATTAAATCGTTAGATGGAGTTAAATGAAATTATACTCAACTCTGAAATTCCTGCCAGATGTTAGAGTTGAAAGTAATCGCTGGTGTAATAATTTCCTGTTTGTTACCGAAAATACCAAATTTGAATTGAAGGAAACCCGGTGTTAATTTACACCAGTCCTTATATTAAATAAGACTAAATATCACCGATGTTTATAACCAGCACGTTCTTCTTCTAGATTATATTTTAAACAATAGTCCTAGTTTTAGGTAAAAATATGTATACAACATTGTTATTATAACAACAGAACATAATGTTAATTGTTACATACCTTTCTATAGAATATTATAGACTTTAATCAGACCTTATACAATTGTTACTTTTACATAAACTAATTAATAAAAAAATATTTTGTTCGGAAAATTGGTTCATGGGAAATCGAGCAAATCTCAAACATAAGGTACACAGTAATATTGATAGTGTCGCTGTTGAATTTTTAAAGAATAATTACAGAATAAATGTTGTATATAATATGAGTTATATATATATATATATATATATATATATATATATATATTGAAATACAATTATCTCCACTCACATGTTTTGTCATCTTACGAGTCATAAGCGTTGCTGTATATAGCGATATCTGGAAACAGGGCATTACAGAGTAAATCCTCATGCACTCCCACTGATGTATGTGATTTATATATACATATATGTATATATATATACATATATATATATATAATGTATATATTAATAAATATGTTAATATATATATATATATATATGCATAAAACTATATTCATATATATATATATATATTCATAATATATATATATATATATATATATTAATAAATATATTAATCAATGCATGTATTTATAAATATGTTCATACATTTATATATATATATATTCATAATAAATATATATATATATATGTATATATTCATAATATATATATATATATATATATATATTTATACATATTCATTACACACATGAATTATTATATGCATATATATATATATATATATATATATATATATATATATATTGGTATAGAAAAATTAGTGCAACAATCGTACAGTCGGTTTCAAGCACAGAAGGACTTAACCATCCGACTCTCTTCAGTTTTTGTTGTCATCAATTTCAGAAATGTGAAGTCACGTGTTACTCTCGTTTGGACACGTTATTTGCTAAGAGTGTTATGTATGTTTGTTTAAGTTTAGTGTAAGGAAGGTTTAATAAGGTTTGAAAAAAGGGGGAGGAGTGTAAAGTAACAATTGAGATTTAAAACTGGAAATGATTTAAAGAGATTTAAAAAATAAAAATGAAAAATATTTCTATAATAATTCCTTGAGCCAATATTTATAAGTAGCGTATATTTGATCGTTACTGTTTTGGGGTGTAATGATGTGTGTTTTAAAGAAATTAGGGAGATAGAATTGGTTTAAGGATTATACTTATGAAGAGATAAAAAGGTTAAAGTATGAACATTAAATTTAAATTTAAATCCTAGATAAAAAGACTTTACATCACACCCAAAGGAATTTAAATAAAGATATCATCCGGTCTAAGAGTAGTAACTCTGCAAGGTTTTTGAATGATTGGTATTCGGGATTTAACATTATTATCTAAGGTATAGTGAAGGCTTATGGGGGAATAACATGGGTATACTGATTAGGACTGGTTTAGTAATAAGAGTAAGGATTGGGTCTGCAAGATTGGATCTGATTGAGAGATATGAGAGATTAGCAGTATGACCGAGAAATGGTGAGTACTTATGGGAGTAATGGTAATGTAAAATAGGGGTGTTACCCTTTTAATGAATGGAGTAATTTTTTTTTTAAGTGATAATTATTGCTCTTGAATAGTGGTCTGGATATGGGCTGATTAAGGTATTTGTTCATATTTTTAGTTTTATTTATATTCATGAGAGTTGATAGTTGGGAGAATTTTCCGCAGTGGAAGTCGGTATTTAGTGGGGCAATTATGTGGTTATACATTTGGCAGAGGGGGAAGGTTGTAGCTAAGCCTTTATGTGTATCGGTAAGTCCAATTTATGAGTAGTGCTTGTCTCCTGTGGACGCATCCTATATATATATATATATATATATATATATATATATATATATATATATTCAGGTTGTGTACAGTTATAAAAATGATATACTATTTTATTGATTTGCGTACTGATACTAATGTATAGCTAGGAGATGAATTTATTTCATTTTCAGTTCAATTTATTTAAATCGATATGTTTTTCTCATTTTGTAATTAGACCAAAATTAAGACGTATTCATGCGGACAAAATATAAGAAAATTGCAGAAGATGATGAAAAACAAATTAGAAAAAAACTGAATGAAATCGTAATCTAGAAGTAGATAAACATTGCTTTTTACTAGAGGCATTTCAATAAATTAAACATTTACTATAACAATATATATATATATATACATATATAAATATATACATATATATATATATATATGTGTGTGTGTGTGTGTACGTTAGTGTGTTAGAAAAAGTCATCAGTCACTAGAGACAATGGTTACCCTCTGTAACGGTGTATTTTAGGGGAGTTTATAATAAAGACACCGTTGCGAAATTTAAAACCGCACAGATACTAAACTGGCATTTTAAAAAATCCTGTTGCTATTACGACTGGGAACAACATTCCTAAATAAATAGAGAAAGACTTGTATTATTCCATAGTTTTCCTTGTCTTTGACTAGTTACACAACAAAGACTTGGAAGTTAACTTAAACTTAATCAATAAATGAATGGAAGATATATTGATTCATGCATTTCCTAAAGGTATTAGTAAAATTAATGCAACAGCCATGACGGTAATCGCACCTGACAAGTCGAATCTGCGGTTATGTCTTCTAACCATTATATAAAACAATTTCCATATACAGACAAACAAAAGCTGTAGGTGCCTTTCAAAAAGTGTTTATTTTAGTTTACTTTTTATTTATTTTGTAATCAAATACAAATATATTCTGTCAAAGTTTTGAATCAATATATAGCATTTGATATTTAATTCCATCGCACTCTAAGGTGTGGCACAATACCACTAGTTGTGAAGTATTAGCCAGGGCACGAAATAGATCTCTAGGCTTTTCAAAATGTTATGAACAGCCCGTAAGTATTCCTCGGTGAAGGCGCCTCGGGTAATTAGCCATAAACTCTATCTCAAAGCGAGAAAGCATGTCTTGGGGCGGGGCGGCGCGAGGCGGGGCGGGGCGTACCTCCGAAGACTTCTCAGAATGATTACCACAGCCCGGCAGATAAAAGGCCACCGCATTGACCTATGTGTTAGAAAAAAGGCGGCTTTCCTTGCCTCCACGATAGAAATCGAACACGCCACCCCCAGTCTACAATCCGCACGACTAACCACTTCACGACCGCCATTTTGATACACAAAAATCGATGAAAACACGTAAAAAGAGTATGTCGGAAAGTTCGCAGTATTGTGTTCACAATTTGTAAATGGAAATAAAATAGTATCGATAACTATAGAATTTTATGAGCAAAAATTTCACCGGGAGAAGACGTTTCGATTTTCATTGCAATTTGTTCCATATACCTACATCTGTGTCGACTGGAACAGGAGACATTGAAATCGTTCTGCACTGAAATCGGCGGAGGTAGACAGACTTGAAACCGGTTTCAAGTTTCGATCGAAACTAGTATATTTTAACACAAGAAAACAAGTCTCAATAATCTCATTCACTTGTTCTGATAAGCGCGAAGACAGAAACTGACTGATACGTTGTGTTCGTTTTTCTTCTATAATTAAGATCATTAAACTTTGATTTAAATTCATTATGTCCCCAACATTCCTCCGAGTATAAATATTTCATAATGTAAAACTAATATGTATACTCTTCTATGAATAAACACTTTTTTTCTGGGTGGGCAGTAGCGTGAAAAAAATGTAAACAAAAGAATATAACATGCGCTATTATTTGTTTTTGACTTTTTTCCGAAAATATTTGGCATGTCTAACAAAACTGAAGATATGTGATGAAGCGAAGCAACTGTATGTGTGAGAATATATATATATATATATATATATATATATATAATGTCTGTATATACATATATTTATATAGATATATACATGTATATGTGTATGTATATATGTGTGGGTACTCTTATAGCTGAAGCACGATGTTTCCGTGACTACGGATCGTCAAGTTTCGGGCAGGTTGCCGAAGCGCCCGAGAGTTGACGAGGCGGAACTGCCAAACGTTAGTGAAGACTGGCAGCAGATAAATTACGACGAAAGTAATTGTTTCGTCAACTCTAGGGCGCTTCCGAGACCTGCCCGAACGTTAACACGCGAAGTCACGAAAATGTTGTGAGTCAGCTATAAGAGTACCTATGTATATATATATATATATATATATATATATATATATATATATATATATATATATATATATATTTATATATATGTGTATGTATATATATGTATATATATATGCGTATGTATATATGTATCTATACACACACATATATATATATATGTATGTATATATATATATATATATATATATATATATATATGCGTATGTATATATGTATCTATACACACATATATATATATATACATATATATATGTATATATATATGCGTATGCATATATGTATCTATACACATATATATATATATGTATATATATACGCGTATGCATATATGTATCTATACACATATATATATATGTATATATATATATATGCGTATGCATATATGTATCTATACACATATATATATATGTATATATATATATATGCGTATGCATATATGTATCTATACACACACATATATATATATATATATATATATATATATATATATGTATATATATGCGTATGTATATATGTATCCATACACACATATATATGTATATATATGCGTATGCATATATGTATCTATACACATATATATATATATATATATATATATATATATGTATATATATGCGTATGTATATATGTATCCATACACACATATATATGTATATATATGCGTATGTATATATGTATCCATACACACATATATATGTATATATATGCGTATGTATATATGTATCCATACACACATATATATGTATGTATATATATATGCGTATGTATATATGTATCTATACAAACACATATATATATACATGTATGTATATATATATATGCGTATGTATATATGTATATATACACACACATATATATATATATTTATGTATATTTATGCGTATGTATATATGGATCTATACACACACATACATATATATATATATATATGTATATATATGCGTATGTATATATGTATCTATACACACACATATATATATATATATATGTATGTATATATATATATATATATATATATATATGCGTATGTAATATATGTATCTATACACACACACACATATATATATATGCGTATGTATATATGTATCTATACACACACATATCTATATATATATATATATATATATATATATATATATATATATATATAATGTATATGAAAAGAATGCAGTTTTATTTGTAAACAAGGTCCGAAAAAAGTTCGGTTTCTAGTCTAAATCTCTACATTCGCTTATTAATAAACCTCAGGCTTTGTTTTTATAAATGTCTAGTCTGTATTGATAATGATGAAATGATAGTATTTTTTAGATGAAACAATTTTGCAATTTATAATATTTTTCGTCGGAAAATATTTCAATTTATACTATGTCTGGAATAAAAAAAAAACTAGTATCATTCAGCTCTACATTTGAGTTTGCCTACATGATCAATATATATATATATATATATATATATATATATATATTACTTTTTCATGTATCAACATAAATGTTTATGAAGGGATATACTTTTTTACGTATCAATTTTCAGTATTTACTTCAACAGTGCTCGATACAAAAGTAGGGCAAGGTAGTAAGTTATGAAAATATATTTATGGAAATTAAGCTACACAGATGCTCCCGTGTTTCATCCGCGAGGGGAATCGTCAGGATAAATGCATTTTAGCTTGACGATTCCCCCGGGGATGAAACGCTGGAGGCTCTGTGTAGCTTAATTGCCATAAATATATTTTCATAACTTACTATATATATATATATATATATATATATGCACGATTCGAATACATTCGTTGATCACTCTAAACTGCTTGGGTAAATTTAGCCGCCGATTCGCTATTTACAAAGTTAAATTCCTCCCTAATTAATAACTAGTTCACTATGGCCGAGGGTTAACAGTCTTGACTACAAATCAGTTTTTGTTCGGAGTTCGCGCCCGCCGACCGTTGGGAATTAGCTTCCTGCACTGAAGATTGCGTTAGCATGAAACATCGATGTCCGTAGGTTATAAATAATTAATATTTATTTATAAATATTATTATTATATATATATATATATATATATATATATATATAATGTGTCAGTGTTATACGCACATTATATGTGATTTTTAATTATTTTATTTTATTCTAATTTGGAATTATGTCATCTACGCCACATTTGTACTCCCTCGCTTCGTCGATTGTTTGCACTGATTCGTCTCTCCTTTGGATTGATCGTTACTAATATGAGGTGTATAGTATTTCAGAACTTCTTGCAGTGCGTTATTGGTGTAATTTATATTATCGTCGATCATGGAATCGGCCATGCCGTGATAAAATCCTGTTAGATATATTCTGTTTCATATATTATGTTAATTTACGGACTGATACTTTTACTCATAGCAATGATCAATACTAGAAAAAAGCGTTGTGTTATTTATTTGTAAACATATTTCCGTCCTGTCAAGCAAAAATCTGCTCGACAAATAAGTGAAGGAAGTATGGAAATCCATTTCCGTAATGAGACATTTTCTTTATTTTTTTCTCTTTTTGCTTTGTTTTACTGATTTATACCTTTTTTTCCTAACTGTTTGTAAAACATTCTAGTTGGATACGTTTTCTTTATTTATTTCTTATACGCTTCAGCTAAAGTATTTGGTGTAAAAAGACCCGCGTCACTTTAAAAAAATATATACCCCCTCAGTAATCAAAGGGAGCATATTAAAGAAAGAAAAAAAACAAAACAACATTAACGGTTAGTGTCTTCCTTTAGGTCATCAGAAAGGACTTACTTTTTTGTTACTCTCGCTGGTTCCATTATTCATCTTATTAATATGAAAAAAGAATGAGAAAAATTTACCTTAGAAATAAATCAGCAAGTTAGACACACCACCGTCTAATAAATTACGTAAGAAATATTTGACTAAATAACAAACCAATGGTGGATTGTTTTTCTTTATGTTATCATAAATTAAAATTTACGTATGAAAAATTAAATAATTAACCTAATTTTATTATTTTATATGGATATTAGTGTTAGCAAAAGTTAAGCATAATTTGTTTCTGTAATTTTTGACGGAGTGTGTGAACTAGTCAAGAAGTAAATAACTGTGGCTATTGTGTGGCAAATGTAATCATAATTACTTTTTTAGTAAGGGATGTTTCGAGACACGCCAGCTACCTTTTATGGTTGTTTTAGTTCGGTTGGAAAAATGGTCTATTGGCCGCGTGGCAAAATTTCTTCATTTAGTGTTGGTGTCTGTCTTATTCGAAATTCTCTGATGTGTATTGTTATTAAGTATACTGATCATGTGTTTGTTGTTTACCCATTATCTTAGCTGATTGATTTCTATGGATATTCAAAGAAGAAACCTTATTGCCTAATGCATATTTTGTTATCTAATCTACGTTCACGTATCTTGATATATTTGGCTAATGCCGTGCGAGGCGAACTGTCGATGATTGTATCGTCATATTTCTAAATTACAGACAATACGGCAAGCATGTTTCACTATATAAGTGTATAATTTATTTACCTCCTCTCCAGGAGGTTAGGCACAAGGCCAGTTTTATCTTACTCCCTCAAGGTAAGATGTGACCCAAGGTCGGGTCGGGAAAATGGGGCTTGAAAAGCCAGCGCCCGAGAAGGTGAGCATTCTGGCCATTAAACATTGCCTGGGAAGCCCTGTCAGCATTCCCCGGTAGGGACGCCTCAGGCAGTAAGCAATAAACTTACTCCTCCCCAAAGAGAGAGGCAAAGCCTGGGAGGGTGGACCTCATAGAACTGCACAGGACAAACCCACAGACCGGTGGAATCAAGCCCCGAAGGACAAGACGACACCAGCATATTAGGTCCAGTATCCATCGGAACAGATACTACACTTTCTTCCTAGCCAAAAAGCCAGGTAAGTTTGATAAAAAAATAAACAACTTCAAATTTGAAAGCGGTGTAAGTAACGTTTAACAGTAGTGACTGCTATCATTTCAATAAAAGTGTTTGTTATTTTATTCTCAGTACGATCGTATATATTAATGCGCCTTGTGTGATGACGTAGTTTCGGTTACAGAAAAACACACACACGTTCTTTATTATAACAAGATTTATTAATTAAAGTCATAATAAATATAAAGAATTTATAAATGATATCATTCCTAGTTCTAAAACGTTTACTTACTTGATATTTTAGAAGAACGGATATTCTAAAGTGCATAATTCAGTCTAACATTTGGGAAAAGGAATTATATTAAAAATGTATGCATGACAGACTAACGAAAATGGTATACCCACTAAACCTGAGAAATCGACGGAGATAGGCTTATCAGAGATGTCTGGACGCATCTACCGCTTGATGCGTCTATTAAACCTGCTCGTTGATCGATTAAAATCCCATTCGAAACGCAAGATTAACCAACTGGGACGCACAATTAACGAGCTGAACTCCGGATACATTTTTTTGCTAAGTATTAAAACACAATTGTGAATGTTGACGGATGAATTATAAGGATTAATTATTATATGTTGACCAATGGTTATACCCGCTTCTGAAAAAGAGGTGTGAGGAATAGATTGATTTAGAAGTATGTTCTGTTTTATTTTTTGTATATACGCACATGTGAGGTAACGACTAATTAATCTAGAATCATATTGGTGAAAAACAAACGAAGCTGTTAAATGTCCACCAATAGGGAGGGAGTATTGATTTACTCCTCTCCAGGAGTTAGGCACAAGGCCAGTTTTTATCTTACTTCCACAAGTAAGATGTGACCCAAGGTCGGGTCGGGAAAGTGGGGTTTAAAAATTGCCTGGGCAGCCCCGTCGGCATTCCCTGGTAGGGGCGCCTCAGACAGTAAGCAATACACTTACTCCTCCCAAAGAGGGGAGGCGAAGCCTGGGAGGGTGGACCTTCTAGAACTGCACAGGACAGACCCATAGACCGGCGTAAATCAAGCCCCGAAGGCCAAGACAATACCAGTCTATGGGGTGCAGTATCCATCGGAACAGATACTACACTTTGATCTTAGCCAAAAGGCCAAGTAAGGGAGGGAGTAGAAGCCCTTGTTAAAGTCAACTCACTAGTGCTGCTAGGTTAAACTGAGCTGAGAGGGAGAAGATAACTAAATACAAACTTCTTATGTACGAGACGAAAGAAATTGGAATTTTAGGAAGATCACGAAAATTCTCGTAATACTAAAAGCTACCGTGCTCATGAAAAACAAAATTAAAAAAACTATTTGGCAAATATACCTGTTAAACCAAGTACAAGAGAGATATAACCAATTGCGCTTGAAAGCTCTGTTAGAATCCTAACACGATCAATCGGTTAAAGTCTCTAAAATAGCGTATGAATATTTGTGCATACGGTAGAATGCATAATGCTCTAGAAAAAAATTAAAATAAGAAAATTAAAAAGAAATGAAATATAGAATTTTTATGGGAAATAACGTTGGCCTTACGTTGAATAATCGCTATATGTGTAAGGTCAAATAAACAATCACATTCGGTATGTAAAAAGACTATCATTATTTTTGATGACTTTTAGTTTATCTTCGTTGATCTGTGTCAGACTAGGGAGAAACTAGAATATCCTGTTCCTGTATTACGTAAGCAAAACGAGTTCATAAACCGTAAAAGTGACACTCCAAATACAGAAAAACAAAATCATGTCATATTCTATGCCTCTATCCCCATTGTCACTACTGGTTTAGTATTATTAACGCAAATAAAGAAGAAGGAAAAATAAGAATTATTTATGTGGACCGAGCGTAACGCTGAAAAGTCAGCTTTTAGGGTTGCTATAATTTATACTTGAACTGAATTCCATTTTGGTTATATATTTTACCGATGTTTATACGCGCACCATTTCATGGTCTGCTTAATTGTATCAATGGAATTTATTACTTCAATTTCCATGGAATCGTTAGGTTCGCTCACTTGAGCTCTTGATAAAATCGCACGAGGCAGTCTCGGGTGATGGGAGAACGAGAGGTGGACATCTTTTAATGCAAGAATCCGGGCTCTATAATAATGCGTCCGAATGTTAAGATGACATTCGAACAAAACCAAATTTGGGAAAATTTGATTTGGGTTAAAAACTTTCTCTATAATTCGATTGACCTTTATTAACTCTTGCATGGAATCATTTAAAATTGTATGGTAAGAGAGAGAGAGAGAGAGAGAGAGAGAGAGAGAGAGAGTTTATGGTTGGGCCTTGCGTCTTTTCTAGTCACTCTGCGTGTCTGTGTGTATGGGCCTTTCATTACCAGAGGCTTTTATTTCATATAATCTAATATAGTAATACAACATTTTCGATATGTGCGCTCACCAACGCGTAAAAGTAGACATAGATTTGAATGGGGAAGTGTAAGGGCACGCACATAATCCGTTCACCAGGGGCTATTTGGCAGATTTACGCATGTCTTAAAAAATCTAAAACAATGTTAGATTGACTTTTAAAACAGTATACAGCCATACTAATCACATACTAGAAAAACGGCGAGAGAACAGAAGTAAATCTCGACTGATGACAGTCAATGTGCATACCTGGAAGAATAGAAATGGACAATCATACGGATCAGTCTCTTTTCTCTTCGACGCCAGACGGACCTGACGTCAAATAGCTCGGACAAGAGCAATCGAAGATACACATTAAGAACCATCATCTAATTCTAGTACGGGTGTATTAGATGCGAACTATTATCGGATAGATGAATGCATGTGTATAAAACTATTGTATGCTATTTAGTCTTATTAACTACATGTGATGTCAAAAGTGATGATCCTCTGAATGAGGAAACAAACAGTTGATATCAGGGTGAGCAATGCTAACACTATTGCGAGTGAGTGGTATTCGTTAGATTAAGAATGTAAGATAGACATGAAGACAGATATGGCGTCAAACCGACAGTTTATACATACCTAAGAATAGTTGTTGTGGTCGTTCTCCCCGGTTCCCCATCTACCTCAGAGTTAAGCACACACATATATATGTACAGAGAGAGAGAGAGAGAGAGAAAGCGAAGAGTATTTAAGTAAAATCTATATTTATTTTGAATGAACTACACACATAAACGATATTTATTTTATCATAATTATGAACTACACTTAGTTAAAAGAGAAGATAAAGTCACTTATTTTCATCAAAGAACTACATGACGATGGTATGTCGAAGAGTTGCGAAAATTTGTCTAAGAAGCAGTTAAAAGTCCGAGAACAATTAAACCAAAGACACAAAGCCAACATAGAATTATCCATCCATTATATGTCCCTATATATAATCCTCTTAGAAATGCCTAAGGCTTTCCAGTGATGACTTTTTTTTCACTAGGGCATAACAGCGGTTGCAACTAGTTCCATGTTGCCACACGCTCTCCGGAAAAGTAGATCGTATTTCCTGTTTGCAAAATAAACATCCTGTACGACCAAAAATTCCATAGCACCTATAGACAAGATCATGTCCAAAATGAATAAGTACTAATTAATCAGCACCAATCAACAATTCGGTTATGCCGAATGAGCATATAGTAAAGCTATTAAAGAATATATGATCATGTTTTACTGAAATATAGTAGTTTCTGATAAGATGAATATGCTTTCGAATATCTCACCGAAACGTACTGGTTTAACATGTTTTGTATATATATATATATATATATATATATATATATATATATATATATATATATTGTGTGTGTATTTAAGAAACATATTTCCATTTAGTTAAAATTATTAAATAACACGGAGTGTTTTTGCTTGATAACACTTTTTTACTTTTTCAATTTTCCGAATAGTCCATAAACTATTTATGTCAAGTTGGTATATGTAAGTTCAGTAGGTTTCTTGTTCTATTTTTTTCCTTTTTCGCGAGTACATTCGTTAGTCTTGGTGTCTGTAAAAATATGCATTTACTGTTGATTTTTTGTAGTATAACGGCTAAAAAACTATCAGAAAATTGATATCTGTAAAGACCCCAGTGCTAACACTGTAGTCACCCATTATAATGGCATAACTTAAATGTTAATAATAAACATCAGTTAACGCACAGTCACCTATATATCACCTTCTTCTCCAATTGCTCTTCGTTTCACTCCTATCGTCCTTTATCCCACGCCATTTCCTCATGCGACTTAAACATCTTACTATTTTAATAACCACGATAACCACTAAACATCCCCCCTACTCTGCACAATTAATTGCAATCGCTGGTTCGAGCTCATATTTTATACTTAATTAAGCAGCCCCCTGGGATAAGTCTCTCTCACTCATACGATCACTCTTACGTTCCTCATCTACTCTAGCCCATAATTTGTATTTCTATTCACATCAACGGCCTCTTACTGCAATGCCTTCTATTATTTCCCAAATGTGACACCCACATTCTGAATTTAAAATCAAATTGAGGCATCTAATAATAATTTTGACCCCCAGCATCTATTTTCTATGAACCATTTGAAGTCCCATGCAGGAAACCGTCTATGTTTTATCACACAGCTCCATCAGTAATTTTGAACATTCATTCGAGCCTAAAAATCCGGGATTATCTGCGACCTTAAAATACAATTTCCTGGATCACGCAAGGTTTGTGAAGATCATAGAACATCATTCGATTTCTTTTTTTGAACTATTAAAACATTTTAAATAATTCGAATTTGATACAACATTCTGCTCATAATTCAGAGAAAGCTTTTTTCAGGTATTAAATCGAGACATTTTTCCCTTATATTTTTTTCCAAAATGTTCACCTTTGCATTTTGAAAATATACACATCTAATAATTAATTAATATTCAATTATTATTGGTTAGACCTTCTGACAATAAAGATTTATTTTTGAAAAGCCATGGTTTAAAAGTCTTATGTTTATTCCCTGGACACTTGATGAATTAATACATCTGTAAACTATACAAATCTTATTCACTTCATCACTTCATAGTCCATATATATATATATATATATATATATATATATATATATATACATATATATATATATATATGTGTATACATTTTTATTTATACAAACATTATTCAAGGATTCAGAGAAATGGCCATTTCTCTGAATCCTTGGTCTGATGAGGTTGACTTTCTGCGAAGAGTGCAACCGAAACATGTATGCACATATGTAACCAATAATGTTTGTATAAATAAAAAATTATACTTATAAAAAGCTCTACCTTTAATTGAGCACTTTTTATAAACATTTGAGTTTCAACGGATTTTACATCTACAGAAACTAATACAATACATGCACTATATATATATATATATATATATATATATATATATATATATATATAATAGTACGCGTTGCGATTCGGTTTACCTATCTCTTATAATACTCACGCTTAATTAATCCATGTTTATTTCCTAACGCTTATTTTCCTATGTACTTGCAGTACACAAAATACATGCTTCGTTATGGGATTCAGTTATATAAGAGTACAAATTCAAATATATTTTTTCGTGATATAAATTTTTTTCCAGCGTTGAATAAAGACATTTTTGTCTGGGAGGTAGGGTGAATTGAACATTCGTAAAAACGAGAGAAAAGTTATAATTACATTAATTTACAAATCTGGATTTCGTCCTAACTTATCAGAGTAAATACGTGGATGTAAAGTTTATGCACTGCACTTTTAACGTAAAATAGCGTAGTGAAATGATCATCAGTGACAATTTTGCGGATCAAACAAGGGGAGCAGAATTGGATTACATAAAGCCTTATAAACCAGTCTCTTTTCTTACATAGTGATAGTTTTAATAATAGGAATTTCATTTAAATTTGTCTTATTAGCCCTAATTTATAATAAACTGAACAAGTCACCCGCATATAAGTTAGCTTCTTCTTCTTTCATTTGCTTCAGACAATCACCTCGGTTGAGGAAAGTCATGCTAGCGTTTTGTCGTCTAGAGCAGCTATGTCGGCTTTGTCGTTGGTGTTGGCGTTGAATGTTCGACAGTCTGTTCAAGCTGACCACAGTCGCAGACAGTCGAGTGACCTGAGTCCCCATTCGTTCATGGTCGCGGCGAAACGACCGACACCGATCCAGAGGCGGTTGACTATTGTTCACTGCCGGCGAGGGTGGTCTATGCTCGGTAGATCACCGGCTCCTCCACGAGTCTGTGCGGCTGTGATTGAACTGCTGCGACATTTGAGCCAAGTTCGTTTTGTGACGAGGCTTTTTCTAATTGAGTAATTATTCAACTAATCTATTCTATTTTTTCTGTATATGTGAGCATTTAAAAAAAAGATCGACTCCTGTTTTTCATCTATCTTACCCAGTGAGTTCATACACATCGTAAAAACGTATTTCAAGTAGATAAGAAAATCATAAGCCTCTTTACCTCATGTTTATTATAATATAGAAGTAAAGAAATAATTATTTGTTTATGCGA
Source organism: Sepiola atlantica (assembly GCA_963556195.1). Taxonomy (NCBI): domain Eukaryota; kingdom Metazoa; phylum Mollusca; class Cephalopoda; order Sepiida; family Sepiolidae; genus Sepiola; species Sepiola atlantica. Next base: position 86,824,841 of record OY744528.1, read on the forward strand.
GATGAATGTCTTAACAAATATATGAGAGTCTATCAAGCTTCGAATAAAATCTAAGCGGAACAAATATTAGGAGTGATTGTGACCCAACGTGTTACGCATAATCCAGTTTGTATTTAATCCAGTCCATGTATAAACATGTACGTAACAACTTATTTAGTACATCATGATAGTTACTATCTTGCCCAACGTAGACACATACTTCAGCTATTTGTTGTTCACACATTTATATTTTTATTAGATTTCTTTCCCTTCGTTTTATCACCGCAACCGATAACTATGGAACGGTGTAATGGTAATAGATACTGTCTCCTTAGCGTTCTTATATATCATACAGATTTTTAGTCGTTTGTTTCTCGGGCTGTACTCTGGGACACAATGGAATCGTTACGTGAGAGCCTCGGGATATTTCATATATCAGTATTTCGTTAACTACATCATGAGAGATAAGTACGTTTGACCGATGTCGTTATCAAGTGAAATAGTGGATTAATAATTGTCTGATCCTTGTACGGAATATTTGGGAGGAAAGAAGCGAAGGCCAATTTTTAACCGTTCTTATATTCATTACTGTCTGATATGAATGCGTTTACATAGATATATGCACAATTTATCTAATGATAAGTATCATAGTTTACCCTTGGTGTTTTCACTAAGAGAAAAGTGTAGTTTTTGTTCTGATACTATACTTAATCTTTTCTGTCCTCGGTCAGTGAATCGGTACATCGTTCTAGACTAAAGCAATTTCATTTTTTTACCATGTCCCGAGTGCCTCTTTTTGGGGTGCTGCATTTTTCTCACATTAAAAAAAACGGGTCTTGTGTCTAATTCTCTCGTCCTGCAGTATCGGGTAAATATATTATATATATATTATAGTTTGCCTTCGGTTTCAGGCGCGTCTATTTTACGGCATATCAAACAGTTTTAGTAAGTCAATTTCTAAACACGATAACTTCGCGTTAAAGTTGCATTGCATATGATTACTTGAATGATAGTTGCTAATTTATCGATAGATGTGCGTTCATATGTTTGCCTAAATGTTATTGGCGCGTAATCGAATGCAGTATATTCG
>OY744528.1:86830909-86838409 GCA_963556195.1 Sepiola atlantica
TTTTAAATTCATTTAATGTCAGCGTAAATTATTTTTATACCATGATTACATAATTCTTCTATTTCCATCGTAATTAATTTATTTACAGTTATTTTGAATTCACTTATTTTTTTATTTATTGTTTTAAAAAATCGAAAATTTTGGTATAAGTCAAATTAAATACTTCATTTACAATTATTTCGAATTAACTCAATGCATTCTTTATCCCTTTTTAAAAGAACTTTTTAAAAATAAATCGAATGTCAAATTCATTATATATTACAGTTACATCTGAATTAAGATAATCGCATTTTAATTACTTTATACAAAGTATTTTGAATTCATCTAATGTATGCTTTATCACTTTTTACAATTACTTCTTGAATTAAGTCAATGCCAAATTCATCATACATTACAATTACTTGTGAATTCATCTAATGACAAATTAATCATAAATTACAATTACTTGTGAATTCATCTAATGCCATCTAAATGACTTTTTACAGATTATTCCGAATTCATCTAATGTATTTTTTATCCCCTTTTACAATTACTGTTTGAATTAATCTGATGACAAATTCATCAGAAATTACAATTACCTATGAATTCATTTCATGATATCTTAATTACTTTATACCTATTATCTCGAATTCACGTAATATACTCTTTATCATTGTTTACAATTACTTCTTTAATTACTCCAAGGCCAAATTCATCATATATTACAATTACTTCTTAATTCAACTAATGCCATCGTAATAACTTTATTCCGATTATTTAGAATTTATCCAATGTATCATGTATCCATTTTTTACAATTACTTGTTCGAATTAATTCGATGCCAAATTCATCATATCAGATTTGAATTAAGCTAACGTCATCTTAATAACTTTATACAAATTATTTCTAATTAATCTAATGTATCATGTATCAATTTTGTTACCATTACTTGTTCGAATTAATTCGATTCCAAATTCATCATATATTACAATTATATTTGAATTCAGCTAACGTCATCTAAATAACTTTATACAAATTATTTCTAATTAATCTAATGTATCATGTATCAATTTTTTTGCAATTACCTGTTCGAATTAATTCGATTCCAAATTCATCATATATTACAATTACTCCTTAATTCAGCTTATGTCATCTTAATAACTTTATTCCGATTATTTCGAATTAATCTAATGTATGTTTTATGTTTTCTTACGATTACTGCGTGAATTAATCCAATGCCAACCTCATCAAATATTGCAATTAAATCTGAATTAATTTAATGCTATCTTAATTCATTTATTACCGATTATTTCAAATTAATCTAATATATTCTTATTTTATTTATTTTATTACAATAGAACGAATATGATGTCGTTTCCATTTAGTGTTGTCCTAAAAAGTCTTACATTCAAGAAATGCTTGCTTAATTTCCTTCATAATATTATTTCTGAATCATCTAAAGCCATACATTTGGTTGTATTTTATGATTATTTTAATGTATTCAATTTCGTCTTATGTTATACTTTAACAATACTTCGGAATTCATCAAATGTTATATTCATTCGTCATTTACCGTTGTTACTGAATTCAGTAAATGTCAGTTTAAACGGTAAAACTGGCACCTCACTATAACCATGGTTCTTACCTGTTTTAGGTTAACAGTCAACGGGCGCATACCTCCATAGATTCCACATAATTGACCTAGTCGAAACTTATGATGCACATGTAATGTGAATAGGATTTGTGTATGTGTATGTTTATAAATATGTATATTTATGTATAGTATCAACTTCTAAGCAGATACAACAATCATTACGAATTGTATACTATGCATTCCGGTCTACACGGTAAGAAACTAGACGCCTTACTTATTTGTAGGCTTTAAAATTTAAGGGTATGCCCCCCCCCTAAACTCGTCCCGATCAAAAAAGTTTTAAAAAATAAACGATATATAAAAACTTTAATAGACAAACGAATGATCTACAACTAATCTTAAGTTATACTATGAGTAATGTATGTTATAAATGTGTATACGGGCGGGTGCGCACGCGCGAGATCGTCAATAATATTACGGTGACAGTATAGTTCTAAACTAATGAACTCATCATTATAAATTATGAGATACGTGTTTTAGGGAACATGGTGTGTAATCTGGACACATATTCTTTTTATTTTTAGCTGAAATCGCACCATAACTATAATAAAAAGTAAATAGTTTTTAATAGTAAACTTTAGCTATAAATATTATTATACCCATCATAAGACAGGTATTTCTCTAGTATATATATATATATATATACATATATATATGTATATATATATATGTATATATATATGTATATATGTATATATATATATGTATATATATATGTATATATGTATATATATATGTGTATATATATGTATATATGTATATATATATATATATATGTATATATATATATATGTATAGTTATATTTTTATATATATATATATATATATAGTTAAAAATAAAATATGAAACTAAAAGTATATTTTAGTAGATAGAACCTATAGTGAAATGGTTTAAGCTCAATAAAAGAGATAGAGCAATTATAAAGATAGATGAAAGAAAAGGGATAAAAATGTACCAATGATAAATTTATTTCAACTTCGATTGTTCAATGAAAGGTGTACTCGGTAAAAACATGTTTATTATTATATCTTTCTATTGGATTTACTTCATTCTTGAACTTTTTCAATGCTGCCTTCACGAAAACCCTTCTTTTCTATCTTTAAATATCCTTTCACTGGACACCTTATCAACGGACATTTACCAACTGGACATACCCCACATATTTTTACACGCACATTCGCACTCTCCATTACTTAATATGTTTTCAAATTTTGAATGTTGGCTTTTCCACTGCCAACTTATCTATCTATGTAATTCCTCTGATGAAAAGCCTTGGCTTAAGGAAAGAATAATAACCATGTTTTAACCGAGTACACCTTGCATTGAACAATCGAAGTTTAAATACATTTATCATTCGTACATGTTTAACCCTCTTCTTTCATTAATCTTTATATATATATATATATATATATATATATATATATAAGGTTACAATAAAACCGACGGTATGGGATAAAATGGGAATATGAAGATGTAAAACTCAAGAATACATCTACACGATTCGCTCATCTATTACGAGGGCTTTATCAAGAGGGGAAAAAGTGGCACAATACGAGAAGACACAGTAACAACAACACAGGTCCTCTTGTCTTTTAAGATCAAGTGTAGTATCTGTTCCGATGGATACTACACGCCATAAACTAGTATTGTCTTGGCCTTCGGGGCTTGATTTACGCACGTCTATTGGTCGGTCCTGTGCAGTTCTAGGAGATCCACCCTCCCAGGCTTTGCTTCCCCTCTTTGAGGAGAAGTAAGTGTATTGCTTACTGCCTGAGGCGCCCCTACCGGGGAATGGCGACGGGACTGCCAAAGCAATTTTTAATGGCCAGAGTGCTAACCTTCTCGGGCGCTGGCTTTTCAAACCCCACTTTCTCGACCCGGCATTGGGTCACATCTTACTTGTGGGAGTAAGATAAAACTGGCCTTGTGCCTAACCTCCTGGAGAGAAGGTAAATAAATCCTCTTGATAAAGCCCTCTTAACATTTTAGTCGAATGTTGGGTGCTATTCATGAGTTTTAATCTTTACTTTTTCCGTTTTATCTGATAATATATATATATATGTGTGTGTATGCGTGTGTACATACGTACATACACCTACACACACACATATATATATATATATATATATATATATATATGAATATCTGTTTGTGTTTGTTCGTGCATGTGTGTGCCTGCGTATGTAGAAAAAGTTACTCTAGGTTTAAGAGACCCAGTCCATTTGTTGAGATTTCCAGCAAAAGAAGAATACTTTATTTTTGAATTCTTTTTTATTCTTTTCTGATATTAAAGCTGTTGTTTCACCTCTTTTCCGACGAGCTTGATCGCCACTACTACAACAAACATCACATGATCGATCTTTGGCGCCTTGATGCACGATTGGTGTAAAATTAGGCGGCATTGGCGAACGTGCATAGAAAACTAACCGATCGTGTTTCAAGATAGCGGTGCAAATCTAACTGAGGCTATTTTTTCCCGCGCCAAGTCGTGGTCGCTAAATCTCGAATCTAGAATAATCCAGAGAATCCGTTTCGTCTCTGTTGTCCATATCTACATCTGATTATCTTCGCCTTAACTTTGAATTCAGTGTTCTATTCTTTTAGTATTTTTATGTATTGCTATATATTTCATAGCTGCAATCTCTCTTTTTATATTTGTAAACTTTAAAAACGTCTTATGTTACATTTTTTTCTGTTATGTTATCTGGTACTTGAGCATATGATATTTTCAACATATACGGTATATGTGCAGTTTGCGGCTTTAGACTGAAACTCTCATGACAATATGTTGGTATTCTCTCTGCAGTTGGCTTCAAAGCGATACGATTATTAAGTAAACACTTTTAAAAGTTTGAAATTATGAAATAATGTTACGTAATTATCTTTATTTTCATGGTTATTATTACATTATCAATTAGCAGAAAATCTACATTCATACAAATTTTAATGTATAAGGTTTTCGACAAGAAGTTTATATGAAGTTGCTAGATTACTATATATATATACGATGAACTAGCCATTAGAGAGCATCTTATGAACCTCGGTGTAAAGGCGAAATAAATAATAATGAAAATGAGTCATGAATGTAGCTTTGATACTTTTCTTCTAAACTTAATTCTTGCTGCGTGTTGCATCGAGTTGTCTTACGCAAGAAATCCTTTCAAGATCACTCTATTCTTCACAGACTCAACACACTATATATATATGATAAAATGAAAAAAATGACGTGCGAGTTTCAAACAAAGGAAAAAGGTGAAAAACAAGAGAGTAGTTCAGCTATTGGCCAATGAAAACATTAACCCGTAAGAGAGTTATAAATACGGATCCGATTGGTTTGTTTGTAAACACTACTTTGATAGAAAAGCAATAGCTAACAACAAATCTACGCATTAAGTCTGATGATTACCTGCGGGAATGAAACATGGTCGCCTCTTTATTAGTTATTTATATATTTTCATACTACTATATATATATATATATATATACATATATATATATATATATATATATATATATATATATATAATATATATAATGTATATTAACATATATATATACATATATATATATATATATAATATATATAATGTATATTAACATATATATATAATGTATATTAACATATATATATAATGTATATAAACATATATATATATAAAGTATATACATATATATATATAATGTATATAAATATATATTATACATAATGTATATAAATATATATTATATATATAATGTATATAAATATATATTATATATATAATGTATATAAATATATATTATATATATAATGTATATAAATATATATATAATGTGTATAAATATATATATATATATATATATATTTATATATATATAATGTATATAAATATATTTATATATAATGTATATACATATATATATATAATGTATATAAATATATATATATAATGTATATATATAATGTATATAACTATATATATAATGTATATAAATATATATATAATGTACATGAATATATATATAATGTATATAAATATATATATATAATGTATATAAATATATATATAATGTATATAAATATATATATATATATAATGTATATAAATATATATATATATAATGTATATAAATGTATATATATATATATATATATATATGTGTGTATATAAATGTATATATAATGTATGTATATATAATGTATATAAATATATATATATATAATGTATATAAATGTATGTATATATAATGTGTATAAATGTATATATATAATGTATATAAATGTATGTATATATATATATAATGTATATAAATATATATATATATAATGTATATAAATGTATGTATATATAATGTGTATAAATGTATATATATAATGTATATAAATGTATGTATATATATATATAATGTATATAAATGTATATATATAATGTATATAAATGTATGTATATATATAATGTATATAAATGCATATATATATATAATGTATATAAATGTATATATATATAATGTATATAAATGTATATATATAATGTATATAAATGTATATATATATAATGTATATAAATGTATATATATATAATGTATATAAATGTATATATGTATATATATAATCTATATAAATATATATATATAGTGTATATATATATATGTATATAAATGTATATATATATAATGTATATAAATGTATATATATAATGTATATAAATGTATATATATAATGTATATAAATGTATATATATATATAATGTAGATAAATGTATATATGTATATATATAATGTATATAAATGTATATATATAGTGTATATATATATGTATATATATATATATAGATAGATATATATAAACAATTTATAAACGAAAGTCCGAGATATATAAAACATCGCTCAATAAGTTCCGAATCTGACATATACATTGTGTAACTAATCAATGTATCTATTATAAAATACTTACCTTCAAATGAATTGGATGATAAGTTTACATATTATAGTTATTGAAGTGTTACAATTTTTTACAACAATTGAAACATTTATATTTTTTATATTGGTGAAGCTTTCTTATCCTATATGAATGCTGAAGCAAAGAAATGGCTTGATAAGTATTATTCTACTTTTCAACGCTTTTAACTCTTGTTGATTGTGCTCCCTATTATCGTCTATCACTTTGTACACATCCCATTATACTCAAAACATGATCTTAATATTGCAATGGATGATACCTTCTGACACTTTTAAACATACATGTGGATTTACGATTGCTAACGTGTTATCTCATAGTCATGTATATTTCTAATTACTTGTCAATTGATTTCAGATTACATACATGATTGATAAAATAATTAAAATTAATCATTTCAACCAAAGCTTTTTATTGTTAAACATTTTGTTTTGTTTCTGATTATATGTTTTATTCATTTGAACAGCCCATGCTATGGAAGACATTGCTAACAAATCTATTTACCTTTTGTGGTGCTTAATAAAATTAGTAAACTTGTAAAGTATGTAATTTCACATTTGTGTATTTTAACTTTAACTAAACACACACACACACACATATATATATGTATATATATATATATATATATGTGTGTGTATATTTATATGTATATATATATGTATATATATATATATATATATATATATATATATATATAGGTATATATATATGTGTATGTGTGTATATACATCTGCAGAGATCGTCCCCCTACTGACGATTGCACGTTTGACGTGAAACACGTATGTATATAGGTTTATTTTTAAAATAATATTTATTCATGAATTATTTTATTTATTCATATAGAACAGGAAAATAAAGATATAATGTATAGCTTTAAAGTAAAACGTATTATAAAAAACTGATGCTCGATATACGAGATAGCGCAATTAT
>OY744528.1:86843409-86865909 GCA_963556195.1 Sepiola atlantica
TTTATATAATAGTGCTCAATAATAGACCATGAACATCAATTTTTAAAAAACGATCATTAAGAAATGTTTCAGAATCAAGATGGCCAACGTCTGTGCATATACAAAACGTAATATTTTTGAATTTAAGAAAACAATCTTTATCTGGAATGATAACAAGTGCCTTTATCCTAAGAAAAAGACAGGATCATAAGGTCTTATCTTTTCTCTTACCGTATTTTGTTTTGTTTCAGCAACATATCCCTTGCGTGTTAATCATGCGATAAATTGTGGGATAAGATAAGGGATTACATTGCACATCACGCAAAGAAATACCGACAAGAAAACCAATATTCGCTGGGATCATTTCATTTTCACAAACGCTTATCGTCGTGAGGGAAGATATAGTTGGCAATACACTTTCTCCGAAACCCAGTAAAGTCAACTGGGACGGAACTGACAGTAAGACCAGAACACTAACGCTCATTTTTTTTTTCTTTTCTCAGATGCCACCTTTTTATATAGGCCATATAAAGGCTTTTGTAGATTGCCTCTTTATTCATAACTTACTATATGACCAACTAAATCGTGTCAATGGGTTAAGCAATTCAATCAAATAATAGTTGTTTTTCTTCTATTTTTTATTCTAGCGGTATGTATACAAGAATGCTAAGAGCTGCTTCTGACATCTTCTGTAGTCAGCACACTTCAAGAGACCAACTTGCAATTTAGCACAGATCAAAGAGATAAGAACCAAATTTACTGGTTGCTGCTCGAGTGCTAAGGATGGCATTGTCAAAAATCTTCTTTTGTGGATGCCCAAACGGACATGTAGTTCAGTAGACCACGCATAACTTACGCCCCAAGCAATATAAAAACCTATATTGTGTGAGGTAGGAGAGATCGAGTTGATGTGGGGGTTTAATGACATCGGCTGGAATATCCTTGACCTTATCATGATATAATGATTATATCCGTATTCAAAAAAGAAATGAGCTTAACATTATTTTTCTAGAATACGCGCTAATTAAAGCAAGTTCAAGGCCCTCAACACATTTATATTGGTACAAATCTGTATAATATTGGTATAAAACATTTGATCTAAATTCGGAAACATCTAACTCTGATGTTTTGTATCACGCTAAACACGACGTCGTTATTTTATGACCGTCTAAGAGATTTTGCAATGGAATAAATGTATTATTATGATTTGCAATCAAAATTTGCAGTCTATCGACAAATACCACTTTTTTATTCCTGGAATCGACACTATTATAAGAGCTGTACAAAACGATTTTCTATATGCAGTTTTGTTGCATCTAATTCATGCATATTACAGTTGTTGCATTTTGATTCATGATTTTCTCTTTTTTGATTCGATATTTTCAGCATAAAATTTGCGACTAGCAATTGAATAAATGGCGTCTGAATTCTAGCTATTACTGGAGTGCTGCATGCTTTCATGTCTATGTTGTATACGTCCTAAAATTTGAGATGCTATTTTAAAAGTGTAGAAACAGACAATGGAATGTTATCAGACATGCGGCAAACAGCGGTATTTAACATGTTGAAATCGATGGGAATAGAATGAACCCGAGTGCGTACCTCGAACCGGAATCAGCAAGGAAGGAGCAATGCTGTTGATAACCGCCTACTTGGTTAAGAGTTTCACATACAAAAATATTAATTCTTTTCATTAATTAATGTGGCTAAGTTTGTTTATAAGAGTCGAGAAAAAGAATTAAAAAGCGCAGTTCTATATTGGACTGATTGCTTTTTCATCAAAGTACATACACCTTAACAAAATGAGCTCATATATAGTTTTCTGAAAATAATATGCAATACAAACTACACCATAACGTGACACTAAATGCAAGTAAGATTAATAATGATGATGATGACAATAATAATAAGAAGGTTAAGACGAAGAAGAAGAAAACCAAAAAGAGGAAGAAGACGATTAAAGAAAAAAAACGTATTTTAACTTTTGCATTGCTGTGTCAGTCCCGTTGATATTCGATATACCCCAACATTCATGTCGCCTTCTATAAATTCTCTTTCTTCTTTCTTTCTCTCTCTCATTCTCTCTCTCTCATTCTCTCTATCTCTCTCTCTCTCTCTCTCTATATATATATATATATGTATATATATATATATATATATATGTATATATATATATATATATATGTATATATATGTATATATATATATGTATATATATATGCATACATATAAATATTCATATATATATATGCATACATATAAATATTCATATATATATATGCATATAAATATATATATATATTTATCTTTTTATATAAAGCTATATGTATATAAATTTATATATATATAATTATGTATGTATACATATAAATGTATATATATATACATATATGTATACATATAAATGTATATATATATACATATATGTATACATATAAATGTATAAATATGTGTGTATATATATATGTGGGTATATATATATGTGGGTATATATATATATGTATATATATATATATACATATATATATATATATATATATGTATATATATATACAAAGTTAAATTCCTCCTAATATTCTGAGCTGATTTCTGGTGCCCAACTGGTAACTCTCCTGACTTGCCAATCAGTGGCGATTTGTAGTCGGAGTTCGCGCCTGTTGACCGGCGGGAATTAGCTTCCTGCCCCGAAGATTACGTTAGCATAAAACATCGATGTCAGTAGGTAACAAAACATTAATATTTATTCATAAATATAAGTGTATATATATATATATATATATATATATATATATATATACGCATATATATATGCATATATAAATATATATATATATATATATATGCATATATATATTTATATATATATGCATATATATATATATGCATACATATATGTGCATATATATATGCATATATATAAATATATGCATATATATATATATATGCATACACATATGCATATATATATATGCATATACATATATATATATATATATATATATATGAAATAGATTAATTAAAAACAAGATATGTTTAGCTGGTAATATGTGAAATTCTATACGCCGGAGTATTGATTTACTCCTCTCCACGAGTTAGGCACAAGGGCAGTTTTTATCTTACTCCCACAAGTAAGATGTGACCCAAGGTCGGGTCGAGAAAGTAGGGTATACAAATTTCCTGGGCAGCCCCGTAGGCATTCCCCGATAGGCGCGCGTCAGGCAGTAAGCAATAAACTCACCTCTCCCAAAGAGGAGAGGCGAAGCCTGGGATGGAGGACCTCCTAGAACTGCACAGGATAGACCCATAGACCGGCGTAAATCAAGCCCCGAAGGCAAAGACATACCAGTCTACGGTGTGCAGTATCCATCGGAACAGATACTACACTTTTTATTTACCTCCCCAGGAGGTTAGGGACAAGGCCAGGTTTATCTTACTCCCACAAGTAAGATGTGACCTAAGCTCGGGTCGGAAAGTGGGGTTTGAAAAGCCAACGCCCGAGAAGGTGAGCACTCTGGCGATTAACAATTGCCTGGGCAGCCCCGTCGGCACTCCCCAGGCAGTAAGCAATAAACTTACTCCTCCCCAAAGAGGGGAGGCAAAGCTGGGAGGGGTAACCTCCTAGAACTGCACAGGACAGTACCTCAGACCGGCGGAATTTAGGCACGAAGGCCAAGACAATACCGGTCTACAGAGTAAGCATCAATCGGAACAGATACTACACTTTGATCTTAGCCAAAAGGCCATTATTTAACCCCTACCTACAATAGGAGTATGTGACACAAGGGCGGAAAGTGGGATTTGAAAAGCCAGCACCCGAGAAGGTGAGCGCTCTGGCCATTAAACATTGCCTGAGCAGCCCCGTCGCCATTCCCCGGTAGGGGCGCCTCAGGCAGTAAGCTATAAATTTACTCCTCCCCAAAGAGGGGAGGCAAAGCCTGTGAGGGTGCACCTCCTAGAACTGCACAGGACAGACCCACAGACCGGCGTAAATCAAGCCCGGAAGGCCAAGACAACACAAGTCTATGGGGTGCAGTATCCATCGGAACAGATACTACACTTTGATCTTAGCTAAAAGGCTAAGCCGCATATTTTGAAGTAAGTCCAAAGTTTCAATCTAGAAAACAGACAGTTGCTAATAATGGGTTAAACATAACAAATAGGTACGTAGTTAAAATATAATAATTAGTAGTAATAGAACAGTATTAATAAAAATTGGATCCGTACGTATTAAGGAGTTGGTGCCCTACTATATCTTCCTAATATTGACTTTCTACGAACAATGAATATGTTCCCTTTCTATAGGAATCTATAATACAAAAGTTCGGCTGCCTTTCTAGACTAACCGTGAGGTCAAAACACTTCATTTCAATTCATTTCAAATTTACACAATTGTGTTATATACTTCTTATGTACACTTGATCTCAGCCGTAAAGTTAAATTAAAAAAAATATTGCTGTGAAAATACATACTTTATTAACTATCATTTGTTTTTGTTTTTAATTGAACTATTTTTTAATTTCAGTGCAACAAATTAATGTTTAAGAATATTGTTTTGCTTTGTAGACAAATGTTTAGCAAGTAAATAGGATTTAGAAACACTAATGATGGTTGCTTTTCTTTTATTGGTTATAAGAGTTGATTATGCATCAATATTGTGTTCGTTTGTGGACTATATTTTTGAGTTATCGACTTGATTTTCTACAACTTGCAATCCGCAATCTCCAGGAAAACTGAGTTATTCTTCCTTTTATTTTCTTTACGGTTATATTAAAAAGAAATTGTACAAAAATAACTAAAACTTTAATGTTTGTCTATATGAATAAATGCGAAAATGTTTGTTTCGTGTTTACAATAATGAATTGTTTATTTTTAACAAGTTTGCTTTCATGTATATTTCGTGGAGGAATTTGCAAAACGATAGCGAGCTAGCGAATCACTCTAGTACCTTCATAAGTTGTGTCTTCCACGAACACCGTATAAGCATTTAAATAAAATAAACATATACATATTTACAATAGAAAATGTCGTTATTTAATTTAATGACAAAACGTAACAGCCAGAGCTACGTGAGATGAAATTCATTCCCGAAAACCAACAAGATAGTATTACATGAAAAAAACAACAACAATAATTACTCGACTGACAGCGAGAAATCCGACCTATATAACAGTAACAGGCTCTGTGATATATATTGCTTTTCTCAGACAACAGACGAGATAGTAAGATAATTGCAGAGAAGAATCATGTAAATATCGAATCGCAATAAGATATCTGATTACGCTTTGATCTAATAAGCAGTGACATGATATATGGATACCTATTAATATGGAAATGCGTTGGTTTACGTATTCATTAACCCGACTTTTAAAATGTAAAAATGATGGGAGGACAAAATTACATGCATATATACATACGTATATATTTTGTAAGTCATCACGCATATATATATATATATATATATATATATATATATATATATATATATATATATATATATATGAGAAAGGGAGAATGAAGGTAATCCGACGTAATGGGAAATAACAAAGAAAAACCAAAAATAATGTTTTTCTTTATATATTCATCAACCTTTCGTCTTTACTTGTAAGACTTCCTCACACTCCCCCCCACACACATTTTTATTCACCACGAATCCAAACGTAACTTACACATTCCACACATTCTTGACTTAGCCAGCTGGTCAAAACCTACTACTCTCCAAAAATGTAACACCTACCCACAACTATCCCCGCTCCCCCTCACCCATTTCACCCTTCCCACTACTCCACTCAAACTCTTACCCAGCTACCCCTCCAATTTTCAAAACACCTTCATTTTTTCAAATCTTTTCTAAAACCATGACATTGCCCACACCCCAAAATCACAGAGCCTACCCCTCCCCTTCTCTTTCCACCACCCCTCCACTTCTTCACTAACAGCCATCCACATTATTTCTGTTCACCCCCACCCCATAACCTTTTCACTCAGAATCATCCTCATTAATTTCATTCCATGCTACTGACTTCACTAAGCCCGGACCTCGGGCCTGCGCACACAGTATTGGCTACTACTTTTTCTCATCAATGTCAACCCAATATTTTCACGTACTTGCATGACATTTTTCTTAAAATTATCATCCTGAGGAAGTCTTACAAATAAAGACGAAACGTTGATGAATATATCAAAAAAACATCCTTTTTGGTTTTTCCTTTTTCATTTCCCATATATATATATATATATATATATATATATATATATATATATATACACAGTCATCTCCATATAGACTGTTTCGCTTTATCTCAACAACTCACTAGCACTTGCCCCGAGCCGAGATCAAACCTACGACATGTTGGCAACTGGAGTCCCAATGCTTTTATATAAACGTTATCAACTACACTGCTCTAATTGTTTATTTACAAATAACTTTATAATTTTGTTAATAGCAGCTGCCGATATAACTCACGGCATGGCTCACCCATAGAAGGGGGGCCTCGCTATCGCTTCGCAAATTACCCCTCGAAAAATACTTTTAAAAAGCTGTTAAAAATAAAAAAAATGAAATTACTTTTTTCATAACCATTTATAATCTTATATTCTTTCAAGTTTGAGTCACACATTTTTTTACCAATGAACTTCAGCAAAGGATTTGTAACCCTATATTCTGGAACACCTTCTGCTATATTTGCTTGATTGACATTCATAATATCCTGGATTTACCTTTTGTCAACATGTTGCATTTTTCACTCGATGTGAATTTTCTAAGCTCACAATTTCTTCGTGTGTTTTTTATATATATATATATATATATATATATATATATATATATATATATATAAATATATATATATTTAATATTTTACAAATCTGTGCTAACAGTAATATTATTTTTATTGATTTATCCCGATGATCTCTTCTGATCATTAAAGCTTACATTATAGAAAATTCATGGGCTAAGGAAAGCAAAACAAAGTGTATTCATATATTCCTTGTTTTGTTCGAACTACTTGATGATTAAATATATATTATTTTGTTTTCAATTGTATTCTCATCATTAATTCTTTTACATATATACATAGATATATATATACATATATATATATACATATATATGTATATATATGCATACTTATGTATACATATATATATATATATATATATATAAATATATATATATATATATATACATACATATATATATGTATATATATATGCATACTTATGTATACATATATATATATATATATATATATATATATATATATATATATATATATATATATGCTAACTTTTCAGTGTAGCCACTGTTTAGTCTAATGCTTCATGGAATATTGCTTTACTAGAGTCGACTATTTATTTATTTCGCGATCTGTTTTATTATGCCTGTGTGATTTAGTGTTGATGTATGCATTTGAGTGTTTTTCTTTGTTGGCGGGTTAATACATGTTATCTTTAGAGTTCAGTGATATGTCTACGAGGTTTACTTGTTTGCAGTCGGGGGTCATATAAATTCCAAAGCCTATGCATCTAAATGCTATAGTGTGTTCATTTTAAATACCATATATATGTAGCACAACTACACCACACAAACACACACACACACACACACACACACACATATATATATATATATATATATATATATATATATATATATATATATATATATATATATAAATAGTAGCTACAGAAGCGACTTCTAATCCACAAAACAGATGGCCAGACAGCATTCGGGAACAGTGCGGCGTTCCTCTTCACACGGCTGTGAAATATGTAATTCAGTAACAGAATGTTATGTATGATATAGAGAGGGAACATTAAGTCCTTTGCAATGGAAGCAAACAGTAAATTAATATATATATATATATATATATATATATATATATATGAGAGAGAGATACGTATGTGTGTGTGTGTTGGGTTGTACTTACGCAAGACCACACACACACACACACACACACACACATATATATATATATATATATATATATACTTATTATTCATATATGCTTTACAGAAGATGAGAACAACATCGTTACCGTCGGTTTAAAATCTAAACATAGGGGAACTATGATTGGTCTCTTTTACCGGACTCTCTTTAGCCTCTGTGTATGCCTGCTTCGCCAGAAAATCGCAGCTAGCGTGTGGTGCTACTTTTTTACGATATTTCGATCATCTGTTTTATCTCTATTTTACAATTAGTACTAATTCCGCATTTTCAGCAGCAAATCCTGCCGATATTTACGTAGTTGAGAAGCAAAAATAGTAGACATGTGAATCAAAGTCGCGGTCATGTTGACCCCCATTGCCTTCTATTCACTCTTTAGCATCGGAGAATTAAAAATGAAAAATCTAAAACCTTAAATTTGAACATTCTTAAAGTTAAAAATAAAAAATGAAAAATGACTGATGCACACCGAAAGAGGACACAAGTGGAAAAAAAACAGAATCAGGAATTATCAGTAAGTATCAATGACCTACAATAAATCATGAAAAAAAAACACCCCGCTATTAGTAAACAAAAACTAATCAGGCTTATCTTTCTGTTTAAAAATTGCACGATTTCAATTACGGATTTTATACAATTCAATGAAAACAAGTTGGGTTAGACTATTAGTAAAAGTATTAGTTTTATTAATTCGAAAAAAATAACAAAATATATCACATATTAAATTTAATATAATATTAAAAAAATCACTTTAAATTAATTAATAAAATTATTGAAATTAAAATATAAAAGAAAGCCATGAAATTTAAATTTTAACATTTTAAATTCATAAAAAATCAATTAAATAAAATAAGTTATTATAATAATAATGATAATAGTAATACTACTAATAATAATAATAGTTATTATGATGATAATTATAATTATAGCAATAATAAATATAAAAAAAATATTTTAAAAAGTAAATGGAAAATTTTAAATATGTAAACAAATTAAATAAAACCTTTATTCTAAAAAATAAACTATTAGCAAGAGACATTTAAATAAAATAAACAATCGCTTGTGAATTGGATACGGTACGATTTAATGAAAACCCAATCAAAACATAGTTAGGCGAATAATTTGGGCGAATAAATTGAGGTCCAAACTCTATGGATAATTTTGTCGACCTCCTTCGCTTCCCCACTACAATATCTGAAGAAAAAAAGAAAAAAAACAAATATACCAAGACAAAACCTTCTTTAAAAATTGTTCTCCTGAAAAACTGTTTCTCTAAAAAAAACAAAAACATATAAAAACATGGGTATAATGTTGTTCTACCATAAAATGTCTATTATATGTGTGTACATGAGTGTCTTCCTTTCTGCATGTATTACACTTGTTTTATTCTTATATTTATTAGCATTATAATTTATATATCTATATCTGGTTGTATACTAATAATAGTGCAGATATTTTTATTTAGTCATTTTTAGAATAATTTTCTGTTTTAGTCGGTCTTCGCAGTTTATTAAGAGTGCCTGCCTCATGTATATACATCCTTTGAGGATTTCTCTCCGTGTATATAGTCAATCTGGGTTCATAAACTGCCCGTATTATGTTCTATTTCTCGACATTGCATATGGAGCACAGGTTCGAAGTTGGTGAGCATGACTGCGTTCATTCTACTTCATTCCATTGCATCGTGAAAGGTGTCCCTTCGTCTTTTAATTTCCATACCTGGGGCATAAGTGCTGTGTTTGCCTCGTGACTTTATTTTAAAGTGTTTCTAGGTGCGCATAACCTCCGCTTGAAACTGCCCTGCGTCATGTTCATATATGTTTCAGCTCTGCCGCTGGTTTGACTTGTGATAGCCGCACACTATACATGGGATACCACCTTGCAGTTTCCCACTAGACGGAAGTATATTTGGACCTTCAAGAGTAGATATTCGTCACAAATGATGCACAGTGCACGATGAAGTGAAACTGTAATGTTTTTATGAAAACTATCAGCAGCCGAATAGTGCGCCATTTATTTTTACGAAGAGATTTGCATCATCGAAAATATATATATATATATATATATATATTATTATTAAATGGACACTATTATTTATTTTCATCATCCAGCGGTATCATCGGTTTCGGGGAACATTGGAAATTTAATCAGAATGGTTAGAAAGTTACCAAATGTGACTAATTGTTCAGCCGATTTTATGATGTAACGCACACGCTGATAAAAAATGTGTTGGATCTCACTATCAAATCATCAGCTGATTACTCGTTTATATTTGATATAGTTACCCTATTTGGCTTCATTTTCCATGAAACCAAATTGATTTCTATTGATGATCAAAATAATGTATAGTGTTCATTGAATAAAAAGATATATGCTCTTGCACAAGTAATTTAACACTTGTTATTTCTCATATAATACTGAATAACACACATCCACCAATACACACATATACACCAGGGCAAATGTGTACCAACAGGGTAAACAAACTCTAGAGAATACTTACTTAGTTTGTATAAAAGCGTTTAATAATAAATATAGTTGTTTATGGCTATAAATATTTTTATTTATACAAATACTATTTGGCTACGTATTTGCAGACATTATTCAGTTTTAGCTGCAAACCAGCTGAATTTTTTTTAGAACTTATGTGATGGAATGAAAGAATGTTCGTTCGAAGAAGTTACAGGTAGCAAAAATCACATCACATAGAGAAAAAATAGTTAAAAACAATTTATCAATTTATTTTCGATTTCTTTGTTCTACTTTATTTTTAGTCAATTCTGATGCACGCGGAGAGAGAGTAACATTTAATTAAATTCATCCGGACTTCAGATTAGGTGAGGAAATAGACATCAAAACAAACTGATCAACAGTCAGGTTAGATTTTGACACTTACTTTTTTATATATTCCAACCCACCACCATAAGTCTAGAGACATCACGACATAACACAGAAAATGTTACATCCGCACATCAAGACAACCGGATACACTTATACACACATCTTCTCGCCTAAACGAACTAGTGCCGCAATTAAATCACACACGTCTATAAACTTATTATTAATAATCAGACGCGGATACATGCACATTTTTTTAACATTTTAAAAATTAAAACCTAAAATAGAAATACAAGGAACCACGTGTTAAAATAAATTCACCCATTATATTGACACAACAAAGGAAACAGGATATAGTTCAATCTATAGAAAACAGAACAATAGAACATGATGTAAGAAGTAACACTAATAAGACCTTTGTTCGTGGGAATCCCAACGATTGGCCGAGAGAACAGCAAAGAATCTGATTGGTTAACTAGCTAGCCGTGTATATAAAAACAACTGGCAAAAATAACTCCATGCATTTTATCCTGAAGAATCCCCCCGGGGATGAAACGTGGGAGC
Source organism: Sepiola atlantica (assembly GCA_963556195.1). Classification (NCBI taxonomy): domain Eukaryota; kingdom Metazoa; phylum Mollusca; class Cephalopoda; order Sepiida; family Sepiolidae; genus Sepiola; species Sepiola atlantica. The sequence continues at coordinate 86,854,736 of OY744528.1, forward strand.
CTCTGTATAGCTTAATTGCCATAAATATATTTTCATAGCCTACTATATATATATATATATATATATATATATATATATATATATATATATATATATAATATAAATAACAGATAATAAAATAATAAATAAGACAGGGTAGAATTAATGAGATGAACAAAAAATGAAATAGAATATAATTTATATAAATATAAGAAGTACAGTTTCCTCTTAAAAGGAGTATCTCAATTACACTATGTTCCTTACAGATGCATACAGCCGGATACATACATACATTCCACACACACACACACACACACACACACATATATATATATATATATATATAAAGTAATAGTGAAATAAAGACTTAATTGTCTCTACATCAGTTTTTGGGAAAGTGGTCGTGTGAGCAGTACCACTGGAGAGCCATGAATTTTATAACTGTTATGTTTTTAAATCTCCGAAACGGTTACATAGTAAACAGCTGATGATATGTTTAATTTTTCACAATTAAAGTATAGGTCTCCTGCTTTTGTTTCACTGTTATACACTTGAATCCCCTTTCGTATTTATAAATTTTCCAGCGGTAAGTCTGCTTATGCGAGTGCTACGTCTGCGATATTTTGGATTTAGTTAGTATCCATGGGAATTTAAACTGCATTTTCTTTCTTTGTTACAAATGACCCACATCTTCTTTAGACATATATATATATATATATATATATATATATATATATATATAAAGTAAATAAATAATAATAATAATAATAATAATAATAATACAACATTACCCTTAAGACTACAATGACATATGGTAGTTTGCGTATCAAATAATAATAATAATAATTAATAATGATAATAATATTAAATCAGTACACTCAAGAACGATTCTGCAATATGGTAGTAAACATATAACATTATGTAGGAATAAAAGTTACATAAAACAAGCTTAATCAGATTTGGTATATATATCAAATCATTCTTTTAAAGATAAAATAAACATCTTGTAATTTAAATTTAGATAAGAGTAAAGTTCCCATTTAAACACCAAAAAAATATATACATAAATCTTACACAGAACATGCGAAGCAATAAACCCAAATATATATGCATACACTAAGATACATACACATGCTTTACTCCGTTTTATTTCATTTGACTTCAATCGAAGTTCTCGGAAATCAGGGGGCCCCTTTCTGTGGGCTAACACTTGGCTTCTATATTCGAATATTCAATTAAAGTTCTCGTTAACCTGTCGAACGTTGAGTTAGTAAAGAAGTTAAGAACATTGATGTTCCTCTCCCCAATTGACCAGTTAACTATGTTATTGTATATCTTTCTTTGTGGTCTCTTTGTCTTACCGGATTCAAGAACATCAATTTATCTAGTTATTTATTTAGTATCCGGCTAAGTGCTGTAACTTGCGGTAAAATGATTGGAGAATGTGCACCATTCCTCGTATGCACCAGCGTATAGCCATGTCGAGGGGATCTTATTTGGGCTTTGAATACTATGTTATTTCAAATATTTGGCCAGGGTTTACTTTTAGGGGGAAGTATCCTCGTGTCAGGTTGTCCTGACAAACACGTGTACAGAGAGACCGAATCAACTCGAGGATAGTGTCTAGTAGGTAATTCAAAGGAACATCCATATGCATACATATATGTTATGTAGCCCTATTGCCTTATATAGAGGCTGAATACATTTAAATGAAGTTAACCCTGTCTCTGCGTGCTCCAGAAAATACCTAAACAATAACATAGAAAATTAAATAAATTAATGAAAAATATATACTGTTTCATGTGATCTTTGGTACCTGTGTCCTTTCAGACAGAATATTCTTTAATTTTCAACGCCACCTTAATTAATACTTATAAAGTTGTCCGACGAACTTCAGCTGGTTTGCAACTAAGACTCAAACATGTCTGCAAATGTGTAGCAAAGTAATGTATGTATAAATAAAGCACTTTCTAACCATATATATATATATATATATATATATATATATATATATATATATATATATATATATATATATATGAAGAATAAAAGAAACAATGTTTCAGACAACATTTAAAAAGTAAAAATGGAATAAAGGATAAGCAAATCAACAACCAGCAAAACTAATTAAATTTCTGCTACCAACTAATGATGATTGTATTTTAAGAATTGAAATATTTTGTTAAAACTATTCAATATGTGTTTCTGAGTTTATTTTTGCTAGTTGTTGATTGGCTTATCCTTTATTCCATTTTTATTTTTACACACACACACACACACACACATATATATATATATATATATATATATATTATATATATTATATATATGAGAGAAAGAAAGAAAAGAGAGAGCGATTGAATGATTAATAAAAGTAAGTATAGTCAAAATAAAAGTTGCCTGAGACAAAATCTATATGACACAGATCTAGCTAGAAAATAAATTGCCGGACGAATGCATTTCAAATAATTAGGGGAAGTGAGAAAGCAAATAGTATGTCAGACAACTCGAAGATAAGACGTTTTCTTTTCTATTTTTCTTCTAGATAAACTGATTAATACAGTTTTCGTTTCCTCTTTGAAACTTTCAAATCTGAGATGTATTCTTTCTTTTTTATTTTTAACTTCACAGATTAAGACGTTGTTTTATATGAATATCAATGTGAGTGTGAACACTGAGGAAGAATATTTTCCCCCGTATTTTAACGGAGGCTGTACACTTGTATCTCTTTTTATCTATTTTCTGTTCCTCTATTTCTCTCTCTCTCACTCTCTCTCTCTCCTTCTCTCTCTCTCCCTCTCTCCCCCCCTCTCTCTCTCTCTCTCTCTCTCTCTCTCTCTCTATATATATATATATATATATATATATATATATATATACATATATATATGTGTGTGTGTGTATGTATATGAGAAAGAGAGAAAATAGAGAGAGGGAGAGAGCGATGGAATTATAGATAAAAATAAGTATAGTCAAGATTAAAGTTGCCTGAGACAGAATCTATATGACACAGATCTGGCAACAATAAAATCCAGGTTTTTAACACTCGAACATTGTCGCGTTCCTAGCTAGATTTAACAAAGACAAAAATCAATAAGAAAATAAATAGAATAAGAAAGAAAAATGGCGGAGATAAAGGGAGATAAGTCAATGAATTAGAGACAATAGGAAAAAGAGAGTAATCTGAAGGAGATAGAACAATACAATCGGGTTGAAAACAAACAGAAAGATGAATGAAAGGGGGAAAGCACGAGATCAAGTAGGAGGAGAGTGAATGACTTTTTAGTGGATGTTTTTCTTCTTTTGCTAATATACCAACTCACACCCTAACCAGGTTAGATCTTTCGTTGTGTGTTTTGTTGCTGTGAGTTTGTTTTTATTATACGAAAGCGTCGTACCCAGTGTCTATCTTTCTTTTCTCCTTAACGAAGCCTTGTGTGTGTTTTTAACGTACACACGGTAGTCAAAGAATAGCTGAGGAATAAGTCTCACAGCAAAAAAGAAAAACAATGTTACAGAACGTTCTTAATGATTTGGATTTGGCATTCTTTGATTCCATGAACACATTTTGATTTTTAGCAGAATTCCTCCTTTAAATATACATACTTAACATTATGATCTTCAGTGACAGTAAATGAAGAAACTAAAATTAAATAGGATACGAATAAAAATGATTTGTCCCGCGGAGGAATTCATTCAACAAATAAAGTAAATAGGCACACTCGTATATTAATAATAGACGTACATGTGATCCGTTGGGTCGCAATAAGTACCAATTTAATTTAATTCAGAAATTAAGTAAATGGTATATCTATTAGAAAATTCTTCTTGCATGACTACAAAATAATAACTCTCTTTAATTCTATAGTATCCTAATGGATAATATAAAAATTAAAATACGTATTCATTAAAGTATTGTATGGTATGTATTAACTTATTGTGTATTGTATTCTCATATATATATATCTGTGTAGGTAAAAATAATTTCATATTATTTACTTTAAATTAATATTGTTATACGCCTCTTTAATAAGATTAAAGTTGAGCCCTGTTCGGGGAAGTAAAAACATAGACTAACACGTAGCTATAAGGCATATTCCGACAACGTTCGTAGAATATTTTATCACTCTTTCTAGATATGCCGCCGTTCACATAAATATAACTTACATTCCATTCTTGAATGTGTTAATGTCTCGTTGCCTAATGGTTAAAGCGCTTGCTTACGAAGTCTAGGTTGATTCTGTGGCAGGGATTCGAACCGTGCGCCTGTCTGGGATTATTATCCCTACACTGATGAGAGCGAAATCTTGAAACGCTTGCGTATGTATGTTAAAATAATTTAATATAATTTACTTAAAATTACTATATATATATATATATATATATATATATATATGCACACATATATACAGCTCAATATACTGGATAGAGCAGATAGATAGGTAGAAGAATCCAAAGGAATTAGAAAAGCGACGCTGGCATATCTTTTTTCAATTTAGTTGCTCAATGCAAGGTATATCCCGCAAAAAAGCAATTTATTCAATTAATTTTTTCCTTAAGCCAGGCTTTTAAAAGATCAACATCTTATCATCAGAGGAAATTGCTGGGATAGATAAGTTGGCAAAGGTCAAGATTTAAAATTTGAAAAAGTAAAATAAAGATTGTGGGGCAAAAAACCAAGGCAATATATATATATATATATATATATATATATATATATATATATATATATATATATGTATATATATGTATATATATGTATATATATGTATATATATATATGTATATATATGTATATATATATATATATATATATATATGTATATATATATATATATAAACATATATATATATATATATAAACATATATATATATATAAACATATATATATATATATATATGTGTGTGTGTCTGACTCAGCAGATAACATATTTTAGTATATATATATATATATATATATATATATATATATATATATATATATTAATATATATATTAATATTTATACGTATATATTAATTATTTTTAGTCAGTCTTCTAAACTTTAAGCTCAATAGATATCAATGTTAAACTTACGAGCCTAGATGAATAAAACATTTGATGCAAAATACAATTTTTTATTTATTATTAAAGAGAAGATTCTGTATGGTCCGTTAACTCATCACTGAGACAAACAAAACACAAAGTGGATTTCTAAGATGTGTGACTAATTAGCAGTAACAGTCTAACACGTGTTGAAAACATCAGACAAACTCAACCTCACCTCATTAAAGTTTTTATAATTTCATTTGATGAGTCACACTCGTTGGAAACCCAAGATATATAATTCTGTATTTTTTTGACTTATGATTAGAAGAACCATAAAAGATTGGAACTCAATAAAAATTAATAAAGATATAATCAGTGGAATCTAAGTTTTTATATATATATATATATATATATATATATATATATATATATACATATATATATATATATATATATATATATATATATATATATATATATAGATTTAGATTTTTTACTTATAAAATAGATCATTTAGTGAACACCGGGGTTCTTCCAATAAAAATAAGCTCGATGATACTCGATTACAGAGTACAGAGCATATATATGCGATTTTGTGAAGGCTTACCAAAGCATTTCTTTTCAGGACACCAATGATCACCATTAAAGATATTTTTTCTTACAAATATTATTTATTCAAATAAAATCTTTTTTCCTACACGTGTTTCACTACCAAGCAGGTAATTGCTTGGCAGATCATCAGGGAAATTAAATGTCTGGAATAAGGGTTTCAACTGCCGACAATACACAATGTGGCGCTGCAATAGTTGAGGCCACTTAAGAAGAGAAGAGGAAAAAAATAAAAATAAAATTAAAAATTAAAAAACAATAAGAACAACGATAAAAAGGAAAGTCCTAGGAAATGCATTGGGGACCGATTATTTGCTTGTTAGCTTGGTGGCAGAAATAATGCATGAGATACTTTTCTAAGACATTTACTATGACTTTCTTTTTTTATCGTTTATTGTAAGAAAAAATATCTTTAATGGTGATCATTGGTGTCCTGAAAGGAATGCTTTGGTAAGCCTTCATAAAATCACACACACACACACACACACACATATATGGAATAAGAGAGAGAGAGTGGCAACTTTGGTTGAGGTCAGTGTCCCTAATGATGGGGGCCTAAATAGAGCTGAAAGGGAGAAAATAACAAAATATCAGGGTCTAATGTATGATATGAAAAGAAACTGGAACCTCAAAGAGATCTCTATCATTCCAGTTATCATAGGAGCCACTGCACTCATGAAGAAGAACTTGAAAAAGTATTTAGTAAGTATACCTGGTGAACCAAGTGCAAGAGAAATCCAAACTGCACTTAAGGGAACAGCCAGAATACTGAAAAGAGCTCTCGGTTGGAGTCAGTAAATAGCGGGTGATCGTATGGCATTTGGAAGAATGCCCCGTCCCCAGGAAATAAATGAAAAGAAAAATTTTTAAAAAAAAGGGAAAATATATATATATATATATATATATATATATATATATATATATATATATGTGTGTGTGTGTGTGTGTGTGTGTGTGTGTACACGTTACTCATATTATATATGAAGTATTCGCATTACGCATCATTACCGTTTTTACTTGAATAATATCATTATAATTAAGCCATTAAAGACGCGGTGTACGTAGAGCAGTCAATCTTAATCAAACTGATGCATTCATTCTTTACTCAAAATCAATTATCTACCTGAAATACTTTAACAGACTGAGTGTCTCTATGTTACATTTATCTGTCTTATCAACCGGATCTGACTACTCCAGAGACGCTAAATGAATTCCTGTGAAAAGGCTCACAATATAAAAGCGGCATTCGTGTGATAACCACGTGCACGCAATAAATATATGAAAATACAATGACACCGATAGGCTTGCAAGGTCCCACAAACCATTTTAAAATAATAAACCCTCGCAGAACCTGGTAATCAAAATCTAATATAACATGAACTAGTGAAATGGGCCCTTTCATCATGGGCTGTGGACACAAGTATATATTTCGGAATCTGTTATATGAATATTAATAAATTGTAGTATTTGCATCATGCGGACTATACTTCTAATACTGGTTGATTGTTTCACAACTTTTTGTCGGTGTAATTTCTGATCTATTTAGAGAATAGAATGTGGAATTTGGGTGTTATTTTGGAAGTTTCGTAACTCTCGCTTCCTCTCTATTGTTTCTTTTAAATTTCATGAGAAATGTTTCTAACTAAGCAATGAAATAATGCACGTGGCGTATTATAAGCAAACTATACGTGTCACAAAAAGTGTAGCGAAGGGCCAATCAAAATGAAAATACAGAGAGCAGATAGAACTATGCATCTCCCACTTAAAGGGAACGTAGAGTACTGTACTCCTGAAGAGCCACTCACTTTGCAGAGAGATCCATGTTTGTTATTAGCAGGAATCCGAGTCTAAACGGCTGTTGCTATAACGCAATGTGATTTGCAACCGTTATCCAAAAATAGCAGAGTGCTTTACATGTGGTGTAATTTATTGTCACTCAGACACCAGGGTAGACTTCTTGTTATTGCCAGTGTGGACTCTCTGATAATTACCGTGTGAAAACTTCGCATAAGTTAATTAGCTGGGGATACCTGTTGTTACGTGGACCCCAGGGAGCAACACTTATGTTTCCAATCAAAATTGTTAATGCGCGTATATGCAAGTTTTAAATAAAAACATGTATTGATATTTAGTAATATGCTTTTAACATGTTAAACAATGACCCTTTAGCTGTTCGGATAGATACATTTTCTCCTGTGAAAAAACAATTAGCGTTAAAAAGTTCTGAACCCGCAATATAAATCTATTTTGTCCTGGAGATAAAATATGAGAAATGTAGACATCATTCAGACTTTATCGTAAGAAAGTTAATGTTACTCAGAATGTTTATCGACTCAAAGTGAAACGCATGTTATATTGACGTTTAAAGTGCACAGCAATTTAATCTATCGATCTTGTAATTATCAACGTATATATGAACATGATACTTCATCTATCTATCTCGAACTGTAACTATCTATCTATAAATTTATTTATGTCAGTATACTTATTATAAATTCTGTCTTGTGCATAATCACGTTGACACACCGGCTCCCGTTAGATCAGCGGAGTTAAGCGACGTTGAGCCTGATCAGTGCTAAAATGGGTGACAATTTGGGTAAAACAGTACTGTATGTGATCCAGCTTATCGTGGCATTGTTTCCAGTCATCCCGGACTTTTCCTTGCCACTAGATTCAAACAGTGCCGATCTAGGAGAGGTGCTCAACACTGTCTTCACAATTGAACGCACAACCTCCCTTTAATAGGGTATCTAAGACTAAACGGAGGTCATGCTTTCCCTTTTATTTGTCTTTCTGTCTGTCTATCTGTCTGTGTGTCTTTATCTTCCACCCTCTCTATTCCTTTCTCTGTTTATCGCTCTATTTATATATTAATAAATATCTGTTACATATCTGAGTCGATGCACGATAAAGGTTGTTGAAAACAGATGCACCTGGCGATTGTCAGTTGATAAGATAATTGTCGGATGACCAAAACGTTATTTGAAAATAAAACAAAAAAACTCACAACCAGACAACCACCTGCACAGAAGAAAACAATATGATCGATTGTCGAAAGATAAGTTTCTTCCGACCAAATAAAAGGATGCACCAGAAAGAATCACTTAAACAGTGATGTCAGAAGAAAACAGAGATGTCGGAAAGGGTAAAGATCATATTGCCAGGTGCGGTTGTGTCATGCCAGGAAAGATAGACAGATTTGTTGAATTGTCAAATGAGTGCAAGCTGTCACCGGGTGCAACCTCGGAGGTCGTCGTGGTGGCCACGAAATTGTTATATAATTAAAATCGACAATCGAAAAGAAGAATTGACGGTCGTAGAAACCGTCTGATTCCATGTGCACAAGCCTCTCCGACCACCACCCTCATCGTCACCACCCTCATCGTTACGACAAATAAATATACATATTATATTTTCCCAAGATACCGTGTTGTCATTTTATTAAGCCACGCACAATACAACATATCTTCCTCTCTCTCTCTCGCTCTCTCTCTCTATTCTTTCTCTGTTTATCGCCCAATTTATATATTAATAAATATAAAGCCTACTTTTTAAGTATCAGATACAATGCCTATCCTCGAAAGGCTGCGTGCATGAGAAGTTGAAAGTGAAAAATATTTTCTAAATATTTTAAAAATATAATGTATGTTCCATATGTATAACTAACGTTTTCGATATTTCGTCGAATCATCTTTGAGTTGAAAAACACAAATTAACAAAAAAGCTGAAGAATAGAAGACGCGCACATAGAGTAAATTATACGTCTAAATATCGCACTAGTGCAGTTCCTACATAAAATAAAATTATGCATGAAACCAGTAACAATATTTTAAAATGCTTGACGTAATGCTATTCATCCTTTGCCTTTTATTTTGGTGTCCTAGAATTTAGATTATTAACGTTTCTTATAGAACTTACATTATTTCTTTGAATTATGTTGACTGAAAATTGAAAACTAGGTATAATGAAACCATAGATTTTTTAAATATTTAATACTGCTTGCTTATATATATATATACATATATATATATATATATATATATATAAATAAATGAATATATATATATATAAATATATGAATATATATATATATAAATATATGAATATATATATATATAAATATATGAATATATATATATAAATATGTGAATATATATATATATATAAATATATGAATATATATATATATATATATATATATATGAATATATATGTATATACAAATATATATGAATATATATATATGTGAATATATATATATATATATACATATATATAAATATATATGACTATATATATATATAAATATATATGACTATATATATAAAGATATATATGAATATGTATATATATATAAATATATATGACTATATATATAAAGATATATATGAATATATATATATAAATATATATGAATATATATATATATGAATACATATGAATAAATATATATATATATATATATATGAATATGCATATATATATATGAATATATATAAATATATATATATATATTAATATATATATATAAATATATATGCATGTATATATATATGAATATATATATATATATAAATATCTATATATAGTATATATTAATATATATATATATATAAATATATATAAATATATACGAATATATATATATATGAATATATATATGAATATATATATATATATGACTATATATATTTGTGTATATATATATGAATATATATATATATATGAATATATATACATATGAATATATATGTATATGAATATATATATATGAATATATATATATGAATATATACATATATATATATGAATATATATATATATGAATATATATATATATGAATACATATATGAATATATATATATATGAATATATATATATATATGAATATATATATATGAATATATATATATATGTATGAATATATATATATATGTATGAATATATATATATATGAATATATATATATATGAATATATATATATAAATATATATAGATATATATGAATATATATATGAATATATACATGAATATATATATATATATGAATATATATATTTGTGTATATATATATGAATATATATATATGAATATATATATATATATGAATATATATATATATATATATGAATATATATATATATGAATATATATATATATATGAATATATATATATGAATATATATATATATGAATATATATATATGAATATATATATATATAAATATATATATATAAATATATATATATGAATATATATATATATGAATATATATATATATATGAATATATATATATGAATATATATATATATGAATATATATATATATGTGAATATATATATGAATATATATATGTATGAATATATATATATATATGTATGAATATATATATATATATATATGAATATATATATATATGTATGTATATATATATATGTATAAATATATATATATATATATATATATGAATATATATATATATATATATATATGAATATATATATATATATGGATATATATATATATATAAATATATATATATAAATATATATA
>OY744528.1:86873409-86885909 GCA_963556195.1 Sepiola atlantica
CGTATATAAACTATTATCTTTTATTTAACGCAGAATTCAGTCCTTATTCATTTTCTCCCGCCCGAGGGCAGAGTTTACAAACAAAGTCGGTTCTCAATGTGCCAAAAAAGCTAGCGTTCCAAAAAATGAGGCACATTGGATTGGTACTAAGGTATGGAGTTCAAATCTCTAGAAATATTTATTCTTAATTAACCGAGGACAATACACATAAAGTGTAGTATCACAACAGAGAGTACAGTTCATCCTAGTCAAAGGGTCAGGCGAGTAATTTTGGTAAAGAGGTTAAGTAAATGTTTAAATTCATAACAGGAAAGCAAATTCTTGCAATTGTGAATAAAACAATAAAATAATTCTGAAAACAAAATTAAGGAAATAAAACATATTTTTCCAGCAATTTCCTTGGAATATACTAATGATGACATCCATTACTGATATCAGTTTTTAAGGCAAACGTTTTTGTAACTCAATGACAAATCTATCTCTACATTTATACTGATTTTATTTCCTGTATTTCAACAGAAAATGTTTATTTACTGAGCTCATTAATAATAACACTTCATTTAACATTAAATAACAAAAGAGCCACCACACTCTTTATATATATATATATATATATATATATATATATATATATATATATATATATATACAGAGAGAGAGAAGGAGAGAGAAAGAGATTCAAAGCTATCGCTTAATAGAGCACTTTCATTCATTTACATTGTAATGCAACACTTTAGCCCCTGCTTATTAAGTTCCCTCGACGGCTTGCTTATGCCCGCCGAATTTGCCATTCACACGTAACTTTAGCAGTTCTGTTCTTCTTCTCCCGGATCTTATAAACAACGCTTACTATGTATTAAATCAATCTAAAAATCTAAAAATCCCACCATCTTGATAAACCCCAACTATCGGGGGTCATAAATAAATTCGAGATGCTTTGTGTCTGCTTGTTTATTAGTCGTTTTTCTCATTGTTCTATATCACACTGTTCTCAAGACGAAAGTAATTCTGCATCTGTTCTGCTTTAAAGTTTCAGTTGGGGAATAATGGTGGCATGACGGGCAACCCTTACACAACATTGGTCGTAAGCAGTTCTACGTTTTTATGTCATCCTATTTTTAGTCATAAAAGAGCAGACAAATACAGTAATACATATCGAACTGAAACAATAACACGAGTTAATCTTGTCCAAGAAATATTTACAGCTTACATGGGATGGTCCCAATTCACAGAAATGTTCGGATTGGTAAAACTAAGGATAATAGGAGAAAAACTAAAGCAGCATAAATGTCAAGAACTGGATGGGATACAATTGGATTTCGGCGGAGTATATATATATATATATATATATATATATATATATATATATATATATATATATATGTATATATATATATATATATATATGTATATATATATATATATATATATATGTATATATATATATATATATATATGTATATATATATATATATATATGTATATATATATATATATATATATATATATGTATATATATATATATATATATATATATATATGTATATATATATATATATATGTATATATATATGTATATATATATATATATATATATGTATATATATATATATATATGTATATATATATATGTATATATATATATATGTATATATATATATATATATGTATATATATATATATATATATATATGTATATATATATATATGTATATATATATATATGTATATATATATATATGTATATATATATATATATAGATATATATATATATATATATATAGATATATATATATATATATATATATGAGAGAGAGATGTGTGTGTATATATATAAATAGTAAGGTATGCAAATATAATTATGGAATTTGAGCTATACAGAGGCGTCCGCGTTTCATCTTCACAGTTAATGGTCAGGTTTGGACTACAACTAAGCATTACTCACGTATTGAATACTGTTTAAGTAAATACTGAAAATCTATACACACTATAATATATCACCTTATATTATTATATGTGTATACATAAAATGTATCTATCTATCTATCTATTTCTCTCGCTCTCTCTCAATACATATATATATATATATATATATATATATATATATATATATATATATATATATATATATATTTATCAGCAAATGCTACCTGCCCTTCAGACAGCAATTAATTCGGATGGGAGGCCGTTAAGTAAAAAAGATCAGTCAGAGAATTTCAAAATTTTAACACCAAACTTTCGTAAATTTGTTGATAACACACTCAGCTAAATGACACCTCTTTAAACATGAGATTCTTCTTTTTACGGTCATCCTTAATTATTAGAGCAGTTAACTAATATATTTTTAACACTTCTCCCAAGTTTGACTGACAAGGTTGTAAAACCACACGCAATCGCCCAGAAACAATAACGTATATAAGTCATCTCCAATTTCAAAAAATGGTTGACTGCCATAAAACCCTAGAATGGCTCGAAAATAAAGAACCATTTTACGTTTAATTTATTTGCGAAACTAATCCTAAAATTATAAATTCTAAAATAGATTTTGTTATTTATCTTTCCGCTAGTTTTTTTAAGGGTATACACACGGAATCGCCCTAAAATAGAAAAATACCATTTTATCGGGAGACGGGTGCTCATCTACAATAATATCCAAAGTTTTAATATGTTTATATATACCATAAAATAAGGTATTTAATTTGTGAGGTAATTTTTTTTTAATTATTCAATTTTCACGGGACGAGTAAACACAACTAAAATCAATTGTATAAAATTAAAAAAAGGGACGTATAGTTAAAAAAATGTATAAAGTTTTTAAAAAAATATGGATAAATTTGCAGATCAACACCCCCTGATACACTCTCCCCGGCGAAAAAAACATTCTGCTTTTTTTAGGCGAAATCGTGTTCACACCGTGGAAAATGGAGGTAAAGTAAAACAAATATTTTATAATTTAGTGGGGGATCAGTTATATATATATATATATATATATATATATGCAAGATCCAAACACAGTTTGTTGATCACTTTAAACTGCTCGTGTAAAATACTCGCCGACTCGGTATTTACAAAATAAAATTCCTCCTTAATTATTAGCTAATCTGTTGTGGCTGACGGCGGAACGCTCTTGACTTCAAATCAGTGGCGATTTGTGATCGGAGTTCGCGCCCGCTGACCGTAGAGAATTAACTTCATGCACTGAAGATTGCGTTAGCATGAAACATTTGAGGTGGATGGACGGTAATTTCGTGGAAAAAAATATCTACACTCATACCAAAATACGAATCAATATTTTTTTTATAATTGAGATATATACCAGTGCTAATCAGAATAGTTATAGGTTCTTTGAAAACATTAAACAATAAGTGTGTTGTTAAACTTTACAATAAAAACATTAACTTAACTAATAAAAAAAGTTATTTATTTATCTTTCAGGGAAAAACTCAAAAAAGGACAAGAGAAAGTGATCAGCTAGTGACACCGCTACGCTCTCTCTCTCCCCTTCCGTTTCTATTATCAGTTCTTGGCCTTTTGGCTAAGATCAAAGTGTAGTGTCTGTTCTGATGGATGCTGCACCCCATACTGGTGTTGTCTTAGCCTTCGGGTCTTGATTTACGCCGGTCAATGGGTATGTCCTGTGCAGATCTGTGAGGTCCACCTTCCCAGGCGTTGCCTCCCCTCTTTGGGGAGGAGTAAGTTTATTGCTTACTGCCTGAGGCGCCCCTACCGGGGAATGCCGAAAGGGCTGCCCAGGAAACTTTTAAACCCCACTTTCCGACCCGACCTTGGGTCACATCTTACTTGTGGGAGTAAGATAAAAACTGGCCTTGTGCCTAACTCCTGGAGAGGAGTAAATCAATACTGTTAATATGGATGAAACTATTGCTTATAGATAACACAAATTAGCAAATGCAATTCCGAATTAATTTTGCTAAATGTTAATTATGAACGATTTAAAAAATAATGATGCTAATTAGGCAGTCAAATAGTTATTTCTTTATCTGCACTATATATATATATATATATATATATATATATATATATAAGATAGATGGACGAAGAGTGATAAACATGCACGAATGTCCAAATTTATATCAAACTTTGATTGTTCAATGCAAAGTATATTCTGTAATAAAACTATGTTTATTATTATTTCCTAAAGCCAAGGCTTTTCAAAGATCGAGATCTTATCATCATAGGAATTATACAGATAGAAAAGTTGGCAATAGAAAAGCCAAAATTCAACATTTGAAAAATATTTTAAAAAATGATGGGTGAAAAAAGTTCGTGTAAAAAGATATTGGGTTTGTCCAGGTGGTAATTGTCCGCCGATAAGGTGTACAATAGAAGAAAGTTTCGATGGAGAAAATAAAGTAACTCCAATCCCTTTATAAAAAAATTAATAAATTCACTAGCAAGATCAAAAAATACTCTGACATCATTGCTCCTGCTGATAAAACGAAAAACTTTTACAAATTGAAATATGCTGACTACAAAAGTTTAAACTATAAAGAACTGAACAAATCCTATAAAACTACTTCTAGTAACATCTTGAATAGCATAAACAATGAGGCTAAATCCCTACTAACTTCTTTAAATATCCTTAATTTCACTGAAATCCTTACCCCTGCTACACCCACAAAAGAAAATTCCACGAAAACCCATCCATTAGACTAATCTGCCTAACCAAATCTGACCTAGGAATTATAAACAAAATAATCTGAGATATAATGATTCCTAACTAAAAAGAAAAAAACTCTATGCACCCTATGGCAATCCTCAGGCGAAGTCACCAATTGGTTTCTAAACCTCAGGGATAAATCTAACTCTAACTTGAATTTTATCATTTTCGGCATTGACAATTATTATCAGTCCATTTCCTCTATCCTACTAAACAAAGCCCTAATATTCGCTAAGAATAACTCGGATATCACAGACTTAGAGATCAAACTGATAATCTTGGCCAGAAGATCCCTATTAGAATTTGATAACAAACTCTGGACCAGGAAGGATACCCCCAATATTTTCGATATACCTATGGGGTCTTCGGACTCTGCTCAGGTTACTGACCTTGTAGGTTTATTTTTATTGAAAGAATTGAAGTTCAACTTCGGACATTTAAACGGTGGGCTATACAGGGACGATGCACTCTTTGTTTCTAGTGAGAGATTTAGACAATACAACAACACCATTTAAAACTTACACATTTTTTAAAAACTTAAGATTAACTATAACTATAGAACCCGAGAAAAGAATATCTAACTTCCTTAACCTAACACTAGACCTCAACTCCGAATCCTTTAGCCCCTTCCACAAACCAAATCTAACCCTCTTCTACGTACATAAGCTATCTAACCACCCACAATCCATCATTAATTCTGTAGTCCCGTCAGTTTCCAATAGAATCTCAAAATTATCTGCCAATAGATCCATCTTCGAACAAAATTCCAACTTCTATAATAACGCACTTCTTAATTCGGGATACACTGATGAAATTAAATGTGAAAAGAATCCCTCTATCCTGAAGAACAAACCTTCAAATGTAATCACAAACAAAATGGCAACACATGATAAACAGCGAGCTAACACCACACTACAAAAAAAAACAAGACATATATAAATAGACCCACTAGAACTTTCAATATTGACAACCCAGCTAACTCTCAAGAAAGCAGTATAAATAACAAAATAAGAAGAAAGAATAATATCTGGTATAACCCACCTTATAACTGCAATGTGAAAACAAATATAGCTATGGAATTCTTCAAAATTTTAGATAACTCATTCAAAAACCCGCATAAGTACAGCACTATTTTAAATAAACAATCTATTAAAATATCTTACTCTACAATGCCCAATATAGCAGAAACCATCATCACATCTAATAACAAAAAATGTAATCTGCCCAACAACCAGCACCTACTATACACCCCACTAATAACTGTAACTGCCAGAAATCTAGAGAATGCCCATTAAATGGTAATTGCATACAAAGTAACGTTATCTATGCCTGTACTGTCAAACAATTCCCCCATAACACCATGCTGCAAACCAATTCCAACAGACAAATTCTCCACTTACCATACAGCCCACCCCTTCTACAACTCCCTGTAGCAAACGAAACCCTAAATAACACTTCTCACACTAACCAACAACCCCCACTAACTAATAATAGTTCTGACCTCACTCCTCAAAATATCTCATGTTCTCCAACTAACACTCCCGACTTAAATTTGGCCCAGAACTTGAGCATACAAACCCAAAACATCCTCGATACTATAAATAACACTAATACTACAACAACAGCCCCATACAAAATACACACTTATATTGGGGCAAGCGCCTTCCCCATTAAGACCCGAATCGCAAACCATATCTACACTTTCAAACACAATAATAAAAATAATACCACTAGCACCTCTCTATCCAATCTAATAAAAAAACTTTAACATTTATAACATACCCTACTCCCTACGTTGGACTATATTAAAAAGATCTAATTCTTACACTCCAGGATCCATTTTCTGCCAACTATGTACACTAGAAACATTTATGATAGCCACACCACCTAAAAGCTTAAACATTATTAACTCTAAAAATGAGCTCATCTCAAATTGCAGGCACAAACGAAAATTTAAATACATTAATTTTATCACCCCCTCTGACACCCCTCCTCCCAATCAACAACCCCTTTTCTAGCATTAGACTAATTTTAAACTCTAAAATTTGTTAATTTGTTTATCTGTATTTCTTAACTCTTCCAACCTTACAAATAACCATCCCAAAAACATTACATACCGTCCCTAGTACTCCTAATAACTATATTAACCCATAGCACTTATTGTATTTTGAAAACTAACATTACTCTCCCTACACTTCTACGACCCTTAACCGCCATAACTTAAATACCATTTTTCCTACTCTACACTATAATTCCTTTTTCCTTTCATTTTCTTCTTTTCTATTTGCCAACCCTCGCATACACTCTTCCATTCCTTCCATTCCTTTCATGCTTTTTTATTTTATCTCCCTTGTATCCACTACATCGACCCTGCATATGCTTCTATCCACCGACTATATCTTCATCGTAGTTTTTCATTTATCTCTCCTTAAACTACGCTCCTAAGTTACCCCTTCAAGTGATCCATGTGCTTCCCCTATTAAGCTATTCATAACCTCACCGCACTAGTGATATACTTACATTTTAAATGATTCAACCAAGCCCTACCCTAGAATACTCATAACTGATATCAATCGTTACATGCGGTCTTACTTTTTTCCCCAAATTGATCTCCAGCCCTAAATTTTAATTTGATTAAGTGGAACAGGCTAAATGCCTAACTATACATTGAGCTTGTCTTACTTATTTATTTTTTATCTGATTTTTTATTTAAGTTTTCAACTTTACTTTTGGGCTGGTCTTATTTAATAATACTTTCGACCGACTGGGAATCTTTTTTAAACTCTGCAGTACTTTTAAATCTTTAAATATATAACACTATATCTCTGCCCGGCTTAGTACTTTTTCAAAATTTAAACTACTGATTCCCATTCTTTGAAACCACATTTTTTCCCATCTGACATTCCTTTTTCTTTTAATTTCGAAGTTATTATTGTCTCCCGCCCTAAACCCGCCTTTAATCACGGCTCCCCCTTTTCTTCTTTTTCAAATAATAGATACACTCAATTGACCTAAATCGACCTAAATTCTCAACCACGGCCAATCTCTACTGGCATCGGACTTAGCATATGCCAAAAACAACTTCATCACTAGAACTCCCCTTCACTCCCCCTAATCCCCCTACTTATTTCCCATCAGCAGTCATGGCTTTTTTATCTAACCCTCCTACCATTTGCCCCACCTTCCTCTTTCTTTCCCACCTCCTAATTTGATCTTGATTTTAACTTAGGGCTTCTACTCATAACTACTTCAATTGTCCATTCCCATTGCTAATGTCATTCGCTTACGACTCATTTCTTGGCCGAGGAAGCATTGTTTTTGAATGGCCAGATTTCTTCATTTTAATTCCGTTTAAGTGCGCTCCATCTACGACTTGAACTCCATTTTCACCATTGGATGTACTTCATTTTGAACGCCTTTCTGTAATACTTCCACTAAACTTTTTCTTCTCCATCGAAACTTTTTTTCCATTGGACACCTTATCGGCGGACAATTACCACCTGGACAAACCCAATATCTTTTTACACGAACCTTTTTCGCCCATCATTTAAAAAAAATATTTTTCAAATGTTGAATTTTATCTATCTGTATAATTGCTCTGGTGATAAGATCTCGATCTTTGAAAAGCCTTGGCTTAAGGAAAATATAATAAACATAATTTATCACAGAATATACCTTGCATTGAACAACCAAAGTTTGATATAAATCAGGACATTCGTGTATGTTTATCACTCTTCGTCCATCTATCTTTATAATTGCTCTATCTCGTATATTGAGCTTTTACCATTTCACTATAGGTTCTTTCTAATAATTGTTTACTTTTAGTTTCATATTTATTGTATGTATATATATATATATATATATATATATATATATATATATATATATATATACAGAATATTACGTTTTTATGTAGTATTCTTGATTAAAATAACAGTAGCTTGTTTTGATTATTAGATAGGAAAGATTAATGGAACAAACTTTCGAATGTGTTCATTTATATTGCTAAGGCCGGGCACTCTGAGTGAGTTTAATAACAAGCAATACTACTAGCTTCATTGCTAGATCCAACACAGTGTGTTGTTGTAGATAACTATTCGCTGCTCGTTGTAATAACCCGCCGACTTTTCATTTACAAAGTTAAATTCCTCCTTAATTCTAACTTGTGGTCGCCAACGATAAACGCTCTTGACTGCGAATCAGTGGGGATTTGTGATCGTAGTTCGCGCCCGCCGACCGTCGGAAATTAACTTACTGCACTGAAGATTGCGTAACCATGAAACATCGATGTATGTAGGTAATACATAATTAATATTTATTTATATATATATGCGTGTGTATAACACATTGTACATAAATGTCGTTTGTAAAAATTGGCTATGTTCTATAACCCGGAACGTATAATAAAAGCAGCTTTGTTACGGTAATCCGTACTAAAAGAATAACACATATTTTCTGATGACTGATTTTTGTTACGCACACATTTTTAAAATGCCGCCATATTAGCAAACTGGCGAACCAGATAAAATGTACAATCTGCCTTACTTAAATTGTTATCTAGAACTTAAAGCAGACATCAGATCTTGTAAAAGAACTGATTTGGGGATGAGTGCATGATAAAATGCAACACTTTTGTTTGTGGTAACCTGATATTTTTAACTGACTTTTAACACATTTTGCATTCAATATGTTCAAATATCAATAAAATTAAATTAAAATTCTATTTGGTAAAAATACTCCCCGTAATTTCAGTAGAGGAAAATAGAAATCGTCGTTGTCATTTCTATATATTTCATATTAAGAATGATATTGCCTTTACCAACTACTAGGCTCTACTTATTTATTGAACACCGTTTGAGTAAACATTGAGACAACAAATATGTACGTGAGATGTTATCCGATATAAAACTATATATATATATTTATATATGTATATCTAGGCAGCATCTTCTCTTGCAGGCAAGTATAGTTAAATGTAAGAAACAACTCATGTCTAGATATCCTTTGGTGGATCCTTTCTATAGCCCGCATTAGGATATTAGTTTCGGAGGGGAATTGGCTGATGAATTTGCCATAATTTGCATTTGTTTCCCAGGTACTTTCGGACCATCTGGGTCCATCTTCGAGGGAATGAAGTTAATCAGGTCTATACGTTTATAGAACGGTTTTTGGCGGAATTATACCCTAAGTACGAAACTATATTGGAGCTATAAACATTTTAGAATATGATTACTGATATTAAAGTTAATTCTATTAATTAGGGTGTTTTGGGGTGTTTATATATAGGGCTTCTAATATATGGAGATTTTTTTTGTTAATACTAAATTCTAAGATTTTGGTATGTTCTACTAAGAGTTTTCTGAATTCCGATCGGGGGCAGGAATGGTTGTTAGTTAAGTGTTGTGATATGGTGCTAGTATCATACAAATGCATCGTCAATCTCCTCGACAAAGTCGTGGTAGTCAAACCTATGCATATGTTTTTATTTATATATATATATATATATATATATATATATATATATAATATATATATATATATATATATATATTATACATATTTATATACATTATGTAGTAGTATTTAATTACTCCTCTCCAGTTTTATCTTACTCCCACAAGTAAAATGTCACCCAAGGTCGGGTCGCGAAAGTGGGGTTTGAACAGCCAGCGCCCGAGAGGTGAGCACTCTGGCCATTAAAAATTGCCTGAGCAGCCCTGTCGACATTCCCCGGTAGGGGCGCCTCAGGCAGTAAGCAATAAACTTACTCCTCCCCAAAGAAGGGCGGCGAAGCCTGGGAAGGTGGACCTCCTAGAACTGCACAGGACCGACCCATAGACCGGCGTAAATCAATCCCCGAAGGCCAAGACAATATTAGTCTATGGGATACATTATGTAGTAGTAGTATATACATTTTAAAGTAGAAAATGATTCTATGATAGAAAAACGTTTTTGTATAGGTTATTTTCCATAAGTATATTTTATAGAACTATTCAGTTGTACTAATATATTTCGCACTGATTAAGAAACGACTGCCACATATAGGTACATACTATATTAATAATACTTATATTAACCATAACATGTGTTGCCCGCTAGTATTTTATACTTTCATAGTTCAATCGCGTTTCTTGTTGGAAAAAATACGCCGTGTTTAAATTATGTCTGCTAATATATTATTATTTCAAATTATTTCAGGCATCCGACAAAATATTGATTTTTCGTACCAAAGTATTGTAATAAATAGGCGAGGAAAATCGCCTTCTTTATTACGCCTAGTATTCTAGTCGAGGATCCGTCCTTGACAATCAGTCCGCCAGACACTAGGTCATTCTGATCTGTCGGACTTTGGGATTCGTTCGCAATTATCTTAGGAAGTTCACACCAACAAGCCTTGCCTTCTGTAGTTGGGAAGTTGTTTATTTGTGGCTTATTTAGACGTGCTCACCGTGGAATACCGACAGGGCTTGTGAGGAAATATTTAATGGGCCTTTTTATAAGCACTGTTTTTTTCCTCCCAGCTTCCGGCCTTGTGTTACATCTCAATTCTGTGATAGGGAAGTAAATACAAAGTATTATAATTATTAAAAGTTTCGGAGATACTACAACTGCATTCCAAGATTTCTATATAAACAGTCAATGAGCATCCCTCATCGTAAAGTAACGTTGTGCAATGTTTGCGTCTATATCTCTGTCATTTTCTTTCTCTAGTTCGATTTTTACATTATTGATCTAAAGACGAAACATTTTTTTAAATTACTGCGTATTTATGGTTAATATGCTGAAATCTCGATGTTTTTGTTCGACGTCTAATTTCTGCGGTCTCAACGCTGTACCAAAGAAGGGGCTTGCTATTAATAACAACTTTTTGTGTGAGAAACGATTGTACATGTTGAATTGGTGAAACGAATATGAATAGATATGGCATAAATTTGTTTATTTTGAAAGCATCATATAGCTGTCCCTGTTTATCTATAAGTCCTGGCATTCAGCTGATTTGATAACTACAATATTTCTGAATATGAAATCGTTTAAATTTGCTCTCACTTCTCGTATATGTTAGGTGTGTATTTTATTTGACTTTCAATTTATATTCTAAAGTGTTGTATAAGTCCTCATTATATATATATATATATATATATATATATATATAGTACAACATTAGTACCGTCGCTTTCAAGCTCAGAAGGACATAAGTAGCCGGCCATCTTCAGCTTATGTTGTCACCTGTTTAAGAAATGTGATCCACGTATTACTCTCGTTTGGATACGTTGTTTGCTTTAGAGTGTCATGTGTATTTGTTTAACATTCATATATATATATACACGTGCTGGTCAAAAAAATAGAACATATGTATAAAACTGTAAAAATCATTCCGTTTGAGATAATTTTCGGCTTTTAAATTGTGTAGGCGAAATATTCTATATGTAAATAACAATTACAACTATTGTTAATCATTTGTAATATTTGCATATGTCAGACTTTATTGTCACAGAGTAGTTTATTGTCACATTGGGAAATTCAGCGTTTCAATTTAATAGAACATTATTCGTTGAGTAATCTTAAACTCCAAAAAATTATGTGTTTAAAAAGATTTTGCAAGTAATTTAATCATAATCTCTCATTATGGGTCGCTCTAAAGACATATCTTTGTTTGAGAAGCAGCGAATGTTCGATTTGCGGGAAGTAGGAAAGACGCACATGGAAATCGCAACCAAGGTCGGATGTTCAAAATCGGTAGTGACCAAAGTGCTCCAGAAAGATGTCAAGGTTGTTTCCAACAGCAATCGCAAGAAATGCGGACGAAAGAAAAGCACA
>OY744528.1:86890909-86893409 GCA_963556195.1 Sepiola atlantica
CTATTGTTCGTCTCGGTCCGAAGAAGGTTACTCTCCAGAAATGTCTGTCTTCTTCTGAAAGGGGTTGGTTATATACCAGTCGTCCGAGGTGCCCCTACCACAGAATAATCACAGGTCCGTTCTCAGCTACGTTTTCACCCAGCCAGTGCCCTTCCACCTCTGCGGGGCTTACTATAACTACTTTTAATGTCTTCGTTCTACATCATTTTTAAGAGGGAAGCACATGAATACCCCGCTTCTATCCAGTTAAAAATTTAACACTAAAAGAAACAGCGTTTACATGACCCCTATTAATTTGATGGCCCCTCAGGTTGTAGCCTAGTCAGACTTATGTATTATTCAGCACTGCCACCGTTCTTGCATTACATATGTTAAAGAACGCGTTTACACTGTCTATGACTTTGAGGAAAGAAACGTAGTATTGTTTTCTAGTAACAATGCATGCATTAAATATGCTTGTATGCGTATGTTTACATATCGTATGTTGTGCGCATGCCCATGGTTGTTGTGGCGAGGCTTTCAAAATCAATAACCAGTTTGTATGCATTAATGCTAAGATAATTGAAAACTGATTGTGATTTCCTCGTCTTATTTAAAAAGGCATTCTCTTCATTGATATCGGTCCGATCGGCCTTGTACTTATTTCTCCAATTAACTTGCATCGCGATTAGTCGACCTACGTTCGATAAAGACGTCATATAAATAAACCTACCTCTGCGCAACTATCGGTCTGTTTATACTGGCAGAAGTATCATTAGAGAATAAATTCAATAAGGCCAGTGTTTTTATCAACTTTAGATCTGGCTACTAAAACGCGGAGACCATTTCAATTGGGCTCAAGTCATCCGAGTAGAAACATTTTAAGCATTAATTAATTTCTGATAGATTTTTAATCTTGTTGGTTTTAGCGGAAGATACCAACTTTAAATGTCTTCCAGCCGTTTAAGCCACATAGTAAACGTCGTAATAGATCATTAGTTTCAATTGAAATCTAATAACATATAATCATATTATAATGGAGGACGAGTCTGTAACTGAAAGTCCTTCTCATTTCTCAAATAAATATGTGTTGTAGTATGAAATATTTTATAAGTAGACGTGGTAAAGTGGATACTGGCGTGGAATGACAACTCGACATGACATGTTCGAAACATGTCGAATACACTGCCATCATGCATGATGATGATCGTTCTTTGTCTTTCTTAAATATTAAGGAATATCATACTCAAAGAATATCAGAACTGCCGTTATATTCTCGTACACTCTGATGCTATACTTCGTTGCTTACGAGCTAGGATAAAAGTAAATAAAATGTAATATCCAACAATCAGGGGCATGTTAAGTAGGATGGCCCCCTAGACTAAATGTGATATTGTTGTGATTGAGATGATGTAAGCCAAGAAACAGAATAGACATTGTCATTACTGTGACGATGACCACCATTTACCCCACTAATAATGACTTGAGCCTAATTTCTTCTGAACATTTATTTAAAATGTTTTGTAAATAAATAATAAAAAGTGTAGTATATGTTTGGTCATTGCTTTGGGATGATGGAACTCTTCTTTACTGCTGGAATTTTTATTTCGTCCTATCTAGAGTGCCTCTTTTAAGGCAGCTGGATTTTATCAGGTCTAATTTTTCTCACGTATATAGGAGCTCTCCCATACGATCTTTCTTTTAAATATATGTTTATGAAACTTCAAATCTTATGATAAATATGATGGTAACTTTACCTTCTCATTATGCGGGGAAACTTCTGGGAAATGATACAGTTTTCATAGAAAATGATGAACTCACCTATGATAAAAGAAAGAATCCTGTATATATATATATATATATATATATATATATATATATATATATATATATATCATAATTAATATAGTTTGAGTATTTGACAATTGTTTCAGAACCTGTACGTTCCTCTCCAGGGGTATACTGAGAAGCAAAGATTGGATCCGCCAATACATCATTATAAAAACATCATTGATTTTATTCAATAATTATGTATTGGCGGATTTAATATTTGCTTCTCAGTACATCCCTGAAGATTAACCGAAGAGATTCTGAAACAATTGTCGAATACTTAAACTATGTTTAATTTAATATAAAAAAAAACTCTCATATATAATAAGCACTTTTGAAAAGTATTGGTTTGGTTTATATCGTTATTTTTTTAACTTAACTAATTATATATATATATATATATATATATATATACATAAATATATATATATATATAAGTGTGTGTGTGAGCAAAACGTAGAAAAACTCAAGTAGATATGTGAGGGCGGGAGAGATGTCCTCTGCAGACGTCTTAAAGGTCGACGTCTAGTAAATAGAGGAAATTATATCACATTAGACGACTGTTAATTTAAATGACGGTGATTTTGGGAGAAGTCCAGGTGACATCAACGTAAAGCGTAGGTGTCGTTCTGTCCCATGCCTTTCTATACTTAAGGAATCTAGACGCATTGGCGTTGCTTGAACACGTACA
>OY744528.1:86900909-86920909 GCA_963556195.1 Sepiola atlantica
CCTTACGATATTTGTATGAATTCAATCTAAGCGTTTTCAAAATTTATCGTGAATGACCAGTGAATATAATATTTCAGACTTAAGCGTGTAAGACAAACGAAAATTCTATTTCAAAATTAAACATTATACACAGACATACATTTTTTTAAAAACTAGACTTGACGGCCAGACAAACGTATTGATTTAGACTGTATCGTTGCAGACCATTGATAGAACATTTCAGACTTTAACGGGAAGACAAACGAAAATGCTATTTTACAATTAAACATTATTAACAGACATACATTTTTGTTCAAAAGTAGACTTGACAGACAGACAAACATATTAATTGAGACTTATCGTGGCAGACCATGTATAGAACATTCTAGACTTTAACGGGAACTCAAACGAAACTGCTATTTAAAAATTAAACATAATTAACCATCACACATTATTTTTACAATTCAAACGTGTCAGACCAACGAACATATTATTTTAGCATGAGAAATTGAAGAAAATGTTAGTTCAAACATAAGTTAAATAGAGTACGTAAAAAGACCGCTTCACACTGAAGCATGACGTATACACCGATTAACATATCAGCTCATCTAAATTAATATGGGGTCATCTAAATTAATATGCGTCTATTCAATCTGTGTGTTTTACGGTCAAAATATTATTTCGAAATGGCGGGTTAGGTTCCCTTTACTAATTAAACGAATTAATTAAATGTTACTATAGAATAAAAATATTAAATAGTGTATATGTTGTATACTGTTATGGAGCATATTATTCGATAATGCCGGATAACGTCAGATAATCCTTCGTGTTTACCAATAACTATGACAACAAAACGTAGCTGTATTGACTTTGGGGGTAACTTAAGGCTATGTCTACGGAATTGTATTTATTTACGTTTGATTCTTTTTAACTTCACATTTATATATTTGGAAACGCATATCCTGCTTAGAACAACCATTGTTCAAGCATTCTCGGTAATTTGCTTCCGGCATTGTGCATTTTGTTTTCAATGATGCCAAAACAAACATAGCTGTGATTTTAAATTAAACAGTAAACTTCGCCTCGTTGCTGTTTAGTAAGACAATGCATTTTACCCTAAAAATAACTGATTGCATTTTTGTTCAGTTTCATGAAGAGAGAACTAGATGTGACTCGGAATAGAAAACTATCAATATTTGTCTGTGATTGTAAACAAAGTGGCTCCTTTAGAGTATCTAGTATTTACTCCCCTACACTACCGCGGGAAGATATGACACAGGGTCAGAAGGTGATTCTTAAAAATGCAACCCCCAAGCCGACAGACCATGCCTGAGCAACCTGATCGGTATAAACCAATAGGGACATTCGATTGATTAGCAATAAACTAACTACTACTCAAACATGTAAAGGCTAGGAGGGTAGACTTCCTAGAACTGAACATAATCTAAAAATAAAAATCACTGTACCAAAAAATACAATGTGACCGAAAAATATTCGCGAAGCTTTGTACGATCAATGAATCAGAAATCCTTCTACACTGAAGTAATTCTCCATCGAGTGGACATATATCGTCAGCGCAGAAATTCCAATTCCCCTATTTTCTGAAGTTTTATTTTATTTTTACTTTTATCTTTATCTGTTCTGTCCGGGGTCAGTGAAGTAGAAATTTTTGTAGACTAAGGCAATCGTTATTTTGTGTCAATCTGTTTTACCTTCTTTTATGAGCGCAGAAATTCTACGTTTCCTCCATAAAAATTCAATAAAGAAAACCATTGGTTATACGTCTCTAATTCCAAGACCCTTCCGTATCAGAGTGACGTGTTACGTATTTGAGTTAATTATATTAAATCGGGAGCACATTTTAAGGCCGCTACTGTCTGCCTTTACCAACTACTATTCGCCCCAAGCACAATAATATATATATATATATATATATATATATATATATATATATATATATATATATCATGAATAAAATTAAACAATCAATCGCAAGCAGTTAAAATAAAAAAAAGATCGTGTGTATTTAATGTTTAAAAAAATATCAAACGCTGCTTATTTTTAGATCTCCTAAGAATATTGGCTGACTTCATAATATGTTTTCTTTGTTTTTATTTTACTTTTCAAAAAAAGAATACACGTTGAAGTGTAGTATCTGTTCTGATACTATGCATAATATTTTCTCTTCTCGGTCAATGAATGAGAAAGCATTCTTTTTTTCGGCAATTTGTATTTTTTCCCCAATCTGAAATGTCCCTTATTTATGATATTGGATGTATCTACATTAAGAACCGACACTGTGGCTAAATCTGCCCTCGTGGGGAAGCAAGTAATTGAAACCACATAGTAAATGCTAAAAGTACAGAATAGTGAACAGGCAAATAATCGTACATAAAAATAAAAACAAATACTTTGAAAAATCGGCAAATAAAATGTTAATCTTATTTAAAAAAAAAAGATAACTAAACAAAAGACAGAAGGGTGTTTGCGAGATTATTAATTTTTTGTCACCAGCGCTCGGCAGTACTTTTCGAATATTATGGGAGTAATCTTTCTAAATTGCGGCAATTTTATTTTTTCTCCCAATCTGGACTGCACTTTTAAAAAGGGCATACCTCTTTCCTACATTAAAAACCGACAAATTGTCTAACTCTGCCCTCGTGAGTGGGCAAGTTAATAGAACAACTTATTAAATTGTAAAATTGAAGAATAGTTAACAGTCGAGAAATCGTACACCCCCCCCCCCAAAAAAAAACAAACAAACAAATACTTTAATCGGCAAATAAAACGTAAATTTTATTTTTTAAAAGTTTTTAAAAATAGATAAATATGAGGCGGATGATGTTTAGCGAGAAGTATGTATGTTCTACCAGCGCTCGGCAGATTCTTACAATGGTGTTTACGTAAGGAATATCATACAGAACAGTCCGAGTATGTCACTTACAATCCGATATTCCTTTATTCCTAGAATATAGTCATGACGACAGAATAAGAACGAAAGTAAAATTGAGAGAGAATTCTTACTTTATGTAAAGGATTGAACATGTTTTAAATGTATTAATATTTAAAAGAAATTGTTTAAAATATATATTTTGTTAATAAAAGCGTTGTATATACATTTTGAGCTTTGTAATTCTTGATATTACTGAATGGAGAAAGAGGAGACGTACTCTGTTTATTTAATTTGGTCTTTGTTTCATTTTTAAATGTATTAATATTTAAAAGAAATTGTTTAAAATATATATTTTGTTAATAAAAGCGTTGTATATACATTTTGAGCTTTGTAATTCTTGATATTACTGAATGGAGAAAGAGGAGACGTAATCTCTTTATTTAAGTTGGTCTTTGTTTAGTGTTCATCAATCATATTCGATTTTTCCAGAATAGGATTGTAGCCAACCAAAACGTAGTAAAAGCCGAAATCCTAGGTTTCAGTAAGCAACCCGTATTTAATTAGTAAAGATATAATGATTGATAACCATAGCAAT
Organism: Sepiola atlantica; assembly: GCA_963556195.1. NCBI lineage: Eukaryota > Metazoa > Mollusca > Cephalopoda > Sepiida > Sepiolidae > Sepiola > Sepiola atlantica. The sequence goes on from OY744528.1 coordinate 86,904,377, forward strand.
AAATATGGAAAAAATAATGAAGGTCATGTAAAAAAAGTATCCTCTGAAGAAGTTATGTAAGGTGGTGGTGGTGGTGGTGGTGTAGGTGGTAGTAGATTTTTTAGTAAAATATACTCCAACTACCTGTGTGGATGACTATTTTTAGAGAGTGAAACAAGCCGGAGTTAATGTAATAAAGTATGAAATTGAATTAAACTGACAGATAATTTCCGGAAAAAAGAGGCATCAATTATTGGTATGAAGCGTGACTATGAAATAAATTCTCTCTCAATATATATAATCGGCATATTTTGATTACTTGCAGTCTTTCGCTGACAATGCAGCAAGTACAAGGTTCGTTGTCGATTCTACTACTAATAGGGGCGCAAAGGTGTCGACACAAGTCGCTTCCCTTATAAGCGAGTGGCTGTTGGCAAAGGGAAACACCGTCAAGCCATCGGGCCGTTTGCCATCACCGTGTCTAGTGAATTTGCCGATGCTCCTTTTACAAGAAACCGTGTGCAGTCCATATACGTCGACCGGCTGATCAGAACGCTGTAAACTAATTGTGCTTTGTCTGGTCAACCCGAATGCATTAGCATTTCTTACTGATCACTTGTAGTCAACAAGGTATTGGGTTAATGGTACATGTATTTTTATTACATTTACACAATGTATACATCCGTCATTTTTACGAAGATAATAATGTAGAGTCGATTCTGTTTTTACTTTACTTGTATTAATCCTAAAATAAGTACACTGCCACTGGAATGCAAGGGGCTACTGGGAATTAGGGACAGATAAATAGGGCCATCCTAAGTGGGTAGTACATCAGCGAGGGGCTTGTTCACATTACATTATAATGTATGTATGATGGTACAGTAAGGTAAACAGGGAGCAGAGAATGAATTCCGAAGACAAGCAGTTCTAAGAAAGAAACTTTCCGTGACCTGTGTACCTCTACAGTCAACGGGTAGAACTTAGCTGCGTATCGGGTTGGTCAGAACTATTTCCGTTCGGGGCAAAGGTTCAGCAGGTCTGTCAGATCACATTCCATTGAAGTACTGTAGAACAAGCATGAGAACGCAACATTTCTGCGATAGCACAGGGCTAGAACTTGGTAGACAGTGAGGGTTCAATTAGATTAAAGGACCTTTTTTCTATCTAATAAAGACATCGTAACGTGCATTCCTTTTTTAATTCGGCAAAGTGACGAGTTTGTTGTCTGTTGCCTGAGGCGCCCTCAGTCATGAAATAATACAGACGGGTCTGCCGTGTATTTTTATTCCCATTCAGAGTGCTGTATTTTAAGGAAATTGGATTTTTCCACTTTTTGTCTAACTTTACCCTTACAAGATAGAACTTATTTTTGTTCAGGAATCAATTCAACGTTGAGGATTTAAAGCACTACATTCACAATATTCGCTAAAACAGTTGGTCGTATATTTACTACGATAACGAGATATACGCGAGCAAGTAGTTTCTCGAAATTATTTATTGAACTCTTCAGACGTGAGACAGGAAGTAGCCATCCGAGTAGAGATCACAAAGGCTATATGTGATGAATGTAAACAAACGCACTAACGACTAAAGTAAATAAGAATCTTCCCAGCTATGTGGATCCCTTAACAACATCTCAGGAAGATACCATACTACAGTTGTGGACCATATGGTTGGAGAATAGCCCCCTTTTACTGACATGAGAATTCACCTATCTGAGGCCCTCCCTCACAGTTCAGAGGCATTCTGGCTCCAGTGGAAAATTCTAAGCCGTCCGAGAACGGGAATGGGGCGATCAAAAGTTGTTATGAGAAGATAGGGCTACAAAACTACCCCAACCATGATTGAATGTTAAGCGGAGAACCATACGAATAAAGACAACCTTGTTGCCCCTCTATTGCGCAACTGGTGTAGCTTGAAATATCTAGCAGACTACGACAATAATGCAAATGACTGCGTAAAAATGTGGAAACTGTCGTATGGCCACATGCTTCAAAGACACGTAAGGAAGACGAAATTATCGAACAGAGGTTTCTGTAGCCAATTATAATTTGACCAAGTATATCGTACACAATCTTTCCCATAACTTGAGAAAGTATGTGACATTTAAACCATTGATTCTGGCGTTTTCTTTCTGTTTTCTTTTGTGCCGTTGTATTCTCCATTGAAATTGGCATTAACATTGGCGGTTTTCTTAAGGATGCCATTACAGGAAGAGTTTCATCGAATGCGAAGCGCATGCGCAAAGAGGTTGTTGAATGCCAACATTAACCTGCTTTGACAAGACGGAAGGCAACGAAGTGGAGAGTGACATAGCCAGTCAAATTCTGCCGCAAGCCTTGAGAAAGAAACGGACACACGGCGAGGTACAAATATGCTTTATAAAAAAAGTGAAAAAAAAAGAATATTAATAGAAGAGATGAAATTTAAAGAAAAGGAAGGACAAATAGATAAAAAAAAGATTCAGCAGTGATATACCGGTTATATCATAGGAGATAAGAAATTATGAAACGGAAAGTGTGATTTCCGGATGTTCACATAATGATACATAAGTAGATAAATTATCTAGAATCTATTCATTAAGTTATATGCCGACATTTTTACTATTACAAATACACAACCACTAGCAATCTATCTCCGATGGCTTTTTAATATTCGGCATGTCTTATTTAATAAGACATTTATAATGTAACAATACACAGCGTGTTTGAAAAATCGATAGTATAACTGGCTTATGTTCTATAAGTGAAAATGAGCATATTTTCATGCACATTGCTTTTGTAATATTATTCCATTACTTGTTTAATTTCTGTTTGCGTACATGTGTTCCTCTGCAATCTTTGGTTAGAGCTGTTCAGGTTTACTTTTCTGTATTTAGCCTGTTGTATTCTGTTAGCGGAAATACAGAAGGACACTTTTCGTTCGGTGATATGCTGGCAACCAACTGAGCCGCTGCTGATCATGACTCTAGGATCTTACTTCCGATCCCCACGTCGTTTATATTTGTTTTATGGTTGTGTTTATTCACATGTCAACATTATTTCCTGGCGTATTTTACTTCTTATCCTGTCCAAAGGGATAGTGTTTACATATCCCAGATGTATAAATAATAGTGGGTTACTGAACACATATTAGAGATTTACAATAAATAATATTGATTAGTATTTGTTTTAATAGCCAAACACTCTGAAAGCATACATTGCTGAACCTATCTTCAATGGAACAGTTGTCATTATATACATATGTAGAACATATACCAGAATTATGTCATCCTTATGGTGAACATAAACTCACTTCACCTCTCTAACTCACTGTCTTTCTCTAACTTTTAACTTCTCTCTTTGTCTCTCTATGTCTCTCTCTCCCTCTCTCTCCATATCTCTCCCTCTCTCTCTCTCTCCCCCTCTCTCTCTCTCTCTCTCTCTCTATATATATATATATATATATATATATACAAAGCAATGTAAAAACTATATAAATGTGTATATACTTTCTAATTAATTCTTATTTGTTGACGTATTTAAATGCAGAATTTTCGATCCTTAGCCTCGACCAACCTCAGTGAAATAAACGGTGTGTGTGTGTGTATGTGGTAGGTGGAGATAGCAGTGGATAAGTATAGCCAATGAGATGACGACATTTGTATATACCTGCATCTATATATCTCTGATCTCATCTTGAATCTTTAAAGTGAAAAGAGTCAGCAACGTGGGTTGTGTTGTGGACATTTTCCAACACTTACGCATATAGAATCATAAATAATGTTGTAAAATGTTCAAACAATGTCATGTTTGTGGTGGGGTGAAGGTTGTCGGGAGAGAGAAAAAAGGAAATTTCGTTTTAAATGTAATATATGTTTAGTCAGCATTTATTTGATGTGGGTGTGAGGGTAGGCCAAATCGGGATGTGTTTGATTTATGTCAGTGCAATTTAGAAGTATATATATATATATATATATATATATATATATATATATCAATATATATAACATTGTTGTATAGTAATTCTCAGGTTATTTCCTGTAAGAAAGCTTTATGTGGGAACTCGATATGGCCCGTCTATTGGTGACAGTAAGCGATGGTCTTTACTCGTATGTGCACGATATATATGTCGAAGAATTAAGTAAATATGAGTCATAAATTCATAGAGTAATACATAGATAATATCAAATTACGATTCATAAAACAAATCTTACACCTAAGGAAGTAGATATGACTTAAAAGCAGTAAATAATATATAAAAATATATCTAGGGACAGCGTCTGCAGAGACATCTTACAAGTTATGTGCTCCTTTTGCCACTAACAATACTCTTTATTTGAAACGCTTTATACATAATATCGCTATATGATTTAAATTTAAATATCTTAAATATATATTTATGTTTCTATAATATCATCATTAGATTCGAATTTACTATGTATGACTGTTGTTGTGCCGTATAAGTTGAAGCATGAAATAAAGCCTCTATGTTTGGTGGGTCAGTGTAGGCATAGGAGAAAGTGTGTCTCAGCACACTGAACTTAAAGGGAGGCATGGTAAAAAGGGTGTGAATTAGGCTGAAAGTATTGACGCCTAACAGAGCAAGTAGACCAGCCATCGATGACGGTCATTGCAATGTCACTGTATCGAATAACTAATGGCCTCGATCCCCCCTTTCAAAATTAAAATAACGAACAACCCTCTCTCCTGGATAGGAACCTCTTTTCCATTTCTTTGTGTCTGTTATTCAAATGTATATTTAAAGTCTGATGATCCTATGTATTTGGTGAAACAAATTATTACATCAGACTATGTTGTTTTCAATTATAACTTAAGCTTTGAAAATATATAAAATTATATACATAAATACATAAAAATACATAACATCAAATATATCAACCCAAAAACATACTTTTTTTTTAATCTATACAATCCATCCAGGTCATACAAATTGAAAACAATAATCAGGAAAGACATTCAGAGGGTTGACCGAAGATTATTCCAAGTTATATATATATATATATATATATATATATATATATATATATATATATATCAGAGAACTTATGTCTGGATATCGTTTGGTAGATCCTTTCAATACTTCGAATAAGAATCTTAGTTTCGTAATTATTACATAATCCCCGCTAAAACCATCTATAATACTAACACATTGTCTGTACCTGATTATCCTCATTCACCTGAAGATGGACACGGATGGGTCTGAAAGTACTTGGAACACGAATAAAAAATATGACAGATTAATCGGCTAATTCCCCCCACCCTCACCCCCGAAACTAAGATTCTGATTCGGAGTATTGAAGGATCTAACAAGGGATATCCAGACAAAAGTTGTTTGTTATATTCAACAATACTTGCCTGCAAGAGAAGATGCTACATATATATATATATATATATATATATATATATATATACATATATATATATATATATATATATATATATAACTTGTTATTGTTTTTGGTTTTGGCGATTAAAGTCGGTGTTCTTACGGTGCGATTTTATTTTTCGCTACCTTCAGCGTTTGTTTTTTTTTTATTTTATAAATATGCAAATGAGCCCATTTTTCTTTTTTTATTCGCCCTTCACCGGACGAGTCACTAATTGTATATATTGACGTTTTAAAATAAATTAATTCATATAATTTATTAGATACAAATTTTTATAATTAATTTTCCAATTCATTATTTGCGTGCACAAAAGTTTTGAGCACGCAAAAAATAAATTTGTAAATTAATTATAAAAACCTGTATACAATAAATACAATAAATACATTTATTAATTTAAAAAAAAATATATATATATATGTATATATATATATATATGTATATATATATATATATATATATATATATATATATATCTGGGCAGCATTTTTACTTCAAGACATATTTCATTAAATGTTTCATATAACTTTCTTTGATCTTTTCTAAATTATTAATTAATTTTTTATTTAAGTTTATGGTTGGAACTTTACAGATGTATTTGCCGTACTCGTTGTGTGCCCTATTACTTTCGGTTCCTTCTGGAGCCATCTTAATGGATGGTTCTCAGGTAAAGAATATGAATTTTGCAATGTTTAGTGATGGTTATTTATCTCTCTCTCTCTCTCTCTCTCTCTCTCTCTGTCTCTGTCTCTGTCTCTCTCTCTCTCTCTCTCTATATATATATATATATATATATATATATATATATATATATATATATATAAACTTTACATTAAATCCTTTAAAATATATTAAAATTGTATTTATTTAATTTAATAAATTGTAATTGTTTTTTAAAATGTTGTAAATTGTAATTAACCACGCGCCTTACAAAGGATCACATACAAAGTCTAATCACGCATACATTATTTTTAAACTTTATAAATGTATTGCCCGAACATTGCAGTCATGAATATGCAAGAACGACCATCCGCCTGAAGACAATTGAAGGAAGTTAATTGCAAGTACTCGCGAACAAAAATAGAACTAAACAGCTACGGCGCTACATCTGTGAATTGGACATAAATACAAGAATAATTATATAAAGGATCGAGAAAGTCACAAAAAGATTGATCAAACAAAGAACATGTCGTGATATACAAGAACATATATATATATATATATATATACATATGTATATATACATATATATATATATATATATTTATATATATACATATGTATATATACATATTTATATATATATATATTTATATATATACATATGTATATATACATATGTATATATACATATGTATATATATATATATATATATATATATATATATATATATATATATATAATTATTTTTGATTCGTACAGACATGTCCAAAAAGCCCCTGCACTGGCATGTAGATTTAATCGACCTATAGTTATTAGAACCTAACATGTTATCAGGCGGGAAAAAGTCTGATCTCTCACTTAGATATTCATAGTAGGAAAAACAAATTATATACATATATATATATATATGTGTGTGTGTTTGTGTGTGTTAAATATTAATTGACAGTAACATGGTTTAAAAGTTAAGTGTAGATAAGATTTTATTACCGAGTCATAAGGTATGATTCATTCGTATGCACATTATGATATATCAGATCGGTCATCTTGAACTGGAGACAGAAAGGTTTTAGGAGATTAAGCTTGCTGATTCGATAATTTTATTGAAGTGAACATTTTTTTACAATGGTCTGTAGAATTAGGGAGGTTAAGAGTTCTGCTAATACCCCAGCCAGATACAATTCCTATGCATGAAAACAGTTATCCTCTTGTAAATTATATAAAATATATTTTAAGTAAAAAACATCCCCGTTGCATATAAATGCACCACCCTTTGAGCCAGGATAAACTATAGCCCGGCTACACTTGGGACTATGTATCCGTACTTCTTACCGACCATACACGCTATTACAGCGTGCAAAAATGGCTACATCACACTAATCACGACCCTGTGTAATACGTAGTTCTCAAGTAAATTATATATACTAGCTACATAAGAAAAGTATCCGGAAAAAAAGCTTACAACTCTGACTCCCGTGAGATAAACAAATAGATACATCAACATTAGAAAAAAAGAAACTATTTGTTTATCAATGTCAATACGGATGATCGAATTTAAATTGAAAGCGTGCAAGACCGATCGACCGAGCGCTGACGGACAAAGCATTTTATGAAGCTAATTGGAGGCATCGAAAAAAATGTAGGACGGAGTATTAGAATATAATAATTAAAATTAAAGAATACAGAAGATCTGTTAACTTTGAGGAAGATCACATCAGGAGATTATTAAAAACAGCAAGGATTTAAAACAAGGATGAGCAAAATATCAATATCAAATAGAATTATGTCGATTACGGAGGGGCTGGTTATAATCCTATTATAACATTCTGTAACATCCACCATTGACTCGCTGATATGAATGTTGCAATTAGTATCGACAATGTGATTCAATGAAGACAATACCCTCTCAAATAAGCGTGTGCGTGCCCCACAATTCCTGTGGTCGTATGTGTGCCGAACAGATATGTTTAAAGCCGAGAGATATATCTGCGCAGTAATACGCTCGTGAGCGTCCGCGCAACAATCCCCACACACACATGCGCAGAATGGAACGAATCTAGACACGCGATGCGCAGTTAGTGAGGCATGAGGAGCAAGCAACGCAACGCGCAGTGTGTAACTCGGTAACCGCATAGGCGAACGCACGGGCCGTTTTCCATAACTGCATTCTCGCATTCGTGTAATAGATGAACTAGCTGTATACATCTCATATTACCCACTCATAGATTAATGCACATCCGATGTGAAGGCGAGATTGCACGCATCCTCACGCGTACGCAGTAAGTGGAAGCGAATCTAATTATTCACGGTGATTGATTCAGTAATACAAACTCATGTTCTATGCTTCAATGTAAATCTAATTTGAATATCCTTATTCCTTTCTTCAATGACTAAGCAATATTATATTTCATATATATGTTAAAAATTTAAATTTAAATGTTTTCAGAGATGTAACTTTTCATTTTTATTAGTCTTCTAACATGATATTCTCTTCCAATACTTTTATTTCCGATTTAAATGTCCTTTTTATAAATGTTTCTATCTTTTCTTTTTTTCTTTCCTGACCTCCTTTTTATTCGTAGTTATTTTTTCTTTCGGACACATTCATGTATTGTTATCAAAGCGACAACATTTGATAAGCGTAAAACATATGTGCGTTAAACAGCGTCTGTTCGTTAAGGTCTTATTACTATATACTTTAATAACACAAACCCCAGGCTAAAAAATACTTTACTCCTGCGAGTGAATTACGCCGGAAAAAAACAATTCCATTGTAATTGTTCTAATTATCCGTAATTTATAACTTGATAAGTTCACCATCTCCCTCTCTCTTTTGCTATTTATGTATTTATCTCACCTTTCCTCACTCTCTGTTTATTCAACGATTTTCTGATATGTGTTACTGTCTTTGTGAGCTTTTAGAAAAAATAGTGAGGCTATTGTTCTAATTTATATACGTGTGTCTGCGCAAACTACATGGCCAAATAATAAGTGTCTTTACATCAATGTTAGAATAATAAAGAAAAATAATCAGACTATATAATGATAAAAATACTACTACTACCACTAATGAGAATAATTACAAATTATTATGATAATAATAATGAAAATAATAATAAAATTTTAAAAAATTAAAATTTAAAAATTAAAAAAATTTTAAATTAAAAAAAATTGAAATTTTTTTTTTAATTGGAAGAAATTAAAAAGAATTTAAAAAAAATAATTTGTAAATAAAAAATTAATATATTTTTTTTAATTTATTTATCTATTTATTTATTTTTTTTTTTTTTAAATTAATTATTTTTTTCTTTAAATGGTGCCGGCCTATGCTGACACCAGACAAAATATTTGTAGAGGGTCGATGAGAATGAGAAGACCGTGGAGGGACAGCACACACCAGACCTCGACTGGAAAAGTGCAGAGGATACTGGCACCTTGGAGAGGCCAACTGCCACCCAAATCTCAGAAAAGACCAATTGTCCTTACCAGCGAGAAATCAATGGTAAGAGGATGTTGCGATACCGCATTGTTATCGAAAAGAGGTGGAGAATACTGAAAATCTGTGGAGGCTTGTTGTCACTCAAACTCCAGGAAATACCACTGGTTGTTATCGGTGAGCAATCACTGACGATTATCTGTCTGAGAACTAGTTAGTACTAATAATAATAATATAAGAGTAAAGTGATCATGTTTAGTTGTGTAGGTAGAATGTCTTAAAAGATATGTCACCGTTATGAATTTTTGAATCAAATCAAAGTAAAATAAATAGAGGTAGTGGCCCAATGTGTGTCGTGTACATCTAATATATATATATATATATATATATATATATATATATATATATATATATATTATTTACATACTAACCAGGCGGTTAGACAGAACTTTGAGTGTGGGTTCGAGAGGCCAGCACACTCTGGCCAACACAAAATACCAGAGCAGCCCTGTCAGAACCCCCCAGGCGATTCGAAAAAAAAACTAAGCTATTCACAGAGAGAAAGTAAAGCCTTGGATTGTTGACCTCAGAGAACTAAAGAGAACCGCAGTCCGACTGCAATAAAGTCACTGTTAGGCTTATATATATAAAAGGAAAACGAAACTCTGAAATTAGGTACAGAACCGAATTAAGACAGTATATCTCTGACATATGGCTCGCTATCCTATCGGATAGAGCCATGTCAATAAAAAAAATGACAAGACAATGTAGTTAATTTAAAAGTGTACTCTTATTTCACGGCATAAACGCCACCAGAAGTGTACCTGACTGGTCACTAATGTTTGGCATCAATCGCAAAGCTAACTTGAAAGATTTAATAAATGCTCTTTATATTTGCAGATTGTTTTGATCTCTTTGTAGTAGAGTAGAAAGTGGTAGTTCAGAAACTATGCAACTCATACAATTAAGAACATTTTATTTTTAATTTAATCACAGATTCAGTAACGCAGTGACCAGTTTTCAGACGTCTTCATGTATCCATACATTTTTACTTTTGAATTTATACTTTAATATTTGTTTGAAGTTTATAATTTCAATGTGTTCTCTAATAATAAGTAACGGTTTATATTATCTTTACAGTTTATATTATATTATATTATTTATATTAAAATACACTCTTAAGATTTATTAACTGTATGGGATCGACATCCTATATATATATATATATATATATATATATATATGGCATGAGTAAAATCAATAAAAACGCAACAAATTTAACTCTTAAACGGCGAAAACATGCCAAAAACCGACCCAGACGAAAAAGGCAGAAAACAATGCTAATAAACGGTCACGTGACGTTCTGTTTACTACGTCCGCGTTAAAATCGTGTTATCCCGGGTCCTTAGCAAATTCACTTTTTGATCCTGCCGCCTGATATAAAAACTGACTTCAATGAACTTACACACAGGCCGATCACATTGACAGTAAAAAAACATAAATACACGTTTCTTAAACAGGTCGATTCTGTCTTCTAACTTCGAACATTAAAACGAAGACGCTTATCATTTTAAACACAGTCACGAAACATTTTCGCACACAAATGATCTTTTTTGCGTTTGTAAATTTGTGAATGTATAGATATGTGTTGTTCTCTAACAATATATTAATCTCTTTAATTCATGCATATATGTTTGTCCATTTCAACATTTTATTACATTTAAAAGTCGTGCGTACGTCTTGTTATATTTCAAAAGACGCAAACATCGTCTCCATCTCATGCAAACCAGTATACAAGCCAAAATTAGTATTCAATGTGTTGTTGCCATACATATTGAGACACGATTCAATTTGAGGGTAAATACACACTTGCAAACACACACAAACTCTGCTGCCATTCTCACTTGCTTAAGTAGTTTAAGTAGTTAAATTAATGTCATTTTTTCGTGTCTCAAAATGTTACTTTCATACAAACAATTACACATCGCTAAATGCTATTTATTTATAATACGTAATTGTTTAATTTGTAATAAAATGTTAACTAGTGAAAAGCAAGAATATTGTTTCGTTTTAATTACAACTTTAATTACACGCATTTGTTTCTGTTGAGGTGAAGTGTAAAGAAGCCGATAGAAAGTTTAACTAATAATCTATGATATGAATAGAATAGTATTGATTTCAATATTTATATACTAGCTGAAATATGCGTCCAAGGATTACGTAATAATATTGAAGCCATGTGAATTCTGTAATGGACATATATTAACAGTACACACTAGAACACTGATCTCTAATTTGATGGAGGATTTATTCGCATTCGAAACACGTTAATAAGACAGTAACATAATATCTGAGAGAAGGATATATATATATATATATATATATATATATATATATATATATATATTTCGGCAGCAAGTCATTTATTATACATGCGTCGTTGAAGACCACGGAGTTTTCTTTCTTCGCTATCCTTCTGGTTAATTTCTCGATTCGTCGGTTTTCCGGTTAGGTTAGGTTAGCTTAGGTTACGTGCCATACTCCACCAATTAACACCGGAAAACCGACGAATCGCTCGCCGCGTCGAGAAATTAGCCAGAAGGATATCGAAGAAAGAAAACTCCGTGGTCTTCAACGACGCATGTATAATATATATATATATATATATATATATATATATATATATATATATATATATATATATAATTATTGACTACACTAAAAGAAAGACTACGTACTTCAAAATCAGCCCCGACAGAAGTAACACTCCTATTTCCAGTCATTGACTTCTGATTCTCAACTTCCGTTTATGTGCTGGGGTTAGATTCACACCTCCTGGCTGTGAATCATTTCCAGTCTGTTTAACTACTTCTCCCTCTATGTGTGTGAGTGTTTTCATTATCTAACAGTACCAATACTACTTTAGTACAAACAAAACATTCAGTAACGGTGAAAACTGTGGGCATTTGGATAACTACACGACTGAATTCATGGACCCAGCAAAAGGTTTATTTTTTTATGGGATGGCCCTATTAGAAAGTCTCAGAATAATGGACATTTGTTCACACCTTCAAAATCAGCATAATTTAATGTATTCGAACAATATTGTGTATCTAATTAAAACAAGACATTAAACGTGCTCAGTTGGATGCATCCATGCTCTGTCGGGTGTGTTCTTTACTGATCTAGTATAAACATTTATGACAGAAAAATAAATACTGCTTTTGGGAAAGTGAGGTTTATATTGATAGGAGCGTATTCGTACAATTGCATTCACGAGTCAAGTTTTAACCATTTTATAATCGCCGAATAATTAATGTAACGAAGTTCTATACACGGTATATTTACACATTGATAAAATCTCAAGTGATTAATCGCCGGTCGCATACACTTTAGTGTTTCTTATTTATCGAGACATTAGTAGATGTACCGCACAAATTGGAGTGGAATTTGTTGTTGCTTAAATTCGCGAAGTTTATAACGAATGCGCAAAGAGAAGAGATGCTAGAAGCTTAAATCGATTAGGTTTACAAATTGAAATTCGACACTCGAGGAGGAAGTTTGCGGAATCACTACATTTAATTTTAATTAAGACAAGAGCAGAATTGCGATTAATCCGAGCGGCTGCCATGAAATTTCGTAATTATACTTTATACAGTATATACAGGGTGCTTGAAAAGTATTTCCCTTTTATTAATTACTCGTAATTTATTATTGAGACAGAACTCTTGCAAGATATAAATATTAGCAAGTGAATAGCGTGCGATGTTATGTATGTATTCTATAAGGGCGGCGATATCGTACAGCAACTTCTAAAGTTTCTTGCGGACCGCATCAACTGCTTTTGCGCGGGTTACCTTTTATTAATGAGTCAACACGAATGCAGGCTAATACACTCAAGGATAACGGTTACTAAGATAGATATATTTAAAGTTGAATTATGATGAATGTTATGAGAGGATTGCAAAGTTCAACATGACACCTACTCAATACAGCAGCCGACTGAAAACCATTATATTTCCATTTTTCTAAAGACATCGCTGATGGAATTGAGTAGTAAGTAAAAGAGAAAAATGGCGAATGTGGCGAAGAGTTACGAAAACAAATAATAGGTGTGTTTTTCAAATTGCGGCTAATTATAATAATTACGATGAAAAAAGTTAAACATTACTCAATCCCTTAAACTGAAAATACTTTAGCACGTATTGTGTATACTTAAATTATATAATGCAAAAACAAACGTTGAATACCTCAGCTTTAGTATCATAATACTAATAATACTAATACTACTATTAATAAAAATAATTTTAAAAATATATTTATATTTGAGTCATTTTAAACAAAAGGAGAAAAAGAAAAGAAAGTAAAATGCAGTTTAAATTTCCAGAGAAACCAACTAAATCCAAGATATTGCAGACCTTAACATTCGTTGGAAAATTCATAAATAAATAAATAAATAAATAAATAAAAAATAAAGCTTAAGTACCTAAGGGACCAGAAAGGTAAGTAGATAAGAGGAAGGAAACCTAGCCATACATATCTAAATACCCAATGTATAGTCTAAAGAATCTTATATATATATATATATATATATATATATATATATATATATATATATATATATATGTGTGTGTGTGTGTGTGTGTAACAATACTTAACAATTATAACGTTGCATCTCCAATTCAATTACCTTATTAATTTATTTATTTACATAACATGACAGGTTTATATTGAAATGGCATACATTACAGACTGGTCGACAGACAGAGCTCACCTATAGAGATCATTAGACGCATCTAAAATGATATTAGTCTATTCAGTGTACGCGTGTGTCTCTTTTTTGAACGTGAATCCTGTCAGACTGACCGACTTACTATCCAACAGACAAAGCCATTCATACAGTTGCGAATACGCTTTTAAACAATTGTCTCGCGGCTATAAATCAAAAGAATATACAAATATCTATCAGTGAATATCCGGCAGGCAAATATAAATATATGTGTTTACACTCAGAATGATTTAAATAAGAAAACTAATCATTATTGATTATTTTACCAGGCTACGTGTGTATTGTAAATACACTATATGTTCATATTCAAATAGTTCAAATAGTTCAAATTGACATCCCATAGTTTTATTCAAATGAACTAATAAGGAATAAACATCGTTATTGTGATTGTAGTTAAACAAAACAAGTGAAGAGGAAGATGGAAATACTAAACAAAGCAGACGCATGCGATCGAGAAACGGGTGAGACACAACTGACCAGAGAAGGGAGGTATATAAATATACATCTCTGTAAACATACAATGTGTTCGGTGTTCGTATTATTTACATCCTCTTCAGGAGGTTAGGCACAAGGCCAGTTTTATCTTACTCCCACAAGGTAAGATGTGACCCAAGGTCGGGTCGGGAAAGTGGGGCTTGAAAAGCCAGCGCCCGAGAGGTGAGCACTCTTGCCATTAAAAATTGCCTGGGCAGCCCCGTCGGCATTCCTCGATAGGGGCGCCTCATGGAGTAAGCAATACACTTACTCCTCCCCAAAGAGGGGAGGCGAAGCCTGGAGGGTGGACCTCCTAGAACTGCACAGGACGGACACATAGACCGGCGTAAATCAAGCCCCGAAGGCCAAGACAATACAAGTCTATAAGGTGCAGTATCCATGGAAACAGATACTACACTTTGATCATGGCCAAAAGCTCGGTGTTCGTATTCATTCGTAGTGTTAACCGCGGAGTATGTAACATGACACCAAGAGTGCCGTTAGCTCAGAACTTGAGGCCGACAACTGCAGTCCCAGTTTCGAATTCCACTAGGTCTAGCTACATTGAGACGTCGTAAAGACGACGAAACACGTGTATGTGGATGGCGTATTTGGTCTCTCCCTCTCTATCTCTCTCTCTCTCTCTATATATATATATATATATATATATATATATATATATATATATATTAATAATGGAGTTTATGTATCTGTCTGTCTGTCTCTCTGTCTGAAGCCGAAACTCCAGTATGACTATTTAACTGAAACTAATCTTTTTGAAATTCTTTATATACTGTCATCAAAAGGCGTTCAGACACCAGATGGGTGTTGCCATTAACATAAGTCATTCCTTTAAACCTTCAATTAAATTCATATTTACAAATATACACTTATAACTGCAATTATCCAATTTACATATGTATTTACAATATTTTCCGATAAGGTTATATTAATAAACATTATTCATACAATTAATTAAAGCCATTTTCATCATAACCGGCGTGTTTTCTAAACCATTTCAACGCGAGTACTGTTAAAATTGCAAAGTCATTAGCTGTTTAATAAGTGGCGTCCTCCCTCCCCCCGGTTATTAAATATGGCGATCATATTAAGCAGCCGATTAGTTGTTTAATCAGTGGTGTCATCCCTCCCTCCGGTAATTAAATATGGCGATCTGATTAAGCAGCCGATGTTAATATGTAAACAACAACGCTGGTATCCACCGTGCTCAGTTTTCCATTTTTAAAACCGTCCTAAGTTTGTTTATTCTTAGCCATTATGTTTTAAAACACAAATTTATTAAATCAGATTGTTTAATTAAAATAATAATTGATTTAAATATTACTATATAAAAACGCGCGCACGCACACACGCACACGCACACACAGTTCAGGTAAACTTTTTCTTTCCGAGAATTAAAAAACTTTTCGTGTTTACTGTATTTGATTTCTTAATACTTTCATATCCAATATTATCATTTTTTCACGACCTCAACGGAATGTATGATTCCATGTTTTATTTATTAAAAAAAAAGATGTGATTTTTTTTCTTTAATGTCAACAAAATAAACTAACACATTGTACTGGAAAACTATACAACTGATTGTAGAATCAAATTGTTTAATTAAAAAAAGGTCATTAAACAAACACACACACCCCCACCCCCCACACACACACTGTGTTCACTGTATTTGATTTTTTGGTGCTTTTTCATTTTAGGACCCACGCTAACTTTGACCCCATCGTTACAGTTAGGGTTAGGATTTTTTTTTCCTTTTTAATTAAAAAATATTTACATGTATAGGTGGG
>OY744528.1:86925909-86955909 GCA_963556195.1 Sepiola atlantica
GTTGAGATGTCTAAAATTGAAGGCTTAAGCTTAACGGGTCTTAAGAAAAAAGTACAGTTGAGATGTCTAAAATTGAAGGCTTAAGCTTAACGGGTCTTAAGAAAGAAGTACAGTTGAGATGTCTAAAATTGAAGGCTTAAGCTTAACGGGTCTTAAGAAAAAAGTACAGTTGAGATGTCTAAAATTGAAGGCTTAAGCTTAACGGGTCTTAAGAAAGAAGTACAGTTGAGATGTCTAAAATTGAAGGCTTAAGCTTAACGGGTCTTAAGAAAAAAGTACAGTTGAGATGTCTAAAATTGAAGACTTAAGCTAAACGGGTCTTAAGAAAAAAGTACAGTTGAGATGTCTAAAATTGAAAGCTTAAGCTTAACGGGTCTTAAGAAAAAAGTACAGTTGAGATGTCTAAAATTGAAGGCTTAAGCTTAACGGTTCTTAAGAAAAAAGTACAGTTGAGATGTCTAAAATTGAAGGCTTAAGCTTAACGGGTCTTAAGAAAAAAGTACAGTTGAGATGTCTAAAATTGAAGGCTTAAGCTTAACGGGTCTTAAGAAAAAAGTACAGTTGAGATGTCTAAAATTGAATGCTTAAGCTTAACGGGTCTTAAGAAAAAAGTACAGTTGAGATGTCTAAAATTGAAGGCTTAAGCTTAACGGGTCTTAAGAAAAAGTACTGTTGAGAACATTTTGTTAAATTATTGTCTAACAACTATTGATAATATTTGATATATTTTAATTTTCAAATGAAAGGTTGTGCCCATACAATGCGCATTATAGTGCTTACAATTCACCGAAAATAAACTGAAATTAGAGTAATATTTATTAATTGGTGTATACTACATCTTCACAAAGATCGAAGGTAGCGTAAATGTTACGAAAGGGCTTTGCGCTTTTAATAAACCTGAATTAAACAAAATATCCCCGAACCTTTCGACCCTTTTACGTAGCAGCTGTGTTCCAAAATTCATAATAATCTGTTAATAAGTTTAGGAAAAAATCATATGCATACAAATATATAAACATACAAACACACATAACTTCATATATATATATATATATATATATATATATATATATATATATATATATATGTATATATATATATGTATATATATATATGTATATATATATATATGTATATATGTATATATATATATATGTATATATATATATATGTATATATATATATATATATATGTATATATATATATATATATATGTATATATATATATATATGTATATATATATATATATATATATATATATATATATATATATATATATATATATATATGTATATATATATACGTACATAGATATTAAACAATAACACACATTTATTATTTGTAGCTCCTTGAAAACCAGTCTAGAAGAACACTTTGAGTGTAGTATTAACACAACATGTCGTCGCTAGCTTTAAATGCATCGTTCCTTTCATTAAGTAGAACGTCTTTATGACGTCAAGCCGCCGCATAAAGTGTTTAAATT
Source organism: Sepiola atlantica (assembly GCA_963556195.1). Lineage (NCBI taxonomy): Eukaryota > Metazoa > Mollusca > Cephalopoda > Sepiida > Sepiolidae > Sepiola > Sepiola atlantica. The sequence continues at coordinate 86,927,395 of OY744528.1, forward strand.
ATCACCATTTATTCGCTGTTCAACATGGGCCTAGTGGTCTATGCGTCGGGATTTGAGTTGCAAAATACTCGTGATGCGGGGTTTCGCATCGCATGACCGGTAGTGAATAGTCATATCTCTATGCTGATGAGTCCCGATCATAAAAAGGACGAAACGTATACGTACATAGATAATGAACAATAGCATATATATATATATATATATATATATATATATATATATATATATATATATATATATATATATAATACACGGGTTTTAGAAAATAGTTTCCATTACCTTTTATTCCAACGGGAGGAATTAAAATATTCTGTAAGCGGAGAATGTTCGTCATCACCGAACTAGATTCATCGCTACAGACAAATAATAACGTTCCAACGGAAAATACGAGAATTTCTCTTTTTTCTTTCTTTCGTTAGATTACATCCTAGCATCGTATTCATCCTGCTAATCAGTTATGGCGATGGCCGTTGGAAAGGGCTTTATGGTTTCGTTCGGATGAATGAGATAGCGACATGGTCATTTGTGCATCGTCAAGCAATGGCCGTTCATATTACAGACAAAGAAACCGGTCGTACGATTGACACATATTCAGACGTTTATTGGGTTTCAGCGCAAATATTATATTTAATTACAGCCAGGGAATAACGCGCAGATATCGAGGCAACAAAGTGGAAAGTAGATTTTATTTAAATAAAGATATCAGCATGCACAACTGAATCTGATGTACGGCAATATATAAACACAGCCATGTACTAATTCCCACAAGATATGTATTAATAACACGCATATTTTATTTAGTTATTACAGAAAACCCTGATAGCCTATAATTTTATACGATTTCCAACTCTTCTGAACACTTACGCCTTTTTCTTACAATGAATAAACAGCGACAGTGGTATATAACTCTACTTTCAATATACAATCGTAAATGCACACCCTTCGTCATGAATAACGAAAAAATATCATTCGCCAGTGTTCTGATTAATATTTATAAAACAAGTTTACACTCGCCAAAGTGTAAGGATACAATTGGAAAGAAAACGTCTCATACTGAAAAGTTTAAAGAAAGAAAAAAAGAATTCTACATTAATGTAAGTGCGAACACTGGTAAAGCGTATTTTCTGAACCACTCGCGCCTTGCTGCAAAAATTCGAAAATACTAATGATCGGTTAATTAGTTTAGGAGTGAACACTGTACATCGAAAGATATACACATATAGACATGTCTCACTTCATAATGATTGGGATAAGTGTGGGCATGCTAAACATCCCGACATGAAACGATGAATGTTTAATCAACAAATTACACAATTTTAACTAGGTCGCCATGATGCATTATGCCAGCAAGTAATATCTCTATTTACTTGCCTTTCTTAAGAGAGCAAAGTGAGACAATATATACAGGGTGGGCAAAAATAAGTGTCCTATTTTTTAAAAATTCATAACTTTTTTATTTATTTATTTTTTAATTTTTTTATTTTTAGAATAAGTAAAGGACCCCTTCCGAAGCAAGCATGAGCCGTATTAGCCCTAAGGAACGTACCCTCATTTAGAAAACATTATTTTTGCTTAAAAAACTCAAAACAGTGTAAAAAACAATACTTTAGTTTTTGTAAGTTTTAAGAAGTGTTTTTCGGCTAAAATTTGTTTTGTTTATTTCAAAAAATCTCGGAAGGGTCAGTCTACACACACATAAAGTTTGGTGAGTTTAACTTTTATTTTGTGGAAGTTATTCAAATTCAAGTTATTCAAATTTAAAGATAGGACCCTTATTTTGGCCCACCCTGTATATAGACAACACCTTAGACTATGGCCCCACTACAAATTGGGTCAGTCTATGAACATGTTTCCTTCACTAACCGGATACAGAAAATATGAACTGTAATGTTACTAAACTCTGCTTTTAGCCTAAAGGCCAAAGAGTGAATGATCTTTTGCAATCATTCTGATTCGTCCGCCATATATAAAGTTAAGAGAACCTATAAAACAGGAACAGATTTAGCGGTTTACCAGATATGCTGTTAGTGTATTTTATACAGTATATTATGATTAGACTGACTCAACAATGTTTCAATAGTATTGCCCATTCTTTCTGTCGATATTCTCGTGGATTAAGATGGCCGATCTCGGATATAATTATACCCACACTCCAGCGAAAAGGGTGTCTTTTCGAGGGGTGCTCTTTTATTACGTCCTGCTTATATAAAGTCATACGCAGCGTGAGAGCATTTGAAATACTTACATGTGACGTCATTCTGAAACTAGTTCTCAACAAGATGTTATTTATTTTATACTAAACTAATTGCCTACAACACTTTGCGAATAGAGTGTACTCTGCTCTTTAATACATAACAACGGAGATCATATATGGATTCAGACATTTTCGAAAAATATAAATAAAGCTGAACAATAAGCATGACATAAGTCGAACATGACAGACATAGCTTTCAGTTAGGGTCGTTTAAGACTATCGATGAACATTTATCCATGGCTTTTTCTAAAAATATATGCAGGAATGAAGCTAGCATTAAGTAACACTTGCCTATTCATAACCGAGTCCCCAGAATTCATTAGTAGATCTCTACGCATGACAATATGAAGTATATGTGTCAACATAGCAATCTATGTGATCACTGAGTAACTTTGTTTAATCTATCCTTACTTAAGCTATATAATAACACGCTAAGCCACTTCATGTCAGTACGTACGTTATTACTTTTCACAACATAAAAAATGTGATCGTCCGATTATCAATTATGCCGATTCGTAATTTCGCTAAGGTAAAACGTTCCGACTTTACCAATTTTAAAATTAATTGTTCGAAAATCAAGTTACGACGTCCTGTAGACTCACACACTACAATCTGAATTAAATACATTACAAAAAGTGACATTTGTTTTATTGATTTGAAGAATATTTTTTAAATATTTTTTCTTACGCTTAGAAGACATGATATTTGTTGTTTTAGAAATAATAAAATTTCTACAATTTGTAAGAAGATACATATTCGATTTATTTATTTAAGGAATACTTAGCTGACAATGATAATTAATTTTACGGAAGAAATATAAACTCCTTGTTAATTAATAATAATATTATTATTAATATTAATATAATTATCAATAGTTAATTCGTAACTCTGACAGTCATTTAGTATGTAAAAAAGAAATACTATTTAAACAGTAAATTATACAGATTGGTGATGGAAAGCCGTTGAATTTTCACTGGGTTTAGCATGTATTAAGGCCCATCTTGTCATGTAGAAATATACAAAAACTAGGTGGAATTGAAACAACAAGTATCAGATATAAATTGGAATAACAGCAACCAGTTATATTACCTCATGAAAATTCAATGAATCACCCGAACAAACGCGTGCTTTAATGTTTAAACATGCGTTTTTATTAATCTTGATCTATATAAACACACCGAATAACTTCACTGCAAATATATCGATTTTTGTTGTCCCGTAATATCAATATTTTAATTATATGCTGGAATATCGCAATGTATTCAGTAGATGCTGAGTCAAGGTTATCAGTTTATGCGAGGCTTATTCATCTATTATTTTTGTCGTTGTTTGGTTAATAGCAAAGAAAAATCCAATACAGATAATAAAGGAGAGTATTTCGCTTCTGGACTTACAGCATTCACAGGAGTGGCGTCGATTGATTATAGGGATATGCTGTTTTTTGATTAGTTTTCTATGACATGGAAGGCAATATTCTGTTCTTTACACTTTATTTTACCAGGGATTCTTTAGTGTATTTACACACCGTTTCATTATCAGACTAACAATACCATTCATCATTAGTATTGTTCATCTCTTCTTGTTACTCCTTCCTGAGCAAAAATGCACCAAACATTGATGTTACTGTTTTTTCCTTCCCTTTGCAAAACTCAATTATATTCTGCAAAGCCAAAACTTAAAGTTACAAGTTTCTTCTATAAAACAACCAAACGAAACACCATAGATAAATATTTGAAGATATATAGAACTTGAAACATCAACACTTTTACCAAAATGACCGTATTCGGCATTAAATAACCCGAAAATGGTAGATATGCTATACAACAAATAACCGATCGAAACACCATGAATACATTTTTGAATATAGAAAAACTTGAAACATCAACACTTTTACCAAAATGACCGTATTCGGCATTAAATAACCCGAAAATGGTAGATATGCTATACAACAAACAACCGATCGAAACACCATGAATACATTTTCGAATATAGAAAAACTTGAAGCATCAACACTTTTACCAAAATGACCGTATTCGGCATTAAATAACCAGAAAAGGGTTGATATGCCGTAAAACAAAACGATCCAAATATTTGTGTTATTCATCATGTTACACTACTGTGGATCAGTACATAGATCCCACCAGATTATGAAGACGGAGCTTATTAAATAAACAGTATTTTAGCTAGATGACTCATAACACCACTTCGCTATATCCCCTTTTTTGTTATTGTTGTCTCCTCCATTTCAATAAGAACGATTGTAATCGTTATTAACAATGACTACAAAGTAATCTTCGGTGTTACAATTCTGTTGGAGTTTGTCTTTTTTCTGTTGCAGTATACACTATACAGACGTAATACATGGCGAATGCCCCCTAACCAATCACCTATTAGATTAAAGAACATATGTCTCAAAGACAACCACAATCTTCTTTTGCACTATAGAGTATACATACATAATAACCCTCGGCTATCCTCCAATGCATCACTCAAACACAATCGCTATCTTCCGCTGTTAAGAAAAAGAGAAAGACTTCCTCAGCTAATCATCTACGTGTCACCCCAGCCTTCATGTCTATGAGGTAATTTTCTGATTGTGAATTTAACTTCTAATTAAAGTTTCTACTGTTCTACTTAGTCTAACTTTATGTGAAAATACCGTTTTTAAGATTATTTTCCACACCAATATGGACAAATAATCTGAATTACTATGTTACGGTTTTAATCTTTGATGAGCTATTCCTATGGTTTTCTAGAAATGTGTTCTTTCGATAAGGACAGGTATGTCGAGGAGTAGAGAATTTTTTGATTCAATACCTGTTCACAAACAAGCTATTGCAGGTGATCGCTTATTGCTAAAAACAGATTGTTTACCCTGGAGTCTAAGTGTCAACAAGTCGCATCCAATTTCGATCACCGTTGCGAATCACTTTACATCTTCATAACAGTCATTTATCATTGTATTCTCTCTTAAAGCAGTCGTCGGCATTCCTTGGAATCTGAATAAAAATAAGCTGCTCGCGTATGTTAATACTCATCATGCCATTTTGGTGTAGTTTTGAATGGCAAGTTCCCATTTTGATCTTTCCATCTACTCCAGATACTTCACGAATATTTTCTTTGGCATCAATTGATGTGAATGCCATCTCCTGTTCCTGATAAAATCAAGGTTAGGGTGTCGGATTTTCCAATATTTATTATCTATCTATACATATATATATAAATATATATATACTAGACTGAAGATTGCGTTAGCATGAAACATCGATGTCTCTAGGTATTTTAAAAATAATTAATATTTATAAAAATATTATTGTTTATCAGCCCCCCTCCCCCCCACAAGGGCTGGGCACTTTCTAGCAGCTTTAATAACAAGCAGTACAAATAGCTATATGCGAGATCCGAGGCACTGCTTCGTAAGATCACTCTTATCTGCCTGGTAAACAGTCGCCGATTAAGCTGTTTACATTTAAAGTTTCTTTATATTTACTAACTAATTGACGATGGCCTGATGGATAAGATCACCGACTGCGAATCAAAGGCGATTTGTGATCGGGGTTCGCGCCTTCCGACCGTTGAGAATTAGTTCCTAGACTGAAGATTGCGTTAGCATGAAACATCGATGTCTCTAGGTATTTTAAAAATAATTAATATTTATAAAAATATTATTGTGTATATATATATATGTGTTTGTGTGTGTGTACTTCATACTATTTCTTCAAAACTCTGTTGTCATTTTCTAATACTACACTCAGTTATTCTGCAGCTTTGTTCTGAATAGTTTTGTACAGTGTTTTAATTGAACTATTTTCTTATCTCAGTCGAGTTTATTTTTATATTCGTTTTGGGCTTACTATCAACATTGACTCATGATATGATTTACAGATTCGTCTGCTTTCCATCGTGTCCATATTTATTTTTTCTTGAGGCTTGTTTATGTTGGTTTTGATGTAGATTGTTGTTGTTCTTTTTCTGTTTCTTTCTTCTTCTTCTTCTTCTTCTTCTTCTTATTATTATTATTATTATTATTATTATTGTTATTATTGTTACTATTATTATTGTTATTATTATTATTTACTCACTAGGTGAACACCTAGTGAGTAAATAATAATAATAACAATAACAAACATTGTCATCTGTGATTGCTCACTGACAATAACCGGTAATTTTCCTTGGTGTCTGAGTGACAACAAGTCTCCTTAAATTTCGAGTACTCTCCACCTCTTACAAAAAACTATATTGTAAATGGTCTGCGCTATTACAACAGCCACTTACCATTTTTATTTGGTAAGTGCGGTATTTATGATTGTATTTATTAGTATTTATTCTTAATATACTCTCTAGAAGTTATCATCAGTGAGCGATCACTGATAATAAGAAGTACTGTTCACTGGATTTAGAGTAGGAAATCACCTACCGAGATGCCAAGTATTTCCAGCTTAATCCGATCACCGTGCAGTCTATTTGGCGTTCTCGCATTATCACTGTACCATCGTATTCTGGGATATCATGGTGCTCTCTGGATTTTAGGAGACATACGTTTTCTCGAGGTTTCGATACATCTATACACTTACAGTTGATGTTTATACGGTCATTGGTTTTCCTCAGACAGTCTACAACTGATGTACGTGATCGACAACAATGTTTATATAAGTTCTTTTTTCTGGGGGTCGGTTAATAGTAGTGATCTTATATAATTACCCAAGCAAACTCATTCTTCTTGTGTTTTGTTCAGTATATGACAGCTATAGGTATAGTTGTTTTCAGTTTTGTTTCGTTTTTTTCTTGTTCTTTTTCTTGTTTTTTTTTCTTGTTATTCTTCTATTTATTATTATTAGTAGTAGTAGTAGTAGTAGTAGTGGTAGTAGTAGTTTATACCCGCTTCTTGGAAATTGTTGGAATGTTACATCATACAGGGATGAAAGTATTTCAACCAGTATGACTTTTCACAAGGGTCAAGTTGTGCGGGTTTGAATGACACAAACTTCGGGAAATGGATATGTTATCACGGTGAATAATAACACAGGATGAACCTGGGGTCGGATTCCAAAGCAAAAGGTCAAAACAAAGGAAAACTAGTTGAGATGAGGAATTACGTCACGGTTAGTTACTGTTAGAAGACAAAGGCTTTTCAGTCAGTTCTTCGTGAGAGTTTAAGTAAGGCAGACATAAAATAATTATGCTGTGAGACTTTAAAACGTTAAATTAGCCGTAAGGCAAAATGTACCCCCAAGAGGTTTATTCGTCGCGTTCACTGATGTATCTACTCAAATTTTGACCAGGCGTATAAAGTATACAGTAAGTTAAGATAAGTTAAGATAAGTCTAGTTATCCTCTATATAAGTTAAGGTTTTATCTCCAAGAAAAATCAATTACCTGAAATTCCAAATGAAAGTCTTACGTCTCCTTTCTGGGCGTAGACAGGTTAATTACAGATAACCAAACTGCAATCTCTAGACAGATCACGACCACAGCCACGCACAGAAAGAAAAGACGAAGCAAATCAACGCAGCCAGTAAGAATGACAGAGAGGGGAAGGAAACGACAGAGAGAATCAAACGTAAATCCACGCATTGATAGTGAAATGGACATTTCGGACATTTGTTTCTTGTCGCTTGAAAATAGAGGTAGAAGGACTAATGAATGATGTACTCCACCACACACACACGTAAATATGTTATGGTTCACCCGTAAAGAATTAAAATGACTTAATGATTGAAGAGACACACGCATACATGATTTAAGGATACGTATGGTGCACACACCAGTGTAAAGAACACACATACACACACGCAAAACGAATAAAAGTACGCGAAAAAGCGCAAGTGAAGAAAAGATTAACACATATATTTAAGAATGCTTTAGTTAATGTTAAAAGATTCACAACGTAACAGGTCCAATACCCGGGCATGTCAATCGTACGGCTTAGTTAGCTTCTGTCGCTTTATATCTAGTACGAAGAAGAACGTCTGTGAAATTTCGTGGACAAAATACGTTATATAATATTTGCAAAAGATAGTAAATAACTACACTATTGTATTCACGTATTGTCTTTATAAAACAAAACAAAAAAACATTATATAAATAATGTGCTAAAGCAAAAATAATTCACTTTGAACGAATGCCGAATAACCTATAGTTCTATTTTTCCAGATTATCAAAAAGGGTCGCTTAGATGAAATAAATATTCATGTCATATTGTATTTTATGTTCTGTTCATTCGTTTAAACTTATAACATTTCAGAAAACGTTTAAACTTACATGAGATATGAACTAGTATATAAACGTCGTCAAAACTATTGTCTTAGCATTTTCTTCTCCTATTCCTATTTTCACACTGGTACTACCAGATCAGACTGTCTGAAGATAGCGGCTTCCTGACCGAAATACACCAAACATTAACGTGTTATTGTTTTTTTTTTCGCTTTGCAAAACTCAATAATATTTTGCAAAATTCCAAACAAAAAGCAACAATTCCCTTTCCTTCCTCTCTCCCATTCACTCTCCCTTCCCTCTCTTTCTCTCTCCCTCCCTCTTCCTCCTTCAATTCAATCAAACACTATAAATATGTACTTGAACATATAAGTACTTGCAGCATATACACTTTTACCAGAATGAACGGATTCAGCATTAAATAATCTGAAAAGGGTTTATATGTCGTAAAACAAAACAACTGAAAACAAAAACTATTTTGACAATCAAGCACATTATTTTATTTGCGAACTAATAAACTTCAACACGTCCATAACTTTTTTACAGTATATACATTAGGTAAACATGCCGTAAAAGGAATAATGCTGATTACTTGGTAACTTATGCATATATAGCGTTTATTTTATACACACATCATGATATTTGTTCTAAAATACAGGGTGTTTCAAAAGTCTTGGGAACATAACGATTTTTAATAGCTCAAAAACTATTAGGAGTTGAAAAATGAAATTGGTACCGTTGGAAAGGTTAAAGTTTCAAGTTTTGTGCGGAATCTTCAAAGTTGCTCAATATGAGCACCATTCGTCACACGGCAGACATCTAGTCGATAGTCCATTTCCTGCCAAACGCGTTCCAGCATCTTGACGTCAATGGTTCCCACAACTGCCGTTACTCGAGCCTTTAGTTCGTCAATATCTCTTGGAAGGGGCGGCACATAGACTTGTTGCTTGACAAAGCCCCAAAGGAAAAAGTCACACGGGGTAAGATCTGGAGACCTAGGAGGCCAGGGCATGAGAACGTCATCACCTCGCCCAGATCTCCCAATCCATCTACCAGGCAGCCTTGTGTTAAGAAACTGCCTTACTCTAAGACTCCAGTGTGGTGGTGCACCATCTTGTTGAAAAATGAAGTCATCAGATTCTGCTTGTTCCAACTGAGCCATTAACCAGTCTTCCAGCATGTTGAGATAGGATTCACCAGTGATAGTTTCCTCTTCAAAGAAGAACGGTCCATAGACACCTTTCTTGGAAATTGCACAAAACACGTTCACATTTGGTGAATCTCGCTCGTGCTCAAGAAGTTCATGAGGATTCTCAGTACCTTATATGCGAGTGTTATGCTTGTTAACTTTGCCATTCAGATGGAAGGTCGCCTCATCGCTAAAAACAAGCCGGTCATCAAAGCCGTTATCTTCCAACTTCTCTTGCATTGCAATGCAAAAGTCACGGCGAAGTGGCTTATCAGTGTCCTTCAACTTTTGGACCAACTTGAGCTTGTAAGGTACCATTTGCAGTCGTTTCCTTAAGACACGCCAGACAGTTGCTGGAGCAAGCTGAAGTTCCCTGCTGGCTCTTCTCACTGATTTACGGGGGCTCCGCTGAAAGGCTGTCCGAACTTGCTCAACTGTATCTTCTGAAGTTGAAGGGCGACCTGTTAGCTTACTTGGGCACAAACACCCATCTTTCACAAATTTAGCATGCCATCTGACAATGGATTTCCTTTCAGGGGCTTCTTTTTTAAATTTCCTGCGAAATGCATGCTGAACGCATGTCCACGATTCAGTCTTTGCAAATTGGAGGACGCAAAATGCCTTGTCTTGTTTAGAGAACGCCATTACTGCACCTGGAAAGATAACACGAAAATCATTAGTATGACCAAAAACTTGATTAAGCAAGCTTTAAAATGGCACCAGTTTCATTTTTCTACCTGGAATAGTTCATGAGATATACGCATTTGTAATGTTCCCAAGACTTTTGAAACACCCTGTATATTCACTCAATACACCGTACATTTTTTCAATTTTTCGAGAAAATCTCACTGAAAAAACATGCAATGTTGTATTTGATGCGACCTTGTATACTTGCTACGGAAATGCTCTCACTCACTTTGTAACACATTTATTATTAACCATTTTGGAGATCACAGATTTTCTGCACCAATACATTAAATATGGGTTTGATTTCGATATGCACAGAGTATTGATTTACTCCTCTCCAGGAGTTAGGCACAAGGCCAGTTTTTATCTTACTCCCACAAGTAAGATGTAACCCAAGGTCGGGTCGGGAAAGTGGGGTTTACAAATTACCCGGTAGGGGCGCCTCAGGCAGTAAGGAATAAACTTACTCCTCCCCAAAAAGGGGAGGCAAAGCCTGGGAGGGTGGACCTCCTAGAACTGCACAGGACAGACCCATAAACCGGCGTAAATCAAGCCCCGAAGGCCAAGACAATACCAGTCTATGGGGTGCAGTATCCATCGGAACAGATACTACACTTTGATCTTAGCCAAAAGGCCAAGAAAGGTAGCACTGTAAGATAATGGTATTTACCAAAAGGCATGTTGATATCTTAAGTTTGTTTTCATGTCTGAATATTTCTTGGGCTTTCGACACACAACTTATATTTGATGGAATAACAGCCATAGAAATATCGAACCATCTTATACGGAAATCACCACTATAACATAGATAGGGAACATATAGAAACATTGTAGATTTGAAGAAGATGGTCTAAAAATAAACGATTGCATAGTATTCATATTGCCTTCGTGTAACGTAGTAATATATGTATACTAAATATTATGATACATTGATAAAATATACGCCGAAATGTTATCTCATGTAATTGTATAGGGTTTACTCAACAGATAAAAAAACAATAAAAACACAGAAATGAATTGCATACTATATCCGGAGAGCTTCGCCACATAATTAAAAACAAAATTTATCTGATAGAGGGGTGGAAGGTTAATTCGTTGTTTCAACACATGTGAATTGCAGGTTATAGTGAAGTAGTTGATAAAGGAATGTTTAGCGCTGAATTATTTAACAGGGATGTCTCACCATCCTTTTACATACAGCGCCTGGTTCTATTTATCTTCCTCCCACAAGGTAAGATGTGACACAAGGTCAGGAAACAGAGAAAAAAAAACAGCGCTCGAGAATTTGAGCACGCTGGCTATTTAAAAATTGCCTGGGCAGCCCCGTCGGTATTCTCCGGTAGGGGCGCTTCAGGCGATTAGCAAGCAACTAACCCCTTCTGAAAGGGTGAGAAGGCTAAGCCTGGGAGGGTGCACCTCTTAGAACTGCACAGGACGGGCAACCGATAGACCGGCGTAAATCCAGATCTGAAGGCCCGAACAATACCGGTTTATTAGGCGGGGTGCTTACAGCGCCTGGTATTCCCAAATGTATATATATATATATATATATATATATATATATATGTTTTGTGTGTGTGTATATAACAATAATATATATGAATTAATATCTAATAGATACCTAGCATTGAAAAAAATGAGTGAATAAAATAGAGAAAATTATAGATAGAAAGGTTATTGAGTGGATCTTGTTGATATTTTTAGATGAATAGAGAAGCTAATTGAAAAAAGTGCTAATATAGTTCAATAAACTAACAGAAACATATGTTTTCTGAAATCGATCGACATATAAGAAATGCGTTGGAGTTTCATTCCCAAGTCTTAATCTCATGCTGTCTATGTACGCTTTAAATTCGATTATATATACATTATATACACACACACACACAGACACACACATACACACATATACATATATATTTATATATATGAAGTAAAAATTGCTGTTTGAAGCTCAATATGATACAATGAATCTAATAACGTACATGCAGTATTTAATGAGCCTAATATAAACAAATATGTATTATGTGTTGTCCCTGTATTAATACACGTAACATCTACAGTCTACACAATATGTCTTAATTTCTTTCTGCTTAACGTAAAAATAATTCTCAGCTAGGTAGTGTTAAAATAGATGAAAACTAATGTCAGTATGCTATTCATAATGTCTTATTCGATTTTGAAACAACCCATTTCAAAATATGTAACATCTAAGTTTTCCGCAACAGCGACACCAGAAAATGTATAATTTGTATTTTCATTTAATATCTGTAAATCTAGTGAGCTCAATTTATAAAATTGGTCTGGAACTGATAAGGTACCTATACGCTAATGTGCAAACGTATTATAATACAGATATGTGATGTACATGTGTAACTTGTTTAAGGGATTTTGTTGGATTATTAACCAAATGATCTCTTTCTCTATTCATATATACATACATATATATATATATATATATATATATATATATATATATATATGTATATATATATATATATATATATATATATATTTCATGGATCAACATATAATATTATAAGGATATGTCATATATTATGTATTAATATTAAATATTTACTTAAAAAGTGCTCAATACGTAAGTACAGTTCGGTAGTAAGTTATGAAACTATTGTTATGGCAATTCTACTTAGTTTTCATAAGTATATCTTCATAACTTACTATACATATATGATAGCAATGTTGACTGATAAAAGTATTAACCAGAAGCCAATTTCAGAATGCCCCAGAAAATTGCAACGTTCACAAGATTCGACTATTTGAAAACACCACATTCACTTCAATATCAGTTGATGTTAAAATGAGCTATTTTCCACGGAATAGAAGATCAAATAGAAATTTATTGATGAAATTTCCGATACACAAGTTTCCGGGCTCGGACTAGAAATATCTCCTGTACATATCACGCTCTGGCTGTATGTGCGTAGATAGATATAGAAATAGCTCAGTTTTATCTTTTTAAACTTTTTGTGATCAACTAGCAAAAGAGATATTTAGAATCCCCCTTGACTGACACCACAATACCAAGAGTTCCATCCAACTGTCGGAGTCCGGGGTATGACCAAATAATTATCCGGTAGCGATGTTCGAATATAGGATATTTGAAGTGTTGTCATTAGTTAGTTACTATAACTGCTTCGGTCCACTTTGATCTGAATTTGTAGTATCTGCCAGGATCCCAACTATGGTTAAAATGCAATTCGCACGTGGAATAAAATTAAACTGGCTCAGAAAATCTTTGAAAGTTTTGTCTCACTATTCTACTCAGAATCGCTTTTTCTCAACACCTTTATACCTGTGTTCTGACTACCCTATTTCCGAACCGATTAAACTCCTAAATCTCTCTTCCCGTGCGTCTTGAGTATGATACCAAACTACTTATAGTATCCGTAGTTTGGAGGAAGGCGGTCGCTCTTTGATTTTATCTAGGAATAAAGGAGCAATCCGACAGAAACGAGGCCATTGCGGTGGCCTGTATTTTGTCAGGCTGGCGTATTGGTTCTTGGTAGTCCTAGAAGGTTCTTTCTCCCAGGTCTTTCCTTTTTGGGAAGGAGTTAGTTAATGGCAGACTGCCTGAGGTGCCCTTACCAGGGAATGCCGACGGGACTGACTAGACTATTTTTAAAGGGCCACGGTGAACTTATTACGCTAGCTTATTTTCCCCACCTTCCAGGCTTGGACCACTTAACCCTGCGATGGGAGGGGTCTAAATACGGAGTCGCTCTTTGTTATTAACTTACTGCAATAGCAACACTCTGACATAACTTAGTATTATTTGTCTGGTCTTCATCTATGAGCCTAATAGAAACAATACTTTTCAGGCTAGTTGTTTACAACATATAGATATTACTTATATGTTATGTTTTGTTATATCATATATAATATTTCCTGTTGTCATTTATGACTGAACGGGTACACTCGTACTTCCGATAAAAAACCTTACATCCAAAGACAATTAACATGGCATTCATTATTAATTTTTTTTTCGATAAATACAACCCAACCTCGGATACATTTCTTAACGCTCTTCGCATATTGTCAGCTCCGTCATATCTTATTGAGTAGTTAATTTACGTCTCTTGCTTAACAACCGCATTCTTACATTATCCGACTTTCTATAGCAAACAAAATATAATCAAAGAAACGAGACGAAAAAGCCTTTTCCTTGTTTTCTTTTAAATAATTATTCCTTTGTTTAATAACTGCCGCCATTTTTATATATTATTTTTACTGTTGTTGCTTCCGCCTTCCTTTATTAATTTTACTCACCGATCTTTTCTCGACTCATTTACAGTAATTGATAGTTTCTAATTTACAAATTTGACTGATCTGTATTGAACAGAAATTAATTAAATTGAAATAAATTAGGCCAAACAAAATTTAATTAATATTGTTATCGATAAGATCTGACAGCAATGGTTCCCCTAATCTCTCCTCGCCCCTATTCATATCTGCATATTTGTAATCACGACCACCGAGTGTTTCCCTTTTCTTTCCCGCTTTTTTTCACAAACGTTTCGGTGCTTTTTTCTTCCAGTCTTTTTGTCCTTAAGTAAATTCACATTACGTTTTTCTTCTTCAATTTCTTTTCTTTTCTTTCTTCCCTTGATTTTTTCCTTCCTTCTTTCGTTCTTTTAAAATTAATTTCTTTATTTCCTTCATTTTATTTTTCATCGCCCGTTTATTCACGCACATTTCCTTTCTGCTTTAAATTTCTTGTTTCTCTTTTCTTCCTTTAGCTTGTTCTAGCGGATTTTCTACTTTGTTTTCTTTCTAACTTCGCTATCATCCCTAGGTTTTTCTCTTCTTCTTTCTCTCTATTAAATCTTCATTGGATACCTCTATACGGCGCCGTTGACTGTGAATCATTTTATTACCATAATAGTGTTGCTGTTCTTTTAAAATAGGTTTTAAAAAATTAAATATTATTATTATGTTATTGTTTGAATAGTTTGGTCATTAAATTATGAATCAAACAAAATTATTGTCTCCTTAGAAATATTATGTTAAAGTAATGTTGTTTTCATCTCAATTTATAAAATTACGTGCTATGAATAGTTCTCACAGCTTTCCGTACATAGGGGTTTGGTAAGAAATTTAAAGCTATTTTGTAATAACCTTCTATTAAATATTTTAAATGCTTCCGATTCCTATCACATTTTAAAAAGTCAGGAATTCATTCATTTTGTACAAGTATAAAGAAAATATTATGATGGCTAAACTATTTTCGAAAAAATGAACTATCTATCTATCTATCTATCTATCTATCTATCTATATATATATATATATATATATATATATATATATATATATATATTATATATAATACTCCAGGTAAAACATCCACAGGGTAGTAATCCAAAGAATTTAAACCGAGTTTATAAAAAGTGCTCAATATAAAATAGAGCTTTTATATATGATTATTTTCATTTACACAGACATGTACAAAATCTGCGACACTAGCATGTCGATATATCGATCAACATTTATTATAAACTGAGATCTCATCAGGCAGAATTAGAATCCGATCTTAACATTAGATCATATTTGGAAAGAATCTTCCTGATGAGATCTCAGTTTATAATAACTGTTGATCGATAAGATCAACATGCCAGTGTCGCAGAATTTGTACATGTCTGTGTAAATAAAAATAATCATATATATATATATATATATATATATATATTATATATATATATATATGTCTATTTATCTATCTCCTTTCTTTCTCTTTCTCTCTCTCTCTCTCTCTCTCTCTCTCTCTCTCTATATATATATATATATATATATATATATATATATATATATATATATATATATATATTAGTAGTTCATGTATCCACATAAAATATTACAAGGAGATATAATTTTTTATGTATAAGTTTTCAGTATTTACTTCAACAGTGCTCGATACGTAAGTAGAGCTAGGTAGTAAGCAATGAAAATATATATGGCAATCAAGCTACACAGAGGCTCCCGCGTTTCATCCCCGGGGGGAATCTTCAGGCTAAATGCATGGAGTTATTTTTGTCAGGTGTTTTATATACATGGCTTGCTATTTAACCAATCAGATTGTTTGTTGTTCTATCAGCCAATCGTAGGGCTTCCCGCGAACAAAGGCTTTGTTGGTGACGCACCTACACCTATCCTATTTTTTGTTAACAATGGATTTTTCTATATCCTGTTTCCTTTGTTGTGTCGATTTAGTGGGTGAATTTATTTTAACACGTGGTTTCTTGTATTTCTATTTTAGGTTTTAAATTTTAACTTTTTCAGTTTTTTATTTATTTATTTATTTATTTTATTTATATATTTATTTTTTTTATTTTGTATTATTATTATATATCATCATAAGGTAAAATTATTTCTGTGTAAACAGCTGTTTGCTATTCCACTTCTAGAGTTTAATAGGTTTCGGGGATCATTAAAATTTAGGATTTCGTATTTTTCATTCCGGCATAATCTACGGGTCGTCTAAGTTTCTACATGTACCGGCCTGTCTTACTATTTCCCATTCAATTATTGGTGAGTGCCCATTTTCTTTGAGCTCCCAATAATGGTTAGCTAGTGCTGTTTTAGTTCGACGTTCTTTTGTTTTTAAATGTGATTTTGTAGTCATAGTATCTGGTCTTAAAGTCTAGGGATGTCATACCCACGTAGTATTTTTTGTTATTTAGTCTTTATTTGGTATATATATAGATAGTCTCGGAAGTTTCTCAACCATTAAAACTATATAAACACATTTTTATTTTTTTTTAAAACAAAATATTTTAGTCCCAAGTCGTTCAGTGGAAAATCACTCTCTTGTAAGTCAATTTACTTTTTGCAGTCACTATATTAGTTCGCTTCCAAGAATTCACGCGAGTCTTAACATTATTTAAGGGGTCATCAGTTGTTTACCATGAACAACTATTTCGGGAATTTAATATATATATATATATATATATATATATATATATATATATATATATATATATATATATATATATATATATATATATATATTACTTTATATGAATATGATTTTAACACAAAAAGATTATTAGGAAAATTGAAAAAAATAAAAATATAATAAAGCCGAGTGACTCTGTTATTTAAACAATGTTTGCTTAAATAAAAATGTGCTGCCTAAATACATACAATTTAAATGTATATATATATATATATATATATATATAAATATATATATATATGTGTGTGTGTGATGATAAATTAATTTAGCGCCTGGTTCTCATCCGAATACATTTATTATTTCGCATCCTTTACTTTTATTTATCCCAAGTCAATTATGTTAGTTATTCATACGTAATACTATATACAAGGTATAGTATATATAACATAATTCACCTTCTTTCCTTTCAATATATAAAGAAGTTATAATGTATACCGAAACATTTTATTATTAATATACTGAATAATATCTTTTTCCTAGAAACAAAACTTCTGTTCAGCTTCATAGCGTATATATCATATACACATAGAGACACGTGGATATATGCAGATAATACGCGTATATGCGTGCGTGTGTATGTGTGTTACGAACTATTACTGGAATAACCGGTCATATCATTTTGTCATCCATTATCTTTGCTATTAATCTTCGCATCGATAACCATAATTATAACTTTGGCACCGCGATCGGATGTTTCCCCGGATTATGTGAGACGGCGCAATTCTACTTGATACATTTGGTAATTACAAGAGTTGGGTATCATTTTACTTTTCATGAAAACTTCTTTGAAACGTAATTTCCTTTTTTCTTTGGATTTGGAAATGAGAACATCCAGATAAATTCATTTGACACTGATTAATGTATATCAATGACATCTTTCCGATCTTCGTATATTAATAATATATAAACATATTGCGATGTATATTCCTTTTCATACCTTATTCTCTGTTAGTTATTAGTTAAATAGACTGGGTGTAGAGTATATATGTAAAACTGTTGTCTAGCCCAAAATCTTTGTGTTGGTGAGCTATTGTCAAGCAATTGATAGAGGAGGCGACCTTTTATGGCTATAAGGACACTCACTAAGTTTATTCAAGCATGTAGCATCAATGAACTGGTTGAATGGGAAATGTAGGTCATGTGAGACGAGACAAACGGTGCATTCTACATCAGACAGTATGATACTGAATTCGAAAAGCATCAAGTTATAAAGGCAACAACTATTTATTCTTGTTACGGTCATCTGTGCTGATAGGACTTCAGCCGTAGAAAACATATGGGGATATGCTTGGAAAGAAGTTGAAGGCCTACTAGCACCATATTTAGGTGACTTCGGTCGCTTTGTACAAGGGGTTGTCAGGACACTGACATGAATATCCTTTCCATATGAAGTAAACTCTGAACAATTATTAAATAGAAATGGTGTGCTATATTTAGTGTAATTCAACAGGTACGCTGGGTTGTGAACGTGAACACTATTTCTATTAATAAAGGACAGTTTTGACGAAAAAGCCGTTGATGATAAAGAAATTATGAAAAATATGAAAAACATCACTCGGTACTGGCAGGCCAGCACATAGACCTTTTTAAACACCATAGGGGGAGAAGTAAGCAATGGTGTATACCTTCCTGTCTCTGGAAGTGGCACTGCCGCCTTGGCAGATGCCAACAAGGGGCATTCATTAGACCTTGATAAAAAGGGTCTTAACCTGCTATCTCAAGTATGAGTATTGATTTACTCCTCTCCAGCAGTTAGGCACAAGGACAGTTTTTATCTTACTCCCACAAGTAAAATGTGACCCAAGGTCGGTCGGGAAAGTGGGGTTTAAAAATTGCCTGGGCGCCTCAGGCAGTAAGCAATAAACTTACTCCTCCCCAAAGAGGGGAGGCGAAGCCTGGGAGGGTGGACCTCCAAGAGCTGCACAGGACAGACCCATAAACCGGCGTAAATAAAGCTCCGAAAGACAAGACAATACCAGTCTATGGGGCGCAGTATCCGTCGTAACAGATACTGCACTTTGATCTTAGCCAAAGCAGAGAGCTAAATAAGGTTTTACTATATTTGATACCATTAAATCAAGTAATAAACCCTCCATTAAAATAAAACAAACACACCGGTGGCTTATCTACACTCCCTTTTCACCAGATGATAATACAGGAAATTAAAAGAAACTGGAACGTTAGGTAGATTCTATTATTTCCAGTAATTATAGAAGCTAAGAGACCCATAAAAAAGTAATTTAAAAAAATATCTTGCAAATATACACGATGGACCGAATGCACGAAAGATCAAAAGAATTGTTTTTAAGCGACAGTTAATATCATAAAATGATAACGCGGTTAGAGTCTCTTATATAGCGAGTTTATGTCTGTCATCCGGTAGGATGCTCCATCCCCACCAAAATCAAAGAGAACAGACCATTGAAAAATGATCGACCTGTTATATACTGTATGATAAAAAAACTTGAACTCTTATGGATGCTTCAATCCATCAAAATCATAGGAGTCACTGGCTCAATTGAAAAACAACTACCTGGCAAATATACCCAGTGAACCAAGTATAAGATATATAAAAAAACAATCACTGAGTGAGACGGTTAAAATCCTAAAAAAATATCTCAGCTATAGTCTTGAAAATAGCGATGATTAACTAGAATCCCGTAAGATGCCTGATGCCCAGCAGGAAAAAAAAGCAAACATATCATAGATATATAAAAACAATGAAAACAAGTTTATTCACTTAGCCTTACGATTCTTTGCAGAGATAACACATAGATGTCTCTGTATAGCTGAATTATCATAAATATATTTTCATACGAAAACTACTAATTTCTACTCACGTCGTCAGCAGTGTTGAAGTAAATATTGATAATCTACAAACAACATATTATATCACTTTATAATATTATATATTTATATATATATATATATATATATATATATAAAATATTTGTTTTGTTCATTATCTATACGTTTCGTCCTTTATAATCGGGACTCATCAGCATAGAGATATGACTATTCACTACTGCGATTCGAAACCCCGGATTCCGAGTATTTTTATAACTCACATCCCGACATCTAGAATCACTGGGCCAACGCTGAATAGCGAATAAACAGTGATAATTTTAACACTTTATCTGACGGTTTGACCTCATCAGCGCGTTCGACTTAATGAAAGGAACGATGCATTTATAGCTAGCGACGTCATTACGGTTCCTATCTAGACGGGGGTTCTAGGAACTCCAAATAATATATATATATATATATATATATATATATATATATATATATATATATATATATAGCTCTCTCAGTAGTTGAGCACTTTAACAAAAAATTATTTCATTACCTGAAAAAATTTACATGGGAAATATTAACCTAGAAATATCACTTAAACCATCCTAAAACTTTGGATGCACTATAAAATTAATTAGGAAAACGGACGAATTAATACGCCGAACGCGCTGGCAAACCACATTTTATTTTAATACACATGTACACTCAGATACAAAAAGTATCTTACGGATTAAATAAAAAAAAAACGCACTCACGATATAATTTCTGATTAACTTCGAGAATTGCATTTTAAATATTTATATTTAGATTCAGACCTCAACAAGCTACATAATTATTTTCATAAACAATTACACAACATTGTTAGACATATAAAAACAACTCAAACAAACTATTCATATAAGCAGATAAAACTTCTACTTTAGTATTGCAATTTAATCACAAAAAATAAAAACTACAAACAAACAAAAATACTAATACATGCAACTGCATTGATATAATCGATACTGAAAAGTTAGTAAATGTAAACCGTAAAGAAGGTTTTGTTTTACCATATTCACTCCAAATAAGGTAGGCCGCTACTATAGACGTAAGAGGTTACTGAGAATTAGGGTGTAAGTTTTGGGTGTCACCCCAAGTTAAGAGCAGTGTAGCGAGATATCTGTTTACATTAGTTTTAAACCTCTGCATGTCGGAAAAAAACATAGAGCAGGGCGGGAGATCCAGAGACCAATATTACGAGGAAAGAAGCTATTGAAGTAGAAGGCTCTCCGGCATCTGGGGACCTCCACAGTGAATGCATGGGATTTAGCTAATTGTCGAGTTTGTCTAGTGTATTTACGTCGAGGGGCAACCAGTGTAGCCAGTTCATCGGAGCACCATCCATTGAAGTATTTGTAAAACAAGCACAAGGATGCAACATTGAGGCGATGGGACAGGGGCTTGAGCTTGGTTGATAGTGATGGACTTGTTAATTTGACGACTCTTTTTTTGGACCTTGTCTAAGAGGGAGAGACTAGTAGATGATGCACCAGCCCAGATGTGGCAACACTACTCCATGCATGGGTGGATGGTGGCTTTGTAGAGATATAGGATACTGTCAGGTGTAAGGAGTTTACTAGCACGGTAAAAAGAGGCACACCTTCTTTTGCTGCAGCCTTGGCAATGTCTTCAATGTATTTTTTCAATCCATGTTACCTGTGAAGGTTAGGGCGAGGGGTTTGAATGTTGAACTCACAGGTAGGGTGTTATTTGCCATGACAATCGGTCGTTGGAGAGGTTTCTCGTAGTTATTGAAGGAAAGCAGCTTCGTCTTAGCGCCAGTAAAAGTTACCAATCATTTATGACCCCAATCCACTACAGCCTGGAGGTCATTTTCTAAGGATTCAGCTATTGCCTAAGATATGGTCGCGTCCGGTTTGCGCACATGACGAGAGTATAGCGTAGTGCTGTCACAAATATATCAATTTAAGACTCAATGTCATCAGGGAGATCGTTTATAAAGATCAGGAACAATACATGCCCAAGGATAGATCCTTGGTGTACACCAGCATTTATGTCATGTTGCTTAGATATACGGTCATCGAGGACACCCTGACTTTATCTTTTGGCTAGGAAGGATCTAATTATATTAAGTATTTGCCCAGTAATACCGTATGAGCGTATTTTCAAAAGAAGCCCTTTATACCATACTGTGTTAAAGGCCACGGATATATCAAACGCTAAGCCCTATCTTCACCTGCCTTTTTTTAGTGTATAATACATGCGTTCAGAGATAACTGTTAGGATGTCTGCAGTAGATCGTGCTTGTCTAAATCCATACTGGCGGTCAGAAAGAAGTTTAGCATTAACTAGGTGCCGGACTATCGCTAGATTGATTAAGGATACAAATATTTTAGCAAAGATCGCGAGTAGACTGATTGGGTGATAGTTCTGAGGATCCGTTTCATCCCCATAATCCTTGAAGACTGGTACCAGAGAGGCATTTCCCCAGCTATATGGGAAGCAAGATTCATCTAGGCATTTGTTGTAAAGTTTGGAGAGGACAGAGGCTAGTTCAGCAGAGCATTTCCTTATTACTATTTCAGGTATAAGATCAGACCCACAAGATTTTTAGGTGTCAAGGTTTTTTATGATGTCTCTGACCTGGGATGGGATAATGACCAGGTTTTTAAGTGCGGCCTCGGTCCGCAATGGGAATCTTTGGAGGGGGTGTTTTTCTGAGTCCAAACTGGAGTTTGAGGCGAAACACTGGGCAAGTAGTTCAGCCTTATCAGTTGCCGTGCAAACGACATCATTGTGGTTTGATAGTCGGGGAATCATTGATTGACCTTATAATCTTATGGTGTGAGACAGCACAAAAGACTGGCTCAGTCAATATTACGGACGTAAAGTTATATGTACGTTTGATTTTGTTATTTATACATAGTTTTATTATGATGCCAATCTATATGATTTTTATGAAATTATTTAATTTTCTTATGTTGATATATAGACCTCTTTGACTTTTATTGTTTGAATTTTGTTTAATTTATTATAATGCCCCTGGAAACCCTTTGAATACTCCAAATAAATTCAAATTTAGGGAACTTTTATTAATTGATGTATACTGCGTATTTTTAAAATGCTAAACATTCTACAGTGACCGTGTCTTTATTCATTCTAACAGGTATCTAGTTTTTACGGTCGGTTGAATCATAGCTCAGACAAACACACTACTGAGTTAGAGATCTTGCAAAATATCAGAAAATGAAGAATAAAAATCAAACCCACATTTTTTAAGCTTTTATAAATGTAGGTTCATCAAGAAATAAATTACTGTTTACTTCCATGAAGCGGAGCGAGATTCTACACTAATAGAAAAATACGTATATTATCTTCAAGATTTCAATTCTGAAGTAGATCGTCAAAAATTGGAAAAAATGAAAGTAAAATAAAAACAAAAGACAAGAAAACGAAAAATGAAAAAAATAAAATAATGCAAAAACAATCGTATTATAAAAATTATTTATAAAAAAAAATACGTTCTGATGTTTTTTTTACACGATTTTCGCCTTTGCTGTCATATGAGTCACACTGAACAACAATCAAAGATACAGAACTTCGTATTTTGCTTTTCTGAGTTATGATTTAATACCTGGATCACTTTAAGAATGAATTACGATATCGTGATTAGAATCTAATTTTTTATATTGTATTTATACATGCCCTGGAATTACAAATTAATGCATACTGAACTTATACCTTAGAAAGTGTGAGTGTAAATAATAAATATATATATATATAGAGAGAGAGAGAGAGATAGATAGATAGATAGATAGATAGATATAGATATATAATTATTAATGACAAGATATGTATTAGCATATATTATCAGTACCCTTTCACTTTGCAGTCTCCTTAAAAGGTTCAGCTCGATTATTGTCAATTAGTTACAACAGAGGAAATATAAGTCAGGTTCATATTATATTCCAATAACCATGTTTTTATGTTATTATTTAATTTTTATTTTTTCACATTTCAAAGAAACATAATATTTTTGTGAGATATATTTTTACGGTCCGTTTCATTTGTCTTGTGCCAAACAATATTTGTATGTTAATATCGTCTCTGCAACATTACAAAATCATGGGAAATATTCACAAAAATGTTATGTTCTTTGGAAATGTTAAAAAATAAAAATAAAAATAATAAAATAAAAAACATGGTTATTGGAATATAATATGAACCTGACTTATATATATATATATATATATATATATATATATATATATATATATATATAAGTAATCCAACAAAAGATATAAGCGTCAACTAATATTTTATAATTAGTGAAAACATCCGGATAAAAACTGAAGCTCAATATACTGGATAGAGCATTGATATTATAATATGAAATGAAATAATAAAATAAGGTGTCATTGAACTTTGAATTTTAATAAAATTTGATTGACACCTTATTTTATTATTTCATTTCATATGATAATATATATATATATATATATATATATATATATATTTATATATATATATACGAGGGAATGTATATGAGCGACAGGGGAAGAGATAGGGATGACTATACAGATAAACTTTAAGAGAGACAAGAAGTATTTGGGAGAGATAGCAGGAATCACTGATGTTAACGTATTTTGGTGACAGCTTCTTCGATTATAATTTTTTTAATTATTCCGTGCTTTAATTCCTAGAATATAATAATCAATTACTAATTGCGATCGTACAAACTTAACAATCTACGCACGATTTTCCATACGTAATGATGGTCGACACGCTGAATATTAAGTTGCTCAGAATAGAACTTCTTATTTTCTAAGGATTCAATCGATTCTTTCTGTTTGCTGACTTTATATTTTACAAACTAATTCAGTCCAGTATCGAAAATAATAGATAAAGTATGTACGATTGGTTTGCAGATGTGCAGGATCGATTCAGTTCGTTTCTGATTTGTTAAGATCTTAAGCGACAACTTTTATTTATTGTAGAAAGTAAGAATGACACTTTATATATATAATACACTACTACATGAAACACTAATCCTAAAATGGGTCCCTCACTGTTTACCAAGTCCCGGCTCCTATGCTATTGCCGCAATGTTTCATCCCTGTGCCTTTTCTACAAGTACTTCAATAGAATGTGTTCCGGCGAAATTTCTGCACTTGTGCGCCTTCAATGTAAATACCCTCAAACCAAAGCGACAATACACAAAGTCCCATTTCTTTATTTACCGGTCTTCAGACGACAGAAAGCTTTCTCCACAAATAGCTTATTTGCTATCACTGCTGGCCTGTTAGAGGCTAATTTTGGATTTTACTCAAAGGGGAGATAATAGTACTTTGTGCACTAGCCTAGATGTGTAAACAATCCCCCATTCATGGTCGATAAGTGTCTTAGTTTAAAGTATCTCGTGTTGTCAATAATGTTATTACAAAAATACTCCCATTAATGTTATTATATAAGACATGCTATTATAAAGATCAAATAGGTGTCATATCAGTTAATCAAAAGAGACAATAACACTTTTGAAATCATTATCGGATAATCGAGATAATTGCGGCGCTGAAAATCAAAAAAATTCAAATATCAGTCTGTGAATGATGCAAATAGTCGAATCTAACATCGATTAATTTAATACCATCTAATTATTTATTCTGAAAGTTTTATAACACATTTAAAACAACATTAAAAGTCAGCATTGACATTTTTTATGGCGTATGATTCCTGTTGTAATGCCATTTCATTTTAATTCGGATGAGTTGTTATATAAAACAATGAAAGAATTAAAAATGTCGTAGATTCCGATTTTTGTTTTATAATCATTACACAGAAACAATAAAACAGAGGACATTATACTCTTTATCTGTTATTTCATATTTTGCATGAAAATACATGATAAACATGACTCAGTAGCTTTGACTTTGAATAATTTTAGTAGGAGTAAATTCTATATCTATCTATCTATCTATCTATCTAATTATATATATATATATATATATATATATATATATATATATATATATATATATATATACTATATAAAATCCATGTGTATCGATCACATTATTTCGTCTATCTCTATCTCATTTTTATAGTATGTTTTCTATTCGATTCATCATAGTAACATTACGCAGGATAATAAGGCTTTAATTCCTGATACAACAGATTGCCGTACTCTTCTTTAGCATGGAAACACTTTGTGTTAAATCTATATATTACATATATCATCATAAAAAACTAAAGTATCGTTTCAAGAATATGGTTTCAAGAATACCATCATGTATTACTATAGTTAAAACAATCGAACATCAATATTGATGTAATGCATTTACATATGTACAACATTGACCCCTCAATAAATGGAAGTCACACATCATATGTATTTTTACTTCAACTGGTCTGAGGAACATGCGACTATAAACTTACAGTCACTAGTCTACGCTTTTTCTACGCCAATCATACCAGTTGAAGATCTGTACTCGATAATCATATATATATATATATATATATATATATATATATATATATATATATATATATATATACATACATTGTGTGTTGTACAGTTAACTTTCTAATTAGATTCATTTTCCATCTAACGGGTTAATGTTTTAATTAGCCAAAGTACCGAGTTTGTCTCAAAAATGACCCACTTGACATTGACTTGGCCCCTTTAGCTTTCTTTTCTTGTGTGGTGCATCCCTTTGATAAGTATGTCAAATTAACAAGTTACCTTATTTTAGTACATGCGTTATTTTAACATTTAAATTTTGTTTTGATATTCCTCGCTTCTTTAGATGTTTATTCATTTGATTTGTATTTTTATGTCATTTATCTAATTGTTATGTATATAGTCGTTTTAAAGTGAACTTCATTCTGTGTCTGCAGTTGGTTGTATTTCGCTTCTACAATTAAGTAAGTTTTTAGGAGATATAAAATTTAAAATGTAAAGCTTATCATTCAAAATTATCAACAGAGATCAACTAAATGTCTATATGTTCTGGCTCATGATAGTATTTTATATTCAATTATTGGCGAACATCTACTCTCTTTGTGTAACTAGTAGTCTATCTACATGAAATTATATATATATATATATATGTATATACATATATATATATGTATCTGCTGTGATCTTAGTTTCTAATTACTATTGAACGATACAATCGACATGCCAGTGTACACACCTATATGAACAAAAATAATTATATACATTGCTCTACTTACTATTGCACATATTCTTATGAACCCGATGGAACATTCTGTGGATTTTTATCCTGTGGATATGAACTTTACCTTGAATACTATATATATATATATATATATATATATATATATATATATATATATATAATAAAATGTAGTTACACGAAATTACATAATCATCGATGCAATAATTTATTTAAACCTTGTAGTATTTTCAAGCATCCAATTTAGATGAATACATTTTTGAAACTGAAAAGAAATGTAATCATCTGAATTGGATGCTTGAAAATACCACAGGGTTGAAATAAATTATTGCATCGATGATTATGTAATTTCGTGTTACTACATTTCATTTTGATTCTTGCACTGTTTATTACATTGAGCTCTCATACCCGGATTTCCTCCTGGAAATACTTTATTATAACACAACATAAAAATTAATAGGTAAATGTGCATATTGTAATTTACAAGTATATGTGCATAGGTGAAAGAAAATGGAAATAAATTATAAGGAAATGACAATGCAAATGCAACACACATAAGTCAACACAACCTATTTCGTTCGAATTTGAATAATATATTGTCAAGAAACATAGTATAAGAAAAGTATGCAGTATTTGTATATACAGGTGTGGTTACTAGGAGTAAGATTCGAACATTGGCTTGAAAGGGATTGAGAGTATATGATTGGGAAAAGTAGGCATTGAGGAAGCGGGGTAGTAGTGATACGTTCTCTATGATGCGAACGGCCGTGTGGTATTTCTATGATAGGAAAACAGGAAGGGTAAGGCAGTATGTTTGAGATAGTCAGAGGCAGGTGTGTAGGCAGAGACAGCTAAGATTGGTAACTGGAAAGTGTAGATGAGTGAACAAAAGTTGATAAGATTAACGCTTAGGTTGCATAACGTTATTACTTCATAGTAAAGACATAACACACCCCTCTCTCTCACTATATATATATATACATATATATATACATATATATATATACATACATATATATATACATATATATATATATACACATATATATATATACATATACATATATATATATATATATATATATACATATACATATATATATATGTATATATATATATGTATATATATACATATATATATACATATATATATATACATATATATATATATACATATACATATATATATATACATATATATAT
>OY744528.1:86968409-86995909 GCA_963556195.1 Sepiola atlantica
AAATGAATCTTCTTGATGTTGGATAATGGCTCTGTGAGGCGGGACACATGTTGAGTGGACGTATGTGTGGAGGATCGTTTGGTTTGGCTTGCGCGATTTAGTGCGGGTGAACCCGTACAACCGAGTGCAAAATAGTCTGAGCTCACAAGCGTTGACAGGGCCACCACGTTGACGAAACCTCAGGTCAAAAATCATGGTGCACTTGCGCATAGGGGTTCTGTGACGTCACGGGTTTCTGTGTCGGAAACTGAGTTTTGCCACTCTGGCTTTTAGAAGCAAGCTGAACAGACGTATTTCTCTATGTAGTCCGAAATGAAAAGGGGAATTTATTTCCCTAAGAGAATACAGGCGTGAGATTACTTCTTTTTGGTGGCCCTGTCAACGCTTGTGAGCTCCGACTGTGAGAACAGTCCTATTTTGCACTCGGTTGTACAGGTTCACCCGCACTAAATCGCGCAAGCCAAACCAAACGATCCTACACACATACGCCCACTCAACATGCGTCCGGCTTCACAGGGCCATTATCCAACATTCCGCCGGCTTTCAATGGGCAGATCCTATACCCTCTACACTTTTCAGGTAGCCAGTCGTTGAATTCTCTTCAGATGCTGGAGATTTGTCATGATAATACCTTATATACACATAAAACTACGCTGTGTTGACTGCTATTACTTGTGAATAATATCGCCGATATTATTGATTTGAAACGTTATTATTCTTTTTAATTGATATATAAAGCCAATTTACTATTTATGTATGTAGAAAGGAATTAACAAGTATAAAAGACGAACTGTTATAATCGAAAATCCAGTCAACAAGAGTATAATATCTGAGGTTGGATATCCCATACGTTTGCTAGAGTCCATTGTTATACATATGGTATCTACTGATGTAGTTGCTATTACGCTGGCGACGAAAGCTATAATAGAAGTTGAACTATTTTTCTACACTTTAATAAAACATTGAATTGATATATTCTGAAAAGGATGTCATCTTTAACACACAATACATATTATGTTACTCAACAATGAGCATTTTTCTACACTTTAATAAAACATTGAATTGATATATTCTGAAAAGGATGTCATCTTTAACACACAATACATATTATGTTACTCGACAATGAGCATATTTGATTTTCAATATTCTAAATAAAAAAGTTATTTTAGTTTCAAATGATATATCTGTTTTGAATACCTTATATGAACATTAAACGGCGAAGGATATATACTGCAATTGCATGTTAATACAAAACCCTATATGATTGTTTACAATTAATTAGTATACATTTTCGCATTTAAATAATACGGAAACCCTTTAAAAGTATAGACTGAATACCTCATAAATCATCATTACAAAATATAAATAAATCACAATTAAACATGCCACTATATACATGTTATCAGTGTATTATTCGGTCTTATTGAAGTGTTTTTCTTCATAATCAGTATTCTTCAGTGAATTTTGAAACTACTTATGTTTTATAATCACGGTTGGACTATATGTATAGATCACCCAATTGGAAATAAGAAAATAAGCAAAGAAACAGACTTATTTAGACAAAAGAATATTAACACCTACACATAATTACGGACTTTGTCAAGAACAAACATGACGAATTAACAGCGTCAATATTTATACACAATCTCGTCGTGGGAGTAATCTATCTAAAGTGTGAGGTTGCAGAGTAGAAGAAAGTGTGAGGATAGAAGAAGGGGTGTTTTGATAAGAGAGAGGCAGTTTATATTTCAGAATGTAATTGTTGGTTATACTAATATATATATATATATATATATATATATATATATATATATATATATATATATATATATACATAATACAGGGTGATTCATAAGTCACTTAGCTATTTATTTTTGAAATTCTAAAGTTGAAAAATAGCATAATACAAAACAGAAAGTTTATTCAACAAATTCATTCATGGGAGTTCAAAATTACAGCAAATTTTCAAAATTTCCACCTTCGTTCTGCATGCATAGCTCCATTCTTTTTTACAAGGAATTTACGACTCTATGTAGCATATTTGATTGATTATGAAATAAATATATATAGAAACAAATAAATAAACGAACAAATTTAAAATAACAAATAGCACTAATTAGAGAGTAAGATAACAATTATCAAAAGTTCATAGTATGTTTGTGTTTCATATGGTAATCATTTTAAATAGCTAAGTGAAGTGACTTATGAATCACCATGTATATATATATATATATATATATATATATATATATATATATATATATGTATATTATGTATATGTTATAAGTAATTCTTGACTTCCTATATATAAGTTTGCGGTCAGAATTGGTCATCAAAATGCATGATTAATTAACACAGTAAATATGTATACATTGGTTTCATCGTGGAAGTGATAAAGACAAAATTCAAGAAAACAGAATAGTAGGGACAGATAGGATGCGAGAAGGGTGTGGAGAAAATAGTGGGTCAGTGGGTGTTTCTTCATGAAATTATTTGTTTGTTCAAGTCTTCCGTAGCGATTCCTAGCACTGTACACAGGGACTGAGTAATACAGTAAATGGGAGGTGGTTGTATAGAAAAAGAGTTCGAGAGGTGTGATAGCATGGAAGCTTGAGTTGTTAGGGTGGCAGAGGTGATTTTGTATAGCGAGATAGCAGTGTAAGCTTGGCGCGCGTTTCAGTAGCAAGGGTATATTCATATAGACAGGTAGAACGTAGTTAGGAAGCTGGTTACAGGAAGTTAAGAGAAGGGTACTATGATGTGCGTATAGTGTCATTAATGATGTCCGAAGTGTTTTAATTGTTATGAACCTTCAATCAAATACTGGAATAAAAATCGTACTAATATAGTAAATATTACTAAGCCATCATCGTTTAAAATGTGTGTACACTTCTTCCTGTTTTTATATATATATATATATATATATATATATATATATATATATAGTTACGTATGTATATACAACGATAATAAGTGATATATTCATCATAAAACTTGTTGGCAAGTATATTTTAATGAGTAACATTTATTTTAAATTTTTGTTTGAATGTTATATTTTAAATGATATGAAGCTTGTTATATTAGCAACGTCTGCTGTCTCAATTAGAGTGTATTTTGATTTATAGAAGTTGATTTGAATTTATTATAAATATATATCTGAAGACATTTATGAACGCTTTTATACATTCTAATAGCAGTCAATAAATCAATAAACCAATATATATATATATATATATATATATATATATATATATATCGACAGAAAGTGTCACTGAATGACAGCTGTTAAATCTGGCTATCAGGATGACAACTCGATCGTTATTTGCAGTTGGCGACTCAAACCAATCGAGCCATGAAAAAAGAAAATCTTAATGGTTATATAAACACTGTCATCAACCGAAAGCTGCTACATTTGTTTGTAAGAAAAGCTTTGAATTACCATTAATGAGTGTTGGCGGGTTCACTTACAACAATGTTCAAATCATAAAAATACCATGTGTAGTCTATTCTGCTGTATCACAACTCTTTTGTGTGGCTAGATGGAGAAACGCTTTCAGATAAAATTTCGACCGCTTTTATTGACATAGCAATTAACTCGTATTTTTTTTTCTCTCTCTCTCTCTCTCTCTCTCTCTCTCTCTCTCTCTATCAACTTCTTTCTTTAGCTACCGCTCTCTTTCTCTCTATCACTCTCTCTGTTGCTTTCTATCTATCCATCTATATATCCATCTATCAATCTGTCTATCTATCTATCTATCTGTCTATCTATTTATCTCTCTATATATATAACCTTAAGGAAAGAGACAAAATGCCTTGAAAAAATCATGTGTTAGATGCAGATATTTTTTATTAATATTTAAATATTTTTTATCTTTAACTTTTTTCTAATAATTTATATTTATATATACATATATATATATACATATATATATATATACATATATATATACATATATATATATATATATATGTATATATATATATATATATATATTGAGTTGGCCAAACAGTTCGTTCGTTTTATTAATGTCATCTTTCCGACCTCCTTTAGATTGTTTAATATTTCCATTCTTTAAATCTTGTATTTGGTGTAGTATGTACACATAAGTTTGTTATAAGACTCCGAGCAGAAGGGTTCATACATTTTTCTTGTATTTAACAGCTTGAAATAGGAGATCAAGAAAATCACTACCGACATCCGATGATTATATACGACAAAAAAAGTAATAGGCTACATACATCTTCATAAAGACATGCCGTGTGTATAACAGAATGATGTTACAGAATAAGTGTGGCAGAAATCTTTTTAACGATTCCGAAAAGAAGGAGTAAAAGTGAAAGATGCTCTCCGATCTAACCGGCCAAAAATAATCAACAGTGGCGAAGGGAAATACGTAGTTGAACAAAATTGGCGTTTCACAACCAGACAGAACGTAGACATTCTCAAGATGTCCAAATCAACCGTGGAAAATGAATTGCATGAACTCGGTTATGTTTCGAAACTTGATGTTTCGGTTCTTCCTTCCTAAAAGTTATTTGGCCAAGCTTCTTTAGACTATATATTGGGTATTCAGATCTGTATGGCTAGGTTTCCTTCCTCTTATCTAATTACCTTTCTGGTACCTAAGGTACTTAAGCTTTATTTTTATTTATTTATTTTTAATGCAACTTTAATTCCTATATAATTTTATTGCTAGCTACCATATTGCAGAATGGTTCTTTGGTGTAGTGCTTAGATAGTATTATTATTATTTTTTTATAATTATTATTGTTATAATTAATGTTATTTGATATGCAAATCATCATGTCATGCGGTAGTCTTAAGGGTAATATATTATTATTTTATTATTATTATTATTATTATTATTATTATTATTATTATTATTATTATTATTATTATTATTATTATTATTTATTTATGTATATATTAGTGAAATGTTAAGCTGAATTATTTCGACACTTGATTATTGGGGAAATGGTAGTTTAATCAGTACCATTGGAAGCCATGAATATTATAACTGTCCTGTTTTTAAATCTCCGAAACAGTTACATGGTAAACAGCTGATGATCCCCGTGTTAATATTAGACGCTTAAGGTCTCCTGTTTTTGTTTCACTCTTAGATACTTAACCCCCCCTTTTAATTTTTTTTATTTACTTATTTTTTTATTTATTAATTTTCAAACGAATGTTAAGTCTGCAATATCTTGGATGTAGTTAGTTTCTCTGCGAAATTAAACTGCATCTTACTTTTTTTTTGTTTGTTTAAAATGACTCAAAGCTTCTTTAGACTATATATATATATATATATATATATATATATATACATATATATATATATATATATATATATATATATATATATATGGATATATATATATGCATATATCGATATCTTTATATTAATATAGATATACTAATGAGGATATATTTTTTATAAAATATTTAGAAAACCGTGCACAACGCAAATTATTTGTTTTTAAAAATAAATTATTTATTTATCTTAAAAACATTTTTTTTCTATGAACTTGTCTACTTTCGGTAATATATACCATCTTCAAAAGAATATTTCTTTCTTTTTTTTTCTTTTTTTTTCTTCTTAGTTGAGACATACTTATCGCAGCCAAGTTGAAAATCCGTCTAGATGTTAGGACGAAAAGTGTTGATATTGGTGTGTGTCACGTGGTTGCGTTGAAAGATATTCCGAAAAGTCACACATTTGGCGGAATGGCAATAATAATGAGGATATTTTTTTCATAAAATATTTAGAAAACCTTGCACAACGCAAATGATTTGTTTTATATATATGTATATATATATATATATACATATATTAATATCTTTATATTAATATATATATATATATATATATATATATATATATATATATAGTGTATTAAGCCCACCAGATCATATGTTTAATTAAAAACATGTGTATTCATCTTATATGACGCTTCCCTATCTGATATTGCTTCCTCAGATATTAAAATGTCAAGAGAGAACAGATGTTTTCACATCGGATAAAACATTTTAACGAATAAAGACATCTACTTGATAGAGAAAAGAAAAAGAAAACTGCAAGAAGAGAAATGGGGGAAGTCAGAGCAAAGTGAAATCAAGACCTACTAAACACGATTACATAAATTAACCGGATTAAATATTTAAGCTATTGATGAGAACGATCTGTGAAGTGGAAGCGATTAGGTGAGTGTTTATGTCATAACCGAAATTAGAGGAGGAGAAGGTGTCAGATATCTTCCTGTCTTACCCGTCTTTTTCTCTATATATATACATTCCATGAAAAATGCCAGTATACTGAAATCATATGCCCTTAATAAGGTTAAGATGAACATTCATATACACTAAATGTACAAAAGCAAGGAAATTCCCAAATGTTTACACTTTTATTGTCATTAAGGGTATGACTACATATCAACCAAACTATTTAATTATCACATCACTACAATATACATCTCGATGCATGAGTGGATGAAGTGTGTGAGGTGCGCTGAAGAAAAATTCCTACCAGTAAAATACATAGCCCTGTTGTGCTCGCATACTCTTAATGACAATAAAAGTGTAAACATTTGGGAATTTCCTTGCTTTTGTACATTTAGTGTATATGAATTTTCATCTTAACCCTATTAAGGACATATGCTTTCAGTATACTGGCATTTATCATGGAATGTCACTACTTTTGTAAAGGCTATGCCTCAATACAATGGTAAGTTTTAAGGTTTTTTGGAATTTTCTGGATAACTAAGATATATGGTAAACTGAAATTAAAATGCCATCAACTAGACCCTAGAACCTCTATCTCAGCTGAATCCATCAAATAGTTGATGATATACAGGGTGGCACGTACGTTTGGAGGGCCTGTGGACGAGTGGTTATAGCACTTGTATTTGAGCTGGACGACCCGGGTTCGATCCCACTCACGGCATGCGAATTTTCGGGTCTGAAAACTCCCTCTGTCCACCCAGCAGTAAATGGGTACCTGACTAACACTCAGGGAAGATTCAAGGCAGCGGAAGGAGAGGGATGGGCTCCGCCTTCCATATGCTGTGCCCTAGACACGGTGATTCTTAACAAATCACCGCCGCTACGGCCATGGGCAGTGTACGATGTCGGCAACGACACTCGTGCGACCTTTACCTTTACCTTTTTTACGTACGTACGTACGTACGAACACACAGATAACATGATTTCATGATTGAAATATCTTGGTTGCCTTGACTAATGATGCTGA
This sequence comes from Sepiola atlantica, assembly GCA_963556195.1. Taxonomy (NCBI): domain Eukaryota; kingdom Metazoa; phylum Mollusca; class Cephalopoda; order Sepiida; family Sepiolidae; genus Sepiola; species Sepiola atlantica. The sequence goes on from OY744528.1 coordinate 86,975,657, forward strand.
AATTCTACACACTTATAGAACCAATCAAATAAATTTTTTTGCAAAGTTTTAACCAATTTGCTGTAATGGTTTTTGATTTATGATTGATCAAAGAAATGAGATTTCTAGCATAGGCCATTCTTGAAGTCTGTTAAGGGATAGAACGCTCTCGCGTCTCCCTTGATTTCTTAAACTATTAACGTTAGTAACCGGAAGTAACATTACGTAATTTTATGAATCCGTTATTCTCGTGCTCATCGGTGCCCATATTTGAATAATATATTTACGCCATCAAATATTAAATGTCTTACCAGAAAATACACCCTACACTCTGATATCTAATAATAAAACACAGCATTAAAAAATCAGAATATTAATGAATATGTTTACTTTTTTATTTTGTATAACAATACAATTGTACCATTGTGTACGCGAACATTATCACCTTCGATATTTATTAAAAATAATATCGTCTAATCACCGAAGATGAAATTCAAGATTGTTATCTGATTTAACTGGTTAAAAAATATCTTTTTCAGAATAAATTGCACCAAAATCGAATACGTCGTCACAAATAAATTGCTTTAAAATCATTAGTAGCATTCGTTTTTGTTATTTAAAAACACTCAACTCGCAACTATTTTTACAATTAGACGAAAGAAGAGACGTTTTAAAAGCAGCAGTGTACTTTCAGTATTTGAGTAAAGTACAAACATCCATGGAATTAGTGATACAATTTAGAGTCATCATCAGTCTTTAAAAATTACCGGTATGTTATCATTTTTAACAAGCTGGTCTATACATTTAAATAAAAAAAAAACATACAGAGATAGAATTCTGTTAAATATTTCCGAGCATAGTTCATAAAAATACCCCTTTATTTACTATCATTTCTGAATTATCCTAATTTCATATCAACACATTCTAACGTATTGTTGTACTTAATCTTATCTAGCAACTTGTTTCAAATATTTATATATAAATATATATATATACATATATATATATATATATATGAATATATATATACATATATATATATATATATATATATATATATATATATATATATGAATATATATATATACATATATATATATATATATATATATATATATATATCTAGTAGCAAATGAATTAATTTAAAATCAATTTTAAATTAAATAAATTTAGTTTTTTAACTCATCACTTTTAGATAGAAGGGACATTTTTGTTAAAAGTTTTATATAAATCACCACTGAGTATTTATTTATTTACCTCCTCTCCAGGAGGTTAGGCCCAAGGCCAGTTTTATCTTATTCCCACAAGTAAGATGTGACCCACCCTCCAAGGCTTTGCCTCTCCTCTTTGGGGAGGAGTAAGTTTATTGCTTACTGCCTGAAGCGTCCCTACCGGGGAATGCCGACGGGGCTGCCCAGGCATTTTTTAATGGGCAGGTCGGGTCGGGAAAGTGAGGTTTGAAAAACCAGCGCCCGAGAAAGTGAGCACTCTGCCCATTAAAAAATGCCTGGGCAGCCCCGTCGGCATTCCCCAGTAGGGACGCTTCAGGCAGTAAGCAATAAACTTACTCCTCTCCAAAGAGGGGAAGCAAAGCCTGGGAGGGTGGACCTGCTAGAAATGCATAGGACCGACCCATAGACCGGCGGAAATCAAGCCTCGAAGGTCAAGACAATACCAGTTTATGGGGTGTAGTCTCCATCGGAACAGATACTACACTTTGATCGTAGCCAAAAGGCCAAGAAATGTTTATTTATCTACCTCACACAAGGTAAGATGTGACACAATGTCGGGAAAGTGGGATTAGATAAGCCAGCGCTCGAGAGGTGAGCACTCTGGCCATTTAAAAATTGCCTGGGCAGCCCCGTCGGCATTCCCCGGTAGGGGCGCCTCAGGCAGTAAGCAATAAACTTACTCCTCCCCAAAGAGGGGTGGCAAAGCCTGGGAGGGTGGACCTCCTGGAACTGCACAGGACAGACCCATAGACCGGCGTAAATCAAGCCCCGAAGGCCAAGACAATACCAGTTTATGGGGTGTAGTATCCATCGGAACAGATACTACACTTTGATCTTAGCCAAAAGGCCAATAAATCAGCACTGAGTATTTTCCCTTGTAAAGTAGCTCATCTGGACGTGTACTATTTTACTTTTTGCTTGGATATAAAATGCTTATGGATTTTTAGAAGTCAAAATATATCATGCTTTACAACAATTTTGAGTCATAAAAAGCATTTATTTGTATCAATAATATCTGTATGAGTGTGTATACTCACACATATTTTTGCCTACTTTTAAAAACAAATATTTCAGTAAGTCTGAATAGATCAAGGGGCTCCTAACTGGAGCTAACACTTAATTCCTTCCGATTTTAATTGGTATCCGAAGGCTCATTTTAGAATAGATGTTGTCCATTTTAAGGGTTGATATCTATTTCGCTACAGCTTGGTTTTCCAAGGATGTGTCTAAATATTTTTAATGTTCTTTTTCATGAGGCCAGTTGCGCTCACCACAACCGGTATAATGTTTATTTCCTTAAATAACCATGTTGCTTTTGAGTTATTCCCGAGGTCCGGATATTTGGTGAGTTTCTCCTATCGGCTCTATTCAAGCCATAGTCCTTCGGGACAGTTACATCTATAATATGAGCATTACTTTCAGGTTTACGTGTTTGTGTGTCTATTAAAAGTACCCAATAGTTAAATATGTATTTGGATATTATGTTTGAATGTTTAAGGATTGAGATAAATCATTAATTTATTCTGATATTTAAAACACGCTATCTTGTTCAATCTTGGACTCTGTCGATTTCATTGAGGTTATGAATAAAAGGAAGCGACAGAATGTTATACATTTATTCATTCACTCACAGCTAAATATTACATGTCATGATGTTCAACTAGGCATGCTCTGATATTACCACATAAACACACGAGCACGCAGAATCTATTTCATCAATAGAATATACATATATCATATTTAATACACCGTCGTTCTATCCTTCCTGCTTTCTGCAAAAGTCAATACAGTTGTTTTCGAGACTGGTTTGATATCTCCCAATGACTCCGTCTTTCAATCCATGTATCTATCTATGTGTGAATGTGTTAAAATGACCACGGATTCCGTGCTATTCTGTGCATGGTTATGTATTGTATGTATGTGCTAATTCATCCTGCTTGTATATGTATATTAGTGCTTGATCCTGAGGATTATGGAATATACAGTTGTTGCCAAGCCGATCTACAGACTAGACTATTGTTTCTAAATTCAAACGCGGAATATATATATATATATATATATATATATATATATATATATATATATATATATATATATATATATATATATTTATATACGCATTAAAGAGACTATAAACACCCACATTTCTTCCTTCCATAAACACTTAATATCATGTGGCAACACACATCGCTCCATTGGTGTCCGCATCCTCAACTCCGTCCGCAATATAGGTCAGGTTCGAATTTCGGAAGTTATTCTTATCTCTAAATTTCGTCCATCCCTGAATAACAGATTCGAGTTGCCTTCCCCTTACATCCTCTGATTCTTACATCCTCACACTCCCACCCCCAACTTACTTGCCTTTGTCTCCTCGGTATTTGCCAGTACCACCCACCCCACATTTTCTTACACGTTACATATTATAATTGTGGAATGGAATAGTATGCACTTTATTTACATGTATTTAGGCCTAGTGCATGTGTATGCATATATACATGTATGTGAATATGGGTGTATTCTCATGTGTGTGTATGTGTATGCTCAATAAAATAAAATAATAATAAAAAAATTAAAATAAAAATCAATAAAAAATAAAAATCAATAAAAAATTAAAATAAATAAAAAAAGAAATTATAGTAATAAAAGAATAAATTAAATATATGAATTGATCATAGTAACAAATAGAAATATAAAGAAAAAAATAAGAAGTATAAAATAAATAAATCTATAAATCAATAAATAGAATAAATTTATTTAAATTTTAGTTCCAGGAGTATTATACCCTTGGAATACTCTTAAATTTAACTTTATGAAAAGGAAAAAAAAGAAATAAATAGATAAATAAATAAATATGTATTTAGATATTTACACTTTATGTATGTATATGTGTGTATGTCTTTTTATTTTAATTTTTTATTTTTTAAATTTTTTTCTTTATTTATTTTAATTTTTTTTAATCCCTAGTTTTCCCCCTCTCTTTTCCCCAACGTCTATTCTTATTCCCCCCACTTCCCCTGTTCCAACGGTTCCTTCCTACCTCCTTGGCATTGATCCATTCCACAATTCAAATTCCTTCTCAAATTTTAAATCTCATTTCTAAATATATTTTTTCCATAAGTTATCCCCCTTAATATTACAATAATAACAACCCACACGTAAATTTAAATTTGAATTGAATAAAGAAAAAAAGAGAGAAAAAAATTAAGTAATGAATCATATGAAATAAAATATAATAAAATTATAATAATTAGTATATTAATAAGCAAATGTTTATAATATGTTAACTTTAGTTGTATAATTGCTTAATAGAATTTTGACATTTTTTGCGTTCCTACTCCCAATTGTCTGCTGCGGTATTTCAATGTTTTGACACCGGTGTTTCCCGTTTTTTCGACCCACTCGGTATTTTATTGTTGTCTTCTGAAAAGGAAAGTTTTTCTTTCGAAAATTTAACATTACCCTTTGCCGAACTGTTACTTACCAGACAGTATTTACTATTTTGGTATGTAATCAGTTTTTCCGTGAAATTATTAATAAATCGTTTTGAGTTTCACTTTCTCTCTTCGTTTATTTCTTTTCACTTTTTCCATCTTACGGCAACTACATCGCATTGCTACAGCCTCGGACGACTAATCTGCACTTATATATGCAGGGTGTACCAAAATGATCTGATACATTTGGAGGTTTAATAAAAGCACAGCATAAAAGATGAGGAAAGCAATAATAATATTTTCTTAATCTACATATAATAGCATTTTATTTGAGTGAGTTCAAAAAATTAAATCAGCTAAACGCTTCCCATCATTGTCAATAAACTGTTGGACACGTACATGAAAGTTATCGATAACTCTATGAATCATTTCTCGTGGAATATTTGCTATTTCTACACGAATTGCACGTTTTAATTCATCAATAGATCGAATATTTTTGATTTTAAATATCCCTACAAGAAGAAATCACACAGGTTGTATCACGAGATCTTTCGGGCAAAGCAAGATCACTGCATAAAAAAAACTCAAATCATCAGAGAACAACTCTCTTAAAATTTCAAATGAAAGTCTGGAAGTTCCAAAATCATTCGATTTCTTAGCCTGGTGATCTTGGTTTGACCGCAAGATCCCCTGATTTGAACCAGTGTAGTTATTTCTCTTGTGGTGATATTAAAAATAAAAAGTATTCAGTCATCGTCATCGATCTATGGATGAATTATAACGTGCAATTTGTGTAGAAGACAAGAGTAATTAAGCGAAAACAGGTTTGGGTTGGAAGATTAGAGATTTAATTCATGTCTTTGCTGTCTAATCTCTCCACATTCTTTTATCAAGTGCGTCGCATGCCTTACTCTTCCACATTTATATAATTTTTATAAAAGCGTTTATTAACAGCTACTTCATTCATTTCCAAGATCTAACAATATGTAAATTAAAATACATGTTTGGTAGATCCGTCGTTTTTCAAACTTCATCATTTCCTGTCTCTATCTTTCTTCCATTTTCTCTTTCTCTCTACACACACACACACACACACACACATATAGGTATATATATATATACATACACACATATATATATATGTATATATATATATATATATATAATAAAATAAAATATGAAACTAAAAGTATACTTTTAGTAGATATAACCTATAGTGAAATAGTTTAAGCTCAATATACGAGAAAGAGCAATTTTGAAGATAAATGAAAGAGGAGGGATAAACATGTACGAAGGACACATCTATTTCAACTTCGATTGTTCAATGCCAGGTGTACTCATTAAAAACATGTTTATTAGTTTTTCCTTTAGCCAAGGTTTTTCAAAGATTAAAATCTTATCATCAGAGGAATTATATAGATGGATAAGTTGGCAGTGGAAAAGCCAAAATTGAAAATTTGAAAAAAATATTAAGTTATGGAGAGTGAGAGTGTACGTATAAAAAAATATGTTCCAGTTGGTGAATGCCCGTTGATAAGGTGTCCGGTGAAAAGAGATTTAAAGATGGGAAAAATGGTGTTTCGTGAAGGCAGCGTTGAAAAAGTTCAAAAATGAAGTAAATCCAATATAAGTATGTTTAGTTCAATCGTAGGTGTAACGCTGCCTTCACGAAAACCCCCTTTCCCACCTGTAAATCTCCTTTCACCGGACACGTTATCAACGGACATTCACCAACTGGACAGAATAATAAACATGTTTTTACCCGAGTCCAATTGCTTGAATCGCTTCGTTTTTTTTCTTGCCCGTGTTAATTTGTATTTTTATATACTTTTATTTTAATTTGACACATTAAAAACACTCATTCAATGTGAATTGACGCCAGATACACTATATATATATATATATATATATATATATATATATATATATATATCCCACTTAGTTAATACTTGCTCGGCTGGTGTTAAATCTCATATGGCGACGTGAAAATCGTTTCAAGTTTACGGTGTAACGCCTTAGAGAATTCGAGATATATGCTAACTTTTGAAGTGATTTTTTCCGTCTATTTTTACTAGCAATTGTTTTTAACAAGCCTTCTTATTGAGCTTTTCTCATCGCCCTTTCTTTTGTTATGGATTGCTATGATTTTTCTATGAGCATTATATGAACAATTTCTCTAATAATCAGCGATGTTAAACTACAAACCCTATATTTTTCTTTACAAAGCTGTGAAACGCGTGTAAGACATGAACAAACTTAAAAATCTGGGAAAAAAATAAATATAAATTGTGTTTGTAAGACGAAGGAAAACATAGAAAAATACGTAAAAATCAAAAAATGTGGAAATTTAAAATATAAATAAATAAAAATTATGGTCAAAGAATAATTTTTCCTTTGGTCATTCGAGTATATATATATATATATATATATATATATATATATATATATATATATATATATACATAAGCATACGTATATATATATATATATATATATATACATAAGCATACATATATATATATTTATTCAAATACTGTTAACAATAACAGAATACGTCTGTTTAATTATACCTTTTTATTTTTCAATTTTTCTGATTGTTTGTTTTGTATTAAAATAAAAAATAAAATAAATGTGACATAGGTATCACGAACGTTTTCAATTCTTCGTCAAATTATCCTTAGGTGGCAAAAGCAAATCAACAAAATAGCTGAAACATACGATTGAGTAATGCGCAAATAAGGTTTTCGCATGATAAAACCGTTTACAATGAAATCAGCGACACCAGAGTTGCATCACAGACAGAAAATCACATCACGTTAAGCCTTTTAAAATGTTGCTACTGGTTTCATACAAAAGGTTATTAGTTACGCTTGTAGTCTTTTTATGTAAATAGCTTCCAGTATTTTTAATTTTTTAAACTTGTTTTGGAATTTATTATTTAAGTGTTATTAACTAGAATTTATCTTAAATAAGAGGGAGGAGGGTTATGTTTTTTGTAGATGTAGGTAAATTTAGCTAGACATTTAAAGATTCATGCTGGGACAGCGTGATATGTTAGTGGTAGTTAAACCAATACAGCTATTAGGGTTATTATTATTATCGGAGTTACATTATTTTACACAAATTATATACATAAGTTTATATATATATATGTAAATATATATATATATATATATATATATATATATTTATATATATATATATTAATGTATATATATATGTATATATAGATATATATATATATAGATATATATATATATTTATATATATATTAATGTATATATATATATATATATATATATATATATATATATATATATATATATATATACATATATATATATATTCATATGATTATATAAAGTGTCTTCGCGTGTGTATTTTATAAGATGCCTGTTTTAAGTGTATGTCCATTCTATAAAATATTAATTGGAGCTGAACGGATATTGGGATATGTATTTCGTGTTAAATTAGGCTCAGTAATTAAGGTAAGGCCGTCAAGCCGATGTTTTTTTAATTGAAAACAAACAAAAAATAAATAATGATTCTTTTTAATTTAATACATATAATATCTTTAACTATTTAATTTAATATAATTCTATGAGCCGATCACATCTTTTGTTTCAGTAAGTAATTTGATCTCATTTTCTTGAATGCAGTTGTAAGGAAATGGGGTGAGACCGAAGCTCTATGGTTCTGACCAAAACATGTCTGCAAATGTGTAGCTAAATGATGTTTGCATGAGTAAGAAATTGTATACATACGTCATGTATATATATATATATATATATATATATATATATATATATATATATATATATAAATTATCGTGTGGTAAGAAGCGATAAATGCAATTTACATTCGAAAAGGTACACGTATTTGTGAAAAGTACTCGTTATCTTACTAGATCCTGTTAATCATTCATTTTAAACTCCTATTTGCATCGTAATCGTCAAAAATATAATAGTGTGTTCCACTTAAGCAACATGATAAACATACACTATGTTAGCTGATATATATATATATATATATATATATAGAGAGAGAGAGAGAGAGAGAGAAAGAGGGAGACATTTGATATTTTGATGGCAAGCAGAATACACAACACATTAGCTTAGCGAACTCTTTTTAATTAAAAACAAACGTGTATTGCATATTGAATACATTATACTACTACTACCAATCTCTATTTACATATTGACTACGTTTGAAACACATTCTTGTACGCACGAAATACTATTTTTAAGGCAAGTATATAATATAAAACGCTAATATATATTGCATCAGGTTGAAACTATGGTTCAAATATGTGATTCGAGTTCCGATTTTTTTGGTGGGGGGTGGCTTTTTTTTTAGATTTGTCACTATTTCCCATGTGAGCCTTTATATACTTCAACTTACCAAACTTTTATAAGGACTCAGTCTTGAACTACACCATAGTTTTCCTCTGTATTTTTACGTAATATATGTGCTTGACAATTTTACCATATATACTAATACTTTGTTATGATTGACAAGGTTGTACTAAATAATTGATTTATCCTGACTTGCTATGTAACATGTGTTAAAAAATGAGCATTATATTTGATTCATCAAGAAGAAATACTTTCTTTCAGAAAAATACGGAAATAAAAAGATTGTCAGAACAAATGAAAATTTAGTGATTTGGAATGAAGTTCTATGGTCATTGGAGTGCAAAGATAAAGTATATATGCTCTAATTCTTATAACACAACTTTCTTGAGCTTGCAATTGGAAACGTTCTTGACAAAGCTCTTGATATGGCTCGAATAGAAACGAATATAACTAGACTAGAAATAGACATAATAAACAAGCTAGAAGAACTATGATTCTGTATGATGACAAACTTTTGACAAGAACAGATAGAGAAAATAACTTCGACATTACTATGGGATCATCGGACTCTGCGTGTAACGGATTTGGTAAGCCTTTACATCCTGAAGGAATTTCATAAAGATGTACCACGTTTAAGGGGCGGTTTATGCAAAGATGACGTAATATTCTTCGTAAACTCTGGCAATAGAAGGTTAGAGAATACCAAACATTATATACATAACTATTTTTTAAATGTTGGACCTTAAGATAACAATAGACATAAACCATGATAAAGTTAAATTCCTTGACATCAGCTTAGATCTAAACAATAGAAAATATGAAACATATCATAAACCCAACCAAACTCTCTATTTTGCAGATTTTTACTCTAACAACCCGGGACCCATTAAGAAAGCTATAACTCCTAGTATCTCTAAGAGAATATCAACACTATCATCTAACGAGTTACTATTCAATAAGAATACAACACATTATAATGAAGCCATAGCTAGATCTGGATATACTGGCAAAATAAACTATATAAAAGTAAGCTCGGTGAAGCACAATGAGAATTCTAAGACAAATAGGAACGCACCTCACAGAATATCATACAACATGGCTATCGGAAATTCCAGACAAATCAAAGGATAATAAATACTAATAATACGCGAGATACTGCACCTAATACTACACTTAACACTAGAGGATTAACAAACCCAACATCCGTAAGTAAGTTCTAATAACACAAAAACCAAAAAGAATAGTAACTTAGATACTAGTAAATCCAGAACCAGAATAACAGCTCCCAATGTAACTGTAGAAATGTCAAAATGTGCCCTTTAGAGGGTGGATGTTTAACTTTAAATATGGTGTATAAGTGTAACGTCATAGAACATACATTGGATCGACTGAATGTAGTTTTAAGGACAGATTTAGAAACCATATACACTCTTTCAAAGAACCTAATACACATTCAAAGAAGGTCGCTACGGCTTTAGCTAAACTTGTAAGAGAACTAAAGAGTAAAAATGTACAATACATTCTAAAATGGTCTATAGTAAGTAGAGTAAGGAAATATAAACCTAACAAATCTAAGAGATGTAACCTCTGTACTCTGGAACCCTACAATATAGTAATGTCTAAAGAAAAGTTGTTAAATAAAAGACAGGAAGTCTAATTTGAACCGCATATATTCTATCCCGTTACAGACGCATATAAAATACCTGTGGCAGTAACCCTTTCATAAACATAAATATGAAATATTTAAGGTATTGGAATATTATAAGACTATCTAGGCAATAGTAACCATACAACTAATAGTAGATGGTGGAGTACTAATACTCTAATATAAAACATTTAAAGCTAGAACACATAACTCACAACAAAAATGACCGAAACGACTAAGCTTAAACCTAGCCTATAAAAACATAAATGGTAAAAGGGCCAGATCATGAGAGCACCAGCAGAATTTTTTTCCATTTTAGTTTTCATCTGTACTAATAAGTGTAGAAATGGTAAATAAGATCATTTTTGAAAAGAGTAAGAACCAATTATGCAATCATTTAAAATATAATGCCAAATAAATGCTCAATATAGTATGAAACACAATTTAAAAGAAAAATAAATAAATAAATAAATGTATATATATATATATATATATATATATGTGCGTGTATGTATATATATGTATGTGTGTGCATATGTATATATATATATATATATATATATATATATATATATATATATATATATATATATAAATATATATATATATATATATGTATAAATCTGTATATATATGTGTGCGTGTATGTATGTGTATATTTGTGTGGTTGGTTTGGACTCAAAGCGCGATAAATCCAATTCGTGTAAATTGAGACCTTAAACAATAAAAACACGAATATATTAAATCTAAACTTCGAATAAAAGCTGATTTCAATTGAAATCAAAAAGTAACTATTTGGTATCATATTATGTAACACATAGTTTTGGGGTGTCGTCGAGTGTTGAAATACAACCCTTTTTGTATGGACAGTTTCGTGATTTTGAAAATGGCGTTTATCGCATTTTGCGTTCGAACTTTGTTGTATTTACCTCATAATACGAGTTTAATATGAAACGTAATCACAATTAACTTTCAGTCCTTGATAGAGTAACTGATATAGGGTTGGGAATACTGAGAAATAACACAAGACCGTGTATCCTTATCCTGCCATACTTCTTTCATTATTGATTTGACTTAAGGTAATGTCGTTCGAGACAAGTGCGTTCAGAAATTGTATGACCCATACTTCTCTATAAACAATTACCCCGCGATATAAGCTACCAAGCGTAACCTTCACATGTGTAATATATAAACACACACATGTTTATTGTCTATATACTTTTTGCAACAATTCATTATGTTATTAAGTCGATCACGCTTATTGCATTCGTGTAAGAATTCACTTCACTTTTCTATATATTAAAATACATATATAAACGATACTGGTGCAATGAAGGTGGCCTCCATCTATCAGACCTGAGAACTTCTTATGCGTGCCAGTATATCACTCTCTATAACACCAACATTTGCCCATGCATGGATTATTGTTGCCATATCTAGACAGGTGCACCAACCACTGATATTTCTCTCTGGCACAGGGTGCATGAAAGGGTATTATTTACTCCTCTCCAGGAGTTAGGCACAAGGCCAGTTTTATCTTACTCCCACAAGTAAGATGTGACCCAAGATCGGGTCGGGAAAGTGGGGTTTGAAAAGCCAGCGCTCAAGAGGTGAGCACTCTGGCCATTTAAAAATTGCCTGGGCAGCCCCGTCGGCATACCCCGGTAGGGGCGCCTCAGACAGTAAGCAATAAACTTACTCCTCCCCAAAGAGGGGAGGCAAAGCCTGGAAGGGTGGACCTCCTAGAACTGCACAGGAGAGGCGTGCAGTATCCATCGGAACAGATACTACACTTTGATCTTAGCCAAAAGGCGAAGAAGGCTGAAAGGGTATTTAAACTAATAAGTCTCATACTGTTTATCACGCTTCAGTCCCCGACCTATCGCAAAAATATGACATCCTTGTGCCTTTTTTACAAATACTACCACGGAATGTGCTCCGGTAAACGTACTGCACATGTACTCCCTCCGCATACATACCTCCAACTAACCAGACTAGCAGGGAAAGTCTACCGCTTTACTGTAGACGTCCCCAAATGCCGGAAGACTTTCTACTCAGATAACTTCTTTCCACGGACTGCGTTCTTTTGGAATTTTTTCCATGCTCTCTGTGTAATCGACTGTGCCAAAAGGCAGACATATAAATGCAATTTGAACACATACCTTGCTTCACAGTTTCTTACCTAGGATGCTCCTATAAATATCGTCCCTAAACATAGTAGCCCCTTACGTCTTAGTGGCATAATGCCTTATTAGGGTTGAATATAAGTTTTAAAAATATTATTGCTATTTAATCAGTAAAACTCATCAGATGTAATCGCTTTCTTGCAAAATAAAGTGTTTATTTTTTCGGTAAGAGTAACACAAGTCTCATGGGATGTCTTGTTCATTCGGCCGCTTTCGATCACGGTTACAAATAATTTTGCGTTAGGTCGACAACCATTGATTTCTCGCTGATAACGGCCGATAGAGTTCCATGGAATTTGAGTACCAATATTCCAGGACACTCTGCGCTTTCACGTGAAAGTCTCGATACTTCTTTCCTTCTTTTATCATTCCGTCTTCTTAGAACCTTTACCATTAAGTTATTCTGTGGTAACAAACGATGTTTGTGTCAGAGAAGGCGGATTATTATTATTATTATTATTATTATTATTATTATTATTATTAGTTGTACACACACACACACACACATATATATATATATATATATATATATATATATATATATATATATATATATACATATATATATACATATATATATATATACATATATATATATATATATATATATATATACATATATATATATATACATATATATATATATATATATATATATATATAATTTAAAAATGTAACCACCTATTTGATTAATTTTGAGCTAACGTTAGATTGGTTGAATCGGTTAACAGTGGACTTTTAAAAACTGATAAAGTTTTAAAATACGAAGAGGCAAAATTCAAAATTACGTATTTTAACATGTTTCTCTTTCTTATTTACTCTCTTTTACGCTATAGCTATTGATTAAATAGTATAGTGGTGATATCCTCTTGTGTTACTAATCTAGAATTGTATAGTTAGTTTTATTATCTTTGGCTGAAATTTTCAGATAACAAGAGTGAACGAGACAAGAGTGAAAAAGACGCTTCATAAAATAAGAGCAGAGGGGGGCATCAAAGAGCATAGCGTGATTGGGGCTGACAGGAATAGACATAATTTACACTTTTTCTTCACACAAAACTCAAAACTAAAGGATTTTTTATCTTTAACATTTTGCAAAAAGGTTCACAGTATAGCAAATTTTCTGTGCATACAAGGTCGAAATTGGGTCGGGTGGGATGGGGATCAGCTGTCGTCGACTTGATCAATTCTCTAAGCTAGTTTCAAAGGATTTATATTTTGTGATGAAAATATATAGAAAAAAACGGCAAACAAACGCTGATTAACAAAGCTTCATCAGTATATATTAATATGCATATATAGTTAGTGATACATCATTATTAATTATATTTTAACTTTGAAATGTGGTTTTCATTGATTAAATATGAACACTTAAAAAGAAACAGACACCGTGAACACAATACACCACGAATCTTTATATAAAACAAAAAAAAGAGTTTAATCAGTTTTAAATGAACATCTACTATGTAAAAATTAAATTAATATTGGATGCATTTTTATTTGTCAGCCTGACTGTGTAAATGTATACATTGATGAATCCTCCTCGCGAATATCAGTGATATTTTGTAGATCATGAAAAATGTTTTTAAAATAGACAGAAACAATTGTCGGTAAAGAAAGTGTTTCTGAACGAAACATAGAATGTATCTCTGACTAACTAAGGGTTACATGTTGTTATTATATATATATATATATATATATATATATATATATATATATATATATATATATATAATTTTAATTTAATGACATAATAAATTGAGAAATTAATCAGATTCTATTAAAGTTCAAAAACAAGGAGTGATATTGCGTCCTTAACTCATTCAATTAATACTATTGCTCTATACACTATATTGAGCTTTGTTTTTATATTGGTAGTCTACTGGTTAAAGATATTATTTATATCTTTAAAGTATTATATTACTCACTCTCTTTCTCTCCTTCTCTCTCTCTCTCTCTGTCTCTCTCTCTGTCTCTCTCTCTCTCTCTCTACATATATATATATATATATATATATATATATATATATATATATATATATATATATATATATATATATATATATAGGTCAGCTGAGAATTAGATGGAAGAGAAGCTGAAATAAATATGAACACTGTTCCTAATACATATAAATACTAAGATTTGAAATTACTTAAATTTAAATAAGAAGCAGTTGACTACCAGGGTTCTACATATCTAAATTCGAAGAGAGAGAAAAGAACTTACGAGAGAGGGAGAGAGAGAGAGAGAGAACGGGGGAGAGGGAAAGATAGGAAGAGAGAGAAATAAAGAGAGTGAGAGGAGTGAGAGAGAAAAAGAGAGAGAGGAGGAGGAGGGAGAGAGTATCCTTAGTCATTATTATGCATACGTAAAACGACAGTTTTAATCAATCATCACGGAGTGCTATATGATTTTTTTGTTCAGCAGGTGTCTGTCTGCGCGCAAACAATTTGATATTTACGTAAATGAACACATTTGTGTTTATTTTAGGTGCTAGTGGCTGCACGCAACCTTGCGTGAGTATCGAATATGTGTAACATAAATAATAACAAACAGACTTGGGAAAAGTGATATCACCTCGGTCAACTCACTCATAGATTAAATAACACAAACATATATTCCTGTAAATGTCATTTACTGAAGTAAATCATTTGTTGAGGAAAATCACCGCAAATCCTTATATAACGTTAAACTACGTATCCAACGATTAAGTGTATATCATTATAATCGTATGCATTAAACAAATAAAAATAAAAAACTTTTTAATTATTTAAAAGCAGGCTAAAACATCTAGACATAGATATGCTATATATTTCATTCTCTTTTTCTCGTAGATCAACAATTCAAGTTTGGTGCAACGACAGACTGACATACTCACACGTACATATTTTCTTTATATATATCTCTCTCTCTCTCTCTCTCTCTCTAACACACACTCTCTCTCTCTCTCTCTCATATATATATATATATATATATATATATATATATATATATATATATATATATATATATATATATATATATTTATTTATATGAGGAGATATTTAACAAAACCGGGACAACGCATTTTTTATGTTATTAAAAATGAATTATTTATTTATTCTAAAAACTTGATTACTTTCGGTGATATACACCTTTGCTAAAAGTATAAGCATATTTTGTTTCCTCTTCTTTTTTTGTTTAATACTTCTTGATTGAGACATATTTATCGCAGTCAAGTTGAAATTCGTCTTGATGTTATCGACGATTAATGTTGATAAGCCGGTGTGGGTACCACGCGGTTACATGGATAGGGTAGAATGAAAAGTCCACACCTGAGGCGTAAATATATATATATATATATAATAGTACAGTATAGCGAGACTGTTTCTTGAATCTTTGTAATCAATAGATGTGTATTTCCTGTTCGTGGTTTTTTTGTGAAACGTTGGTACATGTTCTTAACCACAAAAAATGATTTCGATTTAGTTTCTTTTAAACACTTTTTAATCCGCTTAGCAATATTAAAAAATTGACTAACTATTAAATAATAATCGAGATAGGAATTGCAGTAGCAGCGAAGACTAAACGAGTGCTTAGTATTACAAGATATATAGCCGGCTTAAATAACTTAGTTATGAGAAGGTCATATTGAAGATATAAAAGCCCCTTTTTCAATCGCGAGTCTCGGTATAGTCGTTACTTTACTTTTTTGTTGGGAATCTATTATTAACTATTAATACGCTCTATATATGAATCAAAAGATTCTAAAATCAATATATTTCCGCGTATTTCATTATGAAAATTACAAATAAAATTTTCTGATTAGTGATTGGTTTGAAATTATTTTAATATTTTGACGTGTATGATTATATTTGCAACGCATTAGTGTTTTTAATAGTTGTTTGTTTATAAATACACTTTATTTTTCGATTTAAATATTGTTTTTAATTGTTCATACAAGGGCAATATTATTCGCTAAAGCATTTACTTACTTCTATAAAAATGAAGAGTCACAATATAGACATGCTGTCTACTTCTTTTCTTTAATGTTTGTTATATGGATTTAACTATACTTTTGCCTCCCGACATTTTAAAGCGTTTTACGTGTACGATGAAACTTGAAATAAGTTAGTTTTTTAATCTTATTTGTAAAAGTCAGTTTGTTCTCAGAATTAAAACGGTTTATTTTGTTTTTACAGAAGATGTTTACGTAAAAATGAATTGTTTGAGAGTAATGCTGATACTTGAGCAGCTTTAAATAATTTACGTGACTAAAATAGGATTACACGAAAATTATGGTTAAACTAAAATGTTTCTGTTATTTTACGTTAATATTACTGACGCTTTTGAAGCAGATTGTTTATTTTGACCTTTCTCTGTAATGTACGTTATTTGCGGAAATTAGGGATCGGGCAACGTCGTATAGCTCGGCTAGTACATAATAATTGAATAACTTACGTGATATTTAATCAGGCATTGTAAAACGTTTCACGCTGTGAGCGTATCATCAGAAGAATACTATATGAATCGAATAGTCTATATCAGTGTAAATCCGATGTTTCAAATTGGTTTTAAAACCCAATATTTTATCGGCTATCCTCTCTATACATACAAACACACACACGCAGATATATATATATATATATATATATATATATATATATATATATATATATATATATATATATATATATATAGTAAGTTATGAAAATATATTTAGGCAATTAAGCTACACCTACACAGAACCTCCCACGATTTATCCCCGGGGGTAATCTTTACGCTAAAATATATATATACATATATATATTTATTTATATATATATATATATATATATATATATATATATATATATATATATATATATATATATATATAAATGTATATATATATATATATATATATATAAATGTAGGATCAAAATAAACCAAAGTGAAAACTTTTAGTAGATGGAACCTATTGTGAAAAGGATAAGCTCAATATACGAGATAGAGCAATAGTAGAGATAGAAGAAAAAAGAGTGATAAATATGCGACGATTGTCCAAATTTATTTCAAATTTCAAATGTTCATTTGAAATAAATTTGGACAATCGTCGCATATTTATCACTCTTTTTTCTTCTATCTCTCTATATAAATGTATATATATATATATATATATATATATATATATATATATATATAAAATAAAATGTAGTAACACGAAATTACATAATCAGCAATGCAATAATTTATTTCAACCTTGTAGTATTGTCAAGCATCCAATTCATATGATTACATTTTTATTGGATGCTTGACAATACCACAAGGTTGAAATAAATTATTGCATCGATGATTATGTAATGTCGTGTTACTACATTTCATATATATATTTATATATATATATATACATATATATATATATATAAATGCGTGTATGTGTGTACGTATATATACTTATGAGTAAACATTTATCGAAACTAAAATGCACTTAAGCATGAAATGATGCAATAGGTAGATTGACAGTTGAGTTTTATCAGACGATTGAAGATCTCTACATACCAGACGCTCACAACATCAGTCGATCCAGAGAGAGCAATTATTCCTACTTCTTTAGAAGTATCGCACCTAGCAGGTGTGGATTAAACGACAACATATGGGGGGGGGGGGTAGGGCACGAGTGTTCCGAGTCTGCCGAAAATACACCCGAAAATGCAAAACGCGATAAATCGTATTTCTTAAATTTAGAAATTAAACTATACAAAGACAGGTATGTAAAATCTAAAATTCGACCGTGAGAGCTTATCATAATTAAAAGAAGGTATATTAGGCAACTAGCACATTACTGATACAAAATGAGTTGGAATGTGTTAGGTCGAGGAAAGACAATACTTTTGTAGTGATAGTTTAAGAATTTTCAAAATGGCGTTTATTGCGTTTTGCATTAAAAATCTTCATGTATATAACTACATATGCATATATATATAAATAAATATATATTTATATATATATACATGAATGACGATAAAATATACGATATATAATGAAATAACATACTGTTGAGACAGTATGTGTGAAGAAAGAAAGGAGGAAAGACAAATGAAACACCGGAATAAATCATAAAAACAGCGCTTTACCGGTTTCGTTGAGATCAACAGACGTCTTCAGAAAAAAAAAAATCTTCAGTTTTTTCTGAAGACGTTCGTTGATCCGAGCGAAACCTGCAACGCTCTCGTTTTTTATGGTTTATTTTTGTGTTTAAATTGTTTTACTTGTATCTTTTTTCATACACACACCTATATATATATATATATATATAGTGTATCTGGCGTCAATTCACATTGAATGAGTGTTTTTAATGTGTCAAATTAAAATAAAAGTATATAAAAATACAAATTGACACGTGCAAGAAAAAAACGAAGCAATTCATCTGGATAATTTTTTAAGATTCGAAACTGTATTTGTTAAATCTTATTTCTCTTTTTAAAATCTTTCATGTTTTTACTTTTGTGTTATGTCGGTGATAATTATTTTCAGTGGATTTTCGTTAAGAAAATACATACTATTATATCTATTCATCTTCCTATCTACAGTTGTATTAGCTGCTATATTTGTATTAATAGATCGTGCTCAATATCGATTATAGAGTGCATGTAGATCCGAGATAGTGACTCACGGTGTCTCGCCTAACGTTCATCCTACTGATCTTATGAACGCAAGGGAAGAAACGATCAGTCACCACGCGCTGTTGATTCCGGTGATTCATCAAACCTAGATCTATCACTATATTATGTATATCTATTATCTCCCCACCTCGTACTGGGTAGAGTAACGTGGTAAGTGAATTCGCTCGCTATCAATAGCGATGAGAAAGAAAGGTCTCCGTCAAAACAAATTCGTTTTTTTTTTTAGTGTTTAAAAAAAAATGAAAAATTCACTTATTCTCGATCTGCTATCGATACCCTGTGGGAAGACACGTACACTGTCGAACAACATGTGGTGTTTCGATCCCGACTTTCAAGCGCTAGCCTCTCTAGTCAAACTGATGATTTATGATACAGCGAGACAACCTTCTGTGTACGAGTATATATATATATATATATATATATATATATAATGTAATACATATGTCATATGAAAGAAAATGTTTTTTTACAAGAATGTTACTACTATTTGTTTTTTGTTTAGCAATATTATGATAAGAACGCGAGATTCGCATTTGCTTTCAGCACAATTACTTAGCAGAGAGCCGGCGTTTAAAAGAAATATATATATATATATATATATATATATATATATATATATATATATATATATATTTCTTTCTCTCTCTCTTTCTCTTCATTTCTCTCTCTCTCTCTCTCTCTCCATTTCTCTCTCTCTCTCTCTTCATTTCTCTCTCTCTCTCTCCATTTCTCTCTCTCTCTCTCTCTCTCTCTCTCTCTCTCTATATATATATATATATAT
>OY744528.1:86998409-87018409 GCA_963556195.1 Sepiola atlantica
CACTGATGACTTGTGTGAGAACTGCTAGTGAGTACATAATAATAATAATAATAATAATAATAATAATAATAATAATAATAATAATAATAGAAATATTAATCAAAGTGAAGACTGAGACTAGATAACGGACGGCAATGATGAAAATAGCTGAAATCACTAGGAAAATCCGAATGCGGAAACCAACCCACATCCACTACGACCGCTCACCAACCACATGGAAGTTAGAATATAAATAAACAAAAATAGAAAAATAACACCATCATATAAACCGAAGGAAACTGAAACGGCAAGAAATTTCATAAACTGCCACGCTCCCCAAAAGAATACACACAACGTAATGGCCCTAGTTTCGGTTGCTACCACAGAAAATAGCTGTGAATGGTCATGGAGGATAGAAAAAAACGACGAAAGAGAGCACTAACCAGACCTCCACTAATAGGTGTGGATAGAACTGAGACCGTAGATAGGCTTATTGGCACCCAAGTCCGATAGAAGAATAATGGTCGTTACCAGCGAGAAATCAATGGTAAATGGCTGTTGAGATGACGCAAAGTATTTTTTAATGTTTATCGAAAGAGATGGCGAGTACTGGAGACTTGTTGTCACTCAGAACCAAGGGAATACCATCGGTTATTGTCAGTGGGAAATTGCTGATAATTACATGTGTAAGAACTCATAATAAGAAAATAATAATAAAATAATAATAATAATAATAATAATAATAATAATAATAATAATAATAATAATAATAATAATAATAATTTTGTCTGGCTACAGGACGCAATCGTATTTCGATCAGCCTGAAAGATATGTGTAAGGAACATCACTTTATTTGTGTAACGCTTATCCTATTTCTAATTAGTATCGCATATTTTTGCTAGTATATGACGAATGAACACATACTACACTGTCCCCCAAAGAAGTGGGTAATGCCTGAGAAGGTTGTTTTATAACAACGGAACATATGCTAAATCAGCCCGAAACAGGAGGGGATAATGCATGGGATAACAATATCATGACAACAGAACAGATACTACACTAGACTACCCCTTAATTGAGCACTGACATATAGTAAAGTAGTCTTAAATAGTATAGTAAACTGATTTGAACATGAAATTATAGCTATAGCTTCGTGTTCAGGCAGGCAGATACCACATCTCTATTAGCAATAGATGAGGTTCTCTTATCGATGTAGCACTATCGAAATAAATATTGAAACATTTCATAAATAATACTTTAGCATATTATTTACACAATGCGCATGTAAACATATATCCACATTATATTTCTCCTTACTTCGTAGCAAGGGTAATAGGATAGGGTTACGATGTCCCGACTGATGACCAAGCGATTGGGTTTCGAACATCAATCTGAAACACGCGCTACGTCCTTCCACGCGTAAGAGCTGTAATGCAACGTAGCAGCTGTGCTCGCGTCCGTGTGGAGTAAAAGCTATTGTCACGTGAGAACATGCTTTATTCAGTACACACGACGCTTCGGTATGATGCATGTCTTAATCAGATATATAAAACCTGAGAGATAAAAAACAAACAAGAAAAACGACGGCGATTCAAATCGGAAATACAAACGAATAAGGAAAAAGACAAACGTGAAAGAACGAGTTATTGATTCCCGCTGACCTCTCAGAGGGGTCAAAAAGTGGTTTCATTTAACTGTCTTAAATGTTGAAGCTATCGCTTTGAAAGTTTCAGTAGGGAGAGTCGATTAGAGTTGGGGGTAGAATTCTGATCAAAATAGGGCGTGCAGGAAGAGAGTGTATATATCAGTGACTGTAAGGGTGAACTACAATAAATATTGGGAGGTGACGGTGGTTAAGTGGATATTGACACGGATTGAAGACCTGGGTGTTCCAAGTTCGAATCCAGTCGGTTCCACAATACCACTTTCACTTAGGGATGTTGGCAACCTTCTCGTGGTCCTTCCCGTAAGTACCCAATTTCTTTTCAGAAAGATTTCTAATGCCAACACCAGAATGATCTGATTCACACGAAAGAAGAATAAGAATAATTATTGAAAAAAAAAGGGATATAATTAATATTTAAATTGAGGACAGGGTGTGAAGATATTCATAGATCATACTAAGGAAATATCTACTGTTATGGGGTCAGGGAATAATGCATCGCGTAAGAGAAATGATAGATTTTGTTATTTTTTTTTTTTTTAATAGAGAAAAAAGAAGTAAATATTTTTTCGATCAGGTCGTGGAGTTCGAAATAAGACGTGTGGATCATCAACAAAAGTCACGGTTCGATAGATTATTATTGGATTTGTATGTACTACAAAGAGCAACTGTTCTCAGCGGCATATCACACCTTTTAACGAAGACAAATAGTACAAGCAGAACGAGAAGAAGAAAACACTTACCTTTAATGTGTATTCCTATATAAAATCCTCGTAGAACGAATCATGTTGATACCAAGTATATCCAAAGGATTGTATGTTGTTACACTCAACTATACATTGGTATAGTCCTAGCTATATCACTGTTGATCTATATATTTATACACACATTTATGCTATCTCAGATGTCTGATCATATACATATACATTCATATGTAATCGATGTATATATATATATATATATATATATATATATATATATATATATATATATATATATATATATATATATATATATAAATAATGCTGGAGTATTATTCAAAAAGGCCAAATATTTTCTGGCTGACTTTTGGTAAGTGTTACAGTTTATACAGTCATAGCAATATATGTATATACTTTTTTTTTGTAATAAAAGTTGTAATCCACTTGTGTGCGTACGTATTTAAGCCAGTCGTTTAGGGTCCTCTTTTTTGTGTGCGTGTGTGTTTGTGCGTGTGTGTGCGTATGTGTGTTTTTCTGTCCGTCTGTCTGGTTGACTGTCAATCCGTCTGAATGTTGCCGCTACAACTGGTGTACTCAGGCGGGCGGCGTATTCGTCGACGTGTTTAACATTGTTTTGTTTTGTTTCATATAGTAGTTGCGCAACCGCGTTAGGTGTGTTCGCAGCTCATCGGAGCGTCGGAGGAAAGAATACGAAAACACATGGGCCACAAAAGATGACGACGGAAATGCAGAAAGACCCTGTTGATCTGTTAGGATTCGAGGTGCACTAGTTTGAGGGGGGCGCGGAGAGGCAGTATTTCAGAGGGCAGAGGGGAGGGGCACTTGTTTTGGAATGAATGATTTCGAAAAAGACTTGGAAGAACGTATGTTCGATGATGAAAACAAAGGTAAAGAGTACGAAGAGGAAGCGACAAAGTTAGTTTTTAATTAGAGAAGGAAGGAAACAGAGAAAACTTACAATAAAAAACAACTGAAAATATTAATATATTGATAGATAGATAGAGTGAGAAAGAAAGAGAAAGAGAGAGATAGAGAGAGAGAGGGGGAACTATATATGTATATATAAAGAGAGAAATATGTTGGTAATAGGCCGATTGATAAATGGATTATAGATTTGCAGATAGATAAACTATTATATATTTATGAATAAACCACTTATTAGATAGCTAGATATATATATAGATAGTGGTATATATATTGATAGTTGTAAAGAGACTCAGATTTTTTTTTAATAATAATGAGCCACTACTAATAAATTTCAAATGCCACTCGAGGATGAGGGTTAAGAGATAGATAGATAGATAGATAGATAGATAGATAGATAGATAGATAGATAGATAGATAGATAGATAGATAGATAGATAGATGTGAACGGGCGTATATATAGCACAATAGCTCGATGGATAAATAATTTCAGATAAATAAATAAAGTTATATTCCTACAAATAAACTGACACAGCTAATTTTATATAAAGATAGTTCTTAACAAACTGTGTTAGATAGATAACTAACTTACAAAATGTAATGATATATATATGTATATATATATATATATATATATATATATATATATATATATATATATATATATATATATATATGAAGAAAGTGATATATAGATAGATGGATAGACAGATAGATCGATAGATAGATAGATGGATGGATGGATGGATAGATAGATAGATAGATAGATAGATAGATAGCTATATAGATAGATAGATAGATAGATAGATAGATAGATAGATAGATAGATAGATAGATAGATGGATAGATAGATAGATAGATGCACCAAGGGTGCACCTGTCTTGTAATTTGTTTTGTTATTTATATAAGTGTATATTAAGTAAGTTCTTCGCCTGAGCCTATGTTTACACGAAGACGTGTCCCTCAAAAAAAGTCCGTACACGCGTTCCTAACCTAGAGAACGGAGCTAATGAATGAATGAATGAACGATAGAAAATTGGAGACGAAAGGCCAAAATCAGGGAAGAGACGGACGAATTAAAATCGAAAGGCGGGACCAGCTGTCAACTTTCCTTTTTTTGTTTGTTTGTTTGTTTGGTTGGTTGTTATGCATACATATTAGTTATACGTGTCGCATTCAAATCTTTCTCTTTCCTTCCTTACATCCGACGAGCGTGTTGCAATATTATCTTAGCGCGTGTCGATTGCTAGTGCGTGTTTGATTCTACTGATTTTAGTTCATTTCTACGATTTAACTCTTTTATTTATTTTTACGATTTAACTTCCTTTATTTATTTATTTTTAGATTGTGTATATCTTTTAAAGTGTTAGCTTATCGCTTCGTCTTTTATTGGTGTCAAAAGGGAGGCGAATGCTTGCTTAGAAGCTAAGAAAAAAGAAACTGTTCAAATAGAGACTGAATGCAACGCTACAATGTAGAAAACGCGCACATAGTAGTTAAGCAAACGAACCGCTCTGAACGTAACCCGGCTTGGAAACACTGGAAAGCGACCGTAAGTACGTTGTAATTACACTTGTCCTTAGTTTTAGTTCATACGAGTTAGTATATTATTTATAATGAAAGTGTTAACAGAATTTAAAAAATAATGATCGATTGTATTTTTTAATAGTCTCAATAATAACAGCATTTATTGTTGTATAAATGAGAATGTATATTTATTCAATATTATGACTGGGATAGATTTGTATCATGTAGAGTTTCTCGTTTAGAATAATATTGTTGAGTATAAAATCGAAGATATAATAGTGTAGTGTTATCAATATGTATATATATATATATATATATATATATATATATATATATATATATATATATATATCTTTGTTATTTAGAATATATAAATGAGAAATAATTAAAAAAATGTTCGAAGTGTTTTGTAGAAATTGCTAAATGTTAGAGTAAAGAAAAACACGTTATTATTTGGAATATATATAAATATATATATATATATATATATATATATGAATTTGAAAAAAGAATTAGTCTCGATAATTATTGATATTGTATTGTTATTATTGTCCCGTATAAATCTATAGTTATGAATAGATTATGAATGTGTAGGTATATTTAGTTCAACAGATATAATTTTGATCGCGAGTTAACGAACGTAATAGTTAGAAAACGGACGAATTTACTAAACGAAGATTGTGCAAAGATTTAGGGTAAATCTTTAAGAGAGAAGTGAACAGATCGAATGTGAGGAATCGGTCAGTATCAGCGATAGGAGGAGAGAGATACGGATGGACAGAGAGATAGAGCTAGCGTGAAAGAGAGGAGAGAGAGAGAGATGTGGGGAGTAAATGATCACGTCGGATATAGTTTATAGAATGTGGATATCGATTCAGTGACTGAGTAAATAAATAAACAAATGTGTAGTAATGAATAAATATGTGTTAAGTCGTTGATCGTTGTCAATAAAATGTTACCGGGTAATTTAAGAAGATTTACGTGAATGGCAATGGATCCGTCATTGAACTCTGACGTAAAAAAAAAAATAGAACGGAGCGAAAAAGCAACAGTGAGAGACTTTCGGAACGATTTCTTTAAAGGATTTAGGATTTCTTAATATATAAATGTATGTACATGTACGCACATTCCGTCTATTTATTTATTCATTATAAAACGCCTAAATTTTCTGTCCAGAAATTAAACACTATAGCGAAATACGTTCACTGGAGGTGAAAATATTCACTCGTTTGTGTATAGGAGATACAAATAGCCTCATGTATAGATTTGAAAGAAAATCGAAATGTAATACAGAAAAAAAGAGAGATACACCGATAGTCAGATAGTCAGATAGATAGATAGATAGATAGATAGATAGATAGGTAACTGTTATACAAATGTGAAAGATCAAGAAGTCTTCTCAAAACGTGGAAACAGATAGATAGACAGACATATAGATAATTGTTTTAGTTTATAGAAAATGTAAGTACTAAGAACACATACAACCAAAACAAGTGCCCCCTGCAATCAACAATTTTCAATATTATGTAATCGTTTCTATTTGTTTTTTTGTTTTTTGTTATTTTCTTTTTAACTTGTTGTTTTGTTATGCTAGTTGGCAATAGCTGCCTGCTCGACGATGTCCACTCCTAAAACCGGAAGAATGTGGTCGGCGTCCAAGAATTAAGGAGGAGATATCGTTGGCATGAAATTTCCTCTCGAAGACAAAGAAAAGGAATTAGCGAATATTGTAACGGGAAAATAGAAGATGCAGAAAATGCACGAACTGATTATCGGAGAAAATCAAAACTCAAATATTAATGATGCTGATGATAATTATAAGTAGATATTATTATCGACTAGTTTAAGGTCGATTCAAAGGAAGGAAATTCGTCACTTAGGATGTAGTAATACTATTCGTCTAAATATGAAAAAGGGTACAACTACCTACTTAAATAATTATACCATATGTACCCGTAATACTTAAATAATTATACCATATGCACCCGTAATACTTTTATATATAAAAGATATGAATACGTATGCTTTTGTATTTATATATTTATACTTTTTCGAAATTTAGTAATTATTATGTATAGCTATCCTTTCCACGGTTATACATATATATATATATATATATATATATATATATATATATATATATATATATATATATATAAGGAAAAAGGTGCTCTCACACGTGTCTTCTGGCTGTTTAGCTATATCTTAGCAGAGAGTATGTTGTCAGTTCTCTACATTCAATAAACAATGCACATATAGAATTATATATATATATATATATATATATATATATATGTATATATACGCGTGTGTGTGTATATTAGGGTGTAATGGGCAAACTATCCGTTTTATACAATATCAACTTAATTATGTTAACCGTATGTTTAGTTTTGTGTTCTGAGAGACATCGTTTGCAAATGCCTATATGTGCGCGTACAATACGATCATATAATTTTGTATATACACATGTATAAAATTACTGAAAATTTGACATTTAACCTGTCTATATAGTATTATTTTCTTTGAAGTTACTATGCAATTTTAGCTCGATTTTCATTTACTTACATAGTATACTTGTTTTTATCACACTTGGATATGTATATATATACACATATACATACGCTATACGCATATATGTGTAAATGTCTATATGTATATATATATAATTATATATATATGTGTGTGTGTATATGTTTGTTTTTATTTAGTATGTTGATAGATAGTATATTTGTGTAGGTGTGTAGTTCAGTATAAAAGATGCGGGGTAGCGTAACAGTAAAACATGCCACGTTGTGCCAGGACGAATGTTATAAAGTTATGATATTTTCATTAGAGACACAAGGTCGATTGTCCGAGCATATAATAACGCTTTTTGTTTACCGAAGTAATCCAAAGTCTGGTTTTCTGTTTTGTCGCTTTCGTTCTTAATTTTCCTCTCGTATAGATTGTTTATGTTGGTTTTTCTTTAAAAAAAAACTCTTCTTTTTTTTATACTGCCGTTTTCTCCTTTTAATGTTTTCCTCATCAACTCTCAGCTAATAAAGGACGTTTTTGTTTTGTTTATACGTCTAATAATAAACAAACTGTTTTTTTTTAATCGAAAACTGTTTTCAATTATAATAACGATGATATATTCTTAGTTTTATCTTCGGTTGAATATTCGTTGTTTCGATATATGTTATTTTATATCGCAGAATTTTTGTTTTACGTGTCGTAAACTCAAAAACAACACTATTTAGCAATTATGTTCTGGAAATTAGGAACACGATCTCCGATCCACATATCTTTATTTTTTTTTAGATTTCATCAAATTAGATTGGTACGAACCACTCTTCTGTTCAGTAACCTGTTGTAAGTAAATTAATAACCCCAGCAAATGTAAAGCATGAGTGTGTAGAGAGATTTATTTACCTCCTCTCCAGATCAACAAATAGACTCCAATTTAGATCCTTTGTTTCGTCTTATTGACGTGTAGCTTCAGTTAATCCAGCCACTTTATATCAACCTTGGTGTTCGTCTTTTCATACGTTTTCTTGTTCAGTTGTCCTTTTATTTTCCGTAGGGCGCATTTAATTGTTTCAGGAAATATATCGACAAACAATCACGCAAAGCTGAACTCACATATACGTTTTTTTTTTTAATCAAAACTTCTGTTCTTTTGTAACTTATTTATATTTTTTTTTACGTTGGAGCGAGGTGGTGCTCACGCGTGCATCGTTATCATCGGAGTTGCTCAAACATTGATTTTTGTTCTCGCTTTTTTGTTTGTTTTTGTTTGGTTTAATAACAACTTCGATTTCCCAACCAGGGTCGACACTAACAGCAAACGAATCCCCTCGAAAGTAGTTGGCATTTAATAGTGTATCCCCGTATAGTCAGTCGGGGACCCCACATGAACGACCGAACGACCCACTCAGATCTGTTTCGAAAACACAGCGTTAGATTTCACTCAAATGTTTAACCGATCCGTAACGAAAATGTTTGTATGAGTGACTTTCAGAGAATAATCGATTACTCTCGCGGAGATGCAACAGAAATAAACACAATATTATTAACAAGTATGATCTATACTACTATTAATAATATTAATAATGTATTTATAATAATGCAGTTGTACGCAATCTATGTACGCGGTTCAATAATATAAAACACGTTAAGTTTTTTATGTAACTGTATGTATTTGAGATTTATATGGATAACTTTTCGAAAAGAGTCGATTATTTTTATAGAGTTAAAAATGAATAAGCAACAACAACAATAATGATATTATTATTAAAAAATAATAATATATATTTAATAATGCGGCTACACAATATAAGTAACAGGTTTAGAAGTTTACACGATATATGGCGTGTATATATCAATTGTGTATGTAGATGTATATAAATTCAGATTTTATATATACGAACATATATATTCAGTGTCATATATATATATATATATATATATATATATGCGTGTATGTGTGTATATCGAATGTGTTTACGTGAGTCACTCTGATGAGATAATCAATTATTTTTATGGAGACAGAACAGAATCAAGTATAATATATTATTTCAAATAACAGTAATATTATATTAAGAATACTTCAGCTATTCTCGATCTACGTACAAAGTTGAGAAATGTATGTATTTGAGTATACTACATATTCCATGAACGCTTTATGAGGTATTATTATTGTCTTTATAAATATTTAGATCTTTTGTGTGTGTTTTCTTTCTGTGTTCTGTATTTCTCAATTGTTCTTCTTCAGCGTATTCCAGTGATTTGGATAGGAATTGGATTGGTATGCACACACTACGCACACACAACACACGGATATTACGCACACTAACCGTAGCGCACACACACACAAACACGTAATTTAGAGAGTTCTGCGTGAAATAACTTATGTTTATAAATGCGGTTTTACAGGTTAAATTCGCTTCACAGATATTAATAAAAAAAATAGATAACAACGAACAGCCCCAAATAGTTCAGATTTCCCTTGAATAAATGTTGATGTATATCTACATCTATATCTGTAACTATTTATAGGGAACCTTTACGTAAACAGGGACACTGTCGACCTGAAGTTATTTCTGGCGTGCATATATATATATATATATATATATATATATATATATATATATATATATATATTCTCTCTTTTTGTGAATAATTCTCTGCGCACAGAAAAAACAGACGGACTACTTACTATTAGTACCAAGGAAAGTTATATATATATATATATGTATTATATATAGTTATATAATGACATATAAATATATTATTTTTCATATATATATATATATATATGTATATATATATATATATATATATATAGTAGTTAAAGACAGTCTACAGACAGACGGACAGGCATACCAATCCAGAAAATCACGCAACGCTAATGTTATGCAATTATCAACGTTTATAATGCATTTTTTGAATGTATGTTCATTTATAAATGTGTTGTTGCTTGTGGGTAGTGTTCAGGTATATCTTATGTATATACTTGAATATTTATCTAGATACAGATATCATATATATATGTATATGCGTACACACTTGTATTATTTTTTAATTTTTTTTTCCTTTCCTTTCTTCATATTCAATATTACTTTTTTTTATATGTTACTATTTTACGCGTTCCCCTGTTTCATTTCTCGTTGGAGTGTTTTGCAAAATGAAGATCAAATTATGTAATCACCGATACGAGTTGTATCCTTCAAAGGGAATTTCCAACGTATGAAAAGTTAAATTGGATAAAATATATACATATTTTATATTAAACTGTTCTGCGGTTGGTTATGGATAACTCACTGGACATCATTTTTTTTTTAAGTGATATCCTGTCCGTTCTGTTCTTGTGAAGGGTATTGGTTGGGTAATGGGGTCCCTGGTCAAAAGTTTGACACAATCACCATGGGAGAAACGGGGCAGCCTGAGCTTACTTAACAGATACGTACAGCTTCTTCTTTTTTTCTTTTCAGAAATCCTGACTCAACCTCATATAAGTAAGCAATAATGTAATATCTTTTTCTTTTTTTTTGTTCACAGAAAAACGAAATAATAAATCCCGTATCTTTTTTTTGGTGTTTAGGTTTTGGACAGCGTCCTTCCTGAGCAAGCCGTTCGATCTGACCAACCTGTACTCTGCCAATGCACCCCTGTGAATGATTTCACCTACCGCCAGCCAATCTCCGGCATCGCAATGTGAGCGCTACCTTCGACTTAAAGGCAGACGGATGAAGCGACTTCTTCGCTCGATGCTCTTTCTCTTTTTTCTCTCTCCACGATTCCTCGTCGATCACTCCAGCTTCGATTTTAACTTCTACTTCTCTCCCCCTCGAAAACCTCCTCTAACGCTCTTGTCATTAAAAACGAACATCTACTCCGTCTTCTCCTCTCCCTTTCACCTATTCCTCCTCAATTTTCTTTTCTATTCGTCCGTACACGTTTTTCCTGAAGTGTTCTATCTAATGCTATCTTTTGCAGTGCTTACAGATGTTTTTTTCTTCTTCATCATTCTCTTCTTTAAAATGTTTTTCTTCTTCTTTTTTCCTGCGTCTTTTCATTCTGCGTCTTCTTCTTCTTCTTCTTCTTCTTCTGCTTCTTCTTCTTCGTCTCTTCTTCTTCTGTCAGCATCTTCTCATGTTTCATATTCTGCGTCTTCTCATGTCTCGTTTCTTCTTCTTCATTTTCTTCTTCTGCTCCCTCTTCTGTTTCTCCGTCTTCTATTCTTATTCTTATTCAAACATCTTATCCCTATTCCTCTAGTCTCTTTCTTTTTTTCTTCTTCTTTTTCTTCTTCTTCTTCGATCTTCTTCTGAAACCTTCATCTTCTTCGACCTTCCCTTCTTCTCCATCTTTTGTCTACGTCTTCTTCTTCTGCATCTTCGTCCAGCTTAATCTTATTATTCTTGTACTGCATCTTCTCACTTCTCTCTTTCCCGTTTCTTTATCTTTTATTATTGTTCTATTTTAACATCTTATCTTCTTTTCTCCCGCCTCTTTCATCTTCTTCTTTTTCTTCTTCTTCTTCTTTTTCTTCTTCTTCGTTTCTTTCTCTTCTTCTTTTGGCTATTTCTTCTGTTTTTTTCTTCTTCTGTCAGCATCTTTTCATGTTTCTTATTCTGCGTCTTCTCCTATCTCTCTTCTTCTTCTTCTGCTCCCTCTTCTGTTTCTCCGTCTTCTATTCTTATTCTTATTCAAACATCTTATATCTATTCCTCCAGTCTCTTTCTTCTTTTCTTCTTTCTTTTTTCTTTTACTTCTTCTTCTTCTTCTTCATCTTCTTCTACCAGCTTATTCTTATTCTTCTAATTCTGCGTCTTCTTTCACCTCCCCCTTTCTTACATCTTATCCGCTCAGTCATTCTTCTTCTTGAACCCCTTCTTGTTCTTCTACAACTACAACTTCATCTTGCTCTACTCTTTTTTTCTCGTTATTCATTTTCCTTTGATTCATCTTCAATCCTTTCTTTTTCCGCTGTTTCTCTTTCTTAATGTGCTGATCATTCATTCATCTTTTTTCTACTGTTTCTCCTTCTTTTCCATCTTCTCATTTTTAACTTCTTCTTTTACACACGCTCGTTCATCTACATTTTCCTTTTCTATTTCATCTCTTTTATATCTTCATCCCATTATATTCCGTAACTTCTTTTGCCTCTTTGTCTTTTCATCTACATCGTTTTGTTAATCCAATTCTTTATTCTTCCTATTTATATATTTTTCTTCTAACGTTTCATTCACTTTATCTTCTTCTTTTTCGTCTTCTTTTTTTCGTTCCGTTCCTATTAGTCTTCTTCTAGTTGTTCATCTTATTTTACTTCTTCTTCTGCAATTAATATGTTCTCATCGTATTTTTTCCTTCTTTAACATTATTTTTTTTACTATTTTTACTAATGAAACACCTCTTGATGTTATCATTTAGCCGTATATTCTTTATGTAATTAATTTTCTTTATACACCCATATTTTACTTCACGAATATATCAATTTTTCAACATACTAAATATTAAAGTATAATCAAGTAAGTATCAAATAAAATGAACACGACTCTTCAAATTTGAAACTTAAAAACATTACGGAAGAAGAATATATTGCTGCATGTAGAAAATCACTTGATACTCACCTTCATTCCCTAACCTCCCTGCCAACCCCACTTCACAAACGTATCACAGTATTCCGATTTGAAACATATTGAAAAAGTAATGGAAAAAACAACGCATTACAAATGTCAGTGTCAACAAATGGCTAATATAATTTAACTAAAAGTATTCTTACAAGACGCGTCCATTAATATTGTTGAGCCAATATACATAAGGAAAGAGTTCATTCCAACCAAATGTAAGTTTCGTAGATCGAATAACTTTACAAATAGTTAGCGGACAAATTGCAGAATGATACACACTTTTTGTAATTAGTATATCGAAAGCTAACGTAATTTTCTAATATAAGTAAACGTTGATGTGTATTGTTTATATGTTCTCAAATATATAAGTTTTCTGATATGTTTCTTGCAAATATAATGTAATATATATATATATATATATATATATATATATATATGTATATATATATAATGTGTACGTATATATATTGATAACTTTGCGTAGTATTTCTTGAAATTATTCATTAAAACGTGCCATTGTACTTCGTATTCTTCAATCTACTATCCGTAAACTTGAAACCGGCATTATCAAATCAAAACGACTGAAAAATCAAGAATTGATATATATATATATATATATATATATATATATATATATATATATATATATATATATATATATAACATTTTTTTAAAATAATACAAAAATATTAATATATTATTTGCTGCTGCGTCTTTATTTGTATCTGCGGGACTGGCCTGTTTCCATTTCTGATTTCTGCCATTATCTTAGTGAATTCCACATAGTCGGAATTTTCTTTTGTGTCCATTGTAGACAAGAGGAAGATTTTCCCGAAATATCAAATGGTTTCTAATGATAGTCTGGATATCACACACAGCTAACACCATACTTGCTGTTTGTTTTTCAGATTGAAAATAAAAAAAGTTAATAGATAGTTGTTGATTCTCTCCTCCGATTCTTGATTTTTGTTCTTTCAAGCCTTTTATACAACCGGTATCGGCATTGCTTTCAGCCTTCTTTATACATGTATTACGATTCCCAGCAAGGCTTCAAGCAAATTGCCATTGTCTCTCTTATATATACATCTCTCTCTTTCTCTGTCTCTGTCTCTGTCTCTGTCTCTGTCTCTGTCTCTGTCTCTGTCTGTCTGTCTGTCTGTCTCTCTCCCTCTCTCTCTCTCTCTCTCTCTCTCTCTCTCTCTCTCTCTCTATATATATATATATATATATATATATATATACCTGTATTTATAAGTTGAGTTATCTGGTAGAGTAAATAACGATCCATTCAGAAGATAACACTACTTTTCGATAAATATATTTTTTATCAGTTACTGAAAATCGTGATAAAACTATATGTAAACAAATAGAATACATATGATGCTAGGTTGCTTACTATACTAATTAGTTGGTTTGTTTGCGCTGTGATTCTAGATGCTCGACCGCTGGGCACATTTGTGTCTTAGCGGACGTTCGGGTTTCGATTCTAACAGCAGCAATGAAATGGTCATTTACTATCGCTCTTAATCCTCGCATAGCAATGTTCTAACTATTTTATTTCGCTGTATAATGGATTAGCCTTAGGTATGAGAGTTGATCAAGGTTTTTCGCCCTAAAGATTTTTCCGTATATACTTTAATAAAATGAAATACAGGAAAAACACCTGTTTGTACTAGGTTTAAGTTGTTTGAACAAAATATGATATTTCTATTTGTTCTAATTAGACATAATTACAAATAACTAATAATGGAAATAATGTACAAGTTAGGAGACTTATTAGTTATAGTAGTGTAAGAAAGTGTGTCTTAACAAATATGCGACAGTTAATGGGTTTTCAATTAAATTAAACAAATTAGGATGATGGCTATGGGCCAATAGGCTAGAGATACGTCTAATATGCAATGTATATAAATATATGTGGATATATATATATATATATATATATATATATATATATATATATATATATATATATACATAAATATATATATATATATATATTGTCTTGGAAGTTTCTCAACCATTAAAACTATATTAAAAAAAAAAAAAGTCCCAAGTCGTTCAGTGGAAAATCACTCATGTAAGTCAATTTAACTTTCACAGTTATCATATTAGTTTGCTTCTAACATTATTTAAGGGATCATCAGTTGTTTACCATGAAAAACTGTTTCGGGGATTTAAAAACAAGACAGTATTTAAGTTCATGGCTTCCCAGCAGAGTTGATCAGACCCTACTTCCCTTAAAAGACAAAACACATAAACGTTCCGTATACTAAACGTAAGTTTTGTTCCGTATAAATGTTTTGCTAACTTATATTAGTTATTAAAATTTTTTTTTGAAAAAAAGGCCTCCTTACCTGTGTTGTTCGTCTGTCTAATAAAATTTATCCGTTACTTACAAAAATGTTGCTGAATTTTAAAGTGTGTAGACGAATCCATTACACTACTTTTTATGTGATTAATGCATTTTTAGTTTTAGTTTTATATTAAAAATATGAAAAATATCAACATATCAAAATATTTAAAAACATTTTTTTTTTAATTTAAAATTATATATATATACATATATATATACTTGTAGTCCTTTTTTCTCCCCCTCCTCCTTCTCCACCTCCTCCTCCTTTGTTGTTCAATTCCTTGTCATCAATTTCAAATAAATACTAATCCTCCTTGTCAACTCACATCGTTCATAAGCTTAACTGCCGATTTTTTCTCTTTCTTCTTCTTTTTTAACTCACAGCGCCTCCAACCGGCGTTCATAAGCCAACTGTCCATCCTTTCTCTCTTTCTTCTTCTTCTTTCTTCTTTTTTAAAACTCACAGCGTTTCCAATCGGCGTTATAAGCTAACTGTCGATTTTTTCTCTTTCTTCTTCTTTTTTGACTTTTTAAACATTTCTTTCCTTCTTCATCCCTTTCTACTGTCTATTAAACGTAACTATTTTTTATATAATTAGTATATGTGTTATATATACGATTATACATATTCTACATTATTTTTATTTATATTTAGATGGCTTTGGATTTGCTCTATCAATTTATTTTGATTAATTTGATGAGACTTAAAAACATCAAGATGGCGAGTAATTGCCTTATTTAATTGTCTAAATATTTTATTCTGATCGCCACATTGTTTAATTATTCTTATTAGCTCAAAAAATGGGGGGCATAAAATCTACCAATTTTATGGTAACACGAGCAATCCTCAGAAATTCGGACATAATACTCCCGTAAAATATATACACAGGGCAGGTACTATTTTTATGTGGCATCCGCACGATACGAAAAGAAAATGAATTTATTTCATCATACAGTTTATAGATACATATTTTATCGTCAATTTTACTATCCAAATCAAGAAAAGTAGCTTGTGTTCCCTTATGTTCACAGTTTAATTTTAACTCTTTAGGATATATTAAATGTTTAGTATTTGCAAACTCATCGCTATGATTAATGTAAACAAGGTCGTCAATATATCGCCTACATAGTAACTACACGCTCTAGATATATCGTTTTTATTAATGATGATATATACATATATTAAAGTCTATGTAAATATAGATTTGCCCCAAATTGAGAAAGATCCACACCCATTGGAATACCTATTGTTAGGAGTAGTACTTTACTTCCTATTTGAAAGTAACTCTCTTTTATAAGGTGACTTATAAGCATTGTCAGACCAGTTTTGGACACACTCGTCTTACCATTTTTAGTTTTACACCAAAAGGATTTAGATTTTGCAAAGTCTATGTATTTACGTTTTCCTCCTGCAAAAGCTAAATCTATAGTATTACCTAATTCTTTAATAAGTTCTTTGTGGTATTTTTGTATATAATGTACTAAAATCATGTCGAGATTGATTTAGCCTGTTTACGAGAATTAATACGATCCAATCTTTCTTTTACTAGATCTGAATTATTTAGCACCTGAAATAGGTTTACATTACTATAGAATTTACTTGCTTTATGGAAATTATTTATTTGATTTATAATTAATTTATAGATTTTAGATACAGCCTTACTTAAAGGTTTAGTAATGCACATTTTTGAGGCAACAATAAAACGGGCGCCAACTGGTGTTTTATGCATTTTAGGCATCCAATACATACATGGAAGTTTTTTGTACTTTTCTTCTAATTTTAATCCTAATTTTTCACAAATAACAGTATTGTTTATAATAATATCATCGCCTTTACTATTACTAAATTTATAAGTATCTGAAGCTTCACCTATTATTCCTACTTCTAGCAATAAGCGTTGTATATAATATGTTTACAGATAAAAGCTACACTATTTGTCGCCTTAACAATAGGAACTATTACAAACCTATTTTGAAGCATTTAAAGCTCCGTAGTAATTTGTGGAATATATATATATATATATAGTAAGCTATGAAAATATATTTATGGCAATTAACCTACACAGAGGCTCCCACGTTTCATTCCGCGGGGGAATCTTCAGGCTAAATAATTCTCCCCGGGGGGTGAAACGCGGGAGCCTTTGTGTTGCTTAATTGCCATACATATATTTTAATAGCTTACTACCTAGCTCTACTTACGTATCGAGGACTGTTGAAGTAAATACTGAAAATTGATACATAAAAAAATTATATCTCCTCATAAAATGTTATGTGGATACATGAAATACTAATATATATATATATATATATATATATATATATATATATATATATATATATATATAAAATAACAGAACTCTTCTGTCTGGTTATACCTTTTAAAACTTTTTAATGATCTTATTTGTGTTAAAATTAAAAACATAATAACAGATCCGTATGTGTCTTTGACGTTTTCAATTCCTCTCCGAATCATCATCAAGTGTTGATGGCAAAATGGAGTAAAAACCTGGTGGAAGGAGAGACTTTTAAAAAATATATCAGAGAGACGCACACATAGAAGAACGCCTTACATTGTTCCAAGAAAGACGATGACGAATTAGATATTTTACAAAATCTATTAATGTATGAATTTATTCTATTTTCAAAGTAATTGCTGATTTATTTTGTGTAGTCAAAGAATTATGGAGAGGGAAAATGTCTCTTTTTTTTCCAATTCATATTTAAGCGACACGATGCCGAATATGTACATTTTTTTATATAGACACCTTGCAGAAATATGTACGATTTTATATCGCCATAGTGATACGGAGTTGTGTATTTGTTTTTATAGACGAATGGAACATAGCTGTTCTCTTACTATTGTTCTACTTCCTAAGCGGTAAGGAATATAGCATGAAGCCGCCCTTTCAAATAGGAGGCATAAATATATATATATATATATATATATATATATATATTTGTGTGTGGGGGGGGTTACAAAATAAATATTTATTTAAGTAGATCGTTTTTATCATATATGAAAATATTCCAAATTGCAAGCTACACATATTTACGAATATATTCTTTATAAAATCCGAAAACACTCCAAATCCAATATATATATATATATATATATATATATATATATATATATATATATATATATAAATACGAAAGGCTGTAGTCCCTTTTCCTATTTATTAATGTTGGTTATTTCTTATAGTCTATATTCTTTTGATCACTCATTTTATACATAACAGGAAATATGGCTATTTACTATATTCTATTCATAACGTAAAATCATTTTAGTTAAAAGATGAGAAAATACATTTCAATACAGTTGTTTAGGCGGTGGAACAGGGTGTTATATGGGGTCTTTATTGATTTACTTAAACCATCCCTAATCCAATAAATGTTGAGTTTATCCTTTATAGTCAAACCATAAAATATATCATAAAATCTAAGATAATTTGAAAGAGTAAGATAATATGCTATTATGAGCTGGGCGATTCGGCATAGGTTTCCTAATCCCGGACCAGGTATGCAAATATAGGGTTAAATAAACATTTTCCTTTGAAAATTGTGAGTTAAAAATATTTATGAGTTAAATAAATGTTGGGGGGGGGGGGGAATTGTTATGCACTGATGAAGCTTCTTCATGAAAAGAGGTGATGTTTTGTATATCATAAAAAATCTATACTTTTGAGATGAGAAAAATAATTATTTCTTAATAAAAGTTTTCTTGAAGAATATATGGAATGTTTACTCGGAATAACTATGGTTTACGTGATGGTTTATCTCTCTCTCTCCCTCTCTCTCTTTATATATATATATATATATATATATATATATATATATATATATTCAAACAAATTTTCTGCATTTTTTAGATAAGCCTTGATACTTTGGATTATTTGGATTATTCGGACTACTGTTCTCATCTTCAGTGATATCTTCACAACGTTTCGGCCACTGTAACCCCGGCCTTCTTCAGGTGTATATTTACGAGAACCCGTGGCGCAGTGGATATAGTACTAAGTAAAATGTACTTCCAAGTGATTGTCATCTGAAGGTTGAAGGTTCAATCATTGCTGAGGGCGATACGAAAAATTGCGAATTACTGAAGACTTCTCCTAGTCATGGCTGACAGAACGAGACCATGCGAGCCCAATAGATTAAATTAATGGTTCTGTTCGAAATTCCGTCAAGATTCCCGAGTTCGACAGAAATATGCCCGAGTTCATAAATATACACTTGAGGAAGGTAGGAGGCTACACGGCTGAAACGTTGGGAAGATAACACTCAAGATAAGAATATTAGTCCGAATAGTTTAAATGCTCCAAAATATTCAAACAAGTTTTTTTTTAACAGAAAAGATAGCATTTGCTTATTGAAAAGCTAATTCAATTTTCTATTCTCATATATCTATTTCTCTTCTATCGGGAGAGGTAATAGATTATTTCTTAATGGCATCGAACGACTTGTGGAATCTATTATGAAATCAGTGTTGCGCAATCTTGTCTACAATTTTCCGATTAATTAGTCCAGTGTCAGGAATATATCCAAGATCACTGGGAAATATCCTCGGTAATTTGATAAAGACTGGTATAATTACAGGGTTGTTATTCTCTCAGACTTGTTGCCTATCAAGTCTTGATCGTCTAGCCTGCCTTACTCTTTTACCCACAGCTCGGGGATAGACATATGTATTCATAGCTTGTGTAAGTGTATTGTAA
>OY744528.1:87028409-87075909 GCA_963556195.1 Sepiola atlantica
TGGGTCGAATCGACAGAAAACAGAATCAAGTGCAGACATATGATCATGGCCTGTTGAATTTATAAAATAGAAACACTATATCGACGAATTGTAAATAATGCTAATGATTTGTGAGTAGTTAAAAGATATGCACACACTATACTACATAATGTATTATTTGTCATTTATGCTTGAACGAGCACTTTCGTCCGTCTGTCAGGCTTAAGTGTGAAAAAGCACCCACTCCTCCTTACAATAGGCTTTTTCTGTCCGTAGATCGGTTTGAAGGATCAGTAACGCTTTAGCCGATATTATCTTTTTATCGCAAAACACGCAGATAAAATTGACGAATCTTAAGCTAATATTTGTTTCATATTAAGTACTAGCAAGGTTCACCTGGCGTTGCCCGTAGCAAAAGTGTAACGATCTCTCTGTTTCACCGGTCGATGCCTCATCCCTGCCCCGTCCCCGTCTCTCTCCCCCCCCGTTGCCCTCGGCAAAAGTGTAACAATCACTCTCTCCCCCTTCGCCCCCTCTAACCTGCACCTTCATTCCTTCTTCCCTGTCCTCCTGTTACCCTTGGCACAAGTATTACAATCTCTCTCTTTCCAGTCGACTCCTAATCCATGGCGTCTCTTCCCTCTCCTCATCGCCCGAGGCA
The DNA here is from genome assembly GCA_963556195.1 of Sepiola atlantica. NCBI lineage: Eukaryota > Metazoa > Mollusca > Cephalopoda > Sepiida > Sepiolidae > Sepiola > Sepiola atlantica. The sequence goes on from OY744528.1 coordinate 87,029,050, forward strand.
AAATTAGAAACATATTTCTATTATTAAAAGTACTATCTCTGTCTTCCCAGATCGATCCCCTACGACGTATATCTAAGTCATCCTTTAAAAAACGAAAACAAATCTTGGAAGTCGATGGGAATTGAACCGTCGACATCTCAGTCTTCGTTCTCTATCGCTAACCGTTGCATCGTACAGAAGTAGCATAAGATCCAACGAAAATAGGTCACTGAAACGCTTTGAGAATACATGTTTTTTGTGCTCGGCGCGCATGCGCAAAGCGTACGGGCGACGGAAAAACGAACAAATTTGAGCACCACCATCACAAATCATGGCCCCGTTTTCCATTTTTGTTATATTATGAGGCGATTAAGAAAATATCAGCTTCATGAAGGTTTATCAAGTATCTTGGAAACCTTTTACAAACATACAACCATACATACACACACATGTACCCAGAGAACTTTTCTTCATATAGGACTTTTATACATTTTAATTTGGTGTAATTCATCGTAGTTTGTACCCAAGAAACGTTAATTGTTTAATGCAGATATTACATATAGAAGCAATCGTGAGGTTTAATAAAGTGTTTAGACACGCCCTGTTGGCAGTGCTGTACACATTTATGTGATAATAAAAAGTAAACTTACTAATATATTTCGATTTTTTAAATTTCTAAAAGAGAATTGTTTTCTTATTAGGTTACTTGTGAAGTATTAGAAGGTATCAATGGTAATAAAGCTGCGGTCAATTAAAAATGTAATGGAAATGTTAAATGAGTAACGAACATTAAATTGAAGTTAAGAGTAAAAATTAATTCTGACAAGTCCATCAAATATCGTTTTCTGTTGTTTTTAATTATTATGTAATGGAGTGTTGTATAGATATATTAATATAAATTATATACAAAATTTATCAATAAATGAAAAGAATTTCATGAAAATCGAATTATATTCCCTTTCAGTTCTTTGTTTTTAATATGTAAATATACAGAGGGAATTGTGGAAAGACAAAAAGACACGAAGAGTGTGATAAAAGGAGGAAAGAGATATAGTAATTTCTTCTGCGATGCTAAAAATAACACAATTCCTCGTTTTTCTCCCCTCCCTTCTCTTTACAAAAGGCCGATCTCATAAAGATTCGTCTGAAGTCGAAACATACGTGGATACTTCAATACAAATGTATTTTGAACCATATCTCGACAGATCTACGCTATGAGATTGACGCTCGTATTGTTATTTGGAACAAATGCACATTCTGATTTCCTATTTTCTCTGACTAATCCGAAAATTGGAACTACAGGCTTCTAAACTTCAACCCAACCTAAAAAACATAGCCTACACATGCACACACACACGTATATATATATATATATATATATATATATATATATATATATATATATATATATATATTCTATTATTATTTTTTTATATTTTATATTATATTTACTTTATTTTATTCCTTATTTTATTTTTATTTTATTTTCATTTTATTTTATTTTTATTTTTATTTTCATTTTATCTTTATAATTTTGATAATGTTTATAATGTCTTTTTATCATTATTATTATCGCTTTATCTTTATATTCTTATTTTATATTTGTAAATTATTCATTTTTCTAATATTTGTCCCTTCATCTCCTCCTGTCAATAGATGTTCCTCTAGGAACGAGCTTGTTATTTTATTCCTTTAATTTTCTGTAAGATGTCCTGCTAAAGGCGCTGATGAAGACGCGTTCTGGAGTTGCTTTGTAAAAAAAAATTTTAAATTGAAAAATTAAAAAAATAAAAATTAAAGTATTTCCAAAATGTTTTGGAAACGACCTTACGCCATACTAGACTTGTTGTTCTAATTCTTTGAACAATTGGAATGTTCTGATCCATTAAATCATCTTATATATATATATATATATATATATATATATATATATATATACAGGTAATAAATATATTGATATAATGAACTTAACAACGATATTATTTTAAAAGTGGTCGAATTGAGTACAACTTTAGGAATACATTTATATAACAATTAGAAAAGTCAACACGAGTCAACATGGGATTCGATGTTAGTACATCTACGAGGCTGCAAGATCAACTAAATATTAAATTGTTCCAAAAGAAATCACACGGACTAAAATTTGTATATAAAAATTAGCCAGTAAAATTACAGTTTTTACAAGGTCGTAGCTATTAGGGTGGTAGGGACCAGACTGTTCGAAACGCATATTTATCAACGATCAGAAGAAATTAACCCCATATCTGCATGACTTACACATTGGAAGGGCCTATATGCTAATAATATACATGCATAAAATACACACAACACATATTACGCATAAAAACGCCCTACCCCCTCCCCTACGCATGCACGTCCAGACAATACGCATATATGAATCAATAGTAGGCAAGCTCACTTATATTCACAAATACATTCTCGCGTCGGCTAGATATGGAATGAAAACCAGCCGGTTACACATAGAGCTTGCCATATATTAAATGTTTACATACATAGATAAAAAGAAAAATATGTAATAGTATACACAATTTACTACTTACAATATACGTAGATTTAAGGAAACATCTACCTCCAATTACAGTCATTTAAAACAATTTGAATATTTACTATATTTACTAGGGTTTACTATATGAACTCATACTCAGACCCGTTAATTAGAAGATTTAATTGGTGGTTGATATACTTATTTATTACATGCTAAAAAAGAGGGATAGCAAATATTTTTCAAAAGTCCTATTTAAATAAAATATAATATCATAATTTTACCTAACCAAAATTCTGTAAAATTTATGTATCACTTAAATGCATCAAATAGTATATCCATAAACTATATCGCGATTGCACTAATATGCAAATTAACACTAAAATATGCAAATTAACACTAAAATATGCAAATTAACACTAAAATACAAACAAGTCGTAGTATGTAGAAAACAATTAGTAATTCATTCTAACTAGCGTATTAAAATATTGGAAGTCAGGCAGATATTATAAGATATATTATTAATTAATCTTGAGTTATATTGAGTTTATTTTCTGGCAGTCTTCGCCTCGGCAACTGTCGGGTGCATCCGTAACCTGCTTAAACTTTGAGAATGCGAAGTCACGGAAACGCGGGGAGTTCTCTATAAAAATACCGAAAGAACATTGCAGAAATCCAATTCAACTGAATCTGCCATGGGAGCCGTATAAAAATAATATTATCATTTGACACACCTCCACCGCCCTAAAAACTGGGAGATAGCACAGCTTATATTGGTGCCACGGAAATTGCTCCTGAAGGATCTTGGAAAGATGGAATGACCGGGGCGAGAAAACACGATAAAAAACCTCTATTGCAAGGGAACGGACACCCATCTAATCATGAGGAGAGTTATTGCCCCTCAAATTTTAAAGAATATCATCGATCATTAACAGTGAAAAGTTAATGGTAAACGGATGTTGCTAATGTTTCATGATTGAAAGAAGCGGAGAAGACGGGACATTTTTATACATGTATTGTCATTCTCAGTCCATACGTCACTTATTTTCTGCTCGAACGATCGCTGCTAATGACTCGGTGAGATCTCCTAGATAGTAAAAAATAATAATGATACTAAGAAGAAGACGAAGAAAAAGAACAAATATAAGAATAGTAGGAGGAAAAAAGGCGAAGAAAAAGAGAAAGACAAAGATAAAAAAGAAAATAGAAAGGAGGAAAATAAGACAAAGAAGAAGATAACAAAAAAGAAAAGAGAGAAAATACAACGACGACGACGACGACGACGACGAAGAAGAAGAAGAAGAAGAAGAAGAAGAAGAAGAAGAAGAAGAAGAAAACGGCGATCAGAAGGCCAATTAGAAATAGAAAGTAACTAACACGAATACGAAAAGAAGAAAAAGTCGGGGAAGCCGAAAAATGAAAAGAAGATAAAATAGATATCTAAGAAGATAAATGATGATGATGATGATGAAGATGATGATGATGATGATGATGATGAAAACACCAGCGAAGGAGAGTAGCAACGATGACGTCACTAGATAGTTGCGGAGAGTTGTGGAACATTGGGGAAGCTTATTCTTACTCAAATTCCAAAGAAGGCCCGTGGCTGTTACTAGTGAGAAATCAATGAAAAACAGCTGTTGCGATAAGGCAACGAAGGTTGCAATGGTTATGAAAGAGGTGGTTAGTGCTGAAAATCTGGGGTGATTCGTTGTTAATCAGACTCCAGGGAACTCCACTTGTTATTACCAGGAAACAGTTACTTATAATGATTTGTGTGAACATTCTTAGTGAGTTTTTTTGGGGGAGGGGAAATCTCTCCAAGCAAGGCATCAAGTCATAAAGCTATAAAAAAAACTAGCTAACGATAAGTGTTAGATGGATAGATTCCGAGCTAGAAAACAGCAATTTCAACTCTTTGTTAAAAATATCGCTCATGGAATGTGAGGACTAACGGACAAAATAAAGGAAGCGATAATTATGAGGCTGCTGAAAGTAAAGCCAAGGTTCACTTTCTACTCTCCTAATAATAATGATATGAAAAATGTAATAGAAGAAAAAGAAAAAAAAGTAATAGAAGAAAAATAAACATTTACATACAATAAAGAAGAAATAGGCAAACACAGTAGCAAAGCGAAAATCAAGGAAACAAATGTGTATACGACGCTAAACGGAAATACAAATCGAGAATATTAAGTATTTTCGCCCGGGGATTACAGTAAGTACTGTTGATAAAGTGGTCTAAAATCGCGATATTCATCATTACAACCCGTCTACTGAAACAGTTAATAAGGTTTCCCTTTAGTTTTATCGCTTCCACAACTACAACCAGCCGACTGCGATATCAAATACGACTAATAAGGATATATTAAACACAGATTAATTAACGTCCGGTTGTGCGGTACGAAAAACGTACAAAGAGACGCAATGAGTCGTTTTATCGACAGTCGAGTTCAGCAATTGTGTGCGTTTTAGAATCCGTCGGTAATCAACCTGCACGTGGGTTTACTGCTCAGAACACACGAACACAAAAAGCTAATGCATATACGCCAACGCACTGTTGTATATCGCGTGTTCGGGTTCGTATCCAAGAAGCGGTTTGCATCGAGAGTTGAATTTTATAAAAACGTCTGTATTTTCTACGCAAATAATATTTTTTTATTAGTGATTTCGATTAGTTATATCTTAAATTAGTCTGCCATCGCCGGCATGTATTTGGTATATGCAGATCACAACGAAAGGCCCAGTATGTTTGCTGTAGTTGCAGATAGGTTGCTGGCCACTAAGCACGTTTTTATTATACTACTAAATTGTTATCTATCTAAATACTTTCCTTTTTACTGATTGTTCACCACTTATAAAGACTCGAGGGGCATTCAAAGATAAGTGTTAAAGAGATGGTACGTTGGACAATGATCGCTATGACGAGAAAAACGGAAACAATGGGTGGGAAGGACAGGAGATTACATGAATTGATTATCAAAGAAAACTATTCAACAAATATTTGTTTATATTAGACTTGAATACAATCATGCTGTAATCGGTTGGGAAACAGACGCGTGGTATCTTGATTCACATATAAGATGTTTTAGGGATATACTTTGTTCATGCAAGTTCCGGTTGGCTTTTGTTAAAGAGATAGAGTGAGAACGAAAATTTCATCGCTTTAGTAGTCTCTGGAATATTTTACAGGTGGGACTAGCAATTGGATCTTAGTTGATCACCGACTTTTAACATAATGATAAAGTAGTAAAGGCTAGCGACACATCTTCTGCGTTAAAGAGACTTCAGGGACAAGAAAAGATCACACCACTAGATTGCGAAGTTTATTATGTGCTCTGTCAAGACAAGAAAAAGTGCTCCGAGCGACACCTCCCAAAATATGGCAATAGTACTCCAGCGTAGGGCATATCTGGCTCTTACACAGGTAGAAAATTGCGTCAGAAGTTAGGTTCTTTCTGAAGCCGTAAAATGATATAGTCATTTTTTCAAGCCACCGTAACCACAGATGTTATGTATGTCTTCTATTTCAGGGCTCGGGTGAATGGCAGTCCCAGAAAGTTCATACAGAGAAAAGGCCTTAAGAGCCATTAATTTCGACTTGAAAGAAGTGAGGATCCGAGCGATGTTGGTGAAAAGAGATAAGCTTAGTTTTAGAGGCGTTAAAAGTCACAAGCATTACTTACGGCGTTTTAAGTCGCGTAACGACGGACATATGACAATTTTTTAGATGAAATGACGAACTCGTTAATACAGCAAATTATAAAGGTAGCATGTATCTCTATAAAATATATATACGACCGTGCAAAACAGTTCATGGTCCAGTAAGTTGACAAGAAACATTATGGATTGTAACCGCAGGATAGTGGTGATTGTTATTCTGACTGAAATGTCATTTTCTCTGTTCGCTGGAAGTTGCTTATTTTGGCTAAGCTGCCGCTGCTATTTGAGCGCAAAATGATGTTGATGCTGCTGCATGCTGTTGTTGCAATAGTTGAACAGCGTTGTAATGTCTATAACAGATTTGTGGAGTAGAGACGGTTGGTAGAAGCGGAATTATGGCGCCTCGTCTAGCGTCAAGGACAGGGGTGGAACCCACTCGAATGAGTACCTGAATGAAGAGAGCCACCAATTTTTGTTTTTACTGCGTTTCGAGTTGATTCTTATACGACGCTTTGAAGGGATCTGATTGATCGGCTTGAGTAACGATATACGTAGAGATATAGTAACTGTGTTGGTTTATCTGATACGGGTTAAGGTGTTCAAGGATCAACTATCCGATTTTGTTAGGAGCGCCGTGTCATGAACAGAGTTGGACAGACCAATCTACGGAAACCGTTGTGTCAACATATATATATATATATATATATATATATATATATATATATATATATATATATATATATATATATATATATATATATATATATCGAGTAGCTTTAATAACAAGCAGTACAAATAGCTATATGCGAGATCCGAACACCGTTTCGTAAGATCACTCTATCTGCCTGGTAAATAGCAGCCGATTGTCGCTATTTACAGTTAAAGTTACTCTATATTTACTAACTAATTGACGTTTGGATAAGATCACCGACTACGAATCAGTGGCGATTTGTGTTCGGGGTTCGCGCCTACCGACCGTCGGGAATTAGTTCCTAGACTGAAGATTGCGTTAGCATGAAACATCGATGTCTCTAGGTATTTAAATAATTCATATATATATATATATATATATATATATATATATATATAATTATTATTATAATGATAATCCCGGCAAGGTAAGGATAGGAAACCAAATAATTTGAACCGGGCTTATATAAAGTGTTCAATGTCAAATAGAACTTTATATATATATATATATATATATATATATATATATATATATATATATATATATATATATATATATATATATATATGTGTGTGTGTATATAAATACATACATTAATAAATGCGGAAATTGGGCTCATCCTTTGAACTTAATTCAATTTTAAATCATAACATAACACTATCTGTTTATATACTGCTTACGTATAGTTGTACTTAGTAGAAAAGTTAAATAATTTGCATATTTCTGTGCAAAAGTATAATTTATTAGTAAACTATCTTTTGTTGTGTTTTTTTTTTAATTCATCGATTAATTCGATTATAATATAACTGAAAACATGAACTATGCTGCATGTTTCGGTGTTGCATGCGAATTGCAGACGTTGTATGTGATAGATGTTCGGCTAAAGGAAAATGAGGAGCACAGAGGAAATTTGAAAATATCTTTGATTTTATATAGGGCTACCCATAATTCTGTTTCTCTTATATTTTTATATAGCTTGCCAATAAAACTCAAGTATGAGATACTGCGGTAGTTGTTGCAGTCACTGTGGTCCTTGTTGTGTTTGTAGTCTTTCATGCTCTAGGGCAATGAACCCTCTCTCCAGCACTGTATTAAAAGGTTGTTAAGGGGCTGAAGCTGGCTAGCTTTCCTACTTTTTAATACCTCTGCTGGAATATAATCCTTTCCTCGGTCTTTTCCAGATGATGGTTTGTCTATTACCTAAGATAATTCTATTAAAAGCTACTTGTCGAGCTCATGCCTCAGGGGAAGCCGATTAATGGAATCTAGGGCAGACTAATGCACAGCGTTTTCCATGCGGTAAAGCTGTGAGTAGTGTACTAAACATATGTCCATTTGTTGTCTTTGTTAAGTATGTATAGGTTCACCCGACTTGGACTTCAGTGGTGCAGTTTTGTTGATTGCGGGTTCAGTAGCCTTCGTTATCCGGTCATATATGGTTTCACGTTGCTTGTATCGGCCGCCTGCTCGATGGTCTTGGAGTGGTCTGTCCAGTAGTTGTTTTCAGCTTCTCTGAAACCCTTTTGCCCTGAACTTCTGGAAGGTTTTGGTAGCCAATGATGTAGGAGATGAGTTGGCCTTGTATGAAAGCAAAGATGAACGTGTTGCTACAATCAGACGGGTAAGAGTAGCATAATTTGCATCATGTAAAGTATTGCCTTTGAACTCCGTCCTCTTCCCAAAGGTCATGAGAGCTGTAGAGTGGGTGTGATTTTTTAGTGTTTCCCACCGCTCAGTTGTAGGCCGAATGTGGCCCTTTTTTTAAGGCGAAGGAATTCATCGCGTTGGATTCCGCCATTCGGTCTATGTGTTGAGTGCTAGATAGATAGATAGATAGATAGATAGATAGATAGAGAGAGAGATAGAGACATACAGACAGACAGAGACAGACACAAAGACAGAGAGATAGAAAGAGGGAGAGAGAGCGAGAGAGAGAGAGAGAATTGTACTAACCCGAACGCGCCCTAAAAGAACGACTTTATCTAAAGCTTTTGTGAAGTATTGTTCAGAATTTAGCAAATCATTATAATAATGAATGTTATGATGAATGTTATGAATAATGAATGTTATAATGAATATTATGAATAATGAATGTTATAATGAATGTTATGAATAATGAATGTTATAATGAATGTTATAATGAGTGTTATGAATAATGAATGTTATAATGAATGTTATGAATAATGAATGTTATAATATATTACATCAGTAAACTCAATAGCTAGTTATGCTAACCGAGCTCTAGCTACCGGGCGTCGCCTGGGGGTCATTACTTTCGTTTTTTGCGATTTATTTTTAAACTTGTATTTTTTAAGTAAATTATTTATTAATTAATTAGGGCTTATATATTTAAATGCTATTATTGCAGTATCATTTGGTTATAGCGTCATTAATTAAACCGAATTGTTTGAACATAATGAAACAACGTCGAAGGTTTTTTGATCTCGAATATTAGTTTCGGCAAATAGTTTCCCAAACTTTCAAGCTTTTAATACATTAGTAATTGCTAAGAATTTTAAGCCCAGAAATGACTTTCTATTCGACTGTTTAAATGCTTCTAAATTCGTTTTAAATGTTTTTAAAATACAAAGTAATTAATTCCATGTTAAACTATTAAATAATATTAAAACCGCTTATTTTTCAAGAATAAAGTAGAATGCATTCTGATTAATTTTGTTTTTTTACAGTGGTGGTCGCTGTTTATTTTTCATTACATCAAGTATTCAATGAATATTAAATAATAAAAATAATCATTCACTGTGTAATTACCAAAGTAACGTAGTGGCGGGGAAAACACTCACGCAGACACACGCGAAGTGTTCTTATAATTGTATTAATATAGAGATATGTTTAATCCACAAAAAATGATGAGAACAGAAAGGATAAAAATGACTGAAAATGAGAAAGATCACCTTGCTTGAAGAGAGAAGAGAAAATAAAGCGCGCTGTGACTGTGTGTTCGCTTGGTATTCTGCGGAGACGTAAGGACGGTAATTCCTCGCTGGATTTACACGCATTTCTTTTTTTGCTAGAAACACGAGCACTGCGTATTTAGTAAATGTGAAACGGAATAACATGTCGCCTTATGTTATCACTTTCAAATGTTGTTACATATTATTTTTTAGAGTTTAATAATGTAAACTGTTGTGTTATCCATTGTGGTCAGATAAAATGTGGACAGTACAGGGCAATGTGTGCAGAAAAGGAGACTTTAATTGTGTGGCCGCGTTATAAGGGTGGATGAGAGTTCTTGGGTTAGTTGATGCACACAAATTGAAGTAGAAAAGTCAGTTCATAGGGGAAAGGCCAAAACAAAAAAACATCAGAGGAAGTTATAAGAATGGACTTGAATGAAAGGGGAGACAAATGAAGACCTGGGAGGAGATCGGTTAGTTCAGAAATCAATGTTAAAATCCACCCAACATATGTCAGTATGTAAAACGAACCTTAAAACGACGATGATGATGATGATGATGATGACGACGATGATGATGATGACGATGACGACGACGACGACGACGACGATGATGATGATTTTGATGACGGTGACAATGAGGACGATGATGGTGACAATAATTGGAGCTTGCTAAATGCATACTGTTACTTCGCTATGATTGACAAAATGTTGTTCCTTAAGTATTAGATTATTCAGACGTAATTGAATTTTAGATAATTTTGTTTACTTTTTGTGTGATGAGTATGGATGAAATTTGGTGCAAATCTGAAATATTTGCATTTTACAAATAGGAAGTTATGTCTATATTACCCCCTAAACGCTACTATAAACAAACTGAAATTTGGTGAATATTTACTAATTGATAACTATTGTTAATATTCCAAAATATGGAACGTTCTGAATATTCATGGTGACATTACCCGCCTCTTTATCTACTTTGCATGAAACACAATTTAACTAAATATAGACCACATTATCTATTTCTTGACATAGCAGCTATATTAACATTCATAATCATCGATTAATTTCCTAATGGGTGAATCATAACATATACACATATCGAACTGTATGTTAGTAAGGTTTTTTTTTCAATAAAATACGTTCTTAACTGAAGTATTAAGCAACGCACGCAATTATGATTTTATTTATATTTCTAAAAAATTACATACGCTAAATTATACAGTTTTTAAAAATCTCAGCCAATTTATAACATTTAAAGACTATCTAAAAGATGTCCACCCACCAAAATATTAAAACATTTCTAAACCCAGACATCAGTCATGTAAGATCTATTTTTAATTAAAAAGAATATTATTTCATTACTTCAAAGTGCGACCTCTTGTATATATTAAAATAGCATAATAGTGTTTTAATATGATGAGTGCGTCCCATGATGCATATTTCTGTGTTTATATGCGTTTGTATACAAGATCAATGTTTTTTATTCGTTCACTGTATACTCGTTAACCTGTTTAACATCATGCTGTTAACAATAGGTTAACAATAGACATTATCATTTACATCTGTCTGTCTCAGGAAACAACGAAATTCTGTGCCTATGATTATAACTCTGCCGAATTTCAGCGTCCGCTGTGGCTGCGCAGATCTGTCCTGAATCGACGGCCTTTGCTCCAGTTGCCACATATTTAAGTGGTGTTTTGTTCCGAGAGCTCTGATGCAGCCCTCTGTGTATGCGCTCTCTATTCTCTCTTTCCACCGCTGATCTCTCCTCTCCCATGCTCTCCTAACTTTTATTTTTTAAGCAGCTTCGGTATTTAGCCACAGACTCTTCGCTTTCAATATATATTATGTTGAGGATAACTTTTATTTGCGGTTGTCAGTTTGCAATTCGTTTTGACGACGTTAGTTGCGGCAGAGGAATGTTGTCGTTCTCCCACATACAAGGCCTGCTATTTGCAAATGCTAACCCATCTGATACTGATTGGGCTTCACGTAGCATAACGTCGATGATCTATCCAGAAACGTCCAAACATGACCGTATAATCATACTCGACTAGTATACTTTATCGTCTAGCGCATGTACATACTTACTTTCATTTCGTTCTGTTTCTTTATCTGCCGTAACATATACACTTATTTTCTTGAGGGTTTTATATTTTCCGTTAACATTCTCCAGTGTATCTATTTTTTGACATATAAGTAAGTATTTTGTTATTTAATATATTGGGAAATCAATCGGGATGTATTAAAATTGCAATCCTGTATTCAAGCCGCTGGAATATCATTTCGATTTTTTTTTAAATTGGAAAAGAAAATTGACTAACTGAAAAGGACAGATGTACACAGGAGAGAATGCAAGAGTACTGGAGGCTCATATTTTTTAAGCTTTGTTTATCTAATAACATATATGTATATATATATATATATATATATATATATATATATATATATATACATATATATATATATATACATATATATATATATATACATATATATATATACATATATATACACATATATATATACATATATCTATATATATATATATACACACACACATATATATATATATATATATATATATATATATATATATATATATATATAGAGAGAGAGAGAGAGAGAGAGAGAGAGAGAATAGTTATTCACGGACACGTGTTTCGCCGCTACTGCAGGAAAGGCGGGAAACTCCCAAATGTTAGGGAGCAGAAAATACCAGTAGCTGTATTACAGCCATTTATCGCTAACAACATCACAAACATAATTACGTCATATATTTTCAAGCGATTAACAATCACGTCATTTTATACAGGCTTCGTGGCGTACTGGTTAACGCAGTGTATTACAGTTCCTGTAATCGAAGGTTCGGATCCTGTCATAATCACCCACGCTGGTGAGCCGAATAACGACGAAACACTAGTCGGTGAATAATTATTTCATCTATAAAAATAATATGATTAATGCCAGAACGAATTAATTGATCATTTTTAACATTTAAACAAAGCTGCGAGTCGTAAGGGAAGGCAATATAGGATGTATTTTGTTTCATGAAAAGGTCAACGGGTGCGGGTGAAATCACTTTGTGAATATTCAGATACTTTCGATTAAAATGAAATTTGAAAAATACGTACTTAGCATTAATTAATAAATATTCCCCAAATTGTATTTAATTTGGCGTATTCTAAAGGAGTTTAATGAATCCTAATTGTGAGAACAACCTCTCATTTGAAAATTCAGATATTTTAAATAGACATTACACTTTATCCGCACTCATTTCACACATATTAAGCAAGAGGCAACACAAATAATTAGAATTTTGATACAATTTGTAAGACAATCTTTTCAGAAATACTTTCCTCGAAAATGTGAATGCATAAAAAATACCAGATACACATTTTTTGTCCGAACATGTAAATAATTTTTGCAACTATTTGGCTTTATAATGCCTGACTTTTATTTTTTGTGTCATAAAATATTTTACATCTATTCAATGTAATTATTATGCATTATAATCTAAAACTGAAAGTAGGGCTTTTAAATATCTATTTGTATAGAAATAAAATAACATTAGGTTATTGTTCGTTTTAAACGTCAATCTCAAGAGTACTCTTTAAAGAAACGTAAATATAAAAATGATTAAAATATTGGATAAATAGTTTGTATATTAAAATCTTCTTCATAGTGAACGGATCAGAAAGTATATCACTGTAGATTTTTTTAATAATTAATTTACTTTTACTCAAAGTTTAGTATCGGTTCTGATTGTACACTTAGTTTGCTTTGTCCTCCATCAGTGAAAGATAAATTAGTTTAGACTGGGACAATAGTTATCTTTGCCCCCAATCCAGTGCCTATTTAAGGAAGCTAGATTTAATCCAACATTAATATCAACTCTGTATCGGACTTTGCCCTCGTGGGTAGGCAATTAAACATGAAATTCATAATACACGAACTCATTGTACTCTATATTCTAAGACGAATAAATTCTAATCTTTCCGCATATCACATCACATATATCTACAATGCTCAGAAAGTGAACTGGTTCTTAATAGAACGATCAAAAGTTCGTTAATTTAAACTCTGACACGCGCGCGTTTTCTAAATGGTATTTGTGGCATATGTGGATTTATTCTATTATCTTTTTAACTTATTATTATTAGTCATAGTAGTAGTTGTAGTAGTAGTAGTAGTGCTATTATCAGTAGTAGTAGCACTATTAGTATACATAAAATGTTGTATATGTAAAGAAGTTTAAAATAATTGTCATTTTCTGTGCGATTCTATTCCAATCGTTGAAGGACGAGCTGTCTTCCAGCGTTAAAAGCTTAAATTGACAAAACTGAGGACTAAAAAATAGGAATCAGATGCAGAATAGCGACGTCAAGATAAAGGAGAATAAAAAAAATCTAAGTTCTCACTTCACGACTTATAAAGATCTGCTCTTGAAAAAAGAATAACACCTATCGCTGTGTGCATTTTATGTGTGAGCCCGAAAGTAGAACCAACTGTTCGGTTACAAATGTTTTTGAATTCGTTTTAATGAGAAAATAAACCTTCTTCAAAGTGTTTTGATATTTTCGCTTCGCGAGCAGTACAGTTTCATAGCTATTCAATAACTCACTAGATAGCTAAACAACGTCAATCATCAAGAATAGATATACATGTATAACATTTTGATAGAACAAACCGACACATTAGTATATTAGAAGAAGTAGTAGTAGTAGTAGTAGTAGTAGTAGTAGTATTATTGTATAATAATTTTACACACTATAACACACTCAGTAAGTCGAAAGGTTCTATAGACTAAACTTGTTGTATACATTTAGTTACTATAAGTTACTAATAAACACATGGACAGAAAATGCTAAATTGCAATATATATATATCTTGGGAAAATGGTAAACCACTGTCAGGCACAAAGTTAATTGAAAGGCATCCACATATTATAAATACAGTTTATTCTTGTTCTCCCATGCCCCATGAGATTGCATTAAATATTCAGTTATATCTCACGGCGATAGAATTATCTTGAAAATATAAAATAAGATATATAGTCTCTCTCTAACTCTCTCTCTCTCTCTTTCGCCCTCTCTCTTTCTCTCTCTCTCTTTCACTCTCTGTCTCTCTCTCTCTCTCTCTCTCTCTCTATATATATATATATATATATATATATATATATATATATATATACAAGATTGCAAGAATATGAAATATCTATAATTCCCAGAACAACTTAATATTTTAAACATTTGGCTTTATCTTTAAAGAGGAAACTAAACATTAATAGGAAAACACATCTTTTGAAGTAGAATTAAATAGATGTTATCATTATGCACACGCACACACATACATATTATATATATACATATATATATTATATATATATATATATATATATTATATATATATATATATATATATATATATATATATATATATATATATATATATATATATATATATAGCATATGTATATGTATGTGCTTTTGCTAGAATATGTATGAATTTATGATAACATTGCGGATGGACTGAACGATAATCCAGAGGGAAATGAAAAAAGATTAAACAAAGATTAAACTCTCGTGGTTACTTTCCACAACACGAAGATAAAATTTACAGATAAAAATATTTGTGTTTAAACTAATTGAAAGTTACAAAACATATAAACATGCACAGCTTCAAAAATATTTAGATATGCTTCACATATATATATATATATATATATATATATATATATATATATATATATATATATACACCTTTATTTGTGTGTGCGTGTGTGTTTAGACGAAGGAATACTATACACATAGTTTTAATATTTGAATTATCTGATTTAGTCGGACTACTGTTCTCGTTTTGGATTTTATTCTCAGAACGTTTCGGCCGATGTACCCTCCGACCTTTATTACGTGCATCTGCCGATATCGGGAATCGTTATGTGGAACCTTAATATAAGTACGATTTTTGAAACGGTACCACAAGGACCCGTGCCGAACCATATATAAGTGCTAAGTAATAATCAGTTTGGAGTGACAGCATTCTGGGGGGGGGGGGGGGTTAAAGGTTAAATCCTCAGGATGAGCGATACAAAGCATATAATTACGAATTACTTAAGAGATCAACACAGTCACAGCCGAGTAAACGAGAGATAGCTCCCCACGAGCATCACATAAATGGTTACGTTTGAAATTCTGTAGGGATTTCCGAGTTCGAGATAAAGATCCACGAAGTCGACAAGACGAACATGAAGAACGTTGGATGGTACACCAATCGAACGTTGTCAGAATAATATTTATACTAAGAACAGTTGTCCGAATAATCCAAATATTACTTATCTCAAATGTTCCGAAACATAAAGTGTTAAGACTTCTGTATAAGCTTATATACGAACTCTTCTTCATCTGTGTATATGTAAATGATTTACAGTAGATATAATATGTATAATTAAAAAAGTAGTAAAAATAATAGTTTTTAAAGTAGTCAAACATTATTTTAATTACTAGGTTTCATTCATCAAGTAACATATTTTTTGTTAATTGACAACTACATGTTAAATATATGTTAAACAGTGTAAATATAGTGAATTCTCGTCGAAAAATAGGTAACAGTTTTGATCTGGAATTATTTCATTGAAATGATTGTTTTAGAATACTACATTACACTAAATGGGCTTATTTCGCGTCTTTCACACAGGCTGTTTACCGAGAAATGAAAGTGTTATTTTCTTGATGATTACAGGTAAACTGTAAGAGAAATCTCTAAACAAAATAGTGTAAATTAAAATAAAACCTAAACATTTCAGTCTGTACAATAAGGATTCAGTTTAATTGAGGTACCCGGAAACAAGGTTGGATTGGACATCCGTTGTTTTCCATGTTTTATGAACAACTGTTTTTCTAGCTTTTTTTTTGAAAACTCACTTCTGTTATGTATAAGAACGTTTTATGAGAAAAAAGTGTTTTTTTCTGAATATAAGAACCACATTCTTACATTTCTTTAGATACTGGTGTTACTTTTTATAAAAATATAAGATATGTACGGAATTAAATAAACTATGTGTCTTAGACGATTTTGGATTGTAATAAACAGTGGAAGCCAGAATAACTCACCGATAAGCTTTATTTAACATTGTTAAAATAAGCCGCGCGTGCGTGGTAACCCTCTGTATGTTACTCGATGTGGCGAGTGTAAAATGCAATAAATTTGGGCAATTTGGCGCATTTTTGACCCCCCTTTGACCCACTGGGGGCACGAACCAGAAGTTTTCTGAGGTCAAGGATGCTTATTTTATATCCAGAACAATTGCCTCTGCATTTTGGCCAAGTCTCAGAAAAATTGAATGGATGGATCAAACGTTATGGGAGAAAAGGGTCATTTTTTTGCAATTTTGGGGGCTTTTGACCCCGTGGGGGCGCGAACCAGATTTTTTCCAAGGTTAGCGATACATATTTTCTTTTAGGAACAATTGCCTCCACATTTTGGCCAAGTTTCAGATAAATTAAATCGATGGATGAAAAGTTATGTGCAAAACATGTCATTGTTTGCCATTTCGGGGCTTTTTTACCCCCTGGGGGGGGGGGCTAACCAAATTTTTTTTCAAAAATCGGAGAATGTCACTTTCTAACCTGACCAAAGTTACAACTTCATGCAAAATTTCAGAGAAATTGAATGGATGGTTGCGGAGAAAAATATGGACGGACGGACATGCCTAAAAAAATAAGTCCCCCGATTTATAAAATCGGGGGACCAAATAGAAATAAAATATCCATAACTAATATACTACACGAATGTAGCATATTCCTTTCTTAACAAACGGGTGTGCTGGGCATCAATTACTTTTGGTATTACATTGATAAAAAAATTACATTTACATTTGGGCTTCCCATACTCTGTTTCCAATAAGAAACTCATTTTCGAAATATCTTCGGATTGCTATTGATTAAACACAACATTCGTATGTGATAGCTTAAAATGGTCAATTATTCAGACGGTGAGATTGTACTTTGCTATGGAAATAAACGTAAAATGATACCTCGAAGTTTATATTTCTCGCATAATTATTCTTTTTATTGTTTTATTGATATTGATATACCCACGAGCTTATTTTTAATATATATATATATATGAAGATAAATGTTTAATTCATTATATTTTCAATCTCCTAATTAGTATCTTAATTTCTTTTTGGTAAAAACTTATCTTCTCAATTTTCATTGCGATGGGAGGCAGATTGCTATGTAAATTAAATACAAAATGATCGAATTTCTCAAAATTCATTTTAATTAGATTTTTTAACTAAACGTCGGTCAGAAAATACAGACGAACAGGTATATCATTTTTATGTCGAATTTAAATATTTGCTCGTATATCGAATAATGAATTTTTTTATAAAAAATCGTAGAGTTTAAACATAAATTATTACCTTATTAATCTTTATAAGTGCATGGAATTTAGTATGTATCAGGTGATTTCATTGTTGGCAGTGGTTTCTCCGATATGTTTTCAGAAATCAATCGGGTACTTCCCTGAGGGACAACGTGAAGGTTGCCAACATCTTAAGTGATAGTGTTTTTGTGAAACGAACTTGATTCGAACTTGGCACCCCACATGTAATTTATCTTCTTCTCACAAGGTAAGATGTGACACAAGGTCGGGAAAGTGGGATGTAATAAGCCAGCGCCCGAGAAGGTGACCACTCTGGCCTACAAAAAAATCCTGGGCATCCCGTCGGCATTCCCCGGTAGGGGCGCCTCAGGTAGAAAGCGATAAACTTACCCCACCCCAAAGAGGGAAGGCAAAACCATGGAGGGTGGACCTCCTAGAACTGCACAGGACAAACCCATAGA
Organism: Sepiola atlantica; assembly: GCA_963556195.1. Taxonomy (NCBI): domain Eukaryota; kingdom Metazoa; phylum Mollusca; class Cephalopoda; order Sepiida; family Sepiolidae; genus Sepiola; species Sepiola atlantica. The sequence continues at coordinate 87,047,652 of OY744528.1, forward strand.
CCGGCGTAAATCAAGCCCCGAAGGCCAAGACAATACCAGTATCCATCGGAACAGATATTACACTTTGATCCCGACAACTTGGCACCCCCAAGTTGTCAGTCTGTGTATTATAACCACTTTATAACTGTAACAACCCGTTTATCAAACAGCAAGTTTCAATTGATTTAGTACATCCATCAGTTATTTAAATATCATTTTTATTTCATATTGATATAAAATAAGTAAAACATTAAAAACAGTTTATCAATAAGAATTTCATTTCATACAACCTTTATTTAACATTAAAGAAAATTATTTATTAAGAAATATTCGCGTCTGTTTGTTTATTGCTCGTCATTAAAACGTTTATTTCGGCTTTACGAGTCTGTGTATGAATCTCTATTACTTAAATAATGTTACGTTTAAGGCAACAAAAGATAACATTTAAAAGGGCAATTTTATTTTAAAAAGGAAGATGTAATATACTGTTATTATAAAACAGTTTATACGTGAGAACTAATTCCAACATTAGCCATGCTTTTATTAATGACTTATACATTACTCTTTTCTTTTTTTATTGTGTAAATATTAAAATACTATTAACCAAATATACTAATTGATGTTTTAATTAAGTAGATGTAACCACGAAATAATTGTGATATATATATATATATATATATATATATATATATATATATATATATATATACATAGAGTCTTAAAGAATTTGAAATCCATAATCTGATAGTAACCCAGGTAGTCTAACCTCCCTTTAACGAGACTCTTTAAAATAACTTTGCTAACTAAAAAATGGCTGCTCGCATGCTACAGAGGCAATACAATCCATCCACTGTAATGTATAATTAGGTCGATGTTCTATTGTAATTCTTTTTCTAATAAATCCATCACAATTAATTAGATCGTATTAAGCATCATCCGTACGAAGCTAAAAATAAACGTAAACATAACCTGTGCCTAAATAGAACACGATTACTTGTAATAGTACTGGATGATAACGTCCGAACATTTAATGGCTGAATGCTCAGAAAAGAACCCGGATTAATTGCACTGATTTTAAAGTACGTATCTGCTTGTGTATATGAACTTACATCAGATCGTACGATGTATCAATCTACCTACAATACTGTGCACAAGTATTTATAAAGAAAAAATATAATCTACGCAAGGCATCTTTTAGCTACGGGACAACAAAAACAGCAACTACACAAGTTGAGTAAAAATTGTCAATATTTAAATGTGTCCGCCGATCAATAAAGCTGATAATTTATTCGAGTTGCCTTCATAAACGGATTTACGTCTAACATTAACGGAAACGTTTACTATAGAGTCAGAACTTAACATTTAAGCTTTCCATATGAAACTGCTTAGAGCACATAGACATGCCAAATCAAACCCCTTACGCTAGGACAGACATGCAGGAGGTGCTGCTGCTACGTCTTGAGTAAATATTACCAAAATCCAACGATTATACTGCCCTCTAACTAACTACATCTTTCTTGATAAATGATATTACTATAAAGAAGTAATGCTGTTTTATATACTTTCAACAATTGTTTCTAATGCTTAGTTTGAAATAGTTAATGCTATTTACTTGTGTTAAAAGTAGGGACTCTGCGAAAGGATACCGGAGGAGACGAAACCAAATAGTGGCGGTCGTCGTCTATTATATGGCAGTCATGCACAGTACTAGCTGGTGCCCACTCTGTTTAAGATCTTCAAATGGTATTATCCAAATAAACAATTCATCGACTCAGTCAGCTCTCAAAGTTCTATCAATTACGATGCCGCACACATTCTTAACTCAAAATGGAATATTTTTACAAGCTATATTACATAAATCATGTATGTAAAACGATCTGCGATTAATGGTGTATACCATGTTAACATCAGATGTAACAAGAAAATTTAGCTATGTAAATTTAGTCTCGATTTTTAGAAACAAGATGCTGCTGGCAACCTTTTAAATGATGGGACTGGATTGAAAACAAATTATACTTGAATTGAGGTTTGTACTTTGAATGCATCAAGCGTTACTTACTCAAAACAATTGCAACATAATCGAAAAAGCTGTGAATTTAGCAAGCGTCGTTCACAGAAAATAAGTCATACACCCAAACGATAGGTGCCATATATTTTTTAAGCTAGGGTGAATAATAGATGATGATCTTCCAGGAATATTTCTCTTTAACAAAACTCTTAAAATGACTTATATAAATAAATGATGGCTGGACAACTACAAAAGCAGAAAAATACTCGCACTTTAATATCCAATAATTATGTTGTAATTCTGTGTAATTCCCCACGAATGATATTCAGGAATTAATTATTATGATGGTCGTTTTTTTCTAATATGTAATTCAAACGCCCTATTTACTTTATACACCATTATATGTCTATATTGAAATAATATTAGGCACGTGTATATATGTATATATTTGTATGTACAGGATGAACCCCTGAACTATTTAACCGATCATTATACATGAATAAATGAAATTACAACAAGTAAGAAGACCAGTCATAGTAAAGCAATTAAAATAATCTTACATGCTAATATAAAGACCAATGTGTATTTATTCGTATATATATACATATATATACATATATATATATATATATACTCATAAACATATATATATATACACATACACACACATATATATATACATACATACAACTATATATATATATACATACAAATATATATATATACATATATATATATATATATATATATATATATATATATATATATATATATACATATTATATTATATACGAGGCCTGTTTAAAACGTATCCGACCTTATTCGGTCAGAAAAAATATTATAAATACGTGATGGAGCGTTATCCCCCTTCAAAGTAGCCACCTAGTCCTTGCATAGACGTAGCCCACCGATCTATGCAGTGCTGGAAACCCCTGTTGAAGTATTCTTTTAGTTACTACCTTGCTCTACTCACGTATTGAGCACTGTTGAAGTAAATATTGAAAATTAATACATGAAATATTATATCTCTTTATAACATTTTATGTGGATACATGAAATAATAATACATAACTCCTAAAGTAGATGAGAACTCTAATAATTATTTATTTATCTCCCTGAATAAATAAATATGGGAAAGGTTAACTTAGAAACATCACGTAAAAGCATCCCAACACCTAGCAAGCATTGACACATATATAGACACATATATAATTAATTAGGTCTTTCATAACCTTTTGATACAGTGCTGGAGAGAAGGTTCAGTGCCTCTCGACATGAGAGACGAAAACATCTACAAACACTCTACAAACACAAAGGGGACCGCAGTGACTGCAACAACTACCGCGGTATCTCACTGTTGAGCTTCGTTCGCAAGCTATTCGCACGCATAGTACTACTGCGACTGCAAGTTCTTGCCGATCGAGTTTACCCGGAATCTCAATGCGGCTTTCGTTCAGAGAGATCAACCATCGATATGATCTTTTCCTTACGCCAGTTTCAAGCGAAGTGCAGAAGGCAAAACCAGCCTCTGTATCTCGCCTTTATAGATCTGACCAAGGTGTTCGATCTCGTGAGCAAAGACGGTCTATTCAAGATCCTCCCACTAATTGGATGCCCACCAAAACTCCTCAGCATCACAAGATCCTTTCACGATGGCATGATGAGCACTGTCCAGGTTAACGGCGATATGTCTGCTGGATTTGGGGTGAAGAGCGGTGTCAAACAAGGTTGTGTGTTGGCCCTGACACTCTTCGGCATCTTCCTCGCCATACTCTTGAAGCTGCTTTCAAAAACACAGCGGATGGTATCTACTTTCACTCCAGATTTGATGGTAGTCTCTTCAACATTGTCAGGCTCCATTCCAAGACTAAAATCAGGTCCGTCCAGATCGGGGACATGATGTTTGCCGATGATGCAGCCATAGCATCGCACCAGGAAGATGGTCTCCAAAGACTTATGGACAGGTTTGCTGATGCTTGCAGCCTGTTCGGCCTCATCATCAGCCAGAAGAAAACTCAAGTTATGAGATAAGAAACCACCTACCCACCCAGCATGTCAATCCAGAGTACACCACTGGAGGTTGTTCACCAGTTCCAGTACCTAGGCTCCACTGCTTCAGACATCCTCACATTAGACGTAGAGCTCAACAAAAGGATTGGTAAGGCATCCACAACCCTCTCTAAAAGAGTCTGTGAAAACAGCAACCTTACCACTTCTACCAAGATGGCTGTCTACAGAGCGTGCGTTCTCAGTGTCCTACTGTATGGGTGTGAGTCCTGGAGCACATACTCAACACAGGATAAGAAACTCCAGGTCTTCCATATGAGGTGCCTACGTAGGATACTTGATATCACATGGCAGGACAAAGTGAATAACAATGATGTTCTGCAAGGAGCTGGCATTCCATCCATATACTCCCTACTACGTGAGCGACGCCTTCGCTGGCTGGGCCATGTGTGCAAGATGGATGATGGGCGCATCCCTAAAGACCTTCTCTACGGCGAGCTTGCCTTAGGCTCAAGAAAAAGGGGTCGTCCCCATCTCCGCTTCAAGGATGTCTGCTAGCAAGATATGAAGGCTTGTTCAATGTACATTAATACATGGGAAGCCTCTGCAGCTGACAGACCTGCTTGGAGGAAACAGATACGCCAGGGAATGATCATCAGTGAAAAGACACTCCACGATGAAAACGCTGCGAAGAGAGCTAGGAGAAGAGCGAGCCTACAAGCAGACCAACAAGCCGAGGTGCCACATTGCGCAACAGCTTTCGTATGTCAAGGCTGTAGTAGACCATGCAAATCAAGAATTAGTCTGTACAGTCAGACAAAAAGATGCACACAAACAACATCTCAATACGGCGCTGATCCATAGTCGTTGCGATTGAAGGATGCCAATACATACATACATATTTAATGTAAAAATGGACGAACTAATGCGCCGAATGCGATGGCGAGGACTCCTATCTTTAATGCACATGAACACTTATATTCAAAAGAATCCTTTTCAGCTTACAAAACGCAAAACCAATGGAACTCATGATTAACTTCGAAAACGATCTATTCAATGTAATTATACTTTTGGAGTTGCACAGACACCATAATAATTTCCTAAAACAATTACACAACATAGTTAGAAACATAAATAACTCTAACAAAATATTCGTAAAAGCTGATGAAACTAGAACTATTTATAAACACTAGAAGTGAAATAGCAAAGAACTGTATGCACAAAATATATTTTAATTAGGATAATAACACATAAGAATAAAATAAAATAAAATAATTTAATGAAAACTAAACTAATCTAACACCTATAATAGAAATGGAAAACGCACGCACGTGTTAAAATAAGGTGAACTATTATTTCGACACATTTACAAAAGGATGAATAACACCTCTTGAAAACAGAATAAAATCATAAGAAGTAAAAGTAAGTCGAACATTTTTTTGTGAGAAGTCTTGCCATTGGCTAATGGAAACATTAACCTATGAGAGAAATAATCTGATTGGTTATCTTGCTATACAAAACACCACCTGTATATATACAAACACATCTAGTAATACGGATTCCGTGCACTTCAGCCTGTAAATCCCCTACAGCGATAAAACGAGGTGGCCTATGTGTTGCTTGATTCTCATCAATATATATATATATATATATATATATATATATATATATATATATAAGCTTCCATCTCGTCAGGAAAAGTTATTGGGTAAAGCACAACCATAATTCTAGCCTCGAATAAACCAATATAAAGTGGTGAAGAAGCAAGAAAAGAAATAGCAAGTCAGACAACTATCTTAGCCTTATCCCGCTGACTAAAATTAATTCGGGGAGAAATACCAAACTCTACAATAAAAAGTAAACAGTTTGTGTTTTTCTTTGGAAAGGACAATACTATTTTTTATAAAAAAGTTACTGATGTAATTCTATGATTATATATGAATATTTTAGATAAATAGCGATATATTAAAGAAAAACAGCGAGTGCCAAGACTAACGAATTATAATTCATTTTGGTCATTGTTGCCGACAAAAATATAAAATGTAGATTCTGAAACAAATATAGTTTTTATTAGTTCTTTTCAGGGAGTCGCCAAGAAAAAAACAGGAATCAATTTGATGTTAAGTTGCATAATAACCAATAGAGAGAGTAATGTCGAATCACTTTAAAACAATTTAGTCTTTTAACATACGGTGATGAAAGCTATATAATGGGACCGCAACGAAAGCGTTAGCATGGCAGTAACTTACGATCTTATCCACGACAGTAATACCTCGAGAAACACACATCTATGCGCAACACTACACTTGGAAATACTTCGAGATTTTGCGAATGCTAATGGATACACCTTATGGAGCTATCCCAGAGTTCCATCTCCTGTACTATCACCCGGTGATGTGCCGACCAAAAAATGCACTAACAACTCGTCCTCTACTAAGAATACTCATTAGCCTTCATTACATGTCAGTTATCACACCATAAGAAAAAGAAAAGAAAAACTCGATGTAATCATAATATCTGTTAATGATGTTGGGTAGTGTAGTTACGATTCTCCCAGGAATTACCAAATCTGTAAGAGCTCTGAATTTATTGCTTTAAAATTAGAAATATACATAGTCTAAAATAAAAACGATTTAACTTAAAATGTAAACCCAAAAATTGAATTATTATCCTGCCTAATTTTCATTTCGGCGTTTCATGCGGACAATACAAATTGCCATTGTTTTAAATATTATCTGAATTCATAAATACAAACATTTTATTTTTTAGTCTATCTTTACTATATTTAAACTTAAACGGTTGATGCTTACTTAATTATGTGTAGTATATTTTCAGTCGTAACGATATATTCCTCCCAGGCATTACCTCAAGTTTTGAGTGGGAAGCAGTGTAGTATACGTTCATTCCACTTGATTGGATTCTGCTAGCATTGCATGCTCCTTATTTCTGTGTGTGTGTGTGTGTAGTGTACTATATACTATGTTTTCACGATACCGTGCTCCCAGGCATTAACTCGTACATTTAGAGGAAGAGTGTTCGTTCGTCATGATATAATCCTCTTAGCAATCAACTCCTCCTTTGGGGCGAGTGTGTGTAGTTAGTTGGTTGTCATCATTCACTCAACTTAGTAAAGTGATGCTCCCTCCGGTCGCATATATTTTCTAGTGTTTGAATAATTATCAAATTGCTGAAAACTAATTCTTTTTTACAAAAGAAAAACTTGTTTAAAACATACTGCACGATTTATTTTTGATTAACATTGGCTCGCAATTTCCGATTTCAGGTAGTGCGACCATGAGCAAGTGAATGTTTTCTGTTTTACAGATTTTTTTTTAAGTAAGACAACGGATTAAACGTTTTTATGCTATGTAACATTTACTACAAATTCTCATATAGACATCGCCGAAAAAAAGGTGAGAATCATCAAAATTAATTAGTATTTTTTTTTGCAATAATTTCCTAGGTTGTAAAAATTTTTAATTTCATGTGAAAACATACGTTAAAAGTAGTTTTAAATCAACAATAACAATTAATATAAACGAAAACATATCCGAGATAAACAAAAATAACCGAAACAGAAACACTAATTATTAGTTTTACTGCTACTCGCTTGGCATTTTGGCTAAGATCAAAGTGTAGTATCTGTTCCGATGGATACTGCACCCCATAGACTGGTATTGTCTTGGCCTTCGGGGCTTGATTTACGCCCGTCTATGGGACTGCCCTGTGCAGTTCTAGGAGGTCCACCCTCCCAGGCTTTGCCTCCCCTCTTTGGGGAGAAGTAAGTTTATTGCTTACGGCCTGAGGCGCCCCTACCGGGGAATGCCGACGGGGCTGCCCAGACAATTTTTAAACCCCACTTTCCCGATCCGACCTTGGGTCACATCTTACTTGTGGGAGTAAGATAAAAACGGGCCTTGTGCCTAACTCCTGGAGAGGAGTAAATAAATACTCGAATTTCCAAGTTACACTAATAATGTGCTTTTCTAACGCGTTCAGCATTTTTATTTATCTCGTAAAAAACATATACTATCATGGAAAGAATGCCGTTTAAATGTGTTGTCACATCTACTTATAAATTACCTATTTAACTGGGAAACTAGATAATTACATTAGCGTAATTGATCAATTGTTATTGATCTCTTTAATTCATGTCTACAAAATTATTTAAAAAGTGTATCTAAATATAACAACACGATTTGAAATCATTTTTCTGGCAGGTTATCTATTTAAATTTGTTTTAAATAATAAATATATTAATTAACCATTACATTCATTTTGTGAATTACCATTCTGTTGCATATATGATTTGAATAGTTTATTAAAGAAAAATAAGTGAGCCATCTGTGTGGATAATATAAACGACATTTTATGAAGATTTACTTTCTTTAAAAATTCATCTAAATAAAAGTTAAAAACTAAGTGAGAATATGATATCAGTTACAAGAAGACACACAATGCCCATTATAATAATGCCCGTCATCTAATAAATAATGTTTCCTCCCTTGTCGTCCGGATCAGATATGTGATACCATTTGTCCAATATTCATATCACTGGCTTTGATCTATCTTTATCAAAATATAACTCATTTAAATAACTAGTATAAAGTTGCAGATAAGAAGTAGACATTATTCAATGCATCGCATCTATTCGTTATAGAAAGCTATATTTCTCTGATTACACTAAATAATTAGAACGAAATTCTGCCAGCGTCGATAACGACATTAACGTGTGACTCATGAATTTCTAATAAATTTTCCACACGTTTCATTTGGAAACGAAGTTATATCATACAGCAACGTGAAACAAATTAAAAATGCGAACGAAGAGAATAAAATAGCAGTAGGAGCAGTAAGAAGAGAAAACCATGTATTTTAAATATTTTTCAGATTCGCAACTCTCATGCAAAAGCAAGTGTCTACATTCTTAACGATAAATCACATACATCTGTATATTTCTGGCTTCTTAATATCGCATGGACGCACCCATCGTGGAATCTATATCGATATCGATGTATTCTCTGATATATTTGAGTCCATTTCTTTCTTTGCTAAGGTGGGGTTTCAAAGGCAAGCAGGTTAGCACTGTCTCATGGGGCCTTTATTTTCATAAATTTGACCACATGGTTTTGAAGCTGTTGACTGCATTCAGGGCCTCCTAAAAACTGTTTTAGTACTTCTGGTCTAGCAAGCGGAGTAAACAGCTTCCGGCATTTGTTTGTTCATTACCATGTTAAAAGAAAGTTAGTGCTTATTTAGATTAGGATCAAAACTAACTTCGATCCCGTCGTTAGGGTGCGGGTTAGTGTTAGCGTAAGAGTCAGTGTAAGGTTTGGGGTCAAAGTTGGCTCGGTTTCTAATCTGATAAAGTACCAAACATTTCTTCGGATCCACTTCTTCATAACCATGCAGAAACAGTAATATTTTAATTGGGTCACCCTGTAACTTTTATCGAAAGCAAATAAACTAATCTTGGCCCGTTTCCACGCATATGACAGGTGTATTTGTTCATACTGTCACCAATATATCTGCAAACACTGGAAACGATTTCGCAAAATTCAAATCCTATCGAAAATTTGACATTTAATTCAGCAGGAATAACGTAACAAAAGGTATGAACCTTCAATCCGTCTTCTCTAAAATAAAATACAAATCTTTTCTTACATACCCATAAGCAGTGGACGTTTACTAGAAGTTTCTAAATTGAATACTCAGAAGAAGGTTGATATGCCGTTAAATACAAACACACGCAATACATTTAACCAACGTGATTACCTCTTGTATATAAAGTTAGGTAAGTGTTTATGTTTATATATTATATGTACAGGATACACTCCTAAACTAATAAACCGATGATCATGAATTTTGAAAAAACAACTGCTAAGCGTAAGGGGTCGTATTATAGGCTACATTTAAGTTAGTTTATGCAATGTAGATGAAAATGGGACGTAACCTTTTATGAAAATGATTTGGGTTATATGAAAAGAGTTTAAGGGTCATACAATTGGCACAAAAATCCCAGTTGAAAATTCAAATATATCAGATCTACATTGAATATGATCCATAGTCATTGACACCAACTAAGCAGGATCCCCTGAATTTCAATTTCTTTTTAAAGTCACGTAAGATTAAGCGTTACATTTTAGACATTTTCTAAAATAATGGATTTAAATCAAAATTGGAATACGGATTCTAGATATAAGGTTTAATATCATGATATCTTGATGTTAATCCTAGCAAGGAGTAATACAAGTACTGAAAAATTGTCCTGTTCGGTTGAATTACTTTTACCAGTCCTGGGATTAATATGCTTCTAGTTAATAAAAAAAACGGTAGAAGGTCTGTATAACTCACTACCCGTGTCGTAGGGGTAATGCATGATTGATATACATAATACCGCAAGTCTTAGGCTAGCAAAGCTGAACATATCCAAGAGTTGTTTATAGAACAGTGTCATCATACCCAATTTCACTGGGAAGGCGAGCCCTACTCGTATCATATGACTTTCAGACATTTGCCAAAGGTGCGTGACAGATTTGAATGCAAGTATAATAACTGCACGAATAATCTTCTCCTGAATTGTTCTCTTAACATGCGAATCTTAGTGAACGTAAACTTAATTATTAACGAGTGCTGCAACGAAAATGAAAATTGCTTGGTAATTGAAAAAATGAATTAATATCAAAATGCAGAAAACAAAATAAATAGTATTACAAAACGTAAATAAAGACGACGACCTACACTTGTGGCGACATAAAAATTGCAAAGGAAATGTAATTGGAAGATTGAATAACATTTTTGTTTGGTTTACCTACTTATGTGTGACGTATTTGCGTTAAATACACTTTACTATTGAATAGAAAATATAAACATGTGAAGTTATCGTAAGGATTGACTTATAGTTCTTATTTTGATATTCCTCGATCACGTTTTTCCCTCCGGGTGCAATTCTAATCAATTTATAAGATAATTTTACTTGCGTATATTTTCTATTAAACATTAAATTTTTTTAACACAAATACGTCACACATGAGTAGGTACACACGAATAAATGACCTTTAAAAGCATTTATTTTTAATTTCCCACAAACAAAATTTTTTAAAAAGTAACTCATATTGTGATATGTTAATATTTCATCGTTATCATTACAAAATAAGACATCGAAAAGAAGGAGGTAATGCTAGGGAGGATCATTTCTTGAAAACATAACACATAGTTGCTTTCTCCTAAGAAGGTGCTCTAATGCCAGATGAGTGTGGGCTCATGACAACATAACAGATACTACACTATAATCATCCCCCAAGAAAAAACGAGGGCGTAATACATGACCGGGTAGTATGATTACAACAGAACATATACTACGCAACTCCTGGCTCGAGCAGTATAACCTAGTACATTAGTTTGAAATAGTATAGTAAACTAAATTAAGCATTTACTGATAGTAATACTAAAGTGTTTGCTTCATATATAGAAGTGATACTATAGTTTCATATTCTGCATAAACACCTGTAAATATCTATTAGTAAGAGATTTGAATAATCTTTAATTATAGCCGGCTTGATTTTTATACATAATAGTAAGATTATTAGATTACTCTAATCTTCAGAGAGATTGAAATCGTTACTAACTTTATTTACTACTAGTTTACCGGAAGTATTTAAACAGTTTGTTTCTCCATTTTTTAAATCTTATAATTTATTTTTGTTAACAATATATCTTATAAGTAAGTGTGTATTTATCAACATCAGGTATACGCGAAAAACACACACCGACACAATAATAATGAAATCCATTTAAAAATAATTTATTAAATTTAAATAGGAAATAACTTAGAAGGAACTCTGTTCCTTCGACCAAGGACAACACATAAATTAAACGCAGCTCTCGGTCGAAAGCTGAATAAGTTGAATGCCAAGTATATAATACGTACAAATGTTATATATTTTATTTTGTACAAATCTATGGAAAGTAAAAATGATCTAAAACTTATTACATTATGATTTAGTATGATGAATCCCACAGAGATTATGGGCAGTTATGAAGTTAATTATGTTTAATATTGATATATTACACTAAAAAATTATTAATAAGTCTATGGGTTTAAGTACCCGGAACCAAGTAACACTGTCTATAGAACTTAATGGAAAATAACAAATCATAAATATTTTTCATAGAGGAAATTTGGCGGCTTATGCAGTTTACGGACCGAACTATTTTTTTAGATATGATTTTAAGTTTACTTCAATGTTTACGGTATCTTGTGTTTATTACATTTTTAGGTGAAAATACTGAATAGTGAATAAAGCCCCTATCTATACATGTTAAGAATATGTTTCTAAATTATTAGTTTAGCCGGTTCCAGGAACTGCAGAAGTACCGAACTTGTTTCTGAACTATTTTGATGGGCAAGTATGTTTAAGAACAATGTGTTAAATAAATAATGCACACTTTTGGATGCAATCGAATTGACTAAAAGTCAATAGTGTTCGTCAAATATTATTCTGTTTATGTTTTATTTACGTAATCGAGAATGTTACTGAAATTATCTAGAGTAGCTAATAAAAACGCTTCTGAGATTAACACAATTGTAAGAAAAGGGAACTTGCCTAGTTTAGGTTTTACATGTAGAGTGTCTTACATATAATAGCACGTTTGAAATATGAAATAATAAGCGTGCTGAAGGTATGTATTCTATAAAATATGTCATACCAGTCTAAATGGGTGGGGTTGATAGTAGATCTAATCTGATAGTGGAAATTCGTCCGACTTTCTGTCGGGATAACTATCTTAAGAGAAAAACACTAGTAAATATTAAAGACGATGAAAATAAACAAAACAGACAGATAGCCTCTCAAAAATACGCGCATAACATTGGCTTAATGCATGCTGAAGTTGATTTGTATATGCATCTTTGAGATAGTAAGCTAAACCGGTAAACAAAATAGGTAGACATCTTGCTTTAGTTGTTGTATAAGACTTCGCCAATCTGCAACTAAAAACTGCATATTTTTCATAAATTTACGCTTGGGATATATTCATATAAAAAAAAACATTGATTTGTATATGGCTTGCATTAAGAAAAATGTGAATCAAAGTTTTTTTTCTGCCATCACTTTATTTCATTTAAAATATTGTTCACCCGGAAAAAAGTGTTTGAAGAAGAAAACATCCTGCCACACCGATCGCCATTTTGTTTCTGATTATTTGAAAAAATATATGATGTTGTCAGATATTTTTTTATCCGTTCTACTTCGAGGTTGTGTTATTTATGAGACAGCTAAGCAGAAAAGGATGTGCACCCTACGTGCCTTTAAAGAAGTCAATACTAGTCAATTCGTACCAATAAATTCTGATTCGGTTATTGAAATTCTGCTGAAAAAATCCGCGATATAAATGGTGCGATTTTTTTGTTCGATTATAGTCTCATTGATTTGCTTACATAACCTCAAGTATCATTCAGACAGAAGATGATCTATGATAATAAAAAAATACGTAATAAATGGTAAGTCAACCTGTTACGCATTGATTTATATAACAAACACAAAGAAAAATCAACTACGTATTATATATATATATATATATATATATATATATATATATATATATAGTAGTAAGCTTAATTGCCATAAATATATTTTCATAGCTTACTACCTAGCTCTACTTATGTATCGAGCACTGGTGAAGTAAATACTGAACATTGATACATAAAAAAGTATATCTACTTATAAAATGGTATGTGGATACATGCACTAGTAATGCATACATATATGTATATATATATATATATATATATATATATATATATATATATATATATATATATATATATAGGCATATTAGCTTGAAGATTCCCCCGGGGATAAGACGGGGAGCCTCTGTGTAGCCTAATTGCCATAAATATATTTTCATAGCTTACTACCCAATTCTTACTCACGTATCGAGCACTGTTGAAGTAAATACTGAAAATTGATACATAAAAATGATATCTACTTATAAAATGTTATGTGGATACATGAAATACTAAAATTATATATATATATACATATATATATACATATATATATATATATATATATATATATATATATATATATATATATATATATATAGCAATAGATGAAGTGAAAGAATAAAATAAGGTGGGAATCAAATTTTATTACAATTCAATGTTCAAGCAAAGTTCTTTAAAGTCCTTAACTCATGAGTTTTCCAAGAAAATCTTCACCTCAGAGGACCATTACCGCAATTACATTACTACAGGTAAGAAAAATTAAACTTTGAAAAATATATTTAAAAAAATATAAAAAATACATGAAGGTATATAAAACAGCAAATATATCGGCTCAAAAAATACTTTTTAGTAAAACTATCAAGTTCATCCAAATAAACAAGTCTAAAATAGCTCCAGGCAAGATATCAGAGAGGTTGATTAAAAAATAATCCAATTGGTGAATGGTGGTCCACAAACGACAAAAGGTATCTAGGCGGGAAATTCGTTTGCTATCGATGCAGTAGATAACAGTGAAAATTGTATTCACGGTGTATGCAAATTAATAAAACGATAAAAAACGATAGAGAAAACAAATCATATGAAAAGTTCAACACCAATCAAATTATTTGCTGTCCTCTCAACCAATCGTTGGGCTTCTCAGGAACAAATGTCTTGTTAGTGTTACTTCCTATATCCTTTTCTATTGTTCTGTTTTCTATAGATTGACATATATCCTGTTTCTTTGTTGTGTCAATATAGTGGGTTAATTTAACACGTGGTTTCTTTTTATTTCTATTTTAGGTTTTAATTTTTAAATTGTTAGGTCTGTGTTTCGTTTAGTTTTTTTTTACTTATTTGTTTATTTTACATATATTTATTTATCGTTAGCCTAAGGAAAATGTATTTCTGTGTGCGCAGCTGTTTGCTATCTCACTTCTACAGTTTAATAGATTTCAGATATCTATAAAGTTTAGGATTTCAAATTTTTCATTAAGACATGATCTACACGGGTCGTCTTAATTTCTATATGTACTGACCTGTCGTATTAATTTACATTCAATTATTGGTAAGCGTCCATTTTCTTTGAGCTCCCAATAGTGGTTTGCTAGTGCTGTTTTAATTCGACGTTCTCTGTTTTTAAATGTGCTTCTGTGGTCATAAAATCATATTATGATCACAAAAAGCACAGAGAACGTCGAATTAAAACAGCATTACAAAACCACTACACTTAGCTCAAAGAAACTGGACGCTCACCAACAATTGAATTGAAATTAATATGACAGGCCAGTACATGTAAAAATCTAGACGACCAGTGTAAATTATGTCTGAATGAATAATTTTAAATCCTACACTTTAAAGAACCCCGAAATCTATTAAACTGTAGAAGTGAGATAAGAAACAGCAACCTACACATATATAACTTTACCTTAGGCTTACGATAAATAAATAAATAAATAAACAAATAAGTTAAAATAACTAAACAAAAACCTAACATATTAAAAATCAAAACCTAAAATAGAAATACATAAAACCACGTGTTGAAATAAATTCACCCATGATATTGACACAACAAACAAACATGATATAGTTCAATCTATAGAAAACAGAACAGTAGAACAGGATATAGGAGGTAACACTAACAAGACCTTTGTTCGTGGGAATCTCTACGGTTGGCTGAGAGAACAACAGAGAAACTGATTTGTTTACTTGCTAGCCGTGCATATACAAACACCCGGCAAAAATAACTGAATGCATTTTAGCCTGAATATTCCCCCGGAGTGGAAATGCGGGAGCCTCTGTGTAGCTTAATTGGAATGAATATATTTCATAGCTTACTACCAAGCTTTACTTATGTATCGAGCACTGTTGAAGTAAATACTGAAAATTGATACATAAAAATGATATCACCTTATAAAATTTTATGTATATACATTAAATACTAATATATATATATATATATATATATATATATATATATATATATATATATATATATATATATATGATATTGACTGCGTAATGGAATACTATTTGTAAAATAAATAAATTGCGCGCTGTTTAATTGCGTTCAATGTTTATATAAAAACATTGTAAATTTGATTGAAAACAGCACCCGTCCCGTTGTCTAGTTGCGACTACCTATTAAATAGTTGTAGGTTCGATAACTGGGTTGGGTTAGGTGCTAGTCTAGCAGTTCAAAAGTCTTGGGAACATAACGATTTTTAATAACTCAAAAACTATTAGGAGTTGAAAAATGAAATTGGTACCGTTGGAAAGGTTAAAGTTTCAAGTTTTGTGGGGAATCTTCAAAGTTGCTCAATATGAGCACCATTCGTCACACGGCAGACATCTAGTCGATAGTCCATTTCCTGCCAAACGCGTTCCAGCATCTTGACGTCAATGGTTCCCACAACTGCCGTTACTCGAGCCTTTAGTTCGTCAATATCTCTTGGAAGGGGCGGCACATAGACTTGTTGCTTGACAAAGCCCCAAAAGAAAAAGTCACACGGGGTAAGATCTGGAGACCTAGGAGGCCAGGGCATGAGAACGTCATCACCTCGCCCAGATCTCCCAATCCATCTACCAGGCAGCCTTGTGTTAAGAAACTGCCTTACTCTAAGACTCCAGTGTGGTGGTGCACCATTTTGTTGAAAAATGAAGTCATCAGATTCTGCTTGTTCCAACTGAGCTATTAACCAGTCTTCCAGTATGTTGAGATAGGATTCACCAGTGATAGTTGCCTCTTCAAAGAAGAACGGTCCATAGACACCTTTCTTGGAAATTGCACAAAACACGTTCACTTTTGGTGAATCTCGCTCGTGCTCAAGAAGTTCATGAGGATTTTCAGTACCCCATATGCGAGTGTTATGCTTGTTAACTTTGCCATTCAGATGGAAGGTCGCCTCATCGCTAAAAACAAGCCGGTCATCAAAGCCGTTATCTTCCAACTTCTCTTGCATTGCAATGCAAAAGTCACGGCGAAGTGACTTATCAGTGTCCTTCAACTGTTGGACCAACTTGAGCTTGTAAGGTACCATTTGCAGTCGTTTCCTTAAGACACGCCAGACAGTTGCTGGAGCAAGCTGAAGTTCCCTGCTGGCTCTTCTCACTGATTTACGGGGGTTCCGCTGAAAGGCTGTCCGAACTTGCTCAACTGCATCTTCTGAAGTTGAAGGGCGACCTGTTCGCTTACTTGGGCACAAACACCCATCTTTCTCAAATTTAGCATGCCATCTGACAATGGATTTCCTGCACGTCCACGATTCAGTCTTTGCAAATTGGAGGACGCAAAATGCCTTGTCTTGTTTAGAGAACGCCATTACTGCACCTGGAAAGATAACACGAAAATCATTAGTATGACCAAAAACTTGATTAAGCAAGCTTTAAAATAGCACCAGTTTCATTTTTCTACCTGGAATAGTTCATGAGATATACGCATTTGTAATGTTCCCTAGACTTTTGAAACACCCTGTATATATATATATATATATACATATATATATATATTTATATATATATATATATATATATATATATATATATATATATATATATATATATATATATATATATATATATAAGCATCTCGATGCAGAACTCCCCACTTAGGATGCCCCTATAAATAACCCGTAATTCAAAGTAGTCCTTCTTGTCTCAGAGGCTGTCCGCTTTGCTTTGATTGAATAGAAGTATATATGTATATATATATATATATATATATATATATGTATACTAGCTGGAACCGTCCCCCGGCGTTGCACGGGAGAAATAGAAAAGAATGAAAAAAAATAAATCATTATCTGACCGAACGCAAATAGGGCACATCGAAATGATATTTACAATAGTTAAAGTACTACATATGACATCAATTTATTTTCAAATTACTACATTATGAGGTTGATTTTTGAAAATCCGGCATGTAGTAATCTCAACCCCTTCTTTCTCAGGTAGAAGTTTAACAATTTAAAAAAAATACTTGTGTGAGACGACTGAGGTCGAACCGTACACCGATTGATCTTTGATCTACGCTGCTAACCTGCAGTGAGTATTGCATCTACGAAATAATTGGTCATTTTAATAGTACGATCCATCATAAGGCGAATGAATGTAAGGTTCACCAGTAACACGTTTTGTGTCATTTCTATACCAAGAAATCCATGTTTTTCTCCTATCGTTTGAGTAGTATGCATGTGAAAGGTGTAGAAATCAAGTAATCTTCACTCGTGGCCTGTCGAGTACCCTGGCGTATGGTGACTTAATTTGGGAGACTAGTTTGTGAAGAAATCGTAGCCTCCATGTTGAATGAAGTAACACTGCAAAACACTATATCATTAATTACTTTTTTAAAAAATCCTGAATGAGTATTAATGTATACGTAATACGAAGAAATGACGTAATCCGATATTCTAGAAATTCAGTGGAATTAGCGGGAGCGTCAATTAATTATGTGAGTTATGTTTTGTATAATGTTGTAAATTTATCGAAGACAAAGAGGAAATAATAACAGGCAATTATTCGAAAAGAAGACGTTGTTAATCAATCCCCGGTAGTACTTAATTGTTAGGGGGGAAAGTTTTTGCTACAACCTATATGGCGTATCTTTTTAAGAGAGCTGAAGATGATTGGTCAAATGAAATATTAAGAGTTAGCCGGAGAAAAATAATTAAAAAAATACTAAAATACTCTCGAGCAGACAAGGGTAATAGAGTTGACAGTTTTGTTGTCTATGATGCATGTGGTTATTTACCTATTCTTCACGAATGCACAGGGAAAACACGTCTTTACTATATATATATATATATATATATATATATATATATATATATATATATATATATATATATATATGGGGGGAGTACTCTATTTATAGAGATGCTGGTTTAAGTAATAGTCCCCTATTAAATAAGTTGATACATTTCGGTTATCAATATCGTAACATGTAAATTAATGAATATCTATTTAAATAATATCGGTGGATAGATGTCCGGACGACTACGACCCTCCATTTGAATAGCAGTTCTCCTACTTATATGTAAGTAGTACGCAACACATGTGTCTGGATAAATAACTATATATGTACATATAACACTGCCGGAAGAAATATCAGTTAAAAACCTAGCGTTAAAGCAATACTATCCCTAAAATAAATTGAATACTGTCGGTTAAAGGTTATAAGTATTGTAAAATCTACATAAATCAATAGCCCTATTTTAAAACTTATCATTTTGGTAGAGCGCCGAACGGCAACACTTCTGTGTTACGTATATCGCTTTACTTAAGCGTACTGATGAGCCATAGAGACGACGAAACACGTAACTGTCAACACCACACACACACACACATACACACATACACACACACTAATTTATAGATATATATATATATATATGCATATATATATATATATACATATTTATATATATAAACAGCATTTAACTGTATTTTGAATCAAATATATTATTCATCTTACCAATCACTTCTTCATAACAAACATATTTAGTACAATTATGAATCTGTTTCGTTCAACTTATGAACAAGCTACGGATCTTTCTTCTATTGACCCTTTAAAAAACACAAAGTTTTCAATCAGACAAAAATACATAACGGTGCAATAAACAAAACATCCCTAAAACAGAAAACTTCTATCGAATTCATCCTCATTGAGAGAGACATTCAGAAATCGCTACCTAGAAAAAGCCACCCTCTTTTATTATGAAGAAAAGCCATGTACAAATTAGCAAAATATTGCCTAATAAAAATTGCTATAATAGTTAATAGTTGACTTAGTTGAAAGTTTATTGTCAATTTTTTAATAAGAAATACTTATCTACAAATAATAATCATCATATATGATGCGTTATTTTGAGACAAATTTAAGAAGGTATAATCTAAGTATTGATGTACGAAACTAAATGGAATTAATTAGTATAAAAAAGGAGTTTAAAGGGGGACCACATTCCAGAGAATTTGCGTATATAAATAAATAATTGTTAATGGAAAATTATACAAATTACCAAACCAACAGTCTAATATCGTTAGTGTTATGTCTTAAGGTCGTTTCTCAATGAAAAATAATATACAATGAGCAACAGAGTAACCGAATATAAGTTGTTCCAACAATAACTGGTACACGATGTATTGAATAACCTTTTCGTTGTTCTTAGTTATGAATATAACCGAACTATTATGCCCATAAGATTGGAGTTAGTTTACAATCACGTTATTAAATTGAATAACAATTTTGAAAAAGATATTCATTACATTTATTCTAAAAGCCTTGTGTTCAAACATTCAAGAGCATTGCCTGCGAGTAACCACAAAACACTATCACAATCGATGCAAGGGCGATAATTCATGTTTAATTACAGAGATAATTATCTCCCTTCGTAATTGAAAATATATTAACGTTTCTTGTAAATCTCTCTAGTCGAAGAGCAATAAAGAATATACAATATATGCGATCCGTTTAATTTAATTACGTTTATTAAAGCTTTATTTTATAGTGCATATC
This sequence comes from Sepiola atlantica, assembly GCA_963556195.1. NCBI lineage: Eukaryota > Metazoa > Mollusca > Cephalopoda > Sepiida > Sepiolidae > Sepiola > Sepiola atlantica. Next base: position 87,068,148 of record OY744528.1, read on the forward strand.
AGAGGCATAATAAATATGTCAATCGGCCAAATACCATCTAGAGCACATGAGACTAAGAATAACATTTCCCCATAATCATTTATATTCCCAAACACTTAATTTCCAAATATAGAGACGAATGACTATGCACCGACAAAAACAAACAACGAAATACTGTGTAATGTCAGCACATATGATAAAAACAGTCTTGCGTTTGTTATGTATTTAAAATATCATACGGGTTCGTAAATTAAAAATAATATTAAATTACCACAAACACATATCACCGGACTAAAGGCAGTCTAAACAGTACTAATATTATATATAAAGACATGCGACCAATAGTTTGTGTTTTACCTATTAGTTCTGATTCAGAATGTTCTGTTGTTATATAATCGTATACTCTTCGGATGCTTACATGCTAATTAATAATGTTGCAATTTGAGTAAGAATTCTTGAAGCATCGGGTTATTATTCTTATAACACGCGCACTTGCATCTTTTATACAACTGGTTTCTGGTTGCCCCAGCGGCGTTGTTGCCCAAGTTCCAGAATTAGTATATGTTAATATATACGTGAGCTTTTTAAATAACGCACGGAATTATATAATTCACAACAGTTCAGCGCATCAACTCTTATGATAAGACTAACAACTCGCGTTTATTGCTTCGGACACGTTATATAAGGACCCAAAAACATAATTTATACAAGTATTACTAAACTTTTGACTCATTTGTATTTCTCTTATACGCTTATTTGTTGAAAAAGGTGAACTTTTAGTCTGAACATATAACATTACATTACATTTATACTTCATACTTATGATACCTTTTTTATAATTTATACTTATATGAATACTTTAAAATTAGTTTTCGAAAAAGAATTCAACAACACAATGCTGAAATGGGACGAACATACAACATACCAAATAAATATAATTCTTTTATCAATGAAGATTACTATGATAACCCAAAAGCGGCCAGCAATATCAAACAATTTTGTTTCGAGTCTGACACGTCGATATGAAATTTCGAGCATACGGGTTGAATTGCATATCGGACTCGGATCCAAATAGTTTCGCGTCCAATCTTCTCGCCAGATAAGATGCTAGATCGCCACACCCTTCTTTCACCATGTTCAGAGGCATGTTCTACAAAGGTATTACCACTTCCTTCGGAAAGAAGAATATATTCGGTCGCGTGAGGCGCCTTCATAGAGCAATGCCAGCACGTCTGTTCTCGCCTATTTTCGTACCAGCTAGAGTATCGAGAAATCTGGCTTTACCATCATGTCAAATTGATTTGATCTAACGTTACCTACAATGGGAAGCTGTTCAATAACTGTTTCTTATTGCTGTATCACTTGTTTTGTTGTATTGTAAACCTGAAATATATATATATATATATATATATATATATATATATACATATATATATATATATATATATATATATATATATATATATATATATATATACTATTCTTAGCCTAAAAGTACCCCGGGGATGAAACGCGCGAACCTATGTGTAGCTTAATTGCCATACTTTCATAGCTTATATATACATATATATACATATATACATATATATATACATATATACATATATGTATATACATATATACATATATATATACATATATATATATATATATATATAAAGATAGATGAAAGAAAAGGGATAAACATGTACGAATGACACATTTATGTCAACTTCGATTGTTCAATGCAAGGTGTACTCGCTAAAAACACCTTGCATTGAACACTCGAAGTTGAAATAAATTTGTCATTCGTACATGTTCATCCATCTTCTTTAATCTATCTTCATAATTGCTCGATCTCGTATATTGAGCTTAAACCATTTCACTATAGGTTCTATCTACTAAAAGTATACGTGTAGTTCTATATTTTATATATACATATATATATATATATATATATATATATATATATATATATATATACATAAAATATTGAACTAAACGTAAAATATTGAAGAGTACTACGTGTATTTATGCAGCATTCTTTCATTTAAGAACACTTTTTAAAACGTAACATACATAATCTGCTTGATGTTCTATAAGTTTAAATTCTTTGTGGAATCATCATCTTGTTACAACAACACACAAATGAAAAAATGAAAAGAATCTGAATAAAAAAGAGAATTGCAACAAAAGAAGGCGAAAACGCTATATGTGAAGTCGTTTGGCGTCAAAACAATAAACCAGTGCACTTCTCGAAGATTAACATTCTGGAACACACCTATTAGCGTCACATCGATACATTGTATTTCGGTAAAAGGTTTTAACATGCTGTACTGGTTTCATACGTAATGCTATTTATTTTAGCTTGCTAATATATATGAAAGAAGTAAATATACACACTTATAATTAATAACGATTTTTAACAGTGACAAGTAGACTCTTCAGGTTTCCGGCGAATTGACGCTATCAAGTCCACCTTAATTTTTTCTTATACCATTGCTCACCTTTAACTTGGAAAATTATAATCCCTCTTTACCCATGCCATAATTAAATGGTAATACATGATAGGTATATTGATATCTAAAAGACAATAAATGTTAATTCGGTTTCTAATACTTATTTTATTTACCTATCAAGGAGGTTAGACAAAATGGCAGGTTTAATGTTTTAAAGCCAGTGCACTATGATTAGCGCAATATGATATTCATAAATGCGTCAGCAGTCCCGTTGACATTCCCTGTTAGAGGCGCCTTATGCAATTAGCGATAAACTAACCCCTTCTCAAACAAAAGGTAAAGCCTGGGAGGTTGGACTACTTGAGACTGAACAGTACCAAACATCAACCCGACAGTAAGAAAGTCACCATCGGACTGGTTGTCGGGAACATATCCACGACGTATTTGAAAAAAGTTGAGAAAGTTATTATGCTGCTTTGTGCGGTTTCAGTACTAGCCGCGCCGTCGACGAAAGAAGCATATATATATATATATATATATATATATATATATATATATATATATATATATATATACGATCAACAACGCTTGCGTGGATAATAACTTGCTTTCTAAGTATATATATATATATATATATATATATATATATATATATGTATTATAGTAATTGTATTGATGTACTCTACATGCTAATCGAATGAAACTCCTGTGTTAATAAAATAGTACTCAATAACAAGTAGAGCTGTATTATAGTATAAATTATCTTACTGATACAAATATTATTGGCTACATATGTGCATACATGTTTCAGCTGATATTTCTGTCGAAATACAGCTTCCTCAGGCAAGGTAAAAATAGAAAATGCTACTTGGAGGGAGAAGAGAGCTTAACAATTGCTATGTAATCTAATTATCAGTGGCAATTTCTATATTTACGTGGCCTGTAGAAGCTGTATTTTGAAAGATATGGTAGCTAAAACATGTATGCCCATATGTAGCTAATAATATATGTAGAAATAAAAGAAGTGTAATATATATATATATATATATATATATATATATATATATATATGTTTCTGATGTGTCTACACGCTTCTAGTAATTACTGCTTTTTGCGTCTGTTAATAAACATTTTATGCTATCTACCATTTTATGAGTTCGTTTGTTTTCTTTTTAATTTTTTTTTTTCTCAAGTAGATCCTTCTGAATATTGGGAACTAGGTAATCAAAACAACTCAACCAATTAAACAAAATGAAAATAAGAAAATAGGAATGAGAAAAAATAGCCCCCAAAACAATACAATTTAGAGTATAGCGGTAAGATTTTAAGTTATCTGATGACCGAAGAAACATCTCTCGAAAGTAATTAATTAATTAAATAAATGAAGCCAAGACGCTGAACAAATATATGAAAAGAAATAAAATTGAGCAGAAAGTAGTAAAAAAGAAATGATTGAACAGGAAACGAAAAGTCTGAAAAGAGCGCGAAGAAAGAGACGAGCACAGAGATTGAATCATCAACTGTCAAGTTGGCGCCAGTCTGGGGATAAAATATTCGTGAGTTAAGAGTTTGGCTTGGGTCATGATGAGATGAGAGTCAGATGTCGACGGTGATTGGTCAATATATTGGATAAGCTCGGCACGTGGTGGAAATACGAAGTGGTAACACATTTTATGAATAAAAAATCGATAGAACATACAGAGGAATAAAAAGAAAACAAATTCGTAAGATGCGTCTCGTTAATATACGTGTTCAACGATGGAAGAGTTTATTTCAAACTTAAGCGTGCTGAAAAAACAAAATTGTTATCTCAAAATAAGACCTAACGAAGACACATAAGAACAATTTAAAATTAAAACATTACGAAGGAACGAAAATTCTATTTTGAAATTAAGCTCCACGTAGAGACAAAAATGTTAATTCAAAATTCAGCCTATCGAGTAAGACAAAAATGTATTTTACAAATTTATCGTTACGAAGGAACAAACATGCTATTTAAAAAGTAAGCGTGCCGAAGAAACGAAAATGCTATTTCCAAATTAAGTGTAAAGAAAAAAGGAATGCTATTTTAAATTTAAGCGTGTCCAAGAAACGTAAATGCTATTTCCAAATAAGGTGTGAAGTAGGAAGGAAATGCTATTTCCAAGTTAACTGTGAAGAAGAAAAGAAATGCTATTTCAAAATTAAGTGTGAAGAATAAAGGAAATGCTATTTCAAATTGTAGCGTGTCGAAGAAGCGAAAATGCTATTTCAAAATAATATGTGCCAAAGAAAGAAAATGCTATCTCAAAATTAAGCGTGACTAAGAAAGAATATGCTATTTCAAAATTAAGCGTGACAAAAAAGAGCATTCGATTTCGAATTTAGCGTGACAAAGAAAGAAAATGCTATTACACAATTAAGCTTGACAAAGAAAGAAAATGCTATTACACAATTAAGCTTGACAAAGAAAGAAAATGCTATTACACAATTAAGCTTGACAAAGAAAGAAAATGCTATTACACAATTAAGCTTGGCAAAGAAAGAAAATGCTATTACACAATTAAGCTCGACAAAGAAAGAAAATGCTATTACACAATTAAGCTTGACAAAGAAAGAAAATGCTATTACACAATTAAGCTTGGCAAAGAAAGAAAATGCTATTACACAATTAAGCTTGACAAAGAAAGAAAATGCTATTGCACAATTAAGCTTGGCAAAGAAAAAAAATGCTATTACACAATTAAGCTTGGCAAAGAAAGAAAATGCTATTACACAATTAAGCTTGACAAAGAAAGAAAATGCTATTACACAATTAAGCTTGGCAAAGAAAGAAAATGCTATTACACAATTAAGCTTGACAAAGAAAGAAAATGCTATTACACAATTAAGCTTGGTAAAGAAAGAAAATGCTATTACACAATTAAGCTTGGCAAAGAAAGAAAATGCTATTACACAATTAAGCTTGACAAAGAAAGAAAATGCTATTGCACAATTAAGCTTGGCAAAGAAAAAAAATGCTATTACACAATTAAGCTTGGCGAAGAAAGAAAATGCTATTTAAAAGTAGCTTGACGAAGAAACGAAAATACCATGTTAATAGTAAGTAGGACGAAGAAAGAAATGCTATTACGAAATGAAATGTTGACAAAATGCTGTAATACTATTCAACATGTTAATGTAAAATACCAACTAAAAGTCTAATTCATTGGTTAGCGTTCAAGACGGACCGACGGACAGACATTTATAGAGATGCTGTAATACATTAAAAGATGCGCCCATTCAAACATTTTAAAATGAAGCCTGAGAGACCGACTGACTGTCATTCATATCGACTATCACGGAATGAATGAATGAATTAAATAACGAAACAAATGCACGAAGAAAAAAATGATTGATGAACCAACATAAAGCAATGTCTGGGTTATGAAAATCAAATTGTCGTTTTTGATTTTGTTATTTTCTCTTTTAATTTTGCTGGAAATGTCTTTAATATCCAAGACAGTTCCGGCAATGTTCAAAATGTACTAAACTAAAACTAATCAAATTATGATATGAAAGAGTTTATTTTGAAAGTAGTTTAAGATTCATTAAATTTAGATCACACATTTTTTAAAGTATAGGGCTTACCATTATTAGAAACAAGTATTAACGAGAAAAAGAAAAGTATGCACGGGTGTGGATCCGCTGAAGTAGTTATAAGCGAGGGAAGGTTTTGCGGTTTGCGTTATTATCTAACATGGTATGCTGTGTGTATATAAATGTAACCTCACTTTCTGTTATAGTTTATCACGTTTTTCTTTTAACCTAAACCTAACCGCAAACATGCGCTCTTGAAAACATGTGAGGCATCTGCCAGCGCATACATCTATACGCACTGTAACAACCTTCATAATCACCTGACTTTGCTCAGTGTGGCTGTCTCCCGTTACCTGTATCTCAAGATCATTATCAAATGCATGTTTTTAATAGTGACACTCAATAGAGCCGTAAAGATGGATTTACGTGCATACCAAAGTAATTCTACCAGCATTGCATGATAATAACATCAAATGAAATGAAAATTATTTTGAAAAAAAAAAATAGCAAAGTGCCACAAGTCATATAAAGAGACAGGTAGAGGCTATATACATTTACATATCGTCGGAATATTTGTCTGAGGCAGCTTAAAACCTTAATATTGTAGCCTTCGTTACGACCTATTCTAAGAGGTGGTTTTACAGAGCTGAAACACGGACAGTGTATGCTGGCTTTCTTCCATTGAGGCGTAAGCGAATGTAGTATAACATTTGTGGGTGGCCGCGGAGACCACAAGATGGCGTTTGGGTAAAACAGTCCTCGAACGCTACATATACATTTCTGTTTATGATATTGTAACCTAGAATCAAGTCTACGAATCCCCCGCTTCTCATATGAGGATAGATTTACTCTTTTGAGCCGCTCCTTGTATGTAAGTGTGGAGAGTCCTGTCATCATCTTGGATGCCAGCCATTGAACTCGACCCATTTGTAGTATTTGTTACTTGGATGAAACACTCAAGAATAGGCTGCCCCAGAGTAATGTATAAGGGACGGAACGTCTATGATGTTAGGTTGAGACAAGATCTCCATATAAGGTAAAGAACCAGACTAGACTTGTTACCCATCTTAATTAAATGGCGCGCTGGTTTGAAAGAGCTGTTCATGATCTAACCAAGACTTTCTGCATACGAAGAGGAACATATGAGAAAGTTAATTAGGCTCGACTGTTAGAAATACTGTTTGGAACTGAAATGCATTCCCTGACAATAGTCCGTAAATGTGAATACAAACTTTGTACCAGTAATCATAAGATTCGTTATACTCATGCATGCGTTATAGAGCAGGTATCATTTCATAAATAAATACAGACATTGTTAGTGTTGTGAAGTTGTTGCACAGTAAATAATAAATAAAGGAAGTCAAGTCGAGGGTTGGTTTAACAAGTCTATTAACAAAGTAAGAAAGTGACTAGCTCTTGGCTAGACAGTTACAAGACTGTGTTTTGTCTTCTGGTGTCTCGCACTATTTATAGTGACACCCGGTGTTATTTCTCCTGTGTAAGAACGGCCGGTGTAACACCCCCCCCCTTTGAAAATATCCCCTCTGGGTATTAATAACGTTTTTGTTTGGGAATCACCATCATCAACTCAGTCGATTTCCGTTTTCTATTTGATCTCCCAATCTCAGGAGCAGTCTCTGGTATGGGCACCTGAAAAGTATCAAACACTGCATCCATTATCTCATCCTCGTCGCCAATCTGTTGTGAAGTTGTTCCACAGTAAATAATAAATAAAGGAAGTCAAGTCGAGGGTTGGTTTAACAAGTGTATTAACAAAGTAAGAAAGT
>OY744528.1:87080909-87125909 GCA_963556195.1 Sepiola atlantica
GATAGCACAATTGAAGTAATAAATAAATAATGAATAGATAAATAAATGAACAAAGCGAAACATTTATTTAGGAAGAATAACAAAATAAAAATATCATAAGTAATTTTGGACAGATATTTAAAGTCATGCGTGTGTGCGTATATAAAAAACACCAAATCATAAAAATAAAATTGATATTTTTCCCTAGATTAAGAATGAAGATAAGAATGGCAAGAAAAGGTGTGTTCTACCTTACATTGCGAAATAGCGAAATAGCGCACAGTAATTTATTACAAAAATAATAAAGATTAGAAACGGATAAAAGATTAATCTAAAAATACAGTAAAATATAGAATTTAAAAAGACTAAGAAAAAACAAATATGATAATATAAGAAGCCATCAAGAAAATTGTAATCTAGAATTAATTACTTCAATGTGGAAGGACCAGGATAGATAATCTTGTTTATTCGACCAGATAAAAACCTAAAATATAATAGTAACATATAAACTAAAAATAAATTATGAAATAAAAGATGTAATTATAAAATCAAGAAAAAAAAACAGAAATATAATAAATATAGACAGCCATAAACATGTGTTTAAATAGGGAAATAATACACGCGTAAACATCGTACTAACAAAACAATCGATAACTAAATAATATACATATAAAACATAAATAAATCTTAAACAATAAAATAATATTACAGACCGTATAAAGTTGTACTGCTGCATTGATAATTAGGAGTCAAGACGACCTAGAACGATAACATAGTATAATTATATATTTGACCTCAAATTCGGAGATTAGACCGTCTGAAGATCGCGTTCGAGCACATGAAACCATGGAAACGAAATTAAAACAACTCAAGTTATTGAAGGAACATTCCATATTTAATAAGGAAACACTTTATTAACAAACAATTCATTCTACCTATTGCTTGGATCTATTGCTACCAAAGTTTTTTTTTTATTATTCTTGGAAATGGCTCCTCATGGCAATTAATTAGATGAGAAAAAACTCGTGTAACTATTGTTAATTTATTCAAGAGTGGTCATTCATATAAGGAAATTAGTGACAATGTAAATATTAGCCGAAATACGGTAGCAAAAGTTGTTCAACGGTACAAAAAAGTTGGAACCGTCAAAAATGGCAGCCGTCCCGGTCGACCAAATAAGTTTTCTGATCGAACTAAGAGGCACATCAAACAACTAATAGAGGGAAGCAGACGTCGGAGTGCTGCTAGCATCGCAGAAGAAATTTCGCACAGTTTAAACGTAACTGTAAGTGCTCAGACAGTGCGCAACATTCTCCATGAAGAGGGGTTTAAAGGCTGCATGCCCCGGAGGAAGCCTCTGCTTAAACCTTCTCACAAAAAGAAGAGCTATTACTTTTCTAATGAACATAAAGACAAAGACATTCAGTTTTTGGACAAAATCCTTTGGTCCGATGAGACAAAAATAAATCTGGCGTTAATCGTGTGTGGCGACGAAAAGGGGAAGCTTACAAGGATAAGTGTGTCGTGCCAACTGTAAAGCATTGAGGTGGGAGCTTAATGATTTGGGAGTGTATGAGTACCAAATGAGTTGGATGACTTGCTTTCATTAAGGGAAAAATGGATTCCAAACTCTATTGCCAGATATTGGAGTAAAAAATGTTACCAAGTCTAACAAGTGCTGGCAGACGTGGAGTTTTCTAGCAAGATAACGCCCGTAAGCACACGTCTCGGACAACGAAGGCGTTCTTAGATAGTAAACGGGTGAATACCTTACCATGACAGAGTATGTCACCTGATTTGAACCCAATAGAGCATTTGTGGGAGCACCTGAAACGGAAAATTGAAGGGAAAAATTCGAGAAATAATAACGAACTGAAGGAGATCATCAAGTGTGAATGGAACGCAATTCCGGCGGACACATGTCATAAACTAGTCGAATCAATGCCTAGGAGGTTGTCTGCTGTTATTGATAACAATGGAGGCAATACAAAGTATTAAAAATAAGATTATTTGTTTAAAATGCTCATGTGTACTAACTTTTTGTTACTTGTTCCAAATGGTTTTGTTCAATTTTTTTGCATTAAAAAGATACTTGTTCCTTCATATTTTATGAAGCTATTAAACCACTACATGGCTATGTTCACATCGAGTTTCATTTAAATCCTACGAAAAATTAAAGGTCTATGAAGTAAAAAGTAAAAAATTCGTTGGGTGTACTCACTTATTGTAGATACTGTATAGAACACTACACTGAAAGTAATAAATATAAAAAAAAACATTGTTTTCGAACCCAATAACACTACGATAATAACAAATATGTGCATATTGTTATATATCTCACATCAAAAACCTTATAACAATTATCTAAAACTGGCCCAGGAAAAAACAGATATATATTATAGAAAACTTGTATTACATAAGTTAGAGTGTTTTACTTTGATTTTTATTTCAAATATTTAAAACAATACTGTAGTTTTAATTACCAAATTTATACTATTGGAATATTATTTTAAGATTCATGTTAAATTATTAGAGTATCAGTTGTTTATCAAATTATTTATTTAACAAAATGGACATTAAACTATAAAAGGTGTGTTAAAGTAATTGTGCTATAATCAATATTCACAACATTCTTGGAAGTTAATAAACTTCAAGGTATGTTAATCTTTGTATTGATTTACTCCTCTCCAGGAGTTAGGCACAAGGCAAGCATTTATCTTACTCCCACAAGTAAGATGTGACCCAAGGTCGGGTCGGGAAAGTGGGGTTTGAAAAGCCAGCGCCCGAGAAGGTGAGCACTCTGGTCATTAAAAATTGCCTGGGCAGCCCCATCGGCATTCCCCGGTAGGGGCTCCTCAGGCAGTAAGCAATAAACTTACTCCTCCCCAAAGAGGGAAGGCGAAGCCTGGGAGAGTGGACCTCCTTGAACTGCATAGGACAGACCCATAGACCGGCATAAATCAAGCCCCGAAGGCCAAGACAATACCAGTCTATGGGGTGCAGTATCCATCGGAACAGATACTACACTTTGATCTTAGCAAAAAGGCCAAGAATGTTAATCTTTGTAGACATGGGGATTAAAAGCCAAAATTAAATTGCTATTCGACAATTTTAATGTTTCCAGATTTCTATCAAATTTCGAAGATGGATAAAGTAATGTATTATTTTTGTCAAAAATATGACGAACGAGTTTTATTTTATAAAAAAATAAAACGCATTTTGATTGATGAAATTTTGTAATTAAATTATGTTTTTGAACAGGATATTATAACTTTCTTTGATTTAGGTTACTGCATTAAAAAAAATCAATGTATACTCCATAAATTTTCAATTAAAATAAATGTAACCCATCGAGGTTAGGTTGACAGAAAAATACACAAAAAAACTTTAAACTGCTGAAAATGTTATTAATACAAAATATATAAGTTTTCTGATGTTTCTTGCAAATATAATGTAATATATATATATATATATATATATATATATATAGTCCTGTAAAAATGTATAAGTTGAGAGAACATATTAAGGCATCACTTAAAATTTCGAATATCAAGTGTAGGCTTATTATAAAATCCGAACATTGACCTACTTAGATAAACATAAAATAAAAATACGCATCAATAAGGTTATATTTAAGATAATCTAATAATTAACATGCATAAACATCATCTATTTAAAACATAGCATTTCTTAAATGCACTTTGTTGTTACAGCTCTAAGAGGATATATTTTCATGTAAAATTGTGTCGTTAATGCAATAAAAAACGTTAAATAATACTTTGTATTGATATCCCGATGCTTTTCCGCAAAACAACATCATCATTTTTTATATAAAGAATGTTACAATAACTATCATGTATGGATCGTTATTTGCTATCAGTGTCTACAAAAGTTGGTCGGTTATTACATGAAGAGCATATGAAAATAAATAAGTACCTATATTTAATAGGGAATGGTTCGAGTTATTTATTGTGTGTTGGTGTTACAAAACCGATTACTTGTGGCTATCAACTGTAGATTTTTATCTAAGACTAGGAAACTCCTGGTGGAAATAGCTAATTAGGGAAACTCTGAAGCATCATAAGGGTCAACAGATATAGCAATATATTAGAATAAGTTTTCTGAACGCGCGTTGTTTCAAACTTCTACGATTATATTCAAGTAAGTCTTCATTGGCCAGAAGACTTCTGGTATAATTCTCAATTCCTTCGTCGTACACAGAAATCATGCTCTGGTATAGTCAATCTTATGGATAATATGATAATGACTCCTTTCAAGGTCAAGACCTTTAGACAGTTATGGATAATATGGACAGTATAAGAATCGAGCACCTTATTTGATTTTGGAAGAAGTATCTGTTTACATAGGGCCTCTCTTTTAATTACTCCCTAATTATTACTGCAAAAGTCTTGATTGGCCTACTCACCGAGTCTATTACGATGCCTACCTTAAATACAACGAATTGGACAGAACATTTCGTGTTTAGAGTGTCGTCCCTTGTAGTCTAAACGTACTGGTGGATGTGGATGGATCCTTAGTTTGAATGCAATAAGTGATATCATAGAGTGATCACAGGAATAGCTGACTTTGACTGAGTTCCTCTTGACAACTTCATGCAGCCTGTGCTGGGGAGTAAGATTTGTGTCCACTATTTGTAAAAATAGTTGACTTAAGTATGTTCCGGAATTCATCAGGCAAAAGCTTTTAACCAGATAATTTACCCATTCCATTTGCATTTTTAATTTTGAGATTATGGATAAGGAATAATTATAATTGAACAATCTCTCACGTTATAGTTAGGAGCGGTTTCGTTGGAAACAGTTGAATTAGATTACAAATAATAGGCCAATTATATATCTAAAACAATATACACATATATATGAAAATTTTAGACATTTACATATGAAGAAAAACAATTAGTATGTATTCAATATTAATAATATACTACAAGCTGAAAAACAATATAAAAGCATTCATAAAAACACCATCCATAGAAACAACTCTTACTGTTAAAAACACAGAAGCATTTAAATATTCTACATTCTTAGTGACAGCGTTACTATCGTAACACTCATATACGGTTTTATGCCCTGAGATACTTAGTAAATCTGCATATTGTGGACTTAGAACACAATATATCAAAGGATGCATGGAACCTAACTCTAAAATGTAAAACAGAACATGGAATCATTAGCTGTTTACTATATAACTGTGTCGGAGATTAAAAATGAAAACATTTATTAAATGTATGACACCCCCACAGTACTGATAGAAATACCATTTCCACATAACCAAATGTTTTACGCCATTCAGTTATTGTTTCAGCTGAGATGAACATTATACTTAATCATTATGCGAGGTATCAGTAGAACCAACGTAAAAGGGAAACAGAAACATGAAAGAACGAGAAAAGAAAACAACGCAACACATTAAGTAATACAGCCATAATAAAACACACCTGATGAAATGACGAAATCCATGTAGACAGAAAGAACAACGAACCAACTTATACGTAAAGAAGCCCAGTATATAGCAGCCATATATACGAGTAAATGCAAGTGCATATTGTTTTACACACATATATATGTATATATATTTATATATATATATATATAAAAAGTCTTCATTAAATGTATATTAAATCATATTAAATGAAACTAAATGTAATAAAAAACATATAGTTGATTGGGTTTGTAACATTACAATAAATATTCAATTATACTACGTTCTTCCTCAATCATCAGCTCTGCGCGTTTAGCGAAATTAATTAGGGTATACCCAAATTCATCATATGGAACTTTATTTACGTCTGAAATAATGCGATCTTCGAGCTCATTAAGATTTTCAGGCCAACATTGATAGAATACACGAGCCTTCAGTATGCTCCAAAAATAGAAGTCCTGTATACTGAGATCAGGCGACCTCGGTAGCCACGGTGTTCAGTATCCTCGGCCAATCACACGATGTTCTTGATATTTTCAAGTCAGAAAATCTTGAGCCAACAACAAATAGCAGGGTGGAGCTCTGTCGTGTTCAAATACAAGAGTCTTCATTTTACGCTTTCTCTGTAACTGAGGGTTGATATGATCGCCAAGCAAAGCGATATGATTCACTCGATCGATTGTCGAGTCGAAGAAGAATAGTTGGAATCGATATTCATCACTAAATACTATGCGTATAGACAATTGTTCTGGATGTCGACTTTAAGAAAACACAGCTATTGGATTTTCAAAGCTCCAAATGACACAGTTGTGGCGATTAATCAAGCCGTCAAGCGAAAAAATAAGCCTTGTCTGACCACAGCACATATTAAACACACACTGATTTTCCATAACCAAATTTGCGAAGTCGTTGTAATTTGTCCGCATAATCGATAGATTGGACAAGGCTGATGCGGTAAGACTGCATACCTAGGTTATGAAGAATACGTGTATCACTGCGTTAAGGAATACCCGGGACTTCAGCTACACGTCTTGAACTTGCATTTCAAAGTAGATTAGTTTACTGTAAGTTTGTTATAGCCTATACAACAGCACCCACACGTTTTTTTTTCCAGTGACGGCTTGCCACTTGATGGTAAATCATTGAGTGATGTTGTCCTCTAGATCTGTTTATGTATAGTGTCAGAATAGATAAAGGAAATGGATCATTTGCCTATATATATATATATATATAGTTTTAAATATAAGCGGAATTTAGTTAATCTCCGTAAGTGTGGTCGAAAAACTCTTTCGTCACAATATATATATATATATATATATGCCTGTTGTAATTCCTTTTGTGTTAAACTATAAGTAGTGTTATGTATGAAGTAAAATTGTGGATATCTTTGTTGTGAAGAGGTTTGATGGAAGAATAGTTTTCTATGTAAGATCACTCTTTTCTTTTTATACGTATTTCCTTATAATTTAATAATATTTCTCTGCGGGTGATTAAAAGATTTAGATTGCACAATTTTAACTATTTCATTTAGTAAATTGCAATTTATCATGAGAAAGCGATTGAAGGCTCCGTGGCCAGGGGAGTTACATTTCAGGCAGGAAGTCGTTAGTGGGGCATGGTGAATGAGCAGTTCAGATCGTTCGCTTCTCACTGAATCGTGAGAGAAAGAAGTGTTTTATCGGATAGCATCTCCCTCCTCCAAGGATTTGGGTTTTATATGTGTATATATGTATACTACCAAGCAAAACTATAATCGCAGAGTGATACTTAAACCTCAAGTGCATTTGTGCCGTTTTCTATAAGGTTTACTAGAACTGTTATGAAGAAGACGTCTACAATGAGAGAGAAGTGGAGGAAATAAATTACTGCTACATGTAATCTACTAACAAGACTTAAGCTATCCACGTGATAGTCCGCCCTGTGGATAATCTGCAGAGATCGCCGAAGTAGTCACCATCGTGTTACGATAGTGTTTTCTTAGCTTCTGACCCCTTTTTTGCCTCAATCAAAATGGATGGGCATTTCCTTAAAAAAGCCCATTGCCTTGATAATCTGAGACCTAACTTTCATTCTAGAAATAAAATAGAATTCGTATATCCAGTGAGTTTCTAAAGATGCGAAGAAAATGGTTCAATTATTCTACCGCTCCAGAAAGTACCACACTCCAGGTGCAATCCTTTACGTATATAAAAGTCAGAGACGCCTTAATTAGAATATTGCCCCTACACCTGTGAAGGTGCTGCACAGAGCACTCTCCTTTGCCTTGAAAGAGTACAGAATTGACAAAGAAATCTACTGTGAGAGGATATATTCTCCTCTCTACACCTCTGTCATCACAGTGGATACCTTGCTAGTTGTTATCTACTCGTTATTTCTATGTACGATCCTCGACTGAGCCTCACTATTTGGTTACTCATTTTGGGTCACATCTTACTTGTGGGAGTAA
This sequence comes from Sepiola atlantica, assembly GCA_963556195.1. Classification (NCBI taxonomy): domain Eukaryota; kingdom Metazoa; phylum Mollusca; class Cephalopoda; order Sepiida; family Sepiolidae; genus Sepiola; species Sepiola atlantica. The sequence continues at coordinate 87,088,777 of OY744528.1, forward strand.
GATCAAAACTTGCATTGTGCCTAATTCCTGAAGAGGAGTAAATCAATACTCATTGTAACACATTCACATTAAAAAAAAACTTGGATTGTAACTACAACGGAAACACACCTTTCTTTCTCTTTCAACGTGTGCCTAGTGTCAGGCGGAATATGCATAAACATATCTTTTCTTCAAGGGCTTCTTGCCTGAAGAACACACTGCCGCTCGACTGATTCCCTGCTAATTAAAACTTGAGCGTGTTCAAATAAAAATGCCAACAAATTATAGTCTTAAAACGCCTTATAAGTAGAAATACAGTTAATATCACTGACACATGTTGGTGCTTCTATAATGTTCTTCATCTTTCGGCTGATAATAATGTTGTCTTATTAACCCTTACACGCAATAGATTTTAAACGTAAACCATACCTTTCACGTAACTATTAGCATGATTCGACACGATAAGATTCGAACTCGACCTTACTGAGTTCAAATTTAGCGCCTTCATTCCAACTAAATTATTGTTAACAATTCATATTTACAAGTCTATTGTGAAATCGTTGTAGGCTGTGTGGTTATTGAAGCATTTAGGTGTATTAGCTGATACTTTAAAGATTTGTGATAATTTAAAGTTTTTCTTACTAGTCGCTTATTTGTAAAAGTTGTACGTGTGTATATGTGTATACGTATGTGTGTTAGTTCATATCATGCTGTTGTGTAAACATATACATTTATATATGCCTGTTTTCTCTTATTATACAAAACATCTTCGTATGTATAGATTTATATGTTCAGTTTTTTGATTTTTATAACGTATGTAAATAGTTCTAGGTTCCATTTTGTAGCGTAAATCCATATTCTTTTCATGGTTAAATAAAGGCGTTCTTTTTCTTCCATGTCAACGTTAATAAAAAGGATAAAGTGACTGATCGATTCCTTAAAGTATTTTAAATTACAGATTACGCTATCTCAGGATGAACAATGCCAGTTCTTATTTTTGTGACTTGAAATCTGCCGGAAAAAAATAGTAGAGAAGCCTTTGAATATGCCATGATGTGTTTGAAATGTAAGTTTACTAGAACTGAGTAAAAAGATTACAGGCTGTGATTCATCATTTACCGTGCTTATTTATTTCTCAAATTTTCTCTCTCTCCCTCTCTCTGTCTCTCTCTGTTCTTTTCTATATATAAATATATATACTTAAATATATATATATATATATATATATATATATATATATATATTTATATATATATATAACATTATAAATGACAATATATGTATTAGCATATACTATCAGTGCCCTTTTACTCTGCAGTCTCCTTAAAGGATTCAGCTCGATGATTGTCAATTAGTAACAACAGAGCCAAAAAATACCCTCAAGTGAATTAGAATTATTATAAATAAATGATAGAACTTATTAGCTATTTTAAGACATATTACTGAATTAAAATTTATAAATGTCCACACAACTTTCAGGATGTACTAGCTCTGAACGAAACAAATCAAAATGACGTATTAGTGGGTTCCCTCACGTGTAAATTTGCTCTTTTCTTTGTTTTTTGTTTGGTTTCACCCAAAATTGAACCACTGTATAGTGTAGGTTATTTCAAGATATTTTACTCCAAGAACTGTTTACTATTTGTGAAATTTTCTGATGATTTTCTAATGTTGCAGAGACGATATTGACATAAACATGTTGTTTGACACAAGACAAATGAAACCGACCGTAAAAATATATGTTACAGAAATGTTATGTTTGTTGGAAATATGAAAAAATAAAAATAATAAAATAAATGAACCTGACTTATATATATTCAGAAATCAAACACCCCTTTTTCCGGGGGCTTACGCTCGATCTCTCTATGACATAAAGAGATATTTAAATATTCAATTAAAGGTATTGTTACCTGCCAAACGTTGAGTTGGTAAATAAGTTAAGAACACTAACTTTCCACTTCCCAATTGACCAGTTATTATAGTATATTTTTATTGTTGTTTCTTAGTCTTACCGGATTACAGGACACTCATCTATCTAATCTGGTAGAGTATCCAACTACGTGCTGTTACCTGAGGTTAGACTACTTGGTGAAGGTGCACCATTTGTCGCATAAGCCATTGTATAGCCGGGTATTTGGGCTTCGAATACTATCTTATTTTGAATATAGGGTCAGAGTTTTCTTGCATGGAAAAGTATTCTCATGTCAGGTTATCCTGCAAAGCTTTGCACAGAGAGACCGAAGAAAGACGATGCCAGTGTCTAGTAGGTAATTAACCCCTCTCTTCAAAATCCCACTAACATAACATTTATATATATATATATATATATATATATATATATATATATATATATATATATATATATATATATATATGTGTGTGTGTGTGTGTTCATGTTAATACACATGCCTGATATAGTTCCAGATAGGTATTAGGCGCGATAAACAATAACGTATCTCATGTATGTGAATAGAAAAAGAAAAAGAAACAACCGAAATAAGATATGGCCGCTGAGGATTAAAATTATAGTCACGCCTGGATCAAGGGAGTTTATTCAGTAAATACCTCGATACTCTTAAGAAGACCCGCCATTCTTTGGAAGAGAATGAGGTAGGAAATAGCTACCCACCCACCTCCTAAAAGACAGTATTTTATTTTTACATTTTATAATATAAATTATTAGGGGGTGGGATTGATTACATGCCCATTGCAGGAGATGTAAGTACACGCAACATTTCCCAACACTAAATCGAAATATATGTGTGACCTGCGACAAAATCTGAACATATATTATTATTTCTATTCTTATTTCGTAATTTCTATACATTTATCAGAAAAATATTTTCATTGTTCAAATGAACATTTTAGCATCCCTATATATAGAGTGTATATATATATATATATATATATATATATATATATATATATATATATATATATATATATTCAGTGTGTATATAATTTGTGTATTTAATGCAAATATATGCATATGTATATATGTACATATATATATATATATGTATATACCCATGCATACGTATATATATATATATATATATATATATATATATATATATATATATATATACAATGTATATATAAAGTATATATAATGCATAAATATATGCAGAAGTGAGGCGCGAGAGCGCTCTATCCCTTAATAGACTTCAAAAACGACCTATGCTAGAAATCTCATTTTTTGGATCAGTCATAACTCAAACACCAATAAACCAAATTATTTAAAACTTTGCACAACATTTTCATTTGATAGGTTCTATAAGTGTGTAGAATTTCAGCATCATTAGTCAAGGCAACCCAGAGATCCAGAAAGGTCAGGAGTGATTTTGTGTTATCCGTGTGTACGTACGTATGTGTGTGCCACCCTGTATCTCATACACTATTTGATGGATTCAGCTGATTTTTGGCAGAAATAGAGGTTCTAGGGTCTAGTTGATGGCATTTTAATTTCAATTTACCATATACCTAAGTTTTCCAGAAAATTAAAAAAAAAAACTTAAAAATGTCCATTGTCTTGAGGCATAGCCTTTACAAAAGTAGTGACATTCTATGATAAATGCCAGTATACTGAAATCATGTGCCTTTAATAGGGTTAAGATAAGATTCATATACATTAAATGTACAAAAGCAAGGAAATTCTTTAATTTGTACACTTTTATTGTCATTAAGGATATGACTACATATCAACCAAGCCATTTCATTATCACATCACTACAGTATAAATCTCTATGCATGAGTGGATTAAGTGTGTGAGGTGCGCTGAAAAAATTCCTACCAGTAAAATACATAGCCCTGTTGTGCTCGCATACCCTTAATGACAATAAAAGTGTAGATATTTCAGAATTTCCTTGGTTTTGTACATTTAGCGTATATGAATTTTCATCTAAACCCTATTAAGGGCACATGATTTCAGTATACTGGCATTTATATGGAATATATATGTATATATATATATATATATATATATATATATATATATATATACATATATATATATATATATAATGTATATATTTTGTATAGTATAGTACAACTCAAGTGTTTAATCTCTATAGATATGCACTTCCTAAGGTGATGAGACGATTCCATATAGTTCCTGATGCTTATGCAATTACCGATTCTTTCTTAAGGTGCTGATTCCGATAGAATTACAGATTCCGTTCCGATTCTTGTTACATATCTAAATATTTTTATTAGAGATTTGTTGTTTTTAGTTTTTAATTTAAAAATCACTGTAAATCCTCTCGTAATTTCCGCATATATTTTTCCAAACATAAAACTACACTTAGGAGAGGAAGCGTAGAATATACGACTAGATCTTTCTAAATACTTTCTCAAATATTTTCTTGTAAGTGAGTGAAAATTGTGAGACACTAAATATATCTTTCTTTTTTAAAACAAAACAAGAAAACGGTGTAAGAACAGACAATTTAACAAAGCTCCTTCCGTATGTTACAAATGCGTTTCTAAATAATGATGTTACAATTTAGAAAACCATTCTTAACATGAGGAGGGTGATGGTTCTTTGTAAACTATTGTGTGCCTTCCCTCTTTCAAAGATGTTCGTATTAAAAAGATTTAGTCGGTATATCAGATATGTGGTGGATTGATTTGTTTTAGAAAGAAAAAGAAGATAAAGATAATAATACTAGTAATACAACTAACATTATTAATGGTAAATTTGTAGATTAACAAAATCACCCCCCAATTTATAAAAGTACGATTCTCTTTTTTTAGAGGAATACCTTGGAAAACTTGGTGGAAAGAAAGAAAGGGACATAACTTTGTTTATTAATAAAAAAACATGTTACGGTTTTGAAATGCGTTAAACCCCCTAAACCTTACCCTAATCCTAACCCTAACCCTAACCCTAAACCCTAACCCTAACCCTAACCCTAACCCTAACCCCTAACCCTAACCCTAACCCTAACCCTGAAGCCGTACCCTAACCCTAACCCTAACCCTAAAGCCAAAGTCTAACCCTAACCCTTACCCTACCCCGTTCAAAATAACTTTTAAGCATTTTTATTTACATGCCACAAATTGTATACACTTTATATAAACATAAAAAGATAAGTTATTTTCTTTCATGCTGCGATAAACAAAGTTATCTCCCTTGCCAAAGTATAAGCGAATTCGGAATAGCGGTGGCTAAGAAAAATAGAGTTATCTCCCTCAGATCGGTTACTGCTTATACAAGAACGCCATTTTTCATGACCTGTTTTTATTTCATTTTTCAACATTTTTTACCAGTACTTTTAAAATACTGCATTCTTATAAAATTATCGGTGCTTCTTTACTTATGTTTTCTACGCCGATTTTTGTTATTGAAAAAGGGATTATAAAAGCTTTGCACCCTATGCTAATTCATCCAAAAAGAAAAATGTGATTCTTTATTTCTTTAGAAGATTATATGAAAACCGCGTGTTAAATTTAGTTGTAAAAATAAATAAAACAAAAAAAATCAGATTCGCATATCAATGTAATTTAAAAGGAGTACTTCTTTCGGATTAGATAGCATTCATAAGAAATGTAACCACTTTTGTTTGTTTTAAATGTTGGCCATTTTAATGTTCCTGGTGAAACATTATCATAAAATATGTCATTTGAAAAAAGTCATGAAAACACTATTTTCTACTACAAACCTAGAGTCTATGTGGTAATACGAAAAATAATGCGACTACGTGTTGTTTTATGATTTGCCGGTCAGACTTTGGGTTAGTGGTAAAAAATTAAGTAAATTGACAAATGTAAGAATGGCCAGAAAATGGTGATCTTTTTAGGTTATTTTTATATGTTGAACAAAGTCCGCACTCAACATTCTGAAATAATTGTTTATTTTTTCAGTATGTTCAAATGTAATCGCCTAAAAAATTACAATCTCATTTCTTTTTCAAATTGACAAACTTCTAAATTTTTTTCTTTTATGTATTGTATCGAAGATTTTGTCAAAATAATTGTGAGATCTTTTTACTTTTCACTCGTGCCTTTTCTCGATATTATCTTCATATTTACTTTTCACTCGTGTCTTTTCTCGATATTATCTTCATATTTACTTTTCACTCGTGTCTTTTCTCGATATTATCTTCATATTTACTTTTCACTCGTGTCTTTTCTCGATATTATCTTCATATTTACTTTTCACTCGTGTCTTTTCTCGATATTATCTTCATATTTACTTTTCACTCGTGTCTTTTCTCGATATTATCTTCATATTTACTTTTCACTCGTGTCTTTTCTCGATATTATCTTCATATTTACTTTTCACTCGTGTCTTTTCTCGATATTATCTTCATATTTACTTTTCACTCGTGTCTTTTCTCGATATTATCTTCATATTTACTTTTCACTCGTGTCGTTTCTCGATATTATCTTCATATTTACTTTTCACTCGTGTCTTTTCTCGATATTATCTTCATATTTACTGTTCACTCGTGTCTTTTCTCGATATTATCTTCATATTTACTTTTCACTCGTGTCTTTTCTCGATATTATCTTCATATTTACTTTTCACTCGTGTTTTTTCTCGATATTATCTTCATATTTACTTTTCACTCGTGTCTTTTCTCGATATTATCTTCATATTTACTTTTCACTCGTGTCTTTTCTCGATATTATCTTCATATTTACTTTTCACTCGTGTCTTTTCTCGATATTATCTTCATATTTACTTTTCACTCGTGTCTTTTCTCGATATTATCTTCATATTTACTTTTCACTTGTGTCTTTTCTCGATATTATCTTCATATTTACTTTTCACTCGTGTCTTTTCTCGATATTACATTCATATTTACTTTTCACTCGTGTCTTTTCTCGATATTATCTTCATATTTACTTTTCACTCGTGTCTTTTCTCGATATTATCTTCATATTTACTTTTCACTTGTGTCTTTTCTCGATATTATCTTCATATTTACTTTTCACTCGTGTCTTTTCTCGATATTACATTCATATTTACTTTTCACTCGTGTCTTTTCTCGATATTATCTTCATATTTACTTTTCACTCGTGTCTTTTCTCGATATTATCCACTTGTTCCATTATTAACAATCCCAGTTTTACATAATCTAGCTATTTTAGAAATTGTTTAGCGCTTATACGTTTTTAAATTCTCTTTAAATTGAACGTTAATTTAATTAATTTCAAAGGAAAGTGAACATAAGTTTAAATAATTTCACTCCGAAAAATACAAAACATTGATTAATTCAGATGATATACATGCAGTAATCAGAAAACGTCGAATAGTTATGGCGGCGACAGCAACATTAAACACTTGTCTCATCGTTTTAATACTCAACTGTGAACTTTTGGAGATGCGTCATAGAGGCGTTTAACAACTAGGTCTCAAATATAATTTACACATTTCAGAATGTTTAATAAGGGAAGAGGCGGACGTTAACTTTTAAATATTTAATTTCTTTACCATGATTTACTAATTAAAATAATTAAATTAGACTCGGAGAGTTAATGCTAAATTTAAGAATGAGATGCTTAACATGCGGTCCCGGGGCCCTTAGTCTAATGTTGTAGATAAACAATCTCCTAATAAATAAATACATTGTGTTTGTCTATTTTTTATTATCAAGAATACAAATTGTAATCATCGGAAATAATACTCATATATTTCTGATTTAATAATGAACTAATAAGTGCTGTCAATAGCTTAGGATCAATTATGGAAAAATACCATGAAATTAAAAAAAACGTCAAGTTTATTTTTCCGTTTAAACGTAATTGTACGATGCAATTAACAATACTCTTTTCTTTTTTTTTGCGGTAATTTTTTAAATTTTAAATTTTTTTTTAATTCTTCAGTTTTCATATTTTAACCTGTAATAATTAGGCGATCGGAAGTCATCATGACATCGACTTAAATTCACAAATCAAGGAATAAAGACACTTTTTTCCTGCATACGACGCAAATATCGACAGAATTTGCGGGGTAAACCTTCTGAATTAGTAACAATACTGAAAATAAAAATACAGAGAGGATCGAAATATCGTCAAAAAACACACACAACAGGCGAGCCGCACTTTTCCAGGGAAGCAGACAAAGGCTAAAAAGTGTATGGTAAATGAGACCAATTATTGGGGTTCTTAGATAGACTTTCAAACCGAGGGTACTGATCTTTTCCTTGATCTTCTGTAATACATATATAAATAAATATTACACTCTTTTTAATTTTCTCAATAATCGATGATACTGCTATTAGTCTGTCCCACTAATCTTACATAGAAATGTGGACCCCACCGGGAATGGCAGTGAGACACTTACATCTCAGTGGTCGATAACTCTTTAGAATGATACCCACGACGCATAAAAATATTTACAGGCTGTTTACCTACCTGGAACCTCTTCAAAAATAGAGAAGCGCCCGTTGGGATACTCTACGAAAAATATCTGAACCTTATATTGCAAACTATACACAAGAACTCTGCTAACTAAAATGGAGGAAGTGATAAATAAAATGAATTAGACAAACGACTAGAGACAAACGGTAAAAACACATTTTCCTCTAAAACTTTGTCAATTCACAGAGAAAGTGTAGGAGTAAGGCAACTTCGTGAGAGAAATACTCCACATAATTCCTATAGTGGAATTTACAAACATGTCAATCAATTCCAAGAAAATCGTAACAACTGACAAAAACGAATAACGAAGCATTAGTCCTCTCTCACAAGATCAAAAACATATACAGTATAACGAAATAGAGGAAATCACTCTTAACCAAAATCTCAATCACTGACATATACCAAATACCAAAGGAAAGACACTTACAAGAAATATACTCGCTTTCTAGACGGAAACTGTGAGGTAGAATCCCTTGTATATGAAGCGACTATCACAAGCCAACCCAGCGATAGAAGCGAAACGTAAATAGATATTAGACAAACACTTTAATACAGAGGTTATACGCATATAGAAAAACATTTAAATATAGAGGAAAGGCAAATACATCACTAGCGACGAAGGTATGACAAATAAAAGACGAGACAGCTTTCACCATTAAAGTTGAGGAAAAAGGCCGTTATACTTCCTAGCTTCAAACGTACCTTCAATGCAATCCCAGAAATATTGCCTGAACAAACGGGTTGACATTTTAAAAGGGTGCATTCATAGGAGGCAGGAACTTTTCACAAACATGTGTCTATATGGTTTTTTTTTTCATTTTAAAAGAAACACTCTTCAAAAAACGGTTTTAAAAGTTTTAAAAACAATTTACTCAAAGGTAAATTTCATTTGGAAACTTGTTTTTTGTTAGTAATAATCCTGGTCGAGGAAGCGACAAATTTAAAAAACTACATCAATGATTTTTTATTTACTAATAGACTAATATAAATTTTGAACAACAATTTAAAAAAATAATTGAACTAGATGAATACAAACAATGATAAAATGAAAATCAATCGATATATTTGGGCACCATCAGGGGATATATTTTACAGATTTGTATCTCTTTACTAACATTATATTAATAGTAGTGATGTTCTGTGCAATATATCTTTGATCCAACGTGTTACATTGAGAAGATGGTTCAAAAAGACGTATAATTTGAACCCCAATTTATTTGTCTACATTATCCACTCATTCATGCCTTACATGTGTTTCTTAATTCTATCTATTTCATCATATTCCATTAACAGGTTTGTGTAGCTTTCTCATGAATGTCTCTTTACTCATAGAGGTTTTCAACAAATGGTGTTTTTAGCTAATATTTTTATAATTTTCCATTATCTTTGTTTTTATATTTTATAATTTATATTCATATTTATTATTATATCTATATCTATTATTATTTATTTTTAATTAATTTTTTAATTAGTTTTGAATTTTTAACTTTATACTTTATTTTCTATAATTTTAAATTATTTCACATTATTTTTAATTAAACTTAATTATTTTATTCTATTTAATTCATCATATTTTAATATATTTTGGCTTAGATGAGAATTATGTCATATTAAAAAACACTTTTAATTTTTTTTTTAAATACTAGCATCCTTTATGGTTCTTTGTTGAACACTCATGATCTGACTTCGGCAATCGCCAACCACAAGTCACAGGCGTTAAAAATGTGTGTCTATATTTTGATTTAAGATTCGCTCTAAAATTTAATACACACTCATTATAAATTTCGTAACACAGGTGTAAGGATGTGCAATGTGAACTATATTGTGTTTGAGTTAGTTTCATGCTAAATGAGACAAAGTGGGGGTATAAACACTTTCGGGAAAATTCATTCACTCTTATATTTGTATAATTACAACAATAAGTATGAGGCACCTATTAGTAACAATGTCTTTAAAGTATTTTAAAGGTTTCATAGGGGTATAATATGAGCATCACCTCCCAATTGAAGTTCAAATATTTCAGATGTTTTAACATTTGATCCATAGTCATTTGACACCAACCAATATAATCCCTTGAATTGCAATTTCTTCTGAAAACGCATCATGCTTTAAAAAAGTAATCACGTTTGAATGTTGACAAGTGATCAGGAAACATGGTGTGTTCACTGCCTGGAACAATCCTTCACTTTCCTCGAGTTGGACATGTGTAAAAATGCACTAGGCAGTTGCATGTTTAGTTGGTTGCATGTTGGCAATGTACGCGTATAGAAAACTTGCTGCAAGTGAGAAATATTTAATTAATAAAATAGAAATCGCTAAAGATATGGGAAATATCTCTGATTTTTAATTTGACCACCAACAGTTTTATTTCTCCTTAAGAAAATTTATTATCTTTCTAAACGGGGGTTCATGCCGAGAAATTGAGCCCCAGAAAAATGAAAGACTCATGTAAAGAATTTTGATAACAAATAAAAGAACGATTGTAGACATAATATAAGTAACATTATATCTTTTTATTTTCCTGATGATATATGAGCATTTCCTCTTCCTAATGAGATATAAAAAAGGTACACAACTTTATTTTCAGGCAATACTTTACCCGTTCTAGATGAGATGTTTTCAAAAGTGACATAGTAATATTAATTCATATTTTAAATAACTGTTTCTGTAAGTATATAAACCGGGATGTAAACAAAATACTAAAACTCTTAGTATATCTTAAATTATGACTTTAGAATTACTAATTAACACTACAAAGATATAAGAATAAGAAGTTATGTTTGTGCTAATTTACTTTACAGTTTTCAATTATTCAACCTTAGCTTCATATATCTCAATAACTGATACATTTTCTAAATGCATCTCCTAGCTGTACCTGCAAGTATACTAGTCAGGAATATTTATTCTTCCCTTGCTGTACTGATATCTTCAAAGTGAGTCTAATTCCCAAGTCGAGTTCTTTACTAAGTGATTTGAAGTTATAAATATTTGCCTTGGGGGCGATTCTTCTCTTTAGTCCGAGAGCGCATTTACAGTTAGGAGTCTACGGTGTAATGTAATTTCGTCTCAGTATCTGTCTGTCGCGGCCATATATATCTTAATTTGCGTAGACCACAGACAAATACATGAGGCTATTTATGTCGATACGTGTTCACGTATTTGTGGTAATGCGATCGAGTTCATGGCGAATTGTGGAAGATATTTGGTTTCATATCCTTATGAGACTCGACATTTATTAACCAGATTATGCAGACGATTTACAAGCGGGAAAACGGGTAGATTGCCTAATTAAAGGAATCAAAATGATTAGGGAAATATGGGGGGGGGGAGTTCGGTAAGCATTTGCTGAATAGTAACAGAATTACCTGCATAGACATAACATTAGTAAATAGACATCCTAACCCTAACCCTAACCTTAACCACAGAAAAATAATTCATACATGTTTAAAGATGATCTTTCCTTCGTCGCCGACCAGAAGTCAGAGCCGTAGAAAACAACACTAAAAGTTTAAAATATCGATATCCTATAATAAATGTTATTTTTGTGTGTTCAGATATAAATATATCTATAATATATCACGATTTAAGTATGGCGGCGGTCAAAGAACTAATATTACTTTCGGAGATGTAGAGGAGCCATATTATCTATAACAATCAAAGAGTACTTAATCAGCATGAATCGCCGCACACCTCACGATTCCACTTTCCACTGCTTACCGAGTTATTTACCAGTTCATCAGAAAGAGAGAGTAATCAATATTTATTTGCCCAAATCCATCAGAGTCTTCTGACAGCATAATTAATTATAATACGGGTATCTATTTACTTCGATCATGTTTGTGTTAATATTAATAACTAGTGGTGCACGCTTACTTAATGCTTAATTGCTTAACACCGTGCTTGAGGGTATAGGAGCGTGTGTGTGCAAATGACACATATTAACTAACACGAATTGTTACACATTCATTGATGTTAATATTGTAGATGGAACTGATTTCTATCCGCTCGTAGTTCTATGATAAAAGTGTAGTACCACCTCTGTTCGGTTCTCAGGAGAGGGTATATGCCCAGACATTACGACACTCGAAATTAGGAAATAGCTTTGTCGATTCTGATCTGAGAGTCCCATATCAGACAATGCCGACAGGTCTCCGAGTCGAGGACGTAACAGTTTCCACTGAGTGGCACACATTACTGTGTGTAATTAGAATTGAGTTCTATCGGTAAAAGGTAATGCGAACAAATAATTAATAATAGTAGTTTCCCTTTTTGTGATAAGTGCGATGGCGTAGACATACAAATATTGGCTACTGCAAAAAAGTTTGCAATTCTTAGCCCGAAAAACACACCACGTATATTCACAGTGAGGAGCCCTGATCTAACGTCACAGCTATACTTAGGTGTATGTATGTATATATATATATATATATATATATATATATATATATATATATATATATATATATGCATATATATATATATATATATATCATTTTTAAAATGTCGATACATACAAAAAGTATATATATATATATATATATATATATATATATATATATATATATATATATATATATGTACTTTTTGTAAGTATCGACATTTAAAAAATTCCAACCGAAAACACATACATCAAAGACATACTCTTTGTATAGCAAAGTAAATTCGTAATACAAATCAGAATCGACATCATAATTTATAATGTTTTTTGCCACTTACAGGCTCCAATACTACACGGCAGATTTTACCCCAAACCTGGCAGAAAGCATAATTTACATGCAAGATATCATTTAATAGTAAAATCTATCCATGGTTAAGCCTGTACCAACACCTACTATACAAACTAATGCTAATAAAATTGACATAAACACCACTCATATTAAAAGTTCCTTTTAAAAAGTGCCCATATATAAGCCTTGACTAACCGTGAGCATTTATTTAATTTTCAGTGTGTAAACACTCACTAGATGAGTAATATTATAATAAAGGATGTGTCTGTATAGGTGTAAACTATGAATACATCACATAACATAACTACTCGATAGAGTGGCATAAAAATGTTACATGAATTATCATTGAATTACCGAATGTTTCGTAGAAGATTAAACTGGAACTTTAACTACACACACAACTACTACAACCACTACTTCTACAAAAATATCCCTTAGTTAAACTACTACTTGTTAGAATAGTTGTTTTTTTATCTCTAGTGCGTCAACTGTTTTTATAACAAAAATCGGCGATTTAATGTCTCTATGAATATATATATATATATATATATATATATATATATATATGTGATTTTATGAAGGCTTACCAAAGCATTCCTTTCAAGACACCAATGATCACCATTAAAGATATTTTTTCTTACAAATACTATTTATTCAAATTAAATGTTTTTTCCTACACGTGTTTCACTACCAAGCAGTTACTTGCTTGGCAGATCATCAGGGAAATTAAATGTCTGGAATACTGGTTTCAACTGCCGACAAAACACAATGTGGCGTTGTAATAGTTGAGGTCACTTAAGAAAAGAAGAGGAAAAAAAATAAAAATAAAAGTCAAACTTAAAAAGCAAGGAAGAACAACGGTAAGAAAAGAAAGTCCTAGAAAAGACTTAGAAAAGTAGCTTGTGCATTATTTCTTCCACCAAGCCAACAAGCAAGTAGTCGGTCCCAAATACATTCAATAAAACCACAAAACCGGAACAATGTGCGATAATACACTTTCACGTTAGCTGAATAAATCCCCCCCCCACACAATAAAACGAAAGAACTAAATCATTCAAGATACCGCTCACAAGTTACCATTCCAATCCAATGATAGTATGGGAATTCTAAATCCAACTTCTCACAAAGAAAAGTCAACACAAATGTTCGTCCGAGTTCAAAGAGTCTTATTTCAATTGTTGATTTATTACCCTTCGAAATAAACACACGACGAGTTGAATGTCAATCCCGCAGAAAACTCCCTTCCATCAAGAAAAAATCTTAATATAGAAACTATTTATTCAAAATACTGTTTCTAAAAATATTTATTATTAAACCTATTCCTTATAGAAATTAATCATCTAGTGTCTGGGACGTCATTTTACATTTTGGGAAAATATCCTTCATTTAATTAACTGCCCAATTGTTATCGTTTTCTTGTTTAACGAAGCGAAAAAAGCCTATCCCGCAGAATTTGTTTTTAAAAAAATTATTCATATATCAAAAATAAACTGTTATTATAAAAAGGCCTTCTACAAAAATCTAGTTATTATTTTAAATCATTTAAAATATTTCCTTAACGGCTGTGTCCGTTTGTAACTCTCTGTGGAGAATATTATTCTATATTCCATAAATAAATGTTACAACGGAATATCGTTATCAGAAATCTATTTTCTATTTTGAAAAAAAACAACTTTTTTTTAATGGACCGGTTTATTTTTTTGTCAACTTTACGGGAAAATATCACTCTTACTCATTAAATGACAGGAGACTTTATTATTACTAATTTAAAATCCCGTACAAAATACTTTTTTTATAAAATTCAATTGTTTCTATTTTTAGAAATTAAGTCCGTGTCGGCATGCATGTTTTTAAAATTATTTTTTCCTTAATTACTTTTCCCCATTCCTGCCACCAAATTGTTTTATTTATTTTAATCTAATTAAAAACTAATTTAATTTAACCTAATTTAATTAAATAGTGATAGCATCCAGGTTGCTATTTCTTATTTTTCACTTAAAATTACTTGAAATCCCCAATGCATTTCGTATAATATATCTATTTCTGAGAATAAATTGTGATTTATTATTTATTATTCCACCATCTTTTTATATGTAACACAATTTCCCCCCTCTATTCCGCTGAATAAGTATTTACTATAGTTGACTATCACTGGGCCTTATTCCGATAGAATATTCCTACCTTATCACCCCCAACCTAAGTCTCGAGTATCCGCTAATAATTGAATTAAGACATATCTTAGCATAAGTACGTGTTACTAATTCTCATCCTCCCTATTATACACTAATTATTGCCCCAGATTGCCTCAGGAAGTGTCCATCTTGCCTATCTCTGCTGTAAGTTTATACTTCCCCCAATTCCCCTCCTATCCAGGTTTTAGGCTTGATAACAGGTAACGGTTTCTATGCAGACAGCATTGTAGTATTTCCTGCCTAGCGTTCAGTAAATTATCTCTAGATGTCATGATGTGGTACGACTCCAATGCACATAGGTTGCATCTCTTCTTTTTGTTCGGTTTATATTTGTTAGCCCTCCCCAAAATTGACCATTTCAGTTCGAAAGGGTCTTGCCTAGCAATGAGGTTTCTCACAAAACGGCCAACAGAAGTGTTAGGCCTATCTATGTCTTCCCTTTGGCCTCCCCTGAAGGAACTCATGTGGTTTCTGAATCTATCTTTGAACTCACCCCCGGTTGAACCGATATATGATTTCCTACTACTCTCTGTTATCACATCGCATTTGTAGACAATGCTTGAAACTCTACAGTTCCCCCCCAGTGGACAGATGTTAGAAGCTCTGCAGTTACAGTTGTGTGCTGGGCCGTTGCTGGATGTTCTACTACTATGGTTATTTATAATGGAGGTTCTCACTGAACTGGTGTTACTGGGATCAACACCAGAAGAGAACATGGCTTCCCTTGTTTTAGTTATCTTAGAATTATTATATCCTATGATGGATGTGGCTATATTTCTACAGGTTGAATAAGAGAGTTTTACAGTATTTTTGTTAATGATTCCCCCCAATCTGCTATCCCTTGGAAAGTTTTTTTCCACTATGCTATAAAAACTCTTTGGGATATTAGTCTTAATATGCTGGCTATAGGGGGGGTTGAACCATGTAGAGGTCCTTCTCCTATTTTTCTTCCTACCTTCCCCCCCGGTTTGGGTAGCATGTGAGTTCAATTCGTTACTTCCAACTTCACGAATATTATCATCAACCGGTTCCCACCCTACCTGGTTTACATTACCGTGGGATACACCAGGTCTCCTATATCTAGCCTTGCCCATTGCCCTATTATATGAAACCATTGATCGAGAGGCAATCGGTCTCCCGTTTAGTCCCCCATTCCCAACCGAAGGAGGCACAAGGTAATTAATTTTTTCCTTGTATCCTGATCTGTTTAAAGCCTCATTGTAGAATTGCTTACTGCTGTCGAATATTTGTTGATTCTTGGACAGCTTAGATATCCTACTCGATATTGCAGGAATAATGGCTCTTTTCACCATCGGTGGGTGATTCGATTTAGCGTCGATATAGTAGAGTGTGTGGTTGGGCTTGTGATAAGGTTCATATGTGTTGTTGCATAGATCAAGCGTAATATCCAAAAAATTGACCCTCCGGTAGTTTATATCCATAGTTACGCTAAGTTGTATTGAGCTGAAGAATATATTGAGTTTTTTCTTCTTAGTTTCAAGATTCCTTATACTTGTGTTGACAAAGAATAAAGCGTCGTCCCTATATAGACCGCCCGCCAGTTCAGGTATTTTCATACAAATTTCTCTGAGGATATATCCCTACCAGGTCAGTAACCTGCGCTGAGTCCGGTGCCCCCATAGTAATATCGAAATTGTTTTCCCTATCCTTTCTAGTCCATAACTTATCATTGTAGGATATTAGCGTCCTTCTGGCTAGTCTAATTATATCCATTTCTAAGTTTGTGATGTTTGATTCATTTCTAGCCATGGTAAGCGCCTTTTCAAGTAAAGTAGAGGATATGGAGGGATAGTATGAATCTATATCAAACATTATAAATTTACTTTGATTAGTAATGTGTAATTCTTTATACCAACTTAGCACTTCCTCTGATGAGGTCCACAGATTCAATTGAGTTCTGCGTTTAATTCCTGGCAGTATTCTGTCTAGTATTTTTTTGCTGATTACACCCATGTCTGAAATACACGGCGAGATCAGTCTAATGGATGGGTTATTACTAAAATCTGGCTTATGATCCTTGGGGAGGGCTAACAAATATAAACCGAACAAAAAGAAGAGATGCAACCTATGTGCATTGGAGTCGTACCACATCATGACATCTAGAGATAATTTACTGAACGCTAGGCAGGAAATACTACAATGCTGTCTGCATAGAAACCGTTACCTGTTATCAAGCCTAAAACCTGGATAGGAGGGGAATTGGGGGAAGTATAAACTTACAGCAGAGATAGGCAAGATGGACACTTCCTGAGGCAATCTGGGGCAATAATTAGTGTATAATAGGGAGGATGAGAATTAGTAACACGTACTTATGCTAAGATATGTCTTAATTCAATTATTAGCGGATACTCGAGACTTAGGTTGGGGGTGATAAGGTAGGAATATTCTATCGGAATAAGGCCCAGTGATAGTCAACTATAGTAAATACTTATTCAGCGGAATAGAGGGGGGAAATTGTGTTACATATAAAAAGATGGTGGAATAATAAATAATAAATCACAATTTATTCTCAGAAATAGATATATTATACGAAATGCATTGGGGATTTCAAGTAATTTTAAGTGAAAAATAAGAAATAGCAACCTGGATGCTATCACTATTTAATTAAATTAGGTTAAATTAAATTAGTTTTTAATTAGATTAAAATAAATAAAACAATTTGGTGGCAGGAATGGGGAAAAGTAATTAAGGAAAAAATAATTTTAAAAACATGCATGCCGACACGGACTTAATTTCTAAAAATAGAAACAATTGAATTTTATAAAAAAAGTATTTTGTACGGGATTTTAAATTAGTAATAATAAAGTCTCCTGTCATTTAATGAGTAAGAGTGATATTTTCCCGTAAAGTTGACAAAAAAATAAACCGGTCCATTAAAAAAAAGTTGTTTTTTTTCAAAATAGAAAATAGATTTCTGATAACGATATTCCGTTGTAACATTTATTTATGGAATATAGAATAATATTCTCCACAGAGAGTTACAAACGGACACAGCCGTTAAGGAAATATTTTAAATGATTTAAAATAATAACTAGATTTTTGTAGAAGGCCTTTTTATAATAACAGTTTATTTTTGATATATGAATAATTTTTTTAAAAACAAATTCTGCGGGATAGGCTTTTTTCGCTTCGTTAAACAAGAAAACGATAACAATTGGGCAGTTAATTAAATGAAGGATATTTTCCCAAAATGTAAAATGACGTCCCAGACACTAGATGATTAATTTCTATAAGGAATAGGTTTAATAATAAATATTTTTAGAAACAGTATTTTGAATAAATAGTTTCTATATTAAGATTTTTTCTTGATGGAAGGGAGTTTTCTGCGGGATTGACATTCAACTCGTCGTGTGTTTATTTCGAAGGGTAATAAATCAACAATTGAAATAAGACTCTTTGAACTCGGACGAACATTTGTGTTGACTTTTCTTTGTGAGAAGTTGGATTTAGAATTCCCATACTATCATTGGATTGGAATGGTAACTTGTGAGCGGTATCTTGAATGATTTAGTTCTTTCGTTTTATTGTGTGGGGGGGGGGATTTATTCAGCTAACGTGAAAGTGTATTATCGCACATTGTTCCGGTTTTGTGGTTTTATTGAATGTATTTGGGACCGACTACTTGCTTGTTGGCTTGGTGGAAGAAATAATGCACAAGCTACTTTTCTAAGTCTTTTCTAGGACTTTCTTTTCTTACCGTTGTTCTTCCTTGCTTTTTAAGTTTGACTTTTATTTTTATTTTTTTTCCTCTTCTTTTCTTAAGTGACCTCAACTATTACAACGCCACATTGTGTTTTGTCGGCAGTTGAAACCAGTATTCCAGACATTTAATTTCCCTGATGATCTGCCAAGCAAGTAACTGCTTGGTAGTGAAACACGTGTAGGAAAAAACATTTAATTTGAATAAATAGTATTTGTAAGAAAAAATATCTTTAATGGTGATCATTGGTGTCTTGAAAGGAATGCTTTGGTAAGCCTTCATAAAATCACATATAAATGCTCTGTACTCTGTAATCGAGTATCATCGAGCTTGTTTTTTATTGGAACAACCCCGGTCTTCACTGAATGATCTATTTTATAAGTGAAAAATCTAAATCTATATATATATATATATATATATATATAAAATAATGTGGGAATATTTCCACGATATTGCTATCAAAACAACCTACGCTTATTTCATTCTATGACATGAGATAATATTTTGAAATAGCGCCCATATAGTAATTTTCAAACACCCACAATCAGATATAGGTATTCCTAATATATTTATATATTTTATAAACAGTTTCTGATAAATTAATGTTCTGTAATATATATTTCTAATTTATATTGTCATATTTTCATCTTACATACGCAATAGTTTTGTCGATAGAAATATTATAATTCGTAACCATATTTAATTAAAGCAATTTTATAAAAAATAGGAGAACATTTAAAAAGCCTTCTTGGAATTTGGATTTTATTATTTTTCAAAACAGATCATTTATATTAACTATTCCATTAGTAAAAACGTCTGATCCTGCTATTTGCTGAGAACCGATGCTAAAAGGCATTGGACGATAAAAATAATGTGTTTATGACTACGTATTTTTAAATAGATGAAGAAATACCTGATTTAATCGGACATCTATTACATTATATACACATGGGTAGTGGTAGTGTAGTATTTGTAATGGTGTAATAAAACCGTCACCTAGGAATTACCGTCTCCTTTTCTAAGGTGGCACGGGAAATGTCTTAAATATTACATCATTTTTAGGGGATGCGGTAATATAGTATATGTTCTGTTGTCATGAGACTATCTCCGAAAAAAATACGATCTCTTTTTGGAGGGTGCGATAGTGTAGTAACTGTTCTGTTGTCATGATACGATACTCATATTATCAACTCCTTTTATGGAGGGATCCTCCCAGGTACTATCTCCTCTTTTTGGAGGAGGGTGTAGATTGCAGAATGTCTGTTCTGTTGTAATGATACTACACTACCAAGCATACTCTATACTCTTAAGGGGCAGTGTAGTATGTGTTCGCTCGTTCATCACGATCCCATCCTACCAGGCATTACTACTTCTTTGAGTCTTCCCCTCTTCCTTTGAGGGATAGTGCAGTATATTTTCATTTATCATGTTACAATCTACTCAGATATTAGAGTGTACGTTCCATTCCCATCAAACCATCATACCAGGGATACATTCACCTTTTTATAGGAAGAGGTAGCATAGTATCTATTCTGTTACCATGATATCATCTTCACAGTGATTAACACTTCCTTTTTGAGGAAGGGAGTAGTGTTTATACCATCTTCTCAGTAATTGCTCGCTATCGTCTTGGGGTCAGTGTAGTATATTTTCCTTCACCTTAATACTAACCAAGGAAATTTATATTTTCTAGTATACGTTTACACTTCTGTGGAACTTGCTTACTAGCTTGTGTATAACCGTGAACCATGGATAACCCCACCGAATCCGCGAAAACGAAGGAAGAAGTGGGGACATATTCTTGATTTGTATCCCTGCATAGTAGATGAGGCTAGAACATGCGTTGAACACACTTAGTGAGTTCCTAAAAAGATGACATCAGCCATTACAATGGGTATAAAAGGGAGAAAAGATCAATTATTACGTCATGATATAATTAAACCAGATTTGATGAAATAAGTAGTTGGACGAGAAATAAATATATATAAAGAGGGTGAGGGAGAGAGCGCATTAAAACATAAATGATGTATAGGCCAAAATCTCACCGATTCTGCGAAACGAATACTGGTTTATTCAGATTACGCTAATTATAGAGTATTATGATACACTCAACATAAACGGGCCCATATTTCGCTGCAATGAGACTGTGCCATTATTGTTTGTTCTATACACAACAGGATTACAATAATAACATGTTATTTTCAAAAACTTAAATTCAATCTGAACTATGGTTTATATTGTTATATGCTTTATTATTATACATTCCATTATATCCGTCTGTGTATGAGCGGGTCTAAAGCATATAGACAGACAACACTTACATATGATAGGCCACATTTCTGATTTATGCATACTCTATTGCGGAGGAATATGAGTTCTTGTTATATCAGCGAAGTTAAGCGACGTTGTGTCTGGTCAGTACCAGACTGAGAATACCAGATGTAGCAACCATCTGGTAACTGTAACAGTTCCAAAAGACTAAAACGGTCGTCGATTACTTATCATGGCTTACGAATATAGAGAGGAACTATTTTCACGGACTTTTGTATAACTCTACGATACTCTAATGAATTCGACGCTGAAAATTTCCATAAAGGTGGATCAACCCACCCGGCTGAAGTCCGTCACATATCAGATTGGATTTTAGATCTTATTCAAAATAGGCTATTTTTCAGTAATGTTAGCGTCGCGTTTTTTTTTCTGGCACTTTCAATCGACTTGAAGAAACTGATGTTGTTAACCTATATGTTCATTTGTCTGACGCTTATAAGCAGCAACAGCATTAAACTTGATGAGTTTAAATTTTAATAAAATTACCTTCTTTTGTAAGGCTCTAAATTATGTTTGCATTTTATATTGTACCACAGTAAGTACCTTAGCGCCCCTCATTTCGCCGTTTCTGTGCCAGAAATGTTTGACTGGAATATACCAGTCGAGGATCCATTTTCGCCAATCAATCAGTCAGACACTGGGCCATTTCGGTTGCCTTTTATTAGTCTTGCGTTGTCCTAAAAGATCCACTCTCACAGGCCTTGCCTCTACCTCCTTAGCAAGCAGTTAGCTTTTTGCAAACTGCCTGAGGCGGACCGATCGGTATTTTCTAACATGCCAGAGTGCCTATTCTTTAGGAGCGCTGGCTTGATTATCTCCACCTTCCGGCATTGTGCCACATTATCCTGCTGTGTAAAGGAAGTTAATACCCAGACATTACCGTAGCAATATAGTTTTCGGTGCTTTCAAGCAGTATGTGTATGGTCGCTTCTAGCTATGGCAAGTTTCACATCTGTATACTTACTCTGACGAATATTTCAGTTAGTTTATTCATAACTTCAAATTAATTGGAACGCCTAAACCAATTACGACTGGACATAACTGACTTATCTATCAGAATACAATCCTAGACCAAGTCTATCAATATGTAATTATATAAAGTAATTCACAGAAAGATCAATAAAAAGATAGATCAAATATAGCATTCGATCAAAGCTTATGCAATATAGGATGTATTTTAGGTTCTCAGAATAAGCAAACAGAATTTCTGATATTTGTCAATTTATTTTTAAAATAATGTGTGGGTCTAGGTAAGTCGTTACAGTTATATAATATGTGATATTATGGTTATTTTAATTAATTCTCTTCGGACTATTGCCCTAATGCCTATTATTTATATTTCAATTACGTTTCAGTTGCTGCACTCTTCGGCCTTATTCAGTAATGTTCTCTCGTGTTTAGATATGACAATACGGTGTAGTGTATACTCTGAACATTACTTCGTTATTACATACTAGCCGGACCCCCGCCCCGGCGTTGCCCGGATATATATATATATATATATATATATATATATATATATATATATATATATATATATATATATATATATAAAATGTAAAACATATAAGTATTAGAGTATTAATTCGTCAAAAAGCAATTGAAACAACCTTGTAACTTAGGTGATTACAATAGGATTTATTGATGTTTTTCGTCAAACAAAATAGATTTCTCTATGGTTTCGATAACTCCACCCTCTTTATGATGACCAACATCGGTTTATTCGAAAAAATAAAAAGTACTGACCCCGCTCGAATGTGAATATGATCCATGAATATGCATGAAGCTTTTCAAGGTCAGTTAAGGAAACACACTTCTAGATTAAAACAATTTTTATCTGATTTAATAGTGCCTATTTTCGTGGAAAATTGAATTTTCTAACATTGAAAATATACCTTTCGTCTTACTCTGGCTTTCATTAAAATATATCGCGATTGATTAAAGGCATTTGTTGTGGTTATTTTGTGTTCGATTTATCGACTGTTAACTAATCTGCACTTTACACATTAACTATGTTGTTGCTATTTCCCTGACTTTCCACGAGGGGAGAGTTATACAATAGTGATGTTTAATGTGTTGACAATCCATCTCCCGTGGGAAATGCCGCAGTCTAGAAGGATTTCTTCTAAAATTGAAATATAGTTAAATTGAGGGAAATTAATAAAAAAAGTTCTCGGTCTAGAAAGGTTTCTCTTTCACTGACCGAGAAGAGTAAATACAAAGTAACATATACTGCATTTTAAGTTTTAGATTATTTAGAGAAGTCGAAAAGTAGAAATTAATATTTTTTGGAATATCAGTAGCAGTTTAAGCGTCTAAGAAAATATGTAAAAAAAGTGATGAATAATGTTCGGTATGAATTAATATCGAATAATGTTCGATGAATAGGAACATGTAGATGAAAATAATGATTTTAAATGTTACGGTTGTCTGTTCGAACTTGATTTCGAAACCTTTTAACTGTTGTGAATTAAACAACGGAACGTTATTAGTAACTGACGTATAACCACGATAATAAAAATACACTTCAATAAATCGACAAATGTTCAATTAAATCCAATGTGAGCAGAACAATTATACGTATCTGTTTATTTTTACTGCCTCGAAGGTACTGTTGCGTGCTACGATTATTCAAGACAGCGAAAATTTAAACACATAATTATAATCACTTATCAAAAATTCGGAATGTGTTAAAATTTTTACATCACGTAAGACAATTGAGTGGATGAGCTACATCAATCTCTACAGATAATACGTCATTAAACCCTACGCAGTAAACTATCACTCAAGTCCACGGAACTTCATAAGTCGCATTTAACTTCGGCAATGTAAAACGAAGCAAAAAGAACGACGAGTAGCTGCTTTTATTTTTATTAGGATCCACTATTACCCTCATACTAAGCTGCTCGTAGATACACGGCACATGTTGTAGCAGTTATTATGCGGTATTCATGAATAACACCAAATGAACGTCCCGCCGTGTGTTAAGGATTGAACCCAGAACTTTTCTCTTATGAGATAGAATCTGGTTATATTTGTGGTATGACGAAAGTTCACTTATTCTAATTCGCATTCATTTTTTGGCATGGGAAAATTATCATTGAAATATAAAGAGAAAGAACTTTCTTCCCAGGACATACCGTAATATTGAAGTGTCGAGTTGAGACCACGTTGAGTGTTCGGCGAATTGGCGTCGTCTGTGTTCGTGTTATTCAATACAATTCGAGAGTCGGACTTTTCAATTTTTTGGTGCGTGTTTTCAACTTTCACTACCTTTTCATGCTATTACTAACTTTGAAACAGTTAATCAAGAGACTCACTTAACTCCGGAAAATGGAATACTATATATCGACACGGACTCGTAGATTTGTTTCAATTGTTAACAAACGTGAGGGGTCATTCAATATATATGGATTACTCATCTTTTGGAATTCATGTATAATATTTTAACTTATCTTCTACAGCAAATGTCGATGTTTACACTATCAATGTGCCGATTACAAATAGTGTTGAGAAAGACGTCACAACCTGACCATGTAACTATGTCAAACAAACTGAGGTCCGATGGGAATAGATACGATTGGATTAAAAAATAAACTTACCCACAATTGTATCATTGTAAATGCTAATGTAAACTAAGAAAAAACATTATTTCTGTGATATGTTTTCATACAGAACTTTGTTTAGATAGATATAAAGTTAAATAAAGTATTCTAATTTTGGTTTGAAAAAAAAATAACGCCAACAAAGTTTTAGATAACGTCATGGTAAGTTTTAACAAAGAAAATAATATAGAGAACAACGTCACATTTAAATAAACGCGAATGCATCTCAGTAGAGAGGATCAAAGAAGTTAGGGGACTAATCATATTGCACAGAAATTAGTATATGTACGTAAAAACTAATCTTATTTTGTAAAATAGGTACTCTTTTACATTAGGACGCGAACTTACTTTGACCATGATCCTAACTTTAAGCCTAAACGCGAACCATAACCGTGACTCTGAACTAACACTACTGCTAACTCTATCCTTTACCCCCACTTTGACCATGACCCTAACGACGGGGTCAAAGGTAACTCGGGTTTTAATGTAACAAAGCAGCCATATATATTATAACACATTGGCTTTGTTTAGTTATTTTTTACTAAAATATTTTGCTTCTCATTTAACTTTAAAACAACTAAAATATCGCACTGCAAAGCACCTGTTCTGTCAAATTTGTTAACGCCTTAATATGTGTATCTAATCAATGCTTAAACGAGATAACAGTAGTTGTAGTCATATAATTAATGCATCAACAAACAACATGTACGTCTAAAATGTTTTTTAGTAAATTTCTTTTGATTGTATTAATTTATTAATAAGTTATGACTAACTTTATTTATCTGTTAATAAAAAGCTACATTGATATTTAAATGTTTAACCACGAAATACGAAATAAAACACATACATTTAAATATCTGAGATGCTCAAAATACATAAAAGCGTTTAATAAAGAATCTTTATTTATTTTATGTATACACTTTTTATACGTTACTATTTATATTTTTAATGTTTAATTATACTTAAATGAGTATTAATCATATTATTTCCCTCCGGAATCATTCGAAATGCTATTTCTAGGGAATCATTAAATAAATAACCATTAGTCTCTTCAAATTACGCTTGATGTCCACTCTAATGATGTCATTATCTTCGTCCTAAAAGTTTACGCCTCTTGTTTCTCATGGGAATTTTCTAATTGTTATCAGTTTGATTTATATAAGAGACAGATAGAGAAACTTTTCCCACACTTTTGTGTGAATGTAGTGGCAGATATTGACTTTTCACACGTTCCTTTTTGGACAAAATTCTAAACACGTTTGATGCTTTTAGCAATGCGTTATCGTATGTATATCATATATATGTGTTATGCACGATAATGCCCGAAATATTCTATTGAAATGTTGCTCATATGTCTATGTTTAATGTTTTTACAGAAATCCGAAAGTTTATAAATCTATCATACGAACACACGGACACGTATCCTCTCCATATATATAGTCTCGGAAGTTTCTCAACCATTAAAACTATATTAAAAAGAAGAAAAAAAGAAAACTTATAGTCCCAAGTCTTCTAGTTGAAAATCACTCATGTAAGTCAATTTATTTTTTACAGTTATTATATTAGTTTATTTCTAACACTATTTTAAGGGATCATCAGTTGTTTACCATGAAAAACTGTTTCGGGAATATATATATATATATATATATATATATATATATATATATATATATATATAAGGAAGATAGTTCGTTCATCTAAAACATTAGTGGGTCAGAATTATTAAAATTTTAAATAGAAGCATTTATCCACGTAAGATTAATTAGTTTATTTTTACTTTCATCTAATGAATTCCGGAATAATATTCCATCATCAAAGTTGACCAGTATTGTGTAGTCTTTTCAAAAAATAAAAATAAACAAACTTTTTTGTTGTTTTATATAATGTCTTTGTAATGGGTGTTGTCCGCTGTGATGTTCATCGCAGTTATGAATTCAAATTCTGGTTATCAAACGAAGACGCATTGGCATGCTGGTGGCGTAAGAAGATTGGTCGTTCATTTAAGAGCATTGGTGAGTCAGAATTATTAAAATTTTAAATTGAAGCTTTTATCAATGCAAGATTACTTAATTTTATTTTATTTTTACTTTCATCTTATTAATTTCGGAATAATATTCCATCATCGGAGTTGACCAGTATTGTTTCATTCTTTCAAAACATGAAAATAAACAAACTTTTTTTTCTATTTTGTATGTAATGTCCTTGTAATTGGTGTTATCCGCGGTGATGTTCTTGGCGGTTATGAATTCAAATTCTGGTTGTCGAACGAAGACGCATTGCCATGCCGGTAGATTAGAAAGTTCATTTAAAAGCATTAGTGGGTCAGAATTTTTCAACTTGATTATAGAATCCTTTAATAATGCAAGATTTCTTTTTTTTGAGAACATCACCGCGGATAACAACAACTCAAATGTTAGTATTTTAAAATGGAGTATAGCGAAAGTTTTATGGGTACAGCTTACAATTTAAAAATACTGATATTTTAGATTTCCATGCAATTTGATCCTTCAAAATTAGACATCAATTTCTGAATTTCAATTTCTGAAGTTATCTTAATTTTAAGGCTTTAATTTGAGACATTTTCTAGAATAAAAATCATGTAATTTATTTTGATCAACATTGGAATAAGGATTCGAGACATTAGGTTTAGTATCACTAACTCTTGATTTTAATCTTTGTAAAAGTACGGAAAGTTGGTTAAAACTCTTCTTATCGGAGAATTACTTTCATGCGTGCTGCGGTGGATATTCTTTTAGTATCTAAATATTCAATTTCTATTAAAACAAATGTGAAATTTATGAGTTAAAGATATTGATTAGTATAACACAAAAAAATCGACTAGCTTGCCGTTCACTATACATGACTATCTAAAATAACGATAAAGATATGAGTGCGTGTTTTTGTGTCTGCCTATACACTTAATAAAAAAAATACTTCACTGATTATCATGGAATATCAAAGGGACGTAATTAGCTACCTTTGATTTCTTTTTTAGAGGAGAAAACAGAGGGTTCTAATCATTAATGGAACCATGGATTTAAAACAATGGATATATTCTTCAGAAATAGTAAACTTAGATTTTCACCCAGGTATATGTTATTCATAATTATATATAATTTTATTTTATTTATTACTTGAGCATTATTAAAATAAATAGAAATGGTAATGTATGTTTCATCAGTTGATGAAGGAGTACGCAGTGTACACGATAATTCCTGGAAAATACCCAATGGGCGTCGATAGGATTAACATAACACTGTGCTTACACCACGGCCACACAATCGATACTATGTACATATCTGTGCTATACCCCATAAACTGAATTTCATAAAATGTAAAACACAGGAATCAAAACGTAATATAATATAAACTGCTAATAGCATGAGTTATTCATTCAATCTTTGACAATGCTATTTTATCAAGTTGTAATTTATTGACTACGAAAGTTATTTTGCTACATCTAATAGATACATTAACAAATTTGCTATCACGGTATACATAAACAAAATACTATCCATATTGACAGTATTTTGTATATCTATGTATGCGTTACTTTTTGCTCCTACGATCCAAAAGATATTACATTTTTTATGTTTCTACCTTAGAACGAATGTCTGGCTTTCACTAGTATGTTCGGAGCTTGATGAAAGAGTACACATCCTCTTTCATTACAAAAAAACCCATACATGACAACGCCAACTTCATAAACTCAATACTATATTAAATCTTGTTCCTCACCCTGGAAAATGTTTCTTATAAAAGTAGATAAAATAGACTTATAAAGTAATATAGTTTACAATCGTAAGTGCAAGAACACAGTGTTTTGTCATCCAGTCTTGGATAATGCTAAGCCTTTCTGCTTGTATTTAATGCCCTAACAGATGTATATTTAACAAACATGGTTTTTCATCTATCTATCCATCTAGTTTTAAGTATAAACTGACTATCTAGAAATAATATATACAACATTCTAACCGAAAGTATTTGTATTTTTCTTGTTTACAGTCAAGACAAATATAAACAAAATTCGATGTCCAGAGGAAACGATTGGTTATTCAAACTTATCCTCATTTTTTACGTATGTCTGACTTCCTGTCACCAATACGTAAAATGCGTATGTGTTTTATTCTGAACGGATGTGCGTTTGGGATTCTGTTACCGTGCTATAACAGCGTCTTCTCAAATATTTGTGGATTTCGAATGCACGCGTTCGCTGATTAAGTGTATTCATTTGCCCAATCGATGAGGTACGCCAATAAATTGACGGAGTAATTGGGCGATCGATATTGAGATGTATAAATTAGATTGACGAAACCACACGGGAGAATATTAGCCGAATTAATCACCCGATTGATCGCACTGAACAAGCTGCTTTAGACAGGGTCGACTTATAACAGTATTAACATATATATATATATATATATATATATATATATATATATATATATATATATATATATATATATATATGTATATATATACATATATATTTATCTTGGTACAGAAAAAATAGCAGAACATTCGTACCGACGGTTTCAAGCACAGAAGGGCTTAGCCATCCGGCTCTCTTCAGATTCTGTACCAAAATACAAAAATAAATAAATAAATATTGCGCTCTTAATTTTTTATTTTAATTCTAAATTAATCGAGCACTCTGCTGGGATTTTTCCCGCTATATTACAAAAAATTATATATATATATATATATATATATATATATATATATATATGCAGGTATATACGTATATAAAATTGAAAACCACAAATAGTGTGTGTATGTTAATCGATGTTTCGTCTTTATTCTAAGAATTTCTCAAGATAACTACTTTGAAGAAAAACATACAAGTTAAACTTTGGAAATACGTGGTTCGTCTGACATGGAAACAATCGTTTTATTTTTTTCCAAAACGAAATATGCAGGTGACATTTCGAAATAAGTTGTGCGTTTATGAAGTTGAACTAATGTTGTTATTTTAATACTGAGATTATGTACAAAATTTTGTTTAGAATGCGGTGGGTAAAAACTCAATTTTTGTTAGGTTAGTATGAGTAAGCTCATTAACAGAAATACATTTTAGAAGCTGTTACGTTGCTTAATTGTGTCATAATTCATACACCTTTTTGATTCAAGAAGTCTTCAATGAGATTTATTAAAAATCATTTTTATAAACCTAACTTGTTTAAAGTTTTAAAAAATTATCATGTTGTACTGTATGAGAAAATGATGAATTGAAAGTATTTTTATTTCAACAATTTGTAATTTGTAATAATTTATTTTGTGTTCACAAAGCCTTTTTTGACCATTGCGTTGAGTTTCACCAACGTATATCTGATTGGAATTATTGCAGAAGATAGTAAATCTTCACAATTTTAGAAGTGTTTTTTTTAGAAAAATGGGGGTTGTTGTTCGTGCTTGTGTAATTGTATGTGATACATTTTTACTGTTGGAATGCTTATTTTATTTAGAGTGTTGAAATTTTTTGTATTATTGGCATAGATAATTAAAGATAAATGTCAGTTTATGAGAGAAGTGTTGGTGTATACCATATATTTTTTACGTATTATTTTTTTATTATGTTCTCTTCTTTTTCTACTACCCTCTTTTTCTAACTTTTTTCTCTTTTCTCTTTTTACCTTCATTATTTTTTTTATTTTACTTCTATTTTACTTTTCTTCTCTAAGTTTATTATTAAGACTTTCCATGTTTAGAAAAAGTATACGTATTATAGTTTACATTGTTAGTGTGAAATATGGCGTCTATTTATGAGCGTAAACTGTCTAATTACCATACATATATTAATGCTTTATTTAAGTAGGCTTTATTTTTATAATTCTTTTATATTTTCTGATTATTCGGAACACGACTTATCTCTGTTTTTTTCTGTATTTTCGTTGTCTAATTAA
This sequence comes from Sepiola atlantica, assembly GCA_963556195.1. Lineage (NCBI taxonomy): Eukaryota > Metazoa > Mollusca > Cephalopoda > Sepiida > Sepiolidae > Sepiola > Sepiola atlantica. The sequence continues at coordinate 87,119,605 of OY744528.1, forward strand.
TGACCAAACTGTTCGTCAAGATCTTTCTTTTTTTATGAATAAAGATATGGTTACTGGAATTTAATTTTATATTTTCCATTTAGTTGTGCTCTATAAATTAACATTGCCATATATTGAGCTTGAATCCTGAAGGCCTGAGTAATAATGATGATAATAATAATATATATATATATATATATATATATATATATATATATATATACATCCTCTTTTAAAGCTGTCTTTGACGACATCCCCACAACTTGAGTTTTTGCCAGGAATGTTATGATATGTAAATAATAAGTTAAATACCCAACGTTATATAATTCCTAAATATGTTGTCGTATTTCAATAACTCGTACAAAATTACACGTGTTTAATGGTGTTTCTCTATGTTTTACTAATTAAAAAAAAGTTAATTCTGATTTTGTTTGACTGGTTTTAATACTGAAATATATTTTATGCTATCTAAATGAGTGTGTGTTGAATCATATTGAACTGTAATAATCATGTTGATATATAAATTTATATCTTATACTGGTGTAAGTATGATCGTCTGTAAATTGTGTTCCTGTGTATGACATAGTGAGTTTACGAGATAGTCAGTGACATAAATGTATGTGTGCATGTAAACCTTTTCGATAAGTTTGATTTGTAGGTTAATCAGGTCATGTGTTCGACGTGCGTATGGATGTGAGAATTTTAAGTAGTGATAAATGGGTATGCTTGTTTGCGTACGTGTTACGATGTGTTTGTATAATTTTACAGTCCGTTATGCATGTGTTTTTCTGACATTCATGTGATCGCTCAGATGTGTAAGGTTTTAGGGTGGCACAGAGCGGAAGGGGAATTCTTGCATTTGTCTAGCTGTGATTAAAGAGAAAAATGATAGTTTTCCTGACACTTCTAACCCTTCCGTGTGCATGTCGGATAGTTACTGCTGCGGATTATAAATTTTTCGTCTGTCTTAGTCCTCGAAATCTTATGTTTGTTTTTTGCTTGGACATTTTGATATAAGTATGATTATGTGGTCAGCGCGAGGTACATTGATATGCCGAACCATGAATTGATTTGTTAAGACAGTTTTAAAGGTTTATATAAATTGTATTTATAAAGCTCTACCATGTATTTACCACTTTGAAAAATATAGGTTTTACATTTATGTTATCAATACCTGTCGTATGAAGCAGATGATTCTATTGTTGGTAATCGTTTCCCCGATATCTTTCAAGTTAGACCACTTCTCTTGTACTACATCGGGTACTTACAGGAGGGACCACGTAGATTGTGTTAGCAAACTTTACGCTAATATATATATATATATATATATATATATATATATATATATATATATATATATATATATATATATATATATATATATATATATGGAGAGTTCGAATGCAAAACGCGATAACCGCCATTTTGAAAATTACGAAGCTATTACTATAAAACGTGTTGCAGTTTAACGCTCAACAACATCATCGAATCATGTTTTACAAAATATGATACTAGGATAATTTCTTTTTGCTTTCCATTAAAATCTGTTTTTAGCCGAAGTCTAGATTTTATATATTAGACCTTTTTACTCTTTAATGTTTCAATTTAAACGGTTTAGATTTATCGCGTTTTGCATTCGAACTCTCCATATATATATATATATATATATATATATATATATATATATATATATATATATATATATATATATATATATATATATATATATAAACATGCCTCCTGTAGTAGTAAACATATTACATGAAATATGATAAGGATTTACACATTGAGGGCACATAGATTTATTTGTATCGTATCCATGCATTTAAGGTATTTACTAGAAGATATGTCATTCGGTTTTCAGAATTTACAGTTCAGAATATACAAAATAAATTCTGAGTCTTTTGTAGTCATCCAAATTTCAATCACGCGCTTATTCAATTATTAATGTTACGGAAATATCAGTGTCTAGAATGTCATAAATCCACTGCTAAAATACTATGAGAGACTGTATCGCAAGTCGAATTTAAAAATTTCAATTCATGTAGATCGAAATGTAAAAACGCTTTCACGAGTTAAAAGCGTAACACCGTCATCCACATTAGAAAGCGAGCACAATTTTAAACGAAATAGTAAGAAACTGACCGATAGATTCATATTTTCATATAAGAGTTTGCTTGATAATGAATTATGATGAAAGTTAAAATATATATCGCGGTCTACTAAATAAACAAGATACACTTTCTCTATTCTATATCGTCGCAACGTTTGGAATCGGAAATATCAAATTCAAAATCTATTGGGTCTATTGCTTTTTCATATACTAATAATATGTGAAAAATTATGAACTTGAACCCATGGATAAAACAACTTATGCTCAACTAATATAAATCTACTTTTCGAGGATTTTTAAACCCTAGTGCGAAGCCGTGGTCTCCACGGGCACTTGCAAAATATGTACCATAATCGCTCTTGAAGAACGGCATCATTCTCTGTACCTTTTTCGTTCTTTGTCGAACATCTTGCCAAAGGAGATTATGATGAGTACAACTATATACACGTTTCAAGCGATCTTGGAAAAACATTAAACTATAAGTTGATGAAAATATCTACAACTGATCTTTTTACATGGCTTGTTCTACTATGCTATTTTCTGCCGAATAAATTCGATTTTAATTAATATGTTCGCAAGAATAGACAAATTGTTCGAATTTTTTTTCTTGATAATAAATTAATCACTAAGGGCTATTTGCGTCACACAAAAACATTCATGCGAATACAGAATTAGAATCTTCGTTCCTATACACATTTCAACGTTGAGAATTTACCAATACCTACACTTGATCCATAGAAATAAATGTATCGATTTTACTTTCGTAAACTGATTTACTTGTACTCTTATGAATTGTTATATTATTTGCCTTTATGTTTATCCCGACGTTGTATCCGTAGGGCGTTTTCATGTGACTAGCGTATAAATGAAACATTTATAAATTCCATGCCAATCCTTTTATTGAAATAATAGATTGTTCTTATTATTTCATTATTTGCTGGAGGGTATTTCATATTGGAAAATTCTTCTGATATAATTCGTCTTTCTTATTTCGATTTTATCAACTGCATTGAATAATGTTAGATGCATGTGAATAATTGAACACGAAGTAATATTCCGTTTTACAATTCAGAGAATGATACTAAGTAAACGTTACTCCGAGCAAATATTACAATGTTTCGTTTTGTTATTTATAAGTTTTTATTAAACTGTCGTTTTTAGTCTAGCTACAGATAGGAGATTTCCGCTTCTTCCTCGAGTAGCATTATTATTATTACTATTATTATTAATATTATTGTTCGTATTCATTTTTCTGATTATGAAGCATATTTTAATCAGTATTCATGCGAATCGCTATACTAGAGAAAAAACGCATAATATAGGGTGGGCAAAAATAAGGGTCCTATTTTTAAAAATTCATAACTTTTTTATTTATTGATTTTTTTTGATTTTTTTTTAGAATAAGTAAGGGATCCCTTCCGAAGCAAGCATAAGCCGTATTAGCCCTAAGGAACGTACCCTCATTTAGAAAACATTATTTTTGCTTAAAAAACTCAAAACAGTGTAAAAAACAATACTTTAGTTTTTGTAAGTTTTAAGAAGTGTTTTTCGGATAAAATTTGTTTTGTTTATTTCAAAAAATCTCGGAAGGGTCAGTCTACACACACATAAAGTTTGGTGAGTTTAACTTTTATTTTGTGGAAGTTATTCAAATTCAAGTTATTCAAATTTAAAGATAGGACTCTTATTTTGGCCCACCATGTATATAGATGCTGCGAAGTTGAATGTTCCGAAAACGATGGAACTTCAAGCAGGGAATGAGTTACGATTAATATATTCCTGCGAATGTGATAATTTCACTCATCTCGTAGACGACCGCAAACGTGCGAACATTCATTTATTGAATAGGCAGAATTATTGTTAACAGAAGCAAGCGTTGAGTATAAGGGAGATAATGCATAACAGTACATATCAACATACGTTGAGTGCGTGGTTATCGAACACCCCTCTACTTTGAGCAAACCAAACATTCATCAACCTTTCAAAACGTGTATATCCAACAGTCAACGGCAGACTTCCATAGCGAAAAAGACGACAAATTTGTGAAATTAATTTACATATTAATTCTCTACCAGCTAATATAACATGATATCTTATAGATTCAGTACAGTCATAATTAACCCTATTTCTATTGCTACTAACATTTCGTAAACTTTAGATTCACATTGCATTATGCTCTAGTCGCTTATTGTGCTTGATTCAAAAAAGCATTTAGATTTTATTCGAAGTATACTATTTTTATATTTTATTTAATCAGTCGTTTTCTTTTTGCTTAGATAATTTAGCGCAGGAGTAGGAATGATTACTCCTCCCTAGTAACAAATCATCATTCTTCGATATAAAATACCGTTATATAAATATGTTATTTACGTCCTTTTGTGCTAAGATCAAAGTGTAGTATCTGTACCGATTGATACTACACCCCATAGACTGGTATTGTCTTGGTCTTCGGGGCTTGATTTACGCCGGTCTATGGGTCGGTTATGTGAAGTTCTAGGAGGTCCACCCTCCTAAGCTTCGCCTCTCCTCTTTGGAAAGGAGTAAGTTTATTGCTTACTGCCTGAGGCGCCCTTACCGGAGAATGCCGACGGAGCTGTCCAGGCAATTTTTAATGGCAAGAGTGCCCACCTCTCGCGCGCTGGCTTTTAAAACCCCACTTTCCCGACCCGACCTTGGGTCACATCTTACTTGTGGGAGTAAGTTAAAACTGGCCTTGTGCCTAACTCCTAGAGAGGAGTAATTAACTATTTACCTCCTCTACAAGAGGTTATTCACAAGGTCAGCAGTGGGTTTAGATGAAAGTGTTTCTGTGGAACGAACTGGATTCGAACCCGGCACACCCAGCTCTTCAGTTAACGTTAACTACTTAGCCAGCGTGTCAAAAAAGAATTCTAAAAAGGTTCACCTTTTTACTATATTGTCTATTCGCTCATTTCATATAAATCACTTCGCCAATCAGGAATCACATGACTATTACAAAGACTTCCTAAACATTTGTTTTCAGATTGCAAATAACCTATTAAAATATACATAATACACGCCATTTGCACTTCTTTGTTTACGGTGAAATTTAATACAGCATCATGCATAAAATTAAACAATCCTTTAGTTATATTTTACTTTAGTGAAAAGAAGAAATATGCATGTTAATCGAAGTAGAAGTGTGTTGCTTAGCACACTAGCGTATCTCAGACGACAGTTTCAGCTAGCCAAAAGACGTATCACTGGTTTATATTCAATAAGAACACAGTCTAGCGTAATGTTATTGTTCAGTGAGATAGTAGATATGTAACCATATAATAACAGGCGCCAACATTTTCGTTTAGAATCGTGTTTTCTAATTAATTAGAATTAGGCAAATTACTTTATTTTCAGAATACATATAAACTAGTAGAAATTAAAAAGGAAAAAAAAAACAAAAGCTAAATTTTGTATATATTCATCAACGTTTCGTCTTTATTGTAAGACTTCCTCAGGATGATAATTTGAAAAAAATGTCATGCAAGTACATAAAATGTTCGGTTGACATGATCGAGATATAAAGGAAAGACGTAGCCGTGGCTACTGTGAGCGCTGGAGGAGAGTCCAGGCTGTGAGAAGTCAGTGGTGGCAAAGAATGAAATGAATATGAAACGCTTTGAGTTAGTACCATTAAGGCAGCAGTGAAATGGGGAAGGGTGAGAATATAATTGAACTTGTCTTAAGGTGGGAGAGATGAAAGGGAGGATGATATTTTTGTCGTGGTGAGGTGTGGCATTGATTTTGAGAGGCTGTGTGAAGAGGAGGGAAGGTGTAACCTCTGTGTGTTTAGCATGTAGGTGGTATCATAGTTTTCGAAAAAGATTTGAATAAATGAAGATAACAAATAGTATATTCATTGCATAGTTGCATATAAATATATAAAATATTTAAAATTCGCCCAAATAAAAAGAAAAAAATAAAGACTTCATCATCATCACCAAATACACACTTTTATGAGAGGCTGTCCGATCTTAGAACTGCAATAATACGAAACTTCAACATTATTTTTGTACATTTAATTAAAGTTTATTTTTAATTGATATTTTGCTTAAATTCTACTTTTTATGCAGAACTTATTTTTGCACAGAGTATGCATTACTCGTTAAATTCAACAATGATATTCTCATACATAATACTTAGCATAAATTACTTTGTTTACAAATACTCGTATTGGTACAAACAATCCCTTCCT